>PUFA01000129.1:1832818-2443757 GCA_003508835.1 Eonycteris spelaea
TCTTAAGGGAGTTGCTATTAATATCCTCTTTTGCAGATGTGGAAACAGGTTTGGAGTGGTTAAATAACTTGTTCATGACCACACAAATTACTGTGTAGGAGAGAGAAGACTGAGCCCAGGTTTGTCTGTGTGTTTCTGACTCCTTTATTATATGGTCGCCTTCAACAGCATCTTGGGAAGCTCAAAGTTGTTGCAGAATATTGAAGCTACTGAGGGTGCTACTATCTTTAGGCACAGGGACTGCGGGATCTGTCAGAGGGCTCTAAAACCAGGCACCTCCTAACTCAGGAAGTTCAAGGATAGGACTGGGAACACAGAAGAGCAGGCCAGAAGCCTGGGTGGAGGAGAATTCTGAAATGGTTATGCCATTGGTGAAATCAGCTGTGGACATGAGGAAACATGCCTTCCTTTCCAGTTCATAGGTGCTAAGTATGGACTGGAAACAAGAGGTAGCAGAGACCTAGAAACAAATCAGCTATTCAGTTATGGCTAAAAAAATTAAGCTGCTTGCATAAGGCATTGTGCAAAGTTACAAGCTCTCAGTAACTGTTAGATTTAAATCGGAAGGCTGTTCCAAGTTATCTACTGCTGGGTAACAAACCACAAAGTCTTAGTGGCTTATAATAATTTCTAGTAATTCTTTGGGTCGGCTAGATGGTTACTCTGCTGGCCTCACCTGGGCTCCTATGCATTGAGTTGGAGGGTCGGCCTTGCCGAAAGGTCTGAGATGTCCTCGCCCACACGTCTGGAGCCTCGGCAGAGACGACTGGGACCTCTCCATGTAGTCTCTCATCATTCGGTGGCCTGGCCTGAGTTTCTTCACTTGGCAGTCGTGTTCCAAGAGAATAAAGGCAGTAGCTGGGAGACATCTTGAGGCACAGGCTCCAGAACTTGCACAGCATAATTTTTGCCACATTCTCTCGGTCAGAGAAGTCATAAGCCCAGCCCAGGTTCCAGGGAGTTGAGCACGGCCACACCTCTTAGTGGGAACTTAACGGGAGGGGCATGACCACTACAAAAGGGTGTAGACACAAGAAGGTATGACTCATGGAGGACTGTCATTATTACCACTTACCAGGGAGACCTTGAAGTGGGAGTTTATGTTTAAAGCGCAAGGAAATTGTTCTAGCTGCTTTGGTGCCGGCAGAACAAAGGGCGGCATTCGCCCTGAGATTTTAACGTCCCCCCTGCAGGCGCTGGAATGAGCAAGAGCTAGTCTGTACAGGGAGCTTCAGAGTTTGGACCCCGTCAGCAACGGAAACACATAAGACTTCCGATGTTAGCAGATCCAGTTCGACAACCTGATTTTATAAGTACGAAACTGAATTCAGGCTGCTGTTAGAATACAATAAAGCACATATATATGCACTGCTTTAGAACGGGGCTCTTCCAAATGCAGGCAGTCTTGTGGGTCTTCAAATTAATTCAATTCATGATCAGCATTTAAAAAACCAGAATGATAGAAAAGGGTAAAAGGGGGTCAAAATATATGGTGTCGAAAGATTTGATGTTAGTTGTGAACACACAATGCAATGTACAGATGATGTATTATAGAATTGTACATTTGAACCTAGTTTTATTAACCAATGACACTCCAATAAATTTAATAAAATTAAGGAATAGAAAATATCAAAGTGCAGTACATACAAAGGTATTTTTAATTTTTAATTCACTTATGTAAATAAGCTCATAGGTATGCATATCAGATAGCCAAGTAACGGAAAAACACACATCTTACTATGGGTCATGGTCGAAGTTTGAAAGCCACTGATTTCGCACATATTGGGATGAGGGGGTGTATCTACCTTATATCCATGAAAAAAATCTGTTAACATCAGTATATAGTCAGAGTTACAAGATGACAGAGGATAAGAATGGTAATCTATGATTTGGGCAGTTTCGTTCCAAGACGTCTTGAACAAAGGGAACCTTGAACAATTACTATTTCCCTTCTATATGTGTAACTCCCTTACTGGAATCCTTAGATGGAACAAAACGGGGTGGATCCTGAGCTGAAAAGGCTTGTGACAGAGAAAAATTGATATTCCAGTTCGCTACAGTAATAGCTCTGAGGGCAAGCCTCCCCGGGATCTCAGTTCCTGACATTGTATCAGCCATTTACTGTCCCACTGGAACATATGCTCCCTGAGAACAGGGGCTCTGTCTGGTTCACTGCTGAACCCCAGTGGCTCCATCAGTACCCAGCACGTATTAGGCATACAATAAACGTTCGTGGAATAAAAGGAACAGCAGAGGATGGGTAGGAAGAGGAACTTCATCCTAAGTGCCACATTTTATAGTCATTGCATTTCACTGAATGTACTTTGTAAGCTGTTTCCATCTGTGCTTATTTTTCTTCAAACCAGTTCAGGACTCAATTATGATTTTTTTCAAACACTGTTTTCTAGGATATGTTTAGATTATTGCTCAGCTGGACTGAGTAGTGTTACTAAAACCATAACAATCAGCATGGAGCCAGGAGGCACCAAAGAAAAAGAACTGGTCACTGTAACTTCGGCCAGCAGCCTTGAAAACACGTTATCCTTCATAAAGAGGTCAGCAGGGTTTGTGGGCTGGGTCTGGAGAGACAAGTGATAATAGCAGATCCAGATTGTTTATTTTACCGAAAAAAAAAAATTCATTGAGCAAGGAGACCTCAAAATGTTGTCAACGGAGGAGGAGGAAGAAATGCGGTGAAGAAAGACACACAACGGATATGGCTACTTTTTTTTTTTTACTTTGAACATTAGCATTAAGTTGGTTACCGTACACATCCAAAGGCCCAGCATCTCGGAAATATCATGAAGTGGCACACCTTGTACCAGAGTCTCACAAGAATAAAATAGATAATGCTACATCGAGTGGTTAAAAATACACAAAAAAGTAGTTTTAACAGTCTATAAATTTTTTATACTTAAAATCATGATTGAGTTGAAATAAAAAAAGTGCATTTCAATTGCTAAAAAAATAATATTGGTATAGTTAACAGAAGGGAGAAAATCAGTATGCTGAGGGATCTGACAGGATGCTAGAAAAAAGATGACTCAGGGAAGCTAGGTAGTTTGGAGATTCAGGAGGGGCGCTTTGTCCCCCCCGCCCCCCACCGCGGTTCCCTGGGGCCAAGCAGTTCCCCTCTCCCCAGTCTCCTTCCCATCTTACGAGATCCTGCCTTACCTACCTGTCACATCCCCAACTGAAAGACTTCTAAACTTCTTTGCAGCATGAAAAGTACCTGCCTTCCATGAGTCAATTTGACCTTCAATTGCGTCTTGGCAGAGGTAGGAGGGGGACACTGCCCCCTTCTGGACTTGACACGAGTACCCCAGCCACGTGGCCTTAACCCTTATGACCGAGCAGGCAGAACAGGGACCGAGCAGCTTCTGTTTTGTCAAACTCCTTTGGACAAATGTTCAACATTCAACAATAAGCTCTGTAAACCTAACACTAAACAATTCCTGGCAAGCAAACTGGATTTTTCTTTTCTATAAGAAATGAGGAAAAGTGCAAGTGATTTCAGTACTGTTGGGGAAAACAAAAACAAAACAAACAAGTTACACCTGGCCACCTGTTACCTAAACCGATCACAGCTTCAGTTTTTTTTTTTTTTTTCGTTTTTTGTTTTGTCAAGTGTTGGAGTTACAAATGGACACCTCTATCTACCTGTATTGCTCCGGGTCACACTGGGCTGGGGAAAGGGAGCCAGGCAGACATCCATTAGGAAGGCCATTCCAGGCGCAAATAAATACCCCCTGGCTTTACAGGGAAAGTAGTTAAAGTCTGGTGTTTCCCCTTAGTTGATCACCGACCTGCTTGTTGTGAAGGTGATGCTGCACGGAGCACAAACGAAACCCGTGGTCAGGGGGCCCTAAGACAAGTAAGTGGCAGAGGAGACACAAACTGAATTCTCATTGGGAGGAGTGATGCTGCGGGGGCCTCCCTGACCCCAGGACTTGCTCCCTGGTGTAACAGACATCCATCGGAGCAGAACATTTCCTCATTCATACTCCAAACTTATCCCCACTATCTTGTCCTCCTCAGAGATGTCATGGTCCTGTGCTGGTGGTGGGATCTGGAGGAAAGAAGAAAGATGGGTCGCCTTCCTGCTCTGCGTTTAGCACACAGTGGATCCCCCATGGGCAGGTCCTGGCTTTTTCCATCTCAGGGAACCATTATTTTAAAAGGCTAATTAAAAGATGCCTGATCCACAAGGACCTCTGACCTACAGATCAATCTTTGTTTGCATCATGAAGGGTGAGCAACTATTGGACTTAGTAATAAGGGAAAATGTCTTAAAAAGCAAGATCTATAAATAAGCACTGAACCAAGGGATGACATTCAATAAGAGACTTAAAAGCGGGATCTTTCTTTAGAAGGCTTAGAATAAAGAAGCTAAAGTACTTTGTTGCTCCCTTGTGGACAAAGCCAGTACTGCTGATGGAATAGAATCATATAGTCCAGGTGAAGAAATGAATGAAATGCAAATTAAAAATTATAGAAGATTGAGAAGGACTCATCTGATTTTCAGAGGCTGCATATATATCCTTGGGGATACAGCTTTCGAAGTAAACGCCAAATTTATGCCACAGTTCCTTTTTTACTCTTGAAAAAACTCATGGGTTGAATAATCAAGCACACGCAAGATATTTCTAGGAGGGTTAGAGATTCTAAAAGAATAAGATATTATTTCCCACCAACTTCAAATGTAATTAAACACAGCCTCACGTCCTTTGCATGATGTGAGTTGGTGTCTGTCCTGCTGATCACATGGGCCCTTTCGCCCGCAAAAGACAGGTAGGGAGGAAGCTATGCTCGTTCAGAGGAGCTGAATATTCAGGACACCTTGATTCTTTGGCACACCCGGTACAGAGACAGGCTCTGTGGCTGACCGAAACCAACAATGCAAGTATCAGATTTCCTTCCGAAGCAAAATACGGCTTCTACCCCTTCTTGCTGCATTCCCTTCCTACATGTCTCCCAAATCATTTTCAAGTAATTTGCAACACCCCCAATCTGACCAGAAGAGTTCACAGAGCGTGAAAGGGACCTGGAACTAGAAAGCGGAGCGGACATCCCTCAGGGGCACCGGCCCTTTGATGCTTGCACCAAACATTTCCTATCAGAAAAGACATGACACAAGCCAACAGTCTGTCTCCAGGATGTGACTCCTCCAAGTGTGAACCCAGCGTGGCTCTCCACTTGTTACTTCCTGTGACTCCCAAAAGCCACATATTTCAACGTGGTTACTTTAGGTAACCAGTAACTCCCTAAAAGAGGCAGGCTTCTAGCTCAATAATAGGAAACTATCAAGGTAAATCAAAGCAAAAGTATTTAAAACAACAGGAAACCCTTGTAATTTCCACAGAAATCTACCTCTCGCATTTTGTAAACTCATCTTCCCATTCCAACAGCCGGGGAAGCCTTCCAATGTCTTGAATTTATTCATTATCAACAACATAACCAAATGTCACACTTTTGCACTGTCCTACCAAAACATACTGTCGCAGACAAAAAGGACTAAGAATTTATTAAAAGCTGCCTTCTTAGACCCCTGCTTCATGTGGTTATTACTCTCGAAAAACCTGAGCATTAGTATTATTAACTTTAAGGAAAGAGGCATGATATTTTATGTCAAAAGAAAGACTTTGACTAAGGCCAAAAAATACTCAACAGTTTTCATTCAATTAAAAAAAACCCAAAAACTCAATCCAATTTTCTCATTGTAGACTCTTCAGTTTTAGAAGAAAACTGAGAGGGAGCAAGAGACCTGTACATAGCACAGACTTCAGTTTTGACTGTGAAAGAGCAGCCAATTGCTAAGATGTTTTATTAATAAGGTGCTCATGTCACACGGAGAACACACTGCCACCCCTTTTTATTACATCCTTCATATATTATCAATCATATTTTTTAAATTAATTAGATGAGAACAAGTAGAAAAGGAAGTGACTGGAAGTCACTTCTGGAAGGGACAGAAGGAAGACAGAAGCAGGTCCAAAACCAATAAAGGACTTTTGATAAACCCAGAGGGCACTTTTACATTATTTGTCTAAAATAAAATTATAGGTAAAATTTTGCAAAATGCTTCTGAAGAGAGAGGGCATACAGGAACAGGGCACAGCAACAGCAGCATTCAGGATCCCTTAATCAGAACGGGGAGGCATTCAGAAGGCAAGGATGAGAAAAAAGACATTCAAAAGAGATATTCGATGACTTTGTTTTAAAGGAACAACTAGTTTCTGGTGAAAGAAAAAAAGTAAAGAGGAAGAGGATAAAATCTTTCATCATTAGAGATGTACTATGTGAATAAGATACAAATAAAGGTTAAAAATGTAATCCAAACGTGACATATGGGAACAAAATAGAAATATGTTCAAAATCCTCACCCAAGGTGCTAGCTATTTTGTGGAGCCAAACCAATTGGAAGACGGTGAATTCCAACACTCATGGAGGATGAAATAATCAGAGGTAGGATTTAGACCAGGAAAAGAATGTTTAGGGATGCTGGCTTTTTGAAGGCACTCAGGAAGAGAGTGAGAGAGACTGAAGCTGCAGTTAGATTATGGAGGATTAGACAGAGGTGTATACTCATGGATCTGTCATATGGAAATAAAACCCCAGGGACATCGTGATAATACATGTACTAGCGTGATACACAGAGTAACAAGGTAGAAATCCACTTTATAAGTAGTTCCTTACAACAATATAGCTTCTGCTTAGGGAATAAGGAAGTGAAGTTTGTTTTCCGAATAGGCAACTCTGCAAATAGTTTTGACTTAAATGAAGAATTTGATAAATAGTACATTATCTGGTTCTTTAAAATTTACTGAAGCTCAAGCTTCAAAGTTGGGACAACCAAGGAATTTGATTTTCCCTTGAATCTTGCAAAACCCATCCTCTAAGACAAAGAGATCTGATCATAAAGTCTATAAAAAGTCTAGAGTATAAAAGTATAGAACTATGAAAGTGGGTATATCGATGGCAACTTTTATGGCTTCCATAGAAAATGTAGAGAGGATCTCTGGTTTGCTTTAACGAGGTAGTGTCCAGGGCTGGAAGGTCATCGTTACCTATTACAAATGCTACAGATGACAGAAGCAGCTTAGCTAGGGTGTTGTTATTGCATAATAATGCCACCATCTCTAATGGCTAATGACCTCTCATTCCTGAAAAAAAAAAAAATGATCTTTTGGGAAATTTCCTATCTTGGGTTTAGGCAAAGGAAAATTAAAACCCAATATTTACTTGCTCAATTTTATAGTCTGAAGAGTTCCAAGTGAGTTGACTTTTGTAATGGTACATAGCTGATAAAATTCTTAAATGTAATTTAACGCTTTTTTCATTAAATACGTCCCATACAGTCTAGAACAGCATCAAAATGTTTATCATATGCATCAGCAATGTAATAAAAGCTGTCTCTTCTGTACAGTAGCTCAAACAGAAAGGTTTCTCTAACTTTAGTTTTCTTTTTCTTTTCTTTTTTTTTCACAATAAAACCCCACCTACCATCTGTTTCACTAACTGAAATCCACAAGATGGGGTAAATAAATACACATCTGCAGTGGATTTCTATTCTGCTTGATCTTCTCAAAATTTAAAACTTCCAGTGAAATCAAAATTAAACTAAACATACATATTCATTCGATAAGCATAAAACCCGAAAAAATTTTCAAGAAGCAGAAAATTCAAAGTTTACAAGCATCTCTTCAGAGTATTTTTGCCTTCAGTTAGTATACTAGGAATAATCAAATTATAGGGAGGTCTAACCACAATGAAAAGGTACTTCCAACAATGTAGTTTTCAAAAAGATGGTACAACCATGGTAAAGTCTATGCTCAGCCATGAATTTAGAATAGTAAGGTACATGGTAGACTGGAAAAGCATACATAAATGATTTGCAAAAGTTACCTGGAACTATCATCAAGTTTTATGTGGTGACCTCCCTGCTTGCTAAAAATAAAAAACAAATCACAAATATACATGGAAATGAAGCCACATGCCTTTAAACTGTTCATCTATTTCATTCAAATTAAAAAATGTAACTGTGAGCTTACCTGACTTGATTTGAGAAAGCAGCAAGCAGCCTTTCATTAAGGCTAAAGAAGAGTTTATATTTGAATGAGAAATCTATGAGAAGAAAATAGAAAAATGAAAAAAAAAAAAAAAGGCAGTATCAACTGAAGAAAGGCCTTGGGAATTTTCCTCAAGTAAGTCTTAACCCTAGCAATGATACAAGCCTTCGAAGACAGTAAAATTAAATAATGAGAAACAGCCTCAATTTGATATCTCTATAATGCTGAGATGTGGCCCTTGTCTTTAAAAACACTTGTTAAAGTACAGATAAGGGCTGAGAACTCAAACTCCTCCATAGTTCTTTTTCCATAAACAGATAGCACGTAAGAATAAGTTCTGAAGGAGTAATGGGGTGCTGTACTCTACGTGGGAGAGAACACGCCACACAGACCACATGCTGACGTGTATCTTAGTAAAGGACCCTATCAACTTTTCGACCCTGAGTTTGAGTCTCCAGCATGTTAAACCTGATGCACAAATATGTTTAAGGCTTAATCCTGCAGTTCTTATACTCAGAAGCACTGAAGTTGGAATATTCTTAATGCATTTCATTACTCAAACATACACTATGACACTGATGTGGCAATTTTCCTGAAGACCACAAATCCCAAATGAGAAAAGGTAAGCTTATATCGGGGGGAAAAAAATGGGAAGTTTCCAGTTTGTTTCACAATATATTTCACGAAGAACTATATTGCGCAACAATGCTGATTTAAAAAAAAAATAATCCTTTTTTTTTTTTTTTTTTGCTCCAGTTAAGGGTAGTGGTGATTATTTGCTTAATACTGGTTTTCCTATGTAGCAGATAGGTTCTTATGGCTATATTCACTTGAATAAAAAAAAATCAAAGATGACTACCTGAATTTTCCAGTGTAATTACAGTACACCTCATAAAATGGTTGATTCAGTGGTCTCAAGTTTAGAATTCAGAATTGCTGCCCAATACTGTAAATTTATCTAGAACAAAATAAGGTAGAGTCAATTAACTAAGCTATAATTTACATCTCCAAAAAAAATCATTTTAATATTATAGGCTTGGCCATGAAAGAACGATACGTCTACATAAAGGTGTGAATCCACAAACTTGTCACGGAATGTGAAGGAGACTGTGAGGCTAAGGGGAGGCAGACACTAAACATCTAACAGTCAGAAACAAGGAATTAATGTTTCTTATTGGTTTAGGTACCTGGGTGTTCAATACAGATATTTAAAATACATTCTTTAGAAATTACACCCCAAAACAGGAATGAAAGTGTGTTTTGAGATACTTTTCTGCCTCATTCCAAATTTTTTCCATGCTCATTTATAGAAGACAGAAGCAATTATCAGAAAGAAAAAAACTGAAATATTAAACCAAAGAGCTAGTAGAGAATGCAGTATTTTAAAAATAGGGACTTAATCGCAATGGAAAGGGTTCCATTTTTTCCAACCACAGAGCTAATCAGCCAGAAAAGTGCTTGAAGTATGCCTGCATATTTAATATAAAAATTAAAAATAAATAAAAGCCAGGGTTCTGATTCAGGCAGTGATTTAAGAGCTGGAGGGGGTAAAAAATGAGGAAATTTCAAGATTAAAAAATCGAGAGAGGGAGAGAAAGAAAGTAGACCTAGCGTTGGAACTCAGTTCTCTGAGATGAAAAAATACAAAATTATTAGCTATACTGAGTCTGGATAGATTTGATCAGTTAACTATAGGTCAGCCACTCTGTTCAGACTTTCTATAATAAGCTCCCAATTGATTGTGCTCTTCTGAAGTTCCCCAAACCTGAAAAAGTAACCTGCATAAAGGTTTGAGAGATGCTACTCTCCTTATCACCTATGAAAGCTGCTCTTGCATTATTATTTGCAGAGGACAGGGCAGCGAAATGTAGGAGTTTTCTTTCCCTCACTACAATTTAAACTGTGTTGGAGAATAACTCAAACTTGTGGATCTATTCAGTAATACAAGACATTTTAAAACACATAACCAATTTGTGTTACCCTCCAAATTTCTTAGCCACTATCGGCAACATCGTGTTTGTGATTTTAGTGTACTGTTTAATCTTTTCATAACAATTCTAGAAAAATAAACCTCAAAACGAGAAGTATATTATGAGACTTCAATTTGTCACCCCATAAAGGCTGAACATGAACACAGCTCGAAGGGAAGTGAGAAGCAGACGTGACCGGATGAAACAATCTCCACTACTTCCTCCTCTTGACAATGAACAACTTTACTCAGATTTTCAAAACATGCAGACTTCAGGTGACTTTCCTTGAAAAGGTCCAACACTTTGCAAATCTTCCATTTAATGCACTAACTGAACCAAACGAAACACGGAGGACAGGAACGTCAGTGAGTCCAACAAACACTCGAATGTTAAGCGGAGATTTAACAACTACCAAGGACTTAACACCGAGTTCTGCGAGCAAAAACTCATCTTCGCAGTTACCTGCCTGGTCTGGAGACCCTTTCAGATACATCTAGCCTCTGAAGCACCTTTGAGTTGTACGGATGTAAGAATAACTTTAAACTATAGAAGTTATATGCATCTTTAAGAATCACATTTTGATGATTATAAAATTTTTTCTATTTTACAACATAGGTCCAGCTACACTGAAAAAATTACACCGCTTATTGAAATACATTTCATTTTCGAAACCGACTACTAAAGAAGTCTATACAAAAACTCTAAAATAATTTCTGTAGTAAAATAAAGAGTGCGTTAGGAGAGCTGCACAAAGAAAATTTCCGTCTTTCCCCATAATGCTTGGTATTCTGTGAAACATGGCCAGCTCGCCTCTGCAGCCAGCACCGAAAGCTGAAAAGAATTCATTACGATGCACAGTGATACAATTAATGCTCTGGATTAATCTCACAGCCTTCCCGATTAGTACAAAGGAAACCAGGCCTGTCCCCTCTTTGAGGAGAAGTCCAGGATATAAAAGCAAGCATACCTCATCAGCTGATATGAAATTATAAAATTCCACAAGTCTGAGTTATTTGAAATTTATAAAAGTCACCAGAAAATGCAAGCAAATTGGGCTTTAGTTTGGTGGTTCCCCTGGTTTAGATGACAGTTCCCTCTGTGAGCTTAAGGTCGTCTTCTTACTCATGCCCTTGTATGTGCTGATTCACCAAGACAATGGCAAAGCTCTTGGTGGAGGCTGACGAGGGTCTGACGGCTACGGACGTGCTCACCAGCTCCCTCTCCGCAAACTCACAGGCGGGCACGTAACGCGTGGAGAACACACTTAAGGAGATGGATGTTAATGATGCTGTGCTGGGCTGTTCTTCTCTGCCAGGTGCCGCAGAAAGTTGTCCTCACCCTGGCCTCTGTGATTTAAAGGCTCGCTCTTAAAGAGAGCTGGAGGTGGCGGAAGGTGAGGGACGGGAGGGATGGGCAGGTGGTGTGGGTGGTGAGGGTGCGGGTGGATGTGAAGGTGCGAGAAGGGGTGGGGGATGGGCCGTGGGGGAAGAGTGCTTACAGGATTCATGCTGATCGGAGGGGCTGGGGTTGTGGGTGTGTTCACCACAGAAGGAACTGGGGCGGCTGGGGAAGTTGTAAGTGGGATCTGAACAGCAGGCGGCACGTTCACGGGCTGGTCACCCGAAAGCACTTCTCCTTGTGGGCCTTGAGCATGTTGGAGAAGCGGAACCGCTGGCCACACACATCACACGGGTAGGGCTTCTCGCCTGTGTGAGTTCTGCGGTGCCTCTTCATGTTGGGGCGGCTGGTGAAGCTTTTGCCACAGATTTCACAGATAAAGGGTTTCTCTCCTGAGAAGAACACAGACACAAAAAAACGATTAACAAACTAGGTGGTGACTATGTGCTCACATTATTTCTCATATTAAAAAAAGATTACCACTCCTCTCCCTTATGGTACACTACGTTCTAATAGACAAAAAAAAAAAAGAGTCTTCCAAAGTTAGGACTTAGCAAATAAGAGCAGATACAAGTAAAACTGACAGACAACCTATCATCTTGGCTTGGTTAAAAAATAAAGGCACCTACAGTGGTGATCCTTCACGCCCTACATGAAAAACGTTCACAAGGCTTTCCTGCACTCAGGGGCACCAACAACACGGATGCACCTCCACCTCCAAATTTAGGCGAGTTAATCTGTAAACAATTCCTAACATTCCAACTAAAAGTAAGACTTTGCTGAAAATATTCTGTGGAGCAAGCCAGTCTCTTCGTATCTGCTCATACATAATCCTCAGCACGCGGCTTACTCTTTGGTATTGCACTTGGAAAATACTGGCTGGACTCACCCTACAATGTGAATTGCACACTGCAGTGTTTCTCAATGGGGGTGCTACTGGCACGTCTCCGGATAATTCTTCATTATGTAGCGCTGTCTGGCACGTTTAAAGAGCAAGCAGTATTTCTGGTGCCAGCCTACTAATGCCCCGAGATTCTGACAATCGAAACTGTCCCCACACCATTTCCAAATGTCCGTGGGTGCAGGGAGAGTTGAGAAGGGGGCTGCTGCTCCTGGCTGAGAACCGCTGGGTCTGTGAATCCAAAAGGAAACACAACCCCGGAGTTCTGAGGGCACTTAGGGAGAATTTAGGTTTCGGCTCTAAGAGCTTAAATTTTAAGCTTTCTAACTTTCTTTGGACTTAATGCTTACTCCCACACTATGTCTGCCTGCTTCTCTACCTAGACTATAGGGGGGAAACAAAATGATAGTCTATGTCCGTTAATCACTTCATAGGGAATGTCGAGATGAGGGGTGGAGCACCTGTAAACATGTGCTTTGGTAACCACGTCTGTATTTATCAATTCCTCCATCAATTCTCAGTGTACGTAGCTTGTATCTACGGTAAGTAACTCCTGCTACAAAAGTCTGCTGTCGCTTCAACTTTCACTCCCTTACTTTACTCTATATAAACAATAGCAATTGTTATTGATCTTACTGTGTGCTCATCATTATTCTACTCACTTTATATCTATTAACCTTGTTGATCCTCACAGAGACACATGAACAGACCGACAGATTCTGAGGTAGGTTTGTCATCTCAACTTGGCTCTGCAGCCAGCAGAGAGCCAGGATTTAACCGCCGCAGTCTATCCTCTTGACGCATAAAACACAACACTTCACACCTCACTGCCTTGTGCACTATTCCTGCGCACTCTAAGGACTGTTACCGTCTTACTGTTTTCTTCCACTTCGGGACCTGTCTTATAACTAGCAGCAAAGACCTCTTTACCTCTATCACGGTCCTTATTTCTTCTCCCTGCCTTTGAAAACTGACATCTCCTGTTGCCTTTCTTCCATGGAAGCCTGAATTTCCCTCGCTTCCTTAAGACAGTAGATTGGATTCTGTTTTCTCTGTTATCACCAGTACTATTTTCTGACTGTTAAATTTCTCTTATCTTTCAGCTTTTCATTATTCAATCACTGCCACTGCCAGGCTCTTCCCTGTGATTCATATTGATCTTTCTAGATAAGTTCTGAGCTCGGCTTTTTTTTTCTTTTTAATCTATTTCCTCCAATCACCTTAAAAACTTCAAATTCTATGTTAAATGGAACTGATTAAATCAATTATGGTACACTCATCTGATGGAAAGTACCATTAAAAACAATATTATAAAAGTACAGAAATGTTAACATGAAAACCTGTAAGATTATCTATAATCTACTAAGTAAAACATGCAAGTTATAAAACTGTATGCATGGTATTATCCACTTTGAATAAAAAATATGTATAGAAAAAATACAGAAATACAACAAATATTTCAGGTGATTATCTCTAGGTGATGAGATTATAACTGATGTCTTATTTTTTAAACTTATATGGATTCACTTGTAATAAACTGTTTTAAAAGCACAGCTGTTTGTAACCTATCAAACTCCTGGACCCTCCCTCCTGGATTCTCCAGAGTTAGTACTTTTCACTCCCAAAAGCCATATGCAAACAGAGCCAAAGGACCTAATCTGTGAATTATTAGTCTAATATGAGCAAACACTCTCCACTTGATTCACTAACATTTCTTAGGTGCACGAGATGCTTTATTTATAAACAGCATGTATTCACTGAAAGTTTACTGAATGTTTAGACATTTAATTTTCTGTCATATCCTCAAACCAGAATGCAATCCTGGATCTCTCTAATCATCTTTCTCTTGTAGTCTTCTAGGAGATAATGACTTCCTAAGAAAGACCAAAAACTATTAGAACGGGCCTGCCACGAATCTATGGATTCAAATTAAAGTGGGTTCTCTTCACTGCTTAATCATCTTTTATTAATTTCTTAATGACCACACTTGTTGTTCCTGATATAAGCCCATGATTCCACCTACCTCTAACTTTCATTATTTGTTAGGTCCCATCTCCTAACCATGCTAATGACTGATGTCAAGGCACCCCTGAAACCTCAAGGTACCATTACAATTAGGCTGAAATAAGGAAAAATCAAAATGCAACACTTGAAATCAACCACCTGTACGATGTCTCACTTTAAAGAAGAGCTGGTAAATGGGTGGCTGTAAGAAATACTGACAGCTAACTTCATCAAGGTAACTAGGAAAGCACATATATCAGTACATCTAAAGATACTACCTGTTACATATGATAAAGCTAACCTGATTGTAAGGAACAGCACTGTAATGAGTATTAAGAAAGAACATTATAAAAAAAGACACAGAATCTGCAGGGAAGATAGAACAGAGGAAGAGTTTGGTTAGTTGTCTTTTGCACTGTTCAAAAGACAAAGCAATCTGGCCAATAAACACAAGCATTCCAGTATGCTTAGTATGAACATCCTTGAACAGCATCAAAACCTGCATATCTATATATATCTAGCCTAAATCTCTCTCCCATTTTGCAAACTGCCTACTGGATCTTTCCACCTGAATATCCCAGAGATATCTCAAAATTAAAAAGTGAAAAATTAAATTCATTATCTTGCCTAGCAAACCTGCTTCTCCCTCTACTATTCCCTATTTTTACAAATGGTATAAAAGCCCTAAATATGAAATTAACACTTGATTCTTCCTTCCCACACCACTGATAGCTAATCAGTCTCTACTACCTTGCCTATCACTTTAGTTTCATTCACTGTTATTACCATAGTCCTTACCATCACAATCATTCACCTGGATTTCTGCCACTATCCACCTGATTGAGTTCACCCTTTCTGTTCTTGCTCCTCACCCTCTAATTCATTCTTCACACTGTAGCCAAAGTGAACTTTCAGACAGCTGTGTAATATTCTGCTGAAAACCATTCCAGACCTCCTCACTGTCCTCAGAATAAAGTCCAAATTTTTTAAATAGGTATGTACTGCTCTTTTAATGAGAAGGATAAAAATTTTAATGAATTTAGGTAGTTGTATTCCCTTAAAAGAAACAGGAAACGTTCGGCTTGCCTGTCTGGTGAAAACATAAAATTGTATTCAACATATATGTTAATCACAAAATATACACTTTGGTTTCATGTTATGGACATTTAAGGGTCTGAAGAAGGACTAGGGGAAGGAAGAAAAAAGAATACAGGAGGGAAGAAGGAGAGAGGAAGGAATGGGGAGAAAGATGCACAGGGAGACATGAAGAGAAAAGGTGAGTGTAGAAGCAGAGGTTTAAGTAGCTGGAGGTTCCTTTCGATCTTGTGACAAACATTTATCAGGCACCTACAATGTGCTAAGCATTGTGTATGAACATGATACAACTTCTGCCTTCAAAAAACCTTACTGTCTCTCTAGTTCTATAGTTTCCTATTGAAAAACAAAAAGTGAATCCTAAATGTGACTCAGAACTTAAGATCCTGTCCAAGAGTCACCAAATTATAAGAGAATTTGTTAAATATTCTATATATTCTGCTATCCATTTAGGCTTCAAAGTGATCACTACTTTTTGAGATGTAATTTTCTTAAACTCTCATGACTCTTCTTCTAGTCCAATTCTTAAAATCTGAGGCTGTTCAATCCTGAATGGGGAAGAAGCCCACTAAGCAGGCATTTTTCTTTGGATTTCAGCAGAGAAATGGAAACCAAAGAGATCTGGCCATGGGCAGAATTTTCTCACCACTAGTTAAGCAAAAAGAACAGCAGGCTAAGCAAGACAACCTTCTGTGGTTCTTTCTGGCTCTGCTACTCTGTAGACTAATAAAACCAAGAATGCTGTGATTAGATTTAATTTAGAATCCTGAAAAATGTTTCATACTGTGTAATTTGTAGGATGACAGTTAATCCCGGAATGTCAGGTTAAGACTGATATGTAATGATAGTGTTTACAGGGAGAACTTTTATTTTAGCCAGTTCCTTAAAAGCTGGATTGTCAAATGCTTACAAGATTCAAATCCACGCTATGGAGCATATACCCCTAAAAACACAAAGTGGTTAAAATGTTATTTAATTTCATTTGATGCATATGTCACTAAAAAGAAGTGAATTTTGGTAAATCAAATCCAATCAAACTTTAAGACTACCGACAGGGTATTCTATTTAAAGCAGTCTGTGTCCTCTATTTTTTAAAGGTCCAGAACCCTTTCCTTAGAAAAATAACATGCATATACAGAAAAACAAGTTTCATGCCATTTCAGGAGATCCTGTGCCCAAAGTAAATCATTCGTTTACCTGAAGGAACCTGCAGGTAAAGGGCACTAACAAATAATCCTTTTTAAAGTAACAGTTATGAAAGCCTAATTATTCAGTATCATAAATCTATATTTTTACACAGCAGGTTTATCTAAAGTGGAATTTCCAGTTAGAATGCAAACTGGTGGTTTAGATTTTTAAATAAACAGACTCACAGGTGATCATCAACAAGTACTTGAGACACAGCTGCACCTTCCCCAATGAATTCTTACCAGTGTGCGTCTTCATGTGCTCGTCGAAGTACTGCTTCATGTTGAAGTCCTTGCCACACCACTGGCACATGAACTGCTTGTGCCCAATGTGGATGCTCATGTGCGAGCGCAGCTGGTACTTGTACTGGAACCTTTCATCACAGTTCTGCATTGGACACAGTGGAGACTGCTGAGTGCCCGGCGCAGCAGCTTAACTCGAGCCCACCCTACAGTCTCTGAAATAGGTTTACTTTTCAGACTCAACACAGAACCTGTTCTTGTCAACTCTTGGGCTCTGCTGTATTTCTGCAGCTGAGTTATTAATAAAAGGGAAATTTCTCATATAACGATCACTAGAGGATACCCAACTTCTCTGAATTACTAAGAAAATAGAAATCGTGTTAGTCCCAGATTTAACGTAACCCGAGAGAGTGAACAACGTATTAAAAATGACACATCTCTGCTGAGCTGTGCGATAACACAGTGCTGGGAGCACGGGTCTGCGGGCTCTGAGGAAACGCAGCACGCCCCTCTCCCTCGGCTTCCCCGTACGCTGCCCCTAGGCCTGGCCCCGGTGAGCAGCGCTCCTTACCTCACATCTGAAGGGCTTCTCTCCCGAATGCTGCAGGGAGTGCACCTTGAGTGACATACTGCGTTTGAATGATTTTCCACAGGTCTCACATGTAAAAGGCATGTCTTTCGTGTGTGCTGCAACACAGAATGCACTTACACTCAGCATAAGTCCACTTGAAAGCTCACACTGAAAGAGGCAGGTGGCCTGCTGCAAGGCCATCACGCCATCTCAATGCCCTACATTCAATTTGTGAGGCTTTAACAGCGATGTTCTGAAGAGAAAAATAACTAGCCATGTTGAAAAGAAACCTGGGTGTGGAAGACCATACCATCCAATTTGGTGATGCTTACTGAAGACACGTTGCATTCAGTTTCAACAAGTCAAAAGCGACTGAAGTAAGGCAGTTTCTCATATTCTGTGCAATCCAGAGCACGAAGTGCATCAAAGGACAGGAGAAAATTATAGGTGTGAGACAAAAGCAGCAGATGAAACTTACCAACCATGTGTTTCCGCACATGAGCCATGGTATAGAATTTCTTCTCACAAATTTCACAGGAAAATTTCTTTTCTGCATATCCATGGACGATCTTGATATGCTCATGGAGGGACCAGAGTTTCTTGAATGACTTGTTACAGGAAACACACTGAGCAGGATAAACAGAAATAATCTTTATTTATAGGGCCTTGTCAAAAGCCATACCTGCCTACTGGCAGAGGAATGGGTGTGCTTGAGATTCATGTCACAAGGCCAGAATCCAAACAAATGCTACTCTTCCATGGTGTCTGGGTTCCAACACCAACATCTATGTGTTCTATTTTCTAAGATGCATCTTTTAGAGACACTTTAGGAGTATGAAAACAATGACAAAAAGTTAAGACAAGAAGAAATGGAAAGTCACACTAAGATCAAGGAACTGTCTGCTTTTATCAACTCTGCATTATACCTACAAAAAGAACTTTCAAGTTTTTAAAAATATACATGGATTACCAAGAGCAGCTGCCTGGGTCATTACGCAGTTCATAGATGTTTACCAGAGATTACAAACTAATTTAAAATTAGCACAAATAAAAACAAGATAAAACAAAATGCATATGAATGGTTATAGATCTGTAGAAGTGTAACAATGTTTTTGTACCACAGAGAACTTCACTAACACAAATTATTGAGATTTTATATTTTCACAAATCTAATTTCCTCTATTAAATAAATACTCCCTCTGGCAGAATTTAACATAACCTCTCGACTGTTAGTATCATTCTCCGTGTTCCCTTATAGCTCAGCTCCAAGTCTCTCGTATAAGCATCTACAGGAAGCACACGCAACACTGTCTAGTTCCTTGTATTATGAATCATTAACAGTCTAGAATATCAGGCATCAAGTGTATCAAAATAAAGTGCTCTGGTTAAAGCAAAACAGTACTAGGAATGTCTAGGTAACTATCAGATTCAGGGATACTTAAGGGAACAAGCTGGTATTCACCAGAAATAAAGATTTATCAAACATCATTGTTCCTTCCGGGAACGAGGACTCTGAGAAGAGTCCTTTGGCTGGATATTGCTCAAGGAAAGGACAGATAACTCCTATAAACCATTTGGCTGGGGTATGGTTTTAATTTTTACAAAGTCATCAGGATTATTAGGACCTATGTGTAATAACAAAGCAGTGTTCTTTAGGAATGTTAACAGAGTTCATTTAGTTAGCAGCATCCAAAAACCTAAACACAAGTTTAAATGTATCATGGTGAGGAACAGTGAGGAAAGTCACACACATAAAAATTTATTAAATGTTTTCTTTCCTGTAATTTTATAAAGCATATTTAAATTAAAAAAAATGCTATATAACGGTCAAGATTGAGATATCTTTTCAGTAATGAATAATTACAGAACCTAAGTTTGACCCCTAGGGTGCAGCACTGCATCGCACCCTTTGGCCTGAACTGTTGCAACTGGCTCATTACCAGGAACAAGGCACTGGAGGGAATGGGCGCAGCGGCTCGGCCTTCTTTTATTTACCCAGTGTTTGGGAGATCAAGTCACAACTGACAAACCAGAAAGCAGTGTATTTTCAACAAATGCAATTTATATTTTTTTCAAAATCTCTTGAAAGTAAAGCACCAATCTTCAGTTGTTGATTAAAACCAAGAGGAAATGTGAAAAATAAGGAGCACTCCAGGAAACACACCAAAACAATTTCATCTTGTAAAAAGAAATTTAGCGTGAATGTGGTATAAAATATGTCTATTTTACATATCTTATGGAGACATGTATAGACTTACCTTCTATAAATATTCATTAATATGTATTCACATGTGCAAATCAATGTATCAGCTCAACATAATTCACTTGGCAAAATATTATTATTAGCACACCTCTTAACCTATCACAATATAGTCCTTTCAAGACTCCAGCCTGGTTTGAATACCATGTTTTGTTACCTTAACAATATGGTACAGTAGCATTACATAACCCTACTGCCAGGTGGGCAACATTTCCAACCAGCTCAGGCTCTGTTTAAGGTTTGCATATTCCCATGGGCTCAGCCTCTTGACCAATTTAGTGTTGTCATCTCTCCACTGGTAAAAGCAAACTCACTCCTGGAGATCTTCCATTTCCACCGGTCTGAGTCATTATGGTTTTTGTCCCCCTTGGATGCACTAGAATCTGGCATCCCTTTGGGCCTAGAAAGTGACCTCTCTCTACTCTTGAACTTTGCTCAATATTTCCCACCTTGACAGAGAAGATGCCAGAATGAATTCTATTACGCGTCCTACAACAGTGAATCTCAGTGCAAGGTTGGTGTTGACTTTACCTTCTGGGCAGTCACCTGTAATAGATCCCCCTTCCAATGTGCCTGGGTTCCCACTAGTCCAGCGTCAGTTACATTTAATGCTTTTGAAATAAAAATGTTAAGCCTGGGTTTTGAAACGACCAAAACAGGAGCTTTTAAAAAGATAAACTGGTGAAATCTGTCCCTTCAGCCTCTATTGTATTTATTCTCTTGGGCGGATACCAGGTGAGTCTGAACACCTAGGTTCTATCCTGGGAAGTTTGCCCTCTCGGTGAAGAAACCTACCTGAATATTTTTTTCACAGTCTGTTTGCTGGTGAAGGGACAGCTCACTTTCCAGGACAAACTTCTTGCCACACTTATCACAAATCTGCATGCGCCTATGAGTAACGTTCATGTGCTTCTCCAGGTACCAGCGAGTATTAAACACCCTGGGGCACTTCTCACAGGTCAGAGTCTCTTTCTCTTCACACTTAGCTTTCTGGACTGGTGCTTTGGGCTCCTTTGTGGCCCGCTTCTTACGCTTAGGTGGCTCTACACTCCTCCTACGACCTCTTGTAGTTCTGGGAGTAGGGGAAGTGGTAGCTGCAGCAACAGAGGCAGCTCTCCTCGTTCTCCTTTGTGTAACGCTGACTTTCTCCACTATCTTCTCCTTTTTCTTCTGCCTTTCGTTCTCTCCATAGTCATTGCTGTCATCTGTGGCCTCTTCCTCACTCTCCTCTTCCTCCTCACTGCTCGTCTTAAGGACAGGAGTCTCTTTGGACTGAGAAGAGACACCCTTTTCCCCTTTAGATACATTTAATGTTTGATTATTAAGGTTTACCTCCACTATGATCTGCTCCCTTTTGTAAGAGACTTCTTCCTCCTCCTCCTCTTCCTCTGTGTCATCAGAATTCTCCCGGTCTTCTTTAACAGCATGCACGTCCGATACTGCTCTTGTCTCCCTGAAATATGGCTGTTCCTCTGTTTCATGGAGATGCGGTTTGCTCATCTTGGTGTCCACTAACACAGAATAAGGACTTCCTGATTCCCTTTTGTACACTTTGGTGGACAGGTCGAGTTCTTGGTTGGCACCATGATAAAAGGTAGATGGCACTTGACCACGACGGCTGTCCTCTTGTGCCATCCCTGCTACATGCACAGCACAGTTTTCAACCAGCTCCTGACAGGAACTGGCTGGGTGGCTCATTGGTAAGTGGCCCAATTTATTAAGCAGTTTGGACTATAGAGAAATAGGTTTAAAACAGGGTAATTAACAAGACACTTTTTTCCCATCTACAAAGAATCACTCGAATGAAAAACAGGTATTCCTGGGACCTGTGTGCAATTCTTCCAGTGTTGCAGCACCAAAGCGTAAGTCAAAAGGTTTGGTATTATGGCAAGAGCAGAGCACTAGTGATTTTTCTTTTGAAGAGAGCTGCAAGTGACTTGGAACATCTTATCTATAAAAAGAAAAGCAAAGAGGAAAAAAGGTCAGATACCACTATTTCCTTCCAATAGCACACATTTATGTCAAACAACAAACACAGCTTCCAATAATTAACCTCTTTATACATACAAGTCTTCATCCTGCTTAAATGGTTCGGTGTGGGCCAGTATTTTACTGGGTTATATAAATTCAATAAACATTTTGTTAGAACTAAATTCTAAGGCAGCAGGAGTCATTACCTGTCCAGTTCACTGAGGTATCGGTTGCAGAGTGCCTAGCACTCAGGTGTCCAGTATGTATGTGATGACTAAATGAACAGTGACTACTGCTTGTTAAACGTGTTGTATGCGAAACATACAAGAGCTTTATGCTGGCTGGGTTTTTCAGTATCAGTCACCACTGTCCACCACAATCAGAGCTCACAGAACAAAGGTGGGAGTGAGCTAGGCACTGTGGACCAGGAAAATAAAACAGCTAATTGACATAACTATTGAAGAGAGAGAAAATATTGGCTTTAAATAATTTGTAATCTAGTTATAGATATTATTATAGATATTATTGTTTTCAGGTTTATCAGAATAATTTCAAAGTTGCCAAGCATTTTAAATTTATTCTATGCATAGCTCGCAAGATCCGCTCAATAACTGGGTGACTTTTCATTTGTCAGTTGCACAGAAGTCTAAATTCTAAGAAACAGTAAGCATTGGGCTGATATGGTTCCAAGAAAATAAAACCATCGATTTAAAAAAAGATCGAAAGGGCACATAATTTGCTTTGTGACATACCTCACATTGCTGTTTAGCCAACCACCTAAGCTTTGAGTCATATGAATATTACTGCAAGCACATACCCCATCCAATCGACAAAAGGAAAAAAACCAGTGTTCACTGACCGCCTGCTCTATGCACACGCACTGCAAAGGTCCTTATTGTTTATTCCTATTTAATGACCAGCACAAGACTTTGGGGTAGATTTGTAAACTGTTTTCTTCCATTTTCTTTCTCCTTATGAATGCTTTAAGAAAATGACTGTGCTTTCATTTACTGAAAGGAGTGGTGATAAATGCCACCATGTTTTACTTGACATCTGAATATATTTATACTTTTTTTTGTATTTATTAATGAGAAAATTATGCCTCTGAGAGGCTCATTTGTCAAAGATCACATATCTATTCAATGACAAAAGCAATGTTTGACCCCAGGCCTGCCTGACTCCAAAACACATGGTCTTTCTACTATGACAAGTGACACTCCAAAAAATAATTTAAATTATTCCTGTAACCACATCTTTTTGCAACAGTTTTCATACCTCATAATTCAAATAGGAAAATCCTAGTAGCTTTGTCAAAACTCCTGACCCATGGAAATAATGTAAATTATAAGTACTGTTAAATAAACTTACATTAATTATCTCAAATTAAGCAAGGGAGGAGAGACAGTAAAATTCAATTAACCAGCAAAAGCTAGGAATTATAATAAAATTCAGGAAGACAAAGGAAAAAAAATGAAGGGAAATCCTCTGAGTAGTCATCAATGCGTCCTTCCCAACACTTCTGGGCACGTGGTAGGGCTGCACTTGCTAACCCCGCCCCTTCCCCAGAGGGGGATGGGGCCCCCTGACTGCTTCTGGCCTGTATATCAGGAGTAAGGTGACATATAGAAGGCCAGGGTGTTTTCTAACCAATGGGAGACCCTCTAGATCTAGACCTTGTTTTCCTCTGTCACAGGGACCAGCAATCTTCAAGGTGATGGCTGCTGTCACTGCTATCAACCTGAGTCTCTGAGTGACTAAAAGACCTACAGGACATGCACAGTGCAGTGGGTTTTTTAAAAATTTAATTTTACGCAGAGTATGTGTATGTGTTAGAATGTGTTTTTTATAGCCACTGCGATCTTGTGTTGTTTACTGCTGCAGCATAATCTAGTCTAGCCTAGTTGACACAGGTGGAATCCAAAAGTGGGGTGTTGCCTCATTAAAAAACCTAAAATCATGGAAAAGGCTTAGGAGCAGGGTAGAAGGAAGCAAGGATTAACTATTATTGGAGGCTAAAAGGATAGTAACATATTATGCAGTCGTAAAATTACTAATGAAACTATCACCTAATTATTTCAGAAGATAGATAATATGCCACAGGATTTGTAGCTCTAGTGGAAAAATACACTATTCAGAAAATATCGATCCATTTATATTCAGAACAAAAGGAGTCCAGAAAGTCAGTGATTTGTAGATAGAAGCAAGTGCTTAACGTAAAATTAAAAAGGTCTTTGAATTATAAATGTTGATTAGAATTTAGTCTTGATGCAAGAATCAAGTAAAAAATCTGGCCTTCATAACCACTGATAAACCCTCCCAAATGACTAAGGTGGGGCCCAATAAAACAGCTTTTCTAAAATGAGATGAAAAAAGATGAGGTTCTCTCACCAAAGCAGTCTCTTACTCTGTTTTGCTACATTTCCTAATGTGAATTAGGTCAAATGCTATTAGTAAATACAAAAATGATGTCAGTATAACACAGAAGTCATGTTGGTCTACATGAGATTTTCCATCTGCAAGTTAATGTTTGAAGTGATTAAGCGAAAAATATCTCAAAATTAAAAAAAAAAAAAGCCTTAGCACTATATGATCTTAAGAAAAAAGCTAAGCATCTTACTTCCATATCTTCCTTTAAGGCAAGTGGTCTGCTGCTTCATGGACCACTACACTTTCTACTTTGTATCTGGTGAAGCTGAGGGTATGTTTCTCCTCCTGCATTTAAAAAAGGAAGTTTTTGATTGCTGAAGCCTATACTATATCATAAACCAAAATTTTTATTGTAATGAAAGGTCTCTATTGTAAACTAATGTCTTCAAGACCCTAAACCACAGAGGAAGCCATCACCCAGGGGATGAAGTCTGTAAAAGTTCAACTGACTGATGCTGGGTGCATAGGCCAGTGGAGATTTAATATGCTACTGTTTTTATTATAGTCATTGTTTTTATTAGCACACAAGTACAGTGTTCCACAGAGTTTGAGTGGTCTGCCCCAATCTATAAGCTTTGTTTATTTTCATGTACAATTCTGCAGAATTCAGAAACACATATGTGGAATTACAGCAGAAATATCTGTACTCAAAATTAAGTCAAGGAAGAAGAATGGGACCAAGAAGATAGAGCTATGCAGCAAATCTAAGAAATATGGTTAGAAAAGAACTATGGATGTGGCTAGAAACAAGAGTTATACTGCCAAAGGAACCACCAGCCTGGGCTAAAAGGCGGTGACTATGCAAGACTTAAAATGGTCTTTGGGTTCCCAACATCTATGGCAGGAAGTGGGCTAAGAAAGCTGTTCTTCTCCCTAAGGGGCCGTAATCCTCACTGCCCATTTTGAATACAGTCAAGGAAGATAACAAGAAAAAAAAAAAGGGCCAAGACGATGAAGCTAGGGAACAAAGAAATAACTGACAATTATATAAGCCAAAATCAGGGACTATTTAAGAACATTCCTCACCCCTGGTGGGAGCCCCACCAATGACTGCCTGGAGGGATTTCAGAATTTGTTGCAGTCCACTGACTG
Organism: Eonycteris spelaea; assembly: GCA_003508835.1. Taxonomy (NCBI): domain Eukaryota; kingdom Metazoa; phylum Chordata; class Mammalia; order Chiroptera; family Pteropodidae; genus Eonycteris; species Eonycteris spelaea. Next base: position 1,858,007 of record PUFA01000129.1, read on the forward strand.
TTAAATGTCTCCTATTCCCTGCTCCCTTTTAAAATGGGAGGTTTTTTCCTTTTAATTATCCCGTCACTAGTCATAATTGTACATTCTATGTGGGGGCAGCAGATCATTTGTCAATCACTTTCACAGGTCTCTGGATCAAGAACACCTGGATCTGATGTGGAGACTACTATACATCATTTCCCCGTGCATAGGCCACCAAGCACACCCACGCATTGCTCCGAGATCCTAGACCTCGAGCTTGATGCCATGATTGGATAAGACCTTGGGAAGAAGCAAGTGTATTTTGCCTGTGAGAATAGACTGACTATCTGATGATCAAAAGGATGGTGTTTTTATCAAGTATTTTCAGCTCTCTGTCCCCTTGGCACTGGCTGTGCAGCACTTCCTGCTCCCCGCGCCCCCGCCCCCAGGTAGTTTTGTGGGACGTGACTAGTTCTTGCCATCATGTTGTGAAATAAGTGATGTGAGTCACTTCTGAGTTATATTTAATTGCTAATGAGCGACCTCCGGACCTAGCCTGGCAACCAGTAGTGTGCACGGTGGTCATTCCCATCAGCCTGGATCGCTGAGTGATCAGCGCAGAGCTCCCCTGCTGATCCAGCTCTGCCACGCAGTGAGAAAGAAATCCTTCATCGTTTTCTTCTATTTAAAATTGTTTTCAATTATAGTTGACCTTCGTCATTTATTAGTTGCAAGCATACAGCACAGTGGTCAGATATTTACATGACTCATGAAGTGATCCCCCCAATAAGTCTGGCACCATACATAGTTATTACAGTATTGACTATATTCTCTATGCTGTACTTTACATCTCCAGAAATCCTCCTTGTTTTAAGCCATCTAGAATGCGGGGGGGGGGGGGGGTTTGCTACTGCAGCATAACCTAGCTAACGTAGCTCTTCATGAACATGTGTATGTATACACATACACATATCAATAGTCTGTCTTAAGTTGGGTAGCAGATATAAAATTACTAAGTGAAAGTTAAAAAAAATCAGAAAGACAAAGGGCTGAATTCACAAGAATTCTCTGATTAATAAATTAGCAAATAAGACTCTTCTTTCTTTTAAACATTAGAATTAAAATGCTTTATTCTGTTTAAATGAGGTGCAAATATGTGCATTCTCGTGAACCTGAAAGCGACATCTCACCACTATGAAAATCAGAAACATCAATAAATCACACTGTCACCATAGAAGCTGCAGTCTAACTGTCCACTTTGAAACACAGGGGGGGCTTTCTGCCCATATCTTACTTTCTTCATTTTATTTTGGCCACTTTCCCCTTGTCTGAGTTTTGGTGATAATCTTCCTTTCTTTTCTTTCCAGAAAACTTAAAATATCTCCTAAGGCCACAACAGAGTAACCTTCACAAAACCGAAACACAATAGAGACATCAGAGCCTCCCACGTTAATGTGCATCTTCATTCTAACTTACTTATCATGAATCCTTTTAACTTAGTTTTTTAGAAGACTCTCTAGTGAATATATTGAATTCTGAGAACCCAAAAGTAGATAGAAAAAGCAAACAATAGCCCTCATTGACATTTAAAGCTGTTTAAATTCACGTTATTAAAATAACACAAGTTCATTTGTTCTTAGAGACCATTTCCTATACCAGGAAATATGATCGAAGCAAAAGCAGAAACTATCTTATGCTAAATCCCATATTAGTACTAAAATAAAATTGGAATTTTAAAAACTTTTTTACAAGGATGTGTTCCTTGTGAAGTACTTAATTTCTCTACCTAGTAATTAAATTGAGTTTAAAACTCATGTCCATATTAAAAACTTAATTTTTTTTCTTAGTAATTTCTTGAAATAATGAATCTTATATGTTCTGTCTTTCCCTTAAAAATTATATCTAAGAGGGAGAAACTTTAAGAAACTTTTCAGTATACTACTTATGGTATATAATGGAAATCTGAACTACTTACGATGCTAAACTGCTATGTAACTTTAACAAGTGTAGTAAGAATCATTTAGACCCTCTGTGATCTTCTTTCATATAAAACAAGCCATAATATTATGGCAAAGAATGTGTGACCAAACAAGCTTAATGACAGAATCAATAACTAGGGCTCATTTTTAACCTAATTTTTGGTACTACTGATCCTTAATTTTACCATTTTATAGACCTCAGTCTGCCAACCTGAAAACTGGGAGCCAAGAAAACAGACTGCAAAACTGAAAAGCTTGGTAAATTCGACATTCTGATCTACAAAAAGCATATGGTGGTGGTAATAATAATTTGCATTTATATGATGCTTTATAGTTTACAAGAAGCACATTTATCATGTATTTGTTAAACATTTATTAAGTGTCTGCTCTGTGTTAGGCACTGTAGGAGCTGTGCCATCAAGGTGTTGAAAGGTCTAACTGTGGAGACAGACACGAAAACCAGTAATCATAACATGGTATGACAAGGACAATTACAAAAGACAGTGTGGTACAGTGGTTAAGAGAACAAACTCTAAAAGCCAGAATGCCTACGTTAACAATCTGGCTCTCACACATACTAGCTGGGTAGCCTTGGGCACATGACTTAACCTCTCTATGCCTCATTTTCTGCATCTGTAAAACAGAGATAATAATAGTATCTACCTCCTGGACTGTTACTAGGATTAAATGAGTTATACATATAAATGCTTATAAAAGTACTCAGCAACAGTAAGCGCTAATATCAGTGTTTCTTAAACACATTTACAATACATATAATGCACAGTGGCAGTGTGGAAAAGGAGGTGATTAACTGGGATAAAAGGGAGCAAATGTGTCAAAGAAAAGTTTCAAAGATGAACAAAGTTGGAGCTGGTCTTGAAGGACAAGGACAAGCAGAAGTCAGAGATGGAGAATGGAGGTCGGCAAATTACATACAAGAAACACTATATGGAAAAGACAGGAATGAAACCACCAAGGTTTCTCTTATTTAAGCATCACTGCCCTAGAATGACTTGGACTGTTGTTCCTATTCACAGCTGAGGCTCAGTTTAATAACTTTCCCATGTCATTTCTGCTAAGTGACAAAGCAAGGGCTAGAATTCTGGTTTTCTAAGTCCTTCTCCCAGTTTACCCACTGTCTCTCATTGAGCTAAATAGTAAACAACAATATCTCAAAAGATGCACTAGGCTTTGAACAAAAAAATATCTACACAACAAAAAAGAAAGAAAACAAAATTGCAGCTTAGTATTTATGGGTCTAAGTTTTATCCTTAGCTAGTGGAATTCACACCTCCCTTCAGAATGCAGTTGGGTTAATTCATGAGGATACATTTCAGTTTTCAATTTGGTCCACCTGCAATGTGTGTTTCACAATAACCACTTCTGCCAAATTAAAGATTAAAATTTTAATTATATTTTAGTTAAATTTCTTGCAATAAAACTGTTAAGTTTTCAATGGATGAAACCTAAATAAATTTAAACTTGGTGTATAAAGTCAAAGTTACAGATAAAAATTTACAGTGCAAAAGGTTCTATATCATGGGATGATCAGTAGCATATTTACAAATGTCCTTCATTTCCAAAGATGCTCACAAATCAACTAAAAAAGCTACCAACATGTAGTCAACTTTACAACAAACAAAAGCTCAAAAGACCTATATCACTGGGCCATATTTTAGATAAACATTGTTTATCTAATGTGTTTCAGATGCCTATATTTTATATCGTTGAAAAAACACAATTAAGTTTAATGCAATCTCATCTAATAAAATTTAATATGTCAATTATTTTTAAGCGGTCCGTCTAATCCATTATCTGTGAGAAATGGAATTGAGAAACGCTTGTCATTCGGTTTTAGACAAAGGTTTTATAAAGGTAAAATTTAACTGTAGTTTTTCACACACGCATTTAAATGACACCGCCATTATGTTTCCTCAATAATATGCAAGTGCAGCTAGTAGGAGAGGACAAAGGAGAGGTTCTCCTCCTAGGAGGAGAACTACCTAATTATCTTCAAGCATCAACAGCCGCACATTTCCATATAAGACAATAAAACGAATGTGCATTACTCATCATACAGTTGGCTTAAGCAACTTTAAACTTTCACCAATAACCTCCTAGGGCCAAAGAAGAAACAAATACTAAGCAGGCTACACGGCAGTACCTGGATGATCACAAGGTATATTCAAACATCTTCCATTATTCAATTCAATTCATAAATATCATCTAGACAGAATATAATTTCAACAAGAGTTATTTTTAAAAGAAGGGTAAGAGTTTTGTATTACTGTTACTTTTTCCATTAAAATCTGACAAAGTCTTGGCTACATGAATGCTCAAATAAAATTCAGTGTCCTTAAATACAACTGGAAGAACATATCCAGAATATACATAAACTTGGAGGGTCTCAGTCTACCCTTGGCCACAGATTGTTTTATGGAATGCAATTATTTTAATAAACTAGTCCATTTTCAAAGTGCTATCAATGTGAGTACCTTGATCATTATCAATTGATGATACCCTATTAGCTTTAAATCAGAGACTTAAAAGGCCTTGTGAATCTTTCCTAAAAACCTAAGTTAACACCTTAGTTTAGAATGCAGATACATTTAGCAGGTACTGATGTTCACACTACAACTACTACAATGTAAGCCATTATGAGAGGTCTACGTAAGTGTCAATTTGACTAGCATCATTGTTAACTTGAAAAACTCATTTAGAGAGAGAACCAGGCAAAATGATGTAGATAACAGAAGCTCTGCTCATCCCCTCTTGCAACCACATCAAAGCGGAGATGGAAACACAGAGCAAGCAGAGTCGCCTGGGGGTCTAGATGAACAGGAGCACGAGAGAGAGAAATAAGAAATCACCCTGCAACAGTAGAAGGGGTGAAGGTGTGCGGCTGCCTGGTCCCGAGCAGCGGAGTGGGACACAGGCTACTGGCAGTAGCAGCCCACAGCCAGCAACTGCAGACACCTCTTAAAGGGGCTGCGTCTGCAGTCGGACTTTCACAGTGGACCTGTTCACTCTGAGTACCGGTGCCCAGTCAGATCCTTGGGGGTCACCAGGGACTTACAAGGGGACGCTGAGTTGTCGAAGCACAGGCCAGAAGTGAAGCTTTCTACTGGGCAGAAGTGCTAGCGGTCTCCTCTGCTGAACCCTCCTGGCTCCCAGAATGCAGCACAGCGCAGTCATAGCTGAGACATTATCAAACTGGATAACACACTGCTCTGCCCAGAGGATTCCCTAAGACTCTGCCTCCCCCAACTTGAGCCTCACTCCAGTCACATTTAGTTGTATCCTCCGCAAGTCCTGTGCCACTTGCTGAACAGCACCAAGACTCACACTGGTGGCAGCTGACCTCAGTGTCTGGTGTAGCTTCTTGAGGCCTATAAGCTGAATCTTAACAGGTGGCCCCGGAGGGGCCAAGCTAGGGCTAAACTTGGCCTGCAGCTGGGGCTAGACTCAGAACATTGCTGCTAGACACCTACTACACAAGCCCACGGTGATCAGACCAGGAGGCTTAGGAGCTTTGCTTAATACACAGAAACAGACACAGAGGCAGCCAATATGGGAATACAAAGAAGCAGAAACCATATGAAAGAAGAAAACATAGATTCAAGGAAAAATGGAGTCAAGTAATCTAACAGATGCAGAGTTCAAAATACTGGTTATAAAGATGCTCAATGGAATTAAGGGAAGTGTAGTTGAACTCAGTGAGAACTTTAACAAAGAGATAAAAAACATAAAAGTGGAAATGGAAACTATAAAAGGGAACTTGGTCAGAAATGAAGACTACATTATCTGAGATGAAGAGTATATTAGAGGGAATCAACAGCGTGGAAGAAGAAGAGGATCGAAACACTGATAGAGAGGACGGGGAAGCCAAGGACACCCAACCAGAACAGCAAGACAAAAGTAACGAAGAATGTAATAACAATTTAAGGAGCCTATGGGATAAAATTAAGGTTAACAACATCCATGTCATAAGGGCACCTGAAGAGGTGGAATAAGGAGTTAAACATGTATCTGAAGAAATAATGAAATAATGGAAAACATCCCTAACCTGGTGAAAGAAATAGACATACAACTCCAGGAAGCTCAGAGAGCCCCCCCAAAATGAACCCAAAGAGAAACATAACAAGATACATCATAATTAAAACGCCAAAGGTTAAATACAAAGAGAGAATCTTAAAAGCTGTAAGAGAAGAACAATTAGTTACCTACAAATGAGCTCCCATAAGACCGGCAGCTGATTTCTCAAAAGAATCTTTGCAGGACAGAAGGACCTGGCACAAAATATTTGGCATTATGAAAACTCAGGATCTACAACCAAGAATACTTTATCCAGCAAAGCTATCATTTAGAGTCGAAGGACAAATAAAGAGCTTCCCAGACAAAAATAAGCTAAAGGTATTCATCAACACCAAGCCAGTGTTACAGGAACTGTTGGAGGGACTTCTTCAGGAAGAAAAAGCATATATCAAAATCATGAAGAAAGAATGGTAATAACTACATATTTATCATCAAGTACCTCAAATGGAAGAGTTAACTGCTCCAACCAAAAGATAGGGAAGCTGAATGGATAAGAAAACAAGACCCCCTACATATGCTGCCTGCAAGAGACTCACTTCAGATTAAAAGACACATACAGATTAAAAGGTGATGGAAAAAGATATTACCTTGATGGACCTAGAGGGTATTGTGCTGAATGAAGTCAGATAAAGACAAATTCCACATGACTTCATATACAAGTGGAATCTAAAGAACAAAATAAACAACAATAACAACAAAAACGGAAACAAACTCATAGATACAGAGAATATTTTGAGTGTTACTAGATGGGAGGGGGGTTTAGAGGATGGTGAAAAAGGGCAAAAGAATTAATACAAATGGATAGATACCAAATAGTCATGGAAATATACAGTGTGGCATAAAGAAAATAATCAACAATGTTGTAAAAAACATATAAGAGGAAGAGGGGTACCTGATTTAGTGGGGTGATCACTTTGTGAGTTATATAAATCTCTGATCACTATGCTGTACAACTATATATTATTTATGCCAACTATAATTGAAAAAAAAACTCATTGAATTTTACAATGTAAATATGAGCAATACGTCAATAAAGCTTGGGGGGAACTCATTTAGAAAATGAAAAATAACTGAGAAATGCCCTTATTACATTTCTATATTTTCCAAAAATTAAAACCAAAAATATTTCAGATGTATGAACATCAGGAAATGTTGAAATTTAATTTATATATTTGACCTACCAAAAGGACAAAGGCTGTTATTGTTTTGTCATTAACAAAAATTTTTTGACACTACAAAATTAACATTTGGGAAAAAAGTGTAACTTAATGAGTCTTTAACAGGTATAAAACAAATAGTCTAAGACAAAAATATCTAAAATCAGATAGGATGGGTTAACCCAAACCATGGCCAATGGAAAAAGACAAATTGCTAATATACTGCCTGCCTCTTCTTTCCCAAGTCTGTATGTTCCTCTTCTTAGCAGCAATTCTTAAACTTTGGAGAATCTGAAAAACTACAAATCTTTTCTTCTAGAAAAATAAACACACACAAATTTACATGTAATTTCAAGGGGTTTGCCCATTTCCAAAAACCCTTTCTGGATCCCTCGGGGTCCAAAAACCCCAGGCTAAGAATTCCTGTTACAGAGCAGATTGAACCTTTTCGTATTTGTAATACACACTCAGATTACATGTATAGATTAAAATTTTCTTTACCTTCTTTGCTTTTCTTCCTACCCCCTTTTCTTCCAATCTCTCCAGCATATCTATAGTCATTAATGAATCATTAAATGTAGAAATAAAGATCTTAGTATGAACCCCAATATACCACTTAACCAGGTATATGACTTTAGACAAGCCAATTAATTTCATTTCATCTCAGTGCATTCCCTGTAAAGATAAAATAACAGTACCCACAACTATTTAATCTGATAACAGGCAAAGTTCCTATGTTCCTTTCTCCTTCCTACTTGAGAATATCTTCCTTAAATAAGTTACAGATTATGGATGACAGGGTGGAGATTTATGAAATTTTAGAGTTTATTGCATGCATTTTCCCACAGTAAACACGAGGCAGTCAGGATGAAAGAAAGGAAAAAAATTGAGAAGGGAAAGTTAAGTTTAAAAAATGAAACAGGCTACAAGCAACCAGAGAAAGAAAATAAACTGAACTTTATCAAATTAAAAACTTTTGTCAAAAGATACTATCAAAAAAGTAAAGAGACAACCCATAGAATGGGAAAAAAATATTTGCAAGTCATATATCTGATAACGGTCTAATATCCAGAGTATAAAAGAACTCTCACAATTCAACAATAAAAAGACAACTAGCCTGATTTTAAAATGGGCAAAGCATTTGAATAGACATTTCTCCAAAGAAGGCACACAAACAGCCAACAGGCACAGGAAGAAATACTAGATATTTTCAGTCATTAGAAAAATGTAAATCAAAAACCACAATGAAATTCCACTTCACATCTACTAAGATGGCTATAATAAAAAATTGGAAAGTAGCAAATGTTGGCAGGGATGTGGAGAAATTGGAAGCATCACACATTAATGATGGGAACATAAACTGGTAAAGCGACTTTTGAAAACTTTGGCAGTTCATCAAAATGCTTAACACAGAGTTACCACATATGACCCAGCAATTCCATTCCTAGGTATGTACTCAAGAGAACTGAAAATATATGTTCAAACAAAAACTTGTGCATAAGTGTTCAAAGAAGCATTACTCTAATAACCAAAAAGGGGAAACGTTCCCAATATACATCAACTGATGAATGCATAAATGAAATGTATATCCACACATGGAATATGATTAGTCATAAAAAGAAATGAAGCACTGATATGTGAAGGAATGAAGCACTGATATGTGGTACAACATAGATGAATCCAGAAAATACAATGCTAAGTGAAAGAAGTCAAACACAAAAGGCGGTACATTGTACGATTCCATTTATAAGAAATGGTTCAGAATAAGCAAATCTATGGAGACAGAAAGTAAATTAGTGATTGACAGGAGCTGGAGGTAGGAGAAGCAGGCAGTGATTCCTAATGGGTTCCAGGTTTCTTTTTTGGGGAAAAAAATGTTTTGGAAATAGATATCAGTGATGGTTATACAACCATCTAAAAACCACTGACCTGAATGTACATTTTAAAATGGTGAATTTTATGGCAGATGAACTGTATCCAATAAGAAATAATAAAGTGAAACTGGCTATCTGGACACTAATAGTCCAAAGGTGGGCAAAACAGTAAGATTATCTGAAATTTATGGGCTATCATATACTCCCCTCTCTATCCCCTTGACCCTCTGCCATGTTCCCATGGAGTATTGTTTTAAAAAACTGTATGTAGGAATTTGCATTCAGGTCCTACTTTTTTTTTTTTTACTAACCCAAAACAGGAAACAGCCTATCACAACTTTCTGGTTAGACTGTCCAGCTTTGTCATAATATCCATTCAGCTTTTTGAACATGAACATTAGCTTATGAAATCTCAGGATGGGGAAACCTGGGTTAAGGGACTATATTATCTACAGTCTTGAAGTAAGTATGACACCAAATGGGACTGAGACCACAACCTGTTAACCATGGCACAAATAAGTTTTTCCAAAGACAGCACTGGGTCCACCATACCTTCTCAGGGTGGAGAGAGAGATCACCACACTAACATCTTTCCTTGGATCAATCTAGTCAATCCTCTTGTCTTCATCAGAAAGAATTTAAGGCAATCTGCCAAATGGGATGCAGAAAAAATCCATGAATCCTCAGATACCTGCCACGTATCGCTACCCTTGCTTTTAATGTCCTCCCCCCCCCATTTTTAAACATAAGTTGTAGGCTGAGAGGAAAAAAAAAAAAAAACAGGTAACAATGCCACAACTGTGTCAAAATTCAAGGCAAAAGTGCCCAACTACTCCATAGGTGGCGAAGAGTACAACTTTACTCAAAAGACGTGTTATAAGACAGACTCATGGACATGGACTATAGACTAGTGGTTACCAGAGGCAAGGGGGAGGAGGTAGATGGGGTAAAAAGGGGTCAAATATGTGGTGACAGAAAAAAATCTCACTATGAGAGGTGAACGCACAATGTGAATATAGATATATATGCCTTACTGTTAAAATGTACAGCTGAACCTTACAGGATTTTGTTAACCAATGTCACTATAAAAAGTAATTGGCTGTTACACTCCCTCGCGTCCCCACTCCCCCCAAAAATAGACATGTTATACGTTGAATGTTGGCAAACTGACCCAAAGGCTCCTCCCTCCCTGTTGTATAGCCGAACAGAGAAGAGGGATGACTGGGATTAGGGCTGGTAACCTAACCACACTGAGTTATGGTTAATGAGTCTTCATGGAACACCTGGCACATCAGTCCTGGAAGTGGCGGGGCTCTGCTAAAACGGCTGCTACCCAAACATGGGGGTTCATCTGTGAATGTTCAGACCTCCTTTTCCCTCCAAAGAGAAAAACAGATTTTTAATTATTTCACTATTATAAAGGTGAAGCTTATAGGTCCAAAGGGTTTGTACACTGTTTTCTGTCCAATTCCCACACTCTATATCCTCCATTCACCAGCTTTGACTATCGCCTGCATGCAAAGCACACGTGGTCTCCTGTAAGGAGAAGGTATGTATTTGTGCCTTCAAACAATTATTGTATTGGCACTTCACGAGCTTAAAATCTGTTCGGGGAGCAAGAACTACATACAAAAAAATAAGTCATAATTGTCAAATAAAACAAATGGCATTTTTAAAGATACCATATAATTATTTTAAAAAGCAAGAAAGATGAAGAATGGACAGGCTGTGGAAGGTCCTGTGTAGAACATGAAATCTGAGCTAGGTCCTGAAGAGAGAGAGGTCCATGGGAGAGATCTGAAAAGGCAGAGAGGAAATTGAAAAACAGGTTGAGGAGAGGGCTATGTGAGTGAGGCTGTCACCATGAGTAAGCACAGTATATTCAGGAGGTGATGAAGATAAAGGCCTAGGCGAAGGAACCTTACAGGGGATTAGTAGGTGATAAAGTTATAAATGTAGAGACTAGGGACAGAAAATGGAGGTTTCACTGGAGGGCTAAGAAATGCAGGCATTACTGAAGGTGTCAGAGAGAGCCAAAAAAAGGGGAAATCAACAGAATTTGCTCATTAGATGTAGAGGATAGAGAAAAAAAGAATCAAAGATGATTCAGACAATTTAAATTTCCATTTTTAAGTCTAACAGGAAAACACAGCTGGGAGAGATGAGAAGGCAGATATTGTTTATGACTGTTAAGACAATCAGCCTCGAATTCAGATAGTATCTAATTCAATCTTTTGCCCAGTATCTAGGGTAAGTTGTCTGCTAAATAGTGCTAAGATTCCTTTATAATGACAACCACTGTCAAAAAATTAAGTCCAAACCTTCAAGATTAGACCTCTCACCTTATCTTTTTAACTTCATTTCCCTTCCTCGTCTCTCCACAAACCCTACCCATCAGCCTTAGGATCTACTCAATGTTCTCCAAGAATGTCATACAATTCTCTATGTCACTCATCAATGTATCCTGCCTCTTCAGCCAAGTCTACCCTTATCTCCTTCCCTAACAAATGAATCTCACTAATCTTTCAATATTCAGTCCAAACACCACTCTCTCCTGAAATTCCCCAGCCCCTACCACTTCTCCTGCATGTATTTCCACTCTACTGCTCCTGCCTCTATTATACTTATTTCATTCTATTTTGTATGAAAATTGTTTATATGTACACATTCCCATCACCGGTGATTGGTGTAGAAGTGGGTCCACAACCAAGTTTTGGACAGGAGATTTAAGTGGAAGTCAGTTGGGAGGCTTCTGAGAGAGATTTCCAAACTCCTGCCTGGAAATGATGCCTGGAACCATGGTACCCATCTTGCATCCATGATGGCAGCTGGACAAAGGACAAAGCAGACACGTCCAAAACGGCAGAGCAGAAAGGTGGAAAGAATGTCGTTCTTGATGACGTCGCTAAAGCACAGATTTAAAGCAATCCTAGACTGAGGCATCTTGTTACTTATAATGATAAATTTTCCTCAGTTTCAAATTATCTTGAATCGACTTTTTATAATTCAAAGCCTAAAGCATCTTAATTTACACGGTCACATTTGACACGCAAATCAGACAGCTAAGCAGAGATGTCAAGTAGTCAACTAGACAGATACAAAAATAATTTAAATTTGGGGGCTGAGAAGACAGGATAAATAGAGAAAAGAGAGCTATAGGGTACCCTAAGGTCAGGGGAGAAAAAGCCAACAAAAAAGAAGGAATGAATTCAGAGGTAAAACAAAGCCACTAAACTGCCGTGCACAGAAGCCAAGAGATAAAATTTAAAAAAAAAAATTTTTTTTTTCTTTCAAGAAGGAAGAACTGGTCAACTTTATCAAATACTGCTAAAACACTGAGTTAAGAAAGAAAAAAGTGGCCACTGGATTTGCTGACAATAATTCCAGAACATGAAGGCTCCCCTCCCTGGAAAAAAAAAGCAGTCTTAAGTTAGTCCAATGGTTAAAGGATCAGACTTGGGCTGAGTTCTGGAGCTATCACTCACTAGCTGTGGGGCCTCCTCGACCAGCACGCTTCGTTGTGCAAAGAAAGGGGAATGGAAGCTGAGGAACCGAAGCTGGAGTGGGACTCGAACAGAAAAGGTCTGAGTATGATTTGCAAAGGTGGTAGAGACTCGGGTATGTTTAAATGCTGATGGGAAAGAACATCTCTTACCATAAAACACCTCACCACAAGAAAACATTTTGGAATTCATTATTGGAGGAAGTTAGTTCATAAAGCTTTAAAAAATCATATATAGAAGAAAAAGTATGTTAAAACCACAGTCTTAAGCTCTACCTCATTCCAGAAGATAACCAAAAGAATAAAGACACATTACAAAAGGTAGTCATAGTAAATGAAAAGTGACTAATTCTCTCTTGGTTATACTATAAAGATGATTCCTATAGTAAAACACAAGCTCAAAGTACTAAACTACAAAAGCCCACATATTTTAAAAGCCAAGGAAATCTATAATATAGCTACCTCAAACCATTTGGAATACCCTCCTAAGGCATTTTCAGTCTTCAATACGGTCTCAAATCTGAAGTACTTTCCCCTTTGATCTTATTGCAGAAATATGTTGTCTAGAGATAAGCTTTCTATAAACTTGTATACAACAAGCACATAAGAAAATATTAAAAACATTTTTATGTACACTTCAGGAAATTCTAAAATTTTTTAAAAAAAAAAAACCACTCCAAAAAGCTAGGACCACTTCAAAGAAAAGTGGATAATTTCAAAGTCAAGACCAAAACAGCTTTTGATACAAACCACTGCATGTTGCAGAAACAGTAACCTAGTTTCATTCTGAGTATCGTGTTTGTTGCCCTCAAGGGATCTGCAACTTTCGAGCAAGGTTTTTTCATTAAATGCCAGATAACTAGTAAAGCAAAGGGGGGAAAATCAATACATCTTCATGCTGCAACGTATCCCAACTCTTCAGTTTAAGGGAAGAAAAGCACAGCCCTTATAAACACACGCACATGCACACACACAGACACACAAATACATAAATTGACACACATTTTTTAGTTTCTGTGACATAACACTTAAACTTCAACTCAAGGCTAAACCACAGAACATGTGGCAATTGACAATCTGTAAGGAGAAAAAAACTCTCAGCTTCACACAAAATCATTCTTGGCTATTTGCTCCCTGGCACCACAATTGGTCAGCAATAACCTGAGCTGAAAAAGTGGATAGATGTTCAAATATACAAGTTTTTTCCTCGTAGAACTGTTAATTACCTTTCCCCCAAATATGGCTATTTCTGAATGAACAATTTGTTTCGAAACACTATCTCCATATAAACTCCAGAGAGGTTACTTTTAGGGTATAAAGTAATTAGTAACAATGCACATTTAGATATTTGCATTTTAGCTGCAATGGAATGTCTAAAAAATGAGCCTATGAACAGCAAAAGCACTGAGCCCAAGAGGAAGTGAAGAGATGCCTGGCTTGCAGACAAATGAGTAGGTGGAGGAAGCGTTTATGTGGGGAGATGATTTTAATACAATGCTTTCTTAACCTAAAGAAAACCACAGCTCTTAATATATGTGCTATAAATAGATGTAATCAGTCAAAACCTGAATAAATATATTTGCTTGCTTGTTTTTTTAAATAACTTTTTTCGTAACTCAAATCCAATGAGTGGTCAAGATAATTAAGCCACCATGACCAAGCAGGTTGCCCAGACGTCTGGAAACATGACAAAGTCTAATTCCTCTTCATCTATTTACGTTGAAGAAAAGGTTTTAATTAGTAATGTGAGTTTTTAGTGTAATATCTTTAAATATATTTCTATTTCCAAAGTCATTTTTTTTTCCCTACCACTTCTTTGGCAATATCTTCAAGAAATGTGGCTGCAGAAATCAAAGACAGTTCTGATGATAGAAACATTGTACAAGTAATCTCTCCCTCCTTCCCCAGCTCCTCCCTGCCAAAACCCCACATTTATCTATGAATCACAAAGTTCCTGTCAACTAAGTATTAGTCTCTTTTATAAAGAGAGGAAACTAAGGCCCACTGGCTTAAACGTGAGTCAGAGGGACTATGAGAGAGCCAAAGCTGCTTTAGTAAAGAATCACAATGTTCGTTTCTCCCTTAAAATAAAATCCGATCAGAAGATAGATGACTTTTTGTTTGTTTTTGGAAGTAGAGGTGAGAGATGGTAATAAGGAGGTTACCTAAATTTTCTAATGTTTTTACAATGAACATGTATTATTTCTGTAATAAACTAATCCTAAACTTAAAAAATAAATTCATCGAACCCATTCAGATTCAGTGTATAAGATCATTTAGATGGCATGTGTGGATAAAAGAAAGTTTTTTACAAAGTGCATACACAATGTAACTAAGCATAAAATACACGTAAAACGTACACCAAACCTCAAAATATCAAATTTTTAGTAATATTCAATAAATATTTATTGAGTACCTACTATGTATGAAGCACCACAGATGTAACTATGAACATGACAGACATGATCCTTGGTCTCAAGAGGCTTACATATTGCCAATTAGTTTATAAGCAGGGTGCCCATATGTCTTACTTTGCTGGGCAAAGTCATAGCTTACACCCATTTCTCCCAGAGTAATTATTAATAATGCCCCTCTCACACATCTCCCAGTCTAGGCAATAAATTATACCATTACCCACTTTTGTAAAAACAAACTACTGTTCCTACAGGGCTACATAGTTGTAAAATGTAGATCATTTCAAGGTTTCATCTTTTTTTACTTATTTTAATGACATTAAATTCTCTTAAATTATAAAAAAGAACTTATTTTAGACACTTATCTCATTTTGACAAATACCTGTTTTATAATGAAATCAAAGATTTACTTTAATCAAATAAATCAAAAAGTGATTTTTTCACATCAAAATGTATACAAAGTAAATGAATCAAAATGAAAATATAAAGCCTTTAAAAACTATATGCCCTTTGAGGGCAGGTGGTTCTTTTTAGAATGTTACCTCAACATCCTAGCCTGTGTCTAGCTCAGCACTGAGAACATACTGTGGTTTCCAGATATTTCCCACCAAAAGGAAACAGGACAGGAAATACATAAGATGAGTCTGGAACCATCTGTCATAATGGAAAGCAGGAAGCTTTCAAAGACTACCAGGGTTGGTTGTGTCAAAAGGACTCCGGAGCCAGACTGATAAACTCCTAATGGACAAAGACAGGACAATTGAGTATCAACCGGATTAATAACTGTTGTGAATGCAAACACATTAATTGTGCTTAAATCCATCGGTCACTTTTAAAAGATACTAAAAGAACCAACTCATTCTTTTGAAAACTGGTAAGTGAAGGGCAAGAACCAAGCAGGTAGTCTGTCATTCCAATCAGATCAATACCTTAAGGAAACTAAATATTTGTTGAGAGGAAATTTCTTTTTATAGAAGTATTCCAAGTATTAATTGAAGAAAAAATTATTACATTAGATATCATTTTGCAACCCCAATGAATTAATAGATATAGGCAAAGATGGTCAATGGCTGATAAGAGTACCAAAAAAGAAAAGGCCAGCACTGTATGTCTCCTGGCAGAAAATGTATGCTACCACCTATTAGTCTGTCTCATACCCACAAGAAAAATTAAGTCTTAATCTGATCAAGGCTGCAGATCTAAAAACCAGTTTATAGGAAATAAAAGGGATTGAGAAATATGTTCAATGATACCACATAAAAGCAATCAGCAAAATCCAGATTATGGGACACTATACAACAAAGGATCTGGATTCTCCAACATAAATGGCAAGGGAGGAAGGAAGAGAGGGGAGGGAGAGGGAGGGAGAGGAAGGGAGTGGAAGGGAGAGATGGAAAAGACAGGAGAAGAATCTATAGATTTAAAGGAACTTAACATACATTTTAACTAATCTCTCTTCTTAGGTCCCATTCGACATTCTAGCCTATGTCTGAATGTTGAAAAAAATGGAAAAAACAATTATGAGTCAACTGGGAGATATAAACACTGACTGAACATTTAAAGATGTCCAGGAAGTGTTTTAATTTAATAATGCAATTTTAGGTGCCTTCTAAAAAATAATTCTTATATTTATAAATAATACATGATGCCTGGAATTACTTCAAAATAACTGGAGGGCGGGAGTGTAGTGAGGGTGTGTATATATAAGAAACAAGATTGGCCATGTCTTAATAATTGTTAAAGCTGGAAGATGGGTATATTAGGTTCATCATACTTTTCTCCTTATATTTTTTGTATCTGAGAATTTCTATAATATAAAGTTTTTTTCAAAAACAGTATATCTCTTTTGAAAGACTAAAATATCATAATTTTGAAACATGGGACACTATGACCTAACAATGGAGAATAAGTATTTTATGACAAAAACTACAATTAAATCTAAATTAACCTTTTGATATGACTAAGGAATTACAGATGATATACAAAGTACAAAAATCCCCCCATACTATGACTATATTTAATTTCCTCTTCATACAAAAATTTCATCTTTAAAAACTATAACATAATACAGTATATTTCTGATTTAATAAAACTCTAATCTCGAATATGTTCACGTTAGAAGTAAAACATGTTACAAGTAAAACAATTTTCCTAGTAAGATCATCGCTCAGTCAAGATTAAAACCCAGCCTTCTAGACAGTAGCCATTACTGTATCCCAGACACTAATTTAGCTTTTAATTTTTCAAGGACAGAACAATGAAAGTGAACCAAAAACTTTTATCTTCATGTGGAACTTACTATGTAGCTCTGGCTACAGGTAAGGTTTTAGATCTATATTGCTCAAATGCATAGCCAACGTTTTAGTAGGAGCTGGTATTAAAGCTGCTTTACATGTTTTCCAGCTGACACACTACACACCATGTTCTGCCACCTTTGTATACACAGGTCCAACTAAGAGACTGTTATCCAAGCAAAGTACATGCATGTTTACAGAGAGGCTTAAGGTGAGCAGAAGACCGTTTTAGATGGTTTTCTAAATTTGCTCTACTATAAGGTGGCCAGGATTCTCTTCTTATTCAGTCAGTGTTGTGGTGGTATTATTACCGTGAGTACAATGGTCTCAAGCACGTCACTGTATAAGTCGGATGTAAGCACAGGCCATAACTATGGCTCTCACTGTTAAATGAAAACCCACCTTCTTCCTTCCCTGGTTTGCTCCTTCCACTCTGAGTCAGCAAATATCATGTGTCCTCAATGCTAAACTGCACATTTTATTGTTTCTAAAATAAGAATGTTACAGTTCCAGGATGCTACTGATTTTGTTATTTTATGGTCAAGTTTGTGGAAGATCCAAATAAAGTGGCTAGCCTCTGAGTGAGGCTCCAAACCCTATGCTTAAGAGGTTTATTTCTTTTTTAAAAAATGTGGTATGCTAATGGAAGGAATACTCAAGAGGTCCATTTAAGCTGGGAGGAAAGTGATTTTTAAAAATCCATGTCTACTTTATGTTGACAATTTCTTCCTCCTCTTCCTACACTGTTTTAAGGAATAATCCAAATTAACATAGTGAGTCTGGATGCCTAGGTCTGCCTCAGGAGAGATTCTCTGCATTAGCAAACATGCGTGAAGATACCAGTACTACCCTATTTATAACAGTATTCTATCTCAAAGGCCAGGACCTTTTTCTTAGAGAACTGCTTAATACTTAAATTCTCTCAGAGCAAGACATTACAGAGAAATCAGCCAGCATGGCAGACTCTTAACTATTACTTTCAATTAGCAGACAAGTTAATTTCCTAATCAACAAAAGGTGGCTACTTTCCATGTGCTCCTGGAGATAGGGACTTACAAGTACTGAAAAGGGTCCACTGGACAAGAACTACTCACCGATGTTATAAATTATGTTTCTGCAAAGACTACGAAAAGGGAGGAGAAAAAGATCTTCAACGCTACCCCAAAACGGCCTTGGGTAGAACTGTCTGAATGTCAAAAGATAACTTTCAAAGAGATTAATATCAAAGGTATCTCGATTTAAACAAATACAGAGAGCCAGACACATTATATATGGTACATACATATGTATGACTAAAATTTTTCTATGAGCAGATATTCAAGCTTATTTAAGTACAGAGTTTAAAAGACTAATTTAAGAGGTTTCTACATAGAAAAAGAATGTTAGTTGGAAAACCAGTGAAAGCTGAATCAAATCTGTAGTTGACAGTAATATACCAGTGCTGGTTTCTTAGTTTGTGCACGGCTTTAACAACAGGGGGAACTGCATGAGGGGTACACTCGTACTTTCTTTGCAAGTCTTCTATAAATGTAAAATTACTTCAAAATTTAAAATTTGTTTATGAATTTAAAAAAGAGAACTTATTGGAATATCAAACAGTCTAATCACTAGTTAAAAGATTTTCTTTGCATTAAAGAAGCAGGTTGCTTTATCTGTTTCTCTCAGAAGTGAAGATTTTTTACAACTGACTTTAAGCTTTGATGTTTTTAAACATTCTCAGATTTACTTGGTAAAAACTATCAATTAGCAAATGGGCTGGGTTTTTTTTTTTTTGGGTTTTTTTCAAACATGTGTAGATATGTTTTATGGCTTAAATCCCAAACTGGCTAATGCCAAGATAACCCAACTGACTTCTGACATTAACTGCCATGGCCAACTATAGCTCGTTAATACTATATGAATATGGAATGACCTTACTTAGAGTAGTTTGGCACTATTTTCCTAAGTGTGATGTGTACACATTTTTGGACCCAGCTATCAAAAATAATTCACCATTAGAATGCCAAAAGTATAAAAAGATGTGTATGCAAAAATATTCATTATAGTTCTTTATTTTTTTGTGGGGGGAAGAATGTTTTATTTTTAGAATAATTGGTACCCCCTTGTTAATTAAAACACCTTTGCTTTCATTTTTGATGAAAGCAACATTTTTATTTTGTTTAACAAGCCAAAGTAAAACAAATATTACTGCCTTTTTCTTCCAACTCCTTAAAGAGATTACTATCTAGCACTACTTATTAAACATTATTATTGAAATATAAATGATGGGACACACAGACACTGGCATACTATGTAGCCATCTAAATTATATATAGATTTATATTAACTGACACAGAAATATGTCCACATTAAAAAAAAATACTAAAGAACATGTTGGGACGGGAGCATGCGATCTCATAATGTAAAACCACGTACATACATGTATGATGTGGACATTCATACTGAGAGGTATCTCAGGATATGGAAGGGTAGGGTGAAAGAGATACTTTATTTCTCACGCAAGTAAGACATTACGGACAATTACCTAAATACGTCATTAAAAAAAAAAAGCGATCCCCTATTCATGACAGAAAATGGCAAAATGTTATTAAACTTACTATAAACTATAACCCTAGAAAGCTCAGAAATAGTTATAGTATAAAAACATCAGACATTAGCCAGACTATGGGTTGTCAATGTTAACTGCAACATTAGCTACATAATTTTAGCTTACAGATATGACATATACCATCATAGTATTATTGTTTAACTCAAAAGGACAAACTATAGTTATAAATATCAAGTTATTTCATATGGGCTTTACATATAAATATATATACTGCTTATAATGTCTATGTTAGCTAAGAAGATCAGTCAATAGATTTTTTTGCACAGCAAGCACAAATCTTTCCTCTTGCCAAGGATTTCTTTCCCTATCAATGAATTTAGGAGCTGCAAGAGAACTTAATAACACGTTCACTATTCTTTATGATATGAGAGATGAGGAAAGAAGAGGCTCAGGAAAGTTAAATGGCTCCTCTAAGGTCAACAGCTGGGTCAAAGGCAGAACTGGGCCTATCATCTAGATTCTGGTCATAAGGCTCAAAATGAATTATTCCTATTTACCTATTAGAATGACTAAAATAAAAAATGTTGACAATATCAAGTGCTGACGAAGACCCAGAACAACTGGAACTTTCCTATGTTTCTGGTGGGGATGCAAAACAGCACACCCACTCTGTTCATAATCATCAAAAACTGGAAACAATGTAAATGTCCTCCAGCTGGTGAATGATAAGCAATCTGTGGTACAGCCACAAAACGGAATATTACTTAGCAATAAAAAAGAATAAACCGCTGATACACACAAAACCTTCGATTAATCACAAAGATATTAGACAGAGTAAAAGCAGCTAGTCTCAAAAGGTCAAACACTGTATGGGGCCATTTATGTAACAGTCTCCAAAAGACAAGACTATAGTGATGCACGACAGAGCAGTGATTTCCAGGGGTGGAAGGTGGGGGAGAACATGAATACAAAGGGACTACAGAAAGGGGTTTTTTGGGTGATGGAACTGTTTTGTATCCTGATTGTGGTAAAGGTTACATGAATCTACACATGTGCTAATATTCACATAAATGTATGTGCACCAAAATGTCAATTTTACTGTACATTAATTTAAAAATGAAAACAAATGACTCAATCTCAGGTTTCTAACAGCCAAAAATATTTATGGATTTTTAGAAACAAATTTTTCAATTAACAAAATAAAATGACTGCACAGGTCTTTTCTTACAAGATCGCAATGCCAAGAAAAGTACACATTCAGCTTGGCGAGTTCCATAACCTCTTTGTCACAATTTCCCTGTTGGCAAAATGGGAGTAATAGTATGTACCTCAAAGAGTTACATGAGAATTAAATGATAAATGCTATGTAAAGGTTTGTTAAGTAAATAAAAATATGGATATATATGCAGGATATGTAACTTTGGGTATAGAAATGCAAGACAACTCCAATCAAATAACTTAAATTGTGTCCTGGAAAACCAGGTTCTGATGATTGCTTTTCTGACGATAGAGATGCCTCTGAAATCTAGTCCAAGCCCAGAGTCTGAAGTAAATGCTCACTACTGACTCTGGCTGTATTTTTATTCTGTAACCACTCTCCACAAGTAAATTATTGTTTAAACCAGGCTTTGTGTTAAAGGTTACACCACAGAGTTGAAAAAAATCTCTTTATATTTACTAATCCTCTCGGTTCTGCCTAACTTAATGAATAAACAGGCAGCCTGTGTGTGTGTGTATGTGTGTGTGTGCTAAGCAACAGCTGGTGTACTACCTCTTAGGAGATCACAGCTTAAATGCTAGGCAAAATGAGGATCCAACCATAACACTTCCAGAGTTTTAGCTCTTTAAGAAGTATCCATCTACATAGAGTGAGTTAAGGTCATATATATAATGATTTTCTGCATGTCACATTTTTTAGCTTTCTACTTCAAACTCATACTTCTAAGCAGACATTTTATCACTCCTGCCTACCCCCATTTAATCTAGTAAGCATTTGCTTAACGTTTACCTTGAGAAAATACTTTTTGTTAATAGCGCTATATAGGTTAGTGATTTTCAAGCTGCCTAACCCAACTCAGTTTTTCAAAATGAAATAGAATAGAATGAAAAATAACAGACTGCCTCACAGACAATAAGGGTAAGTACTGTTTCAGATGTTGGCGGGGGTAAGAACGCAAGTGAATTCATGTGGACACACACCCACTGCTTACTGTGGATCATGGTCAAATAGTGCTGTAGGAAATGAACTGAACAACAGTTCTAGATTTAGAACAATCCAACCCTACAACAGTTGGCATCTCTGGACATGTCTTTTGCTCTCAGTGCACCACTTGGCCTTAGAGGCATAAGTCATCTTTTAGGAAAAGAAAACACCTAACTTACAATTTGAGGTGACGAAAAGGTTGAAGAGAGACCAGAAAACATAACAAACTCTCTTTTATATCTTGTTATAATACCTGACAAGTTAGAATAGATGCAGGAGTGTATATATTCTTTACCACACCTAACAGGAAGAAATTACCATTTAAAATTAGATCATTTAAAAAAATAAAAAATAAAATAAAATTAGATCATTTTTCTACTATGCATGTATTTTCCAAATTTAAATCAAACATTTTCTCACTTAGCAATATTTTTAAGTTATCATATTATAAAAGATTTAAATATATTTTATGTCAAACAGCCAAATATTTTCTTTTAGAACAGAGCAAGATAAATCTTAGGATCATAAAAGTAAAAATATATCTGGTTTTGAAAAAATTACACCTGTGTAATATATATAAAGACTTTTCTCTTCGTGAATAACTTTTTAGGTAACAGCTCTATTCCAAGATAATCTGGCTTACCCACTAGGGGACTATAGCCTATCAAAAAAAGATGACTAGTCCACTCAAACTTATGCTAAAACCAGTCTTCACATTTAAAACCCTATTATATTTAGAAAATTACCTGAATTATTTCTTCCCTAGACTAGATAAACTAAATTTGTTTCATATGCAAAATCTAACAAAACCAGTGCTAAAATTGCTACCTGCCTAGTAGCATCCGTTCAGAAACTCGGTATGTTACAGCAGGGTTTCTCAACCTCAGCACAGTTGGTATTTGAGACCAGATAATTCTTTGTTGTGGGGGGCTGTCCCGTGTACTGTAGGATATTTAGCAGCATACCTGGCCTCTATGCACTAGATGCCAAAAGCATACCTCCGCCCCAACGGTGACAATCAAATATGAGTCCAGGCACTGCAAATGTTGCCCGGAGGCAAAACTGCTCTTGGATGAAAACACTGCTTTACAGGTTTATACCTTTATCATTATTTCCATGTTTGGCCAAAAAACAGGGGGAAATGGTGTTAAGGTAATTAAAGCAAAAAATTTGATCAAATATACAGTTTTTAATAAACGATGATACTTCAGCAGTTATTAAAGTGCAGTGGGGTACATATATACAATTACCTATCACCAACTAACTGGTTGACAGTCTACCAAATTTCTAAATATTCAAAACAAGGTTAGCTATATTTAAGTTTTTCATGCTGCTATTTGTTTAAAGCTGTGGGTTTCCAAAGAGTTTAAACATACGGCAGTTATAAAAATTACATTAAGTAAAAATATCTTTGATACTGGCAATTCAGGAAGGACTGTGATTTCAATAGTATGAAATGAGATAGTAAAATAAATTTAGCAGTTAAAAAACATCTTTCAAGAGTTGTAATTATTTTTAAGACACTTCTCATTATACTCAACCCCTCTTTATGGATAAAATATGGGGTTTTCTGTTAGTTTGGCTTGGGAATCCTCTTAATATTGTGAAAATTCAAGCCAGGTCTTTGAGAATGTAAAAATAAAATGGTTTGAAATTACTTTGCTCCACCAAGTATCTTAATATTTATCTGAAAATAGGACATTACAGTTTTCCTATGGACCAATTGGGAGATGCTTTTAAAATAAAAAATTATTTGATATTCATTCACATGGATCAAAAGTTTTAAGTACAGAGTATACAGTGAAGAGAAGCATTATTCGCGCTAGCCAAATCATACACAAATGAATACATACTGTATTCCATTTTTATAAAGCTCAAAAAACAAGCAAAACTAATCTATTAGTTTCTAATTATACTTTTGGGAGAGCAGTAACTGGGAGAGGACATTAGAGGCTTCTGGAATATTATTCTATTTCTTGTTCTAGAAATAATCTATACAATCTGCTGATCACATAGAAAAAGATTCTGTGATTTTTCTGTGTACACCTATGAATTCCCTACTTTTCTGTTATTATCTACTTCAATAAAAATTTTACTTAAAAAAAAATAATACAGTGAAGAATCTCCCTCCAACCAAGTTTCCTCAGTCATCTGGTTCACTCCCCCACTGACAGCCAATATTATTAGTTTCTAATTAAACTGATTATTAGTTTCTGATATGTAGGAATATCCCCAAATATAATCACTCTCTCACCCAAGTTTTTATGTAAACAGTAACAGAGTCTATGCACTGTTTGTTATATGCCAGTTATTTTCATTAAAAATATAACTTAGAGATTTTCCACAGCAAAATACAAAGTTTCCTCATTCCTTTTTGTAGTTATATAAAATTTGTTCTATTTCATGAATATACCCTAATTTATTTAACCAACTCTATACTGATGGATATTTAGTTTTTCCCAAATTTTGCTGAGTTAATTTAAATGAATTTGAATGCTAAGAAAGGAAGAAAAGGGAAGAGGAAAGAAAAAAGGAAACAGTAGGGCTTTCTACCAAGAGGACCTTACAGGCAAGGTAACTTCAAACTCCAGCTATAATGGTACGTTAATACAGGAAAAGTCCCTGGGCATCTGGGTCATAGTCTTAAGAGGAAATGGGGAAAAAATACAGATTTATCCATATAATTCAGGTCACCAAAACTCTCCTTGCTAACACTTCAGAACAAAAAAAAACCCCACATTTTGCCAAGTGTTTTAATGTTCATAGGTCACTGATATATTAAAATGGTATATTAAAAAGGATGAAAACAATTCGTAAGGCCTAGTTATAAAACTCATTTTGTAAGTCATGCAGTATAATTAAGAAGTTATGCTCCATTGAATCCCCAAAACTGCATCAAAATTTCAAAGCTGAAAAGTATAAATGTGTTAAAGATTATATTCTTCACTAGCATTAAAGACAAAAGGAATCACCCGGCACTATGTATCTTTGTGAAATCCAGCTAAGGGTTAACCCTCTGATGCCACATACATAGTAAAGACCAAAAATTTAGGCTATGTTGTCATTCTTTGCATCATTTCCATTTCGGTTTTCTTCCAAGGATTCCTTCTCACCATGCAATGATTGGTTTATCAAGAAACTGACAAAAGCAACTAGCTACTAGTTGACTCTAGTAAACCAGAAAAAAAATGACAGTTAAAAAAAAATGGTAACCCCAAGAAAAAGTTTACTTCCACAATGTATTACAGTTGAGTAAAAAATATGTAACTCAATCATCTAAATTTTATTTGTTTAGTTAGTCACATAGCATAAGTGTTGTTATTATTAAACGCCCTGGCCAAAATTAAGTTTTTTCAAGTGTTCTACAAAATCTACAGTGAGGCTAAGACCATTACTTGCCAAACCTTTACCAACAATCCAATAACTGAGTCTACTGATGGGCAAGCCCCTATAGGTGGCTCAATAAAAAAGAAAATAAGGATTAGGAGAGTCCCTTGAGGTAAATCCTGATGTATAACTGAAGCTTGTCTATCTTATCTAAAAAGTCTCTAAGTAACTTTTGTGGGCTCACAGACTTATCACAATGATATCCTGCAAAAATGACAGAATATTTTAGCTCTATAGAACACAAGAAGTCTTATTTTAAAAGCTCTATGCACTAGATAAAAGTCTAACCATGCCCTCGAATCTACTTTTCAAAGCAATCATCTCTTAAACTGTTAAAAAAGAAAAAGATGAAGTCATAGTTTATCATAAAACTGCCTTCTGGCTAAAAACAAGGCTAGGAACTACAAACACAATCTGTAGATATAGGCCTAAAGTGGACAGTTGATAAAATCTGACAGGTAAAGGGACCTTCCTTACCTTTCTTTCCTTCTCCTACCAAAGCAAAAATGCCTATGGCACTCAAACCTATAGCTCTAGTAAGATTTATCAGCAAAACCTCAGAAGAGCAATGGGAGCTCCTTAAAAGAAAATGTTCATAAGTATTTGCAAAAATCAAAGATAATGGCTATATAAACAAACAGATGAACTAAAATAAGCATCTGATGTTTTCACTGACTGGACCAAGCGCTTTATGGCTTGCATTAACCATGCAAATTTACACAAAGCTTTACACGTGATTCAATTCTGGACACAGAACTCACTGCGATATGTTAATGTCCTAAAACACCCCTTTCACCACATAAGCTCTGAATAGGCTTAAAACAAGCACAGCCTCTGGGTAACTGCAGAATTCCGAGCTAAATTTTAATGTCTCTACCAAGTTCAGCCAGCCAGAGAGCAACAAATCAAAGTTCCACATTGCACCTGCAAGACTAAGGTATGCTCCAAGACAAATATTTGCAATTTTTTCATCTCAAATCTGCACAAATGAAAGTATGCAGATTGCAGTGCCAGACTTTTAAACCTTATAAGCCAAAAAGATCTGCAGTTACACTCCCCATCACCCATGTCCTACCATTTATAGTCTTTAGTATGTGCCAGGAACTGTGCTAGAAGCTTGTATATATTATCTCTAATTCTCATATAAAATTCCATTCTGCTGATAAGGAAATTGAGGCCAGAAAGGTCAGGGTGACTTGCCCAATTCCATAAAGCCAACATATGGCGGAGCTGGAATTCAAACCTAAGGTTCTGCCTGGTTCCAAAGAAGCATCTCCCTGATCCTCCTTCAGCTAAAGTCAGTCACTAACCGCAATACCAGTTCACCTCTATCAAAGTAAATTCAAGTGCTGTCAGAAAGGATGACAATAGCTGAGAAAAATATACCTAAAACTGTAGCACAAGACCCAAGAATTCCTAGCAAGGAAATGCAGTCACCTCCTTTAGGATAACTAGTTCCAAAGGCTATCGTTCAGAACGCAAGAGATCCACAGATTTTTTTTGTTGTTGTTGTTGGCTGTCTCTCAAATGGCTTTTTACAAGGGAAATGAAACTCAAGAGTATCTTCACATTTTTGGTGAAATTATCTAAAACCCTTGAGAAAAGAGGTTTTTTTTTTTTTCTAACAGTTCACTTTTACGGTTCACTTCTTCAAAAGGCTTCAGACATGCAAAAACAAAATAACATCAGTAGCATTACTAATAGACATTTTTTCTACAGACGTGAAAAGTATTTTCTTACCACACTACGAGATTACTTCCCACACTTAGAGCAGTAAGGGAAACAGCTCTGGGTGGCAAGAATCGGATCTTGCGGCCACAGTGGCAGAAAGTAGGTGCTGCTTCCCTTGAGTAGGAACTGCTGATCTGAAACCTCTCCTAAGGGAAGGGTGTCTGAAGAAGAGTGCTGAAGAAACTGAAGCAAGCTGTTTGTATTAATGAGTGAGTTGCTGGCACCACTATTCCTAAGTGTTCACTGCTGTGCAATTGTTTTCCAGCTTCCAAGCTCTGAATCTGGCAGGGAGAATGCTCTTCTCACAGCCATATGTTATATGATCAGCTGCTCTGTGGAGTGTGGGTGTCTAAGTAGGCAAGTGACTGGTTAGAAGAGGTACTGCAACATTAAAAGCCAAGGAAGCACCCTGTCCTGAGATTTTAATGATCTGTCACTATACTATGCTGACAAAGAAAAGTGACATTTTTTTTGCAACTTTGAAATGGTCTGGATTGAGGATAGGCAAATAATTTCCGACAGTAAAACTTCAGGTATGACATGAACAAAAAATGTAACCTGTAATATAAACCACTTCAAGCATGTTTATTAGATAATAAAAATATATATATGCAATCTCAGCATGTTTTCAAACTTCTTAGGATATACTCCATAATTATTAAA
This sequence comes from Eonycteris spelaea, assembly GCA_003508835.1. Taxonomy (NCBI): domain Eukaryota; kingdom Metazoa; phylum Chordata; class Mammalia; order Chiroptera; family Pteropodidae; genus Eonycteris; species Eonycteris spelaea. The sequence continues at coordinate 1,885,815 of PUFA01000129.1, forward strand.
ATAAATGCTATTATTCTTCAGGTGCATGGAAGATTCCAAGATTCCAAGGTTCCCTTGCATTCCAAAAAGCTGTTAATACCATAAATTCCTTAACCTCTCAGAATCCCTCCAAATGCAAAAAATATGGAAATCTCAAAGGATTACATGAAAAAAAAAATTGTCAGAATCGTTAAGCTCCTGGAGAGCTGGGGGCTGTGCTTCTTTATTTTTCTGTTTGTTTTGTTTGGTTGGGGTGTGTGTGTGTGATCTTCTTTAATGTCACTACCTATTAAAACACTGTAATAAGCTAGGAAATGTCTCTTGATTGAAAAATAATCAAAAGTCAAAGTCTAAGTGCAGAGAGATTTATACAATAGTAGCTGATAGTTATCCCCTTCTTATTGATAGAATGGTGTAATGTTCATCCCTAGTTCTAAATTTTAAACAAGAAAACTAAACTCTCTAACTACAATTAAAAGCCTTCCATTAAAATAAAATTTAAAAATGGATGACTCTGATGACATCGCCCTGAATAAAGCCATAAAACTATATTTAATAAAGCTGAAAAAATCTTCAGGGTAGGTGCTCTACTCTGGGAATGCTAAAACCTCCTTTTAAGAGATCGGATCAACTTCAACCAACACATAAGATTCATGATAATCATCATAAAACAGACCACTGACTTTGCTGTTGAAATCTGCTACCTTTAAAATATAGTGCAAGGAACATACTCTATCAACTGGTCAAATTTAGATAAATTATTTTGACTCCAGTTTTAACTTTTCTGAAACTCTCACATACATCTCCTTTTCCACAGGAAGACAGGGAAATGATACAAATATCTAACTCACTGTACGCAAATAAAAAAACACAAAAATACATATATAATCTACTTTGTTGATTATTGCCTAGAATCAAATCCTCAAGAAAAAAAAAGCAAAACAGAAAACTCAAGTTCCTTTCACTTTTGCATAATACAGATCTTAACCTGAGGTCCCAGAACCAGCTTCAAGATCATTGTAATTACATGCAAAATTATGTGTGTCTATTTCACTGAGAAGAAGGCCCTAAAGGCTTCAATGACCCCAAAGAAAGGTTAAGAACTACTGAAGTAGACATTTCCAGGTTCACTGAATCTCAGCAGTGAACATTTTAAACAACATTATACTAACAGTAGTATCTGCTTGAATACATGTACACAGTCCTGATACAACCAACCAATCTGCCTGTCAGATCTCAGTGCAACTCACCACTGTCAAATCAGCTGTACATGGGAACATCACCTGCATTCAGCACACACACAAACACACAAACACACACACACACACACACACACACACACACATACACACGCCAGCCACAGCAGCTCTTCATTCCCTAAACATACACATGTTGTCAACAAAGCATATGCTAGTTGCCATTCTCAGAACAATACAGGCCTGGCCATTTCTGGAAAAAAATACACAGACATTCTTCTCCCAAAATTACCCTATTCTGCCCTGACGACAGGTGTTAAACATTACAACAAAATAAATTTCCACAGATCCTATATATCTAATTAACTGGGAAAAAGCATCTCTCAGGTATTACTGAGGGTCCACGGGAGATGCCTAAGGGAGACACTATAATTATGATGCTTGAACATGGGGACAATCTGGGGTCAAAGACAGACGTAAGCTGAACATCCTGAGAGCATGACTGTGTAAAGCACCCTTCTCCAAAGGCAAAATGCATTCCTTTGATTGGCACAAGCCATTCCTGACAATGGATCGCAATGACAGGGGCTGCCCGGCAATCAGAATATGTATTTGTGTGTTGTGGGGGAGGGATGTATTAGACGTGATCAAAGACTGGCCTTCTTCAAAAAAGGGCATATGGGATCTTAAATCGTGAAGACAGACTTCGAGGGTGAGGCAGGGGCATTTATCATGTCTACAGGAGACATCCTTCGACAATGAATATGTTGTGTGCTGGTGTAAAGAGGGTGCTAGTACCTTAGACTCCCATCTAAGAATCTTAAGTAAGCCTGATTGGAGGGGAAGAGGAGGTGGGGGTGGAGGGAGGTTTGCATTACCCTCTGGTGTTAGGCGGCTATACACTAGATGCATTTTATCTCGGGCGGCACAATACTCTCGGGGGTTGGAGGTTTGGGCGCAACCGCAGGGCATGCGAGGCAGTGGGTGCAAGCCACCAGCTGCAGGGCAGAATGCTCGCGGGAGGACCGGTGGTGCAAACCTACCCTCGGCCCGCTAACCCGTGCAACCCCAGCCTTCACTCGGGCTTCGGGGCAAGCAGACTCAATGCAAAACTGGAACCTGGCCCGGGTACAGGAGGGAGGGGCGAAGGAGCAGAAGTAGGAGCCCCCGGCCCAGGCGCGGGGCCAGAGGAGCGCAGCGCCCCGGGCCTCCCAGCCGGATGGGGGCTGCTCCGGCCTAGTGCACGCAAGCTGCCTCGGCGAAGGGTTAACCGGGTGCCCAGAGCCCCGGCCGGCCAGGCGGGCAGCTGCAAGGGGCGCAGCCACGACTGTGGCGTGTGCGTGGGGGCAGGGGCCCCTACTCACCCGGGCCGGCCGCCTCCGCCTCCGCCGCCCCGACCGCTGCCTCGGCGGTCCATCCTGCGGCGGGGGGCCTGTAGCCGCGGCGCTCGAGTAACAACCGCCGGCCGGGCGGCCCCTCCCCCCCGCCCAACGTCTGTTCTCAGGGCCGCTCCGCAGACCCGGCCTCGGCCGCCGCCACCGCCGCCGCCGCCGCCGCCACCGCAGCGCTACGTGGCCGCCGCTCCGACGTCTCGCGACTCTCTTCCGAGCGCGCGAGGGCGAGCGGGGCCGGCGGGGCGGGCGGCGCGCGGGGAGGGAGGCAGGGGAGGGGGTGTGCGCGTGTGGATGTGTGTGCAGAGAGGGGGGCAGGGAGGGAGGGAGAGCGGCGGCGAGCGCGCGCGCGCGCGCGCACCCACGGCCCCTTCCCTCGCCGGCCCCCCGCCCAACAGGGATCCCGACACCTCCCTCCGCCCGCCCCCCTGGCATCCCGGCGGCTGGGTGCGGCGGCGCGCATGCGCAGCCCTCGGGGCCGGCCCTAGTGCACCTTTTCTCCCTCCTGCCACATTGTGAGCGCTCCGCCGTCCAGATAACCGCCGACTCCCGCTCCACCCCCGCCCTCTCCCACTCCGCCCACTCCCGGGCGCCCAGGTAAAGGCGTGGACTGCGCGTGCGCACCGCTTTGCCTGGGTCTGGGGGCGTGGTTGCTGAAAGGAAGCCAAAACGTAGAGTGGGAGGGAGTTTTGGGCAGGGGCTGTGGGACTCCACGAACTAGGAGGCGGGTTATGATTAGGCAAAGGTAAAGTGAAGAAGGGACCAAAGTAAAAAAGTGGGCCCAAGTAAGATTTAAAAGTAAAAGAACATTTGTTGATGAAATAAGATAAAAGAAAATCTTGACTGTGGCCTCCTTGTTACCGGAGGGCAGTGTGAGTGACAGAGGACAGAAATAAAGGAGGCAGAAGATAAGCAGAGGTGAGCATTGGCCAGATGAATAAGACAGCTAGTAAAAACTGGAGAAACAGACTTTCAGAGGAGTCGGAAAACATTGAGAGCCGCGCTTTTTCTGTGGCCAAGAATAGGGAAGGGGATGTGTCTGCGCTTGAGACATAGAGCTGCTGCAAGAAAGGAAGCCTCCATTGTATTACAGCATTATGACTAATTAGCTGTTAATCATTAATATAATTAATGGTATTATGGGCTAACAAGGTAGCATTTATTCACGTTCAGAGCCAAGAGAGGGTGTCCATAATTGAAAGTGCTTGGAGTACAGAGAGGGAAAATAAACGAGGCAAGGTAAATGCCTAGGGTGGAGAAGACCTAAGATAGCAACTTGGAAGACCTAGATGACTTTTTCCCACCAGAAAACCAAACTTCCCTGATGTTTTCTAACTCTTATCCTAATTGCAACTCTTTATCCTCCTTCCATTATTAAAAGCACACTTACCAAATGTTCCTGAATTAAGGCTGACCTCTTTACACATTTTTAATACAGATGCAGCTACTTCTCTCCAAAACAGCCCCCCACCCCACACACAAAATCCTCATAGGATGCAAAATAAGCTGAGTCTGGGACAGGTTGAGGACGAGATTGAAACTTTATAAATAAAGGGGTTCAAGGGATTACTCTCTCTTTAGTCCCTTTGAAAAACAGACACTTGGTTTTTATCACAGTTGGACTCCAGACTCCAGGGATGGTAATTTGGCAACTTTGGGTCATGTTCTTCAATAGTGGATAAACACTAAAAATGATATCATGTTTCAGCAAGTAGAGAAAATCTTCAGGCAAAACACGAGGAGATAAGTGTGAGTAGTAGGAGGAAAGTTTTCGATCCAACACAAGAAAGAACTTGGTATCCATGGGGGCTGGTGAGCCCAGAATGCCTGACTGAGACGTCTAGCTTTACCTTCCAGGACACTTGATCTCTTTCCCACCCTCTCCCTGTCAGGCTATCCTACTTGGAAGAGGGATGTGCAGTGTGATAGCTAAAGAAAGGAGGTGACCTTCAAGTCTCTATGACTCTCTACCCACAGTCCAGCCATCTGAAAGGCTTCTAGTAATTAGAATAGTAATATTCTTACCTTCCATTTGAGGAGTATTTTATGGGTTTTTCAGGGAGGTTAGGTCCATTATCTCATCAGATCTTCCAGCAACCCTGTGAGGCAGGCAGGACAGGTATTATTCCCAATGAAGGAAATTCAGGCCAAGGAATGTTTAATAGCTCAGCCAAAGTCACCCAGCCCAGTAAACAGTGGAGCCAGAACAAGACCCAGGTTTGTGACTTCCAGTGTGCTGCTCTTTCAGAGGATTTGACAGGCCCATTCTGAAAAAAACTACTTTATATTCCTGTATAGTAAAAACAGGCACCTTTGGCATGTGATGTAGAATAATTTTCATGTTCAGTTCTACGTCTGAATGTCCTTTATTCAATACTTTTTTCTTCTTCTTCTTCTTCCTCTCTCCAGGACCCTGGGACTTGCCCCTGTGTATCTGAAGCCTTGGTGACTGGTACTTTGGAGGGCCTCAGGCCTCAGGGCGAGCAAAAAGATCTCAGTTCTTCTGCCTCTCCCTTAACTCCTCCCCTTTACAAATCTACCAAAAGAGGGGGGCTGCCAACCAGTTTCATCACTCAGTATGTCACAAGAAGAGGGCATTTACTCTCAGACTGCTAGTTTCAATGCCTCCCTTCCTCAGCTGCCGGCACTGCAACTTAGCAATCATAGCAGGCAATAGTTAGCACCTACACCTGGCATTGTTGGACAATCGGGCTTCCATTATCCTGCTTCCCTGGCCTTGGATAGAGTTCTTCACTAATGCTTTCATTAAAGCACTGAGCAGAAACCAGCAGAACCCATTCTTTTTTTAATTAAAAAGTTTCAGTAAAGAGGTCTGTACACTTTGAGAGTTCTGAAAACCTTCAAGTCTTAAACAGCAGCAGAGCTATCTGGTTTCTGTAAGGGGAGCTGGACAAGCTCCCTATTAACTGTATTTCCTTGTTCCCCAAATTTCCAGAGAGGTACCCCTAGTCAACTGCAATTCTCAGCACTGGTAGGAGCAGGGGCTGTGCCACCCTCCACCCCATTAACTAACATCCTACTGCACCAGAGACAGAGCCCTGGTTATGGTGTCCTAGGCCCTCATACTTTAATGCTGTGAACTTTACTCAATAACTTAACCCTTTAAGCTTTGTAAAAAGAGGGGATTATATGGCTCTTAGAGTCTTCCATATCTGATACCTAGGATTCTACTCTAGAAAGCTGACTGTGTTCATTAATACCTTGTAATTCCATTCCTTTCCTCAGAATTACTATTCAATTCTCATCTCTAAGCCCTTCTTACAGGAAACTGCCCCTTTTATGGAATGGATAAAGCTGTTCAGGACTTCCTTTTTTTAATTCACTTTTTCTCATATCTCTAAGTGGCAGTTTTTAGAGACAGCTCAGAAAGCTGGACTTTTGGCTTTTCTGTCAGGGGGCTTGGATGCCTACATGCATTCATGCACACATGTGTATATGGCCTATCTTAAAGGATATGGGCCGTAGGCACCTTAACTCTGTGCTGCCTCACCTCCCACCACCCCCACTTGAATTCTAGTGAAAAGTTACAAATAAATGCCAGGATACCCCAGAAGAAAAAGAGAGGATGTGCTAAAAGGCCAGCTATGTGACTGCAACTGTTTCGCCTTGGGGCTAGATAGGGATGAGGGCAGCCAGTGTCACTTAGGTCTCAAGCCTTATTTTAGCTGTAGTGTGGCCTGGGATCATCATTTGGTCCCTCGCTCCCTACAGCTGTGCTCTCTGTACATCAGCATCTCAGTTCGAAGTATTTCAGAGTTTGGATTTTTATTACTGTTGTATCTTTATCATCAAAACGAATTTCATAATTAAAAAAACATTTATGCGACAATTCCTACAAACCTTCCTTCTGCATTACCTCATTTAATCCTTCCCTCAACCCTGGGAGGTAAGAAGGGCAGAAAATGTTGTTCCCACTGTGTGGGGTGTGGGTGTGTGTGTGTGTGTGTGTGTGTGTGTGTGTGTAACAGTGAATAAAAATGAGGTCCAGATTGTAAGGGTCACATAGTCAAACTAAAACTCAGGTCTTCAGGGTTTATCCAGGACTTTTCCATGGCACTGTATTGCAGCACTTTGCTGGACACAAGATAAAACAAATTGAACAGATATGGTCTCTGCTGTCTGGAAATTTGGACTCAAATGGACAGCCACAATTTCAGTAAACATAGAAGGACAAAGTGACTCATAGTCAACTCACACCAATAAATAAATGAGTTAAATAGATAAGGAAATCCATGTTGACTCTCTCTACTAATGTTTTTTTAATTTCAGAGAGGACAATGTTAATGAGGCTAATGTTTTAGGCCAGTTCCATCTCTGCCTACTTGCTCTGCACATGGAAAAATATTTGTAGCCACACTGCACGGTCTCTCCCCTCTTTATATTTAACATTCTGTCAACTTTCCTAAGACATTTACTACATGTCACACAAGGTGGGAATCAAGGACCATTAAGAATCATCTCTGCCCTCAAGCAAACTCTTCAACCATTTTCCCAATTCAAACCACTATGAAAGCGTCAGTTAACCCTGCATGTACTATCTCTACTGATAGAAAAAGGACAGATCAACTCAGTCCCCATCCTATTGTTAGAGGGCCTGGGATTCATCTTTATCCATGCAAGATGGCCAGTTGACAAGATGGCCAGTTAGGACAGTGGGGAGGTAGACTTTGGAATTTGAGAGACATTGAGGCCACCACACCACCTGTAACAGCTTAGCTTCTTGGATACCTAAAGCAAAGGCAGAGGGAGCAATGGACAGCTGAGGGCGGGGACCCAGCAGGAGAATATCCTCCTATCTTTAAGTGGACCTTTGAAGCCCAGTTCCTCCCTTGGAGGGCTCTGCCTCAGAGTCTGTACCGCAGAGTACTCTTAGGCAGTTAGGCCCAAATTGTGTTTGAGTCTTTGAAGAGACTCACAGATTCTTTTAGGCAGCATGCTTAATTGTTGTCTGTAATTGATGTGACATATGCCCCAGAGGCATGCACAGAGGTCCAATTGAAGAGGTGGTTTTGTAAAAATGGGAATTAATTAATTAAAGAAGGCAACTATGGGGGCTGTGAGTTAGTGCCAAACTTCGTAACCCTAAACCAGCCAACCTACCCAACCGGCCTCACCACCTGAGGAACAATCCGGAAGTTCTCACGGAGGCGGGATGGGAGCTGGGATGCAGCGCAGGAAGTGGGGACTGTAAGGGGAAAGGGTGGGGCACAAGGAATCCCTTCTTTGCTTTCATGACCCTCAAAAGGCTTGACTCTTGAGCGCTGTTTAGACACCAAAAGGAATGTGTTTGGGGGCTAGGAAACTGTAAAAAGAAGATCAAAGGAGGCATGTGAGATTATCGGGGAAGGGCAGCAAAGGGGGGAAGAAGCTGCGGAGCTGAGCGACCCTGTGGGCGGAGCTCAGAAGAGGTGGGGCCCGGATGTGGAGGCGGCAACATGGTGCCTGGGGCCTCTGGCATTCAGAGGAGGTTTTTAATTAAACCCTTGACCTGAGGTCATTAACGGAGCTGTGGTAGCTTTTCACAGGGGCTGGATTAAGAATAACAACAATAATAATAACAATTAAAGATAATGAGACCTTATCTGCAGTAAGTTGTTCTTAGAGCTTTGTAGGCATTAAGTCATTAATTTCTCTGGCCCGAGAGGGCCACCTTTTTCTAGAAGAATGGAGGTGTAAGAGGACACAGGCAGTCCTTGTGCAGTTGGGCCTGCTGCCCTTGGCTCAGCGCATCAGTTCACCCTACAGAGCAGAGAGTCTACAGGGCTCCTTTAGGGCTTCCTTTTAGAATCTTTTGCATTTAGGTAGAAACTCTGATAAGGTGTTTAAATGGGGTAAGTTCAGAAATGTAGAAATTGGCCACCACAAGATAGCTAAACAATTTTGATGTGAAAACTCAAGTCCTACTTGAGAGCAGTAGGCTGAACAATATGCTGCTGAAGAGTGGCCTGGAGATGACCAGGAAATGCTCAGTCTGTGTAAAGCCCTAACTGGAAGGATTGAGCCTTGGACTACAAACAAGGTAAATTGGAGGATTTCAGTTGTCTACCCTGCCATAGCTCAAGGAAGGAAATTTAGAACAAGGGCTCAGTGGAAGTAAAAAGAGGATGGTCATTCTAGAATGGGGGAGTCACCTGGGATGGAGCCTGGAAGCCAAAGACTTGAGGGAACCTTAGTGCCAACAGTAACAAGCCTTGCAGATTTCAATTATTCTTTCATTTACGTGTGTCACATAACAGTGGTTACTACAAATTTTACACATTTGATCCAAAAACAGACTGTCATTTGCATCCCAAAGATGGTGAGAGTCTTCATCATTCTCCGAGTCAAAATCAAAGACAGTAAATAGAGTGTGTATTGTATGTCACTTTTTTTCAAAACAAATAAGTATACTTAAACGGATAGGTATCCTGGTAGTCCTTAGGTCATGGAGTTGCAGGGATGATGTTCCCCATTAGTGAAGAGAGCAGGTGAGAGCCAGAGCAGGGGAACTGAGCTTGTCCGAATCTCAGAGTTGGGCAGAAGAAGAACCTGTGTCACAGATGAAAACCCATCACCATTCATGACAGTGATGTTAGAGGAACTAGTCCTTATTCTTCCAATGCTTGACGTTCCTCTAGAATCATATTCTTTCTTCCTTTTCTTTGTTACTACTTTATAAACAATGTCACCTGTAAGAAGGTACTAGAACTTTCAGAGCTTAATTACCAATCTACTTTGTAGATGCATCAAAGAACATACAGTAAAGTTTTATATGATGAAGTTGGGGAATGGAGTGTTCTGGTTAATCAAATAATTTGGTTAACAAAGTAGTATTAAGCATATAGTAATATTTGAGACATACTTATCCTAAAGTTGTTCATTATTTATCTGAAATTCAGAGAAGGAGATGCAACCATTGAACCAGAGGTTAGAATGGTGTGACTGATGGTTTTGATGATGGGGGAGGGACTTAGCTGGGGAATGTGGGCCACCTGTAGAAATTGGAATAGGCAAAGACTGACTGTCCCCTAGAGCCTCCAGAAAGAACACATTGTTTTTGGCCTTGTGAAGCTTCTGACCTCCATAACTGTAAGAGAATAAATCTGTGTTGTTTTAAGCCACTAAGTTTGTGGTAATTTGTTATAGCAGCATTAGGAAACTAATACAGCTCCTTGTTGCCTAGAGGGGCATCTGAACTACTTTGTAAGGCATTCAAGGGCTTAATGTTATCTGCCTAACCACTCCTCGCCCCCCACCCACTGCTTTACATACTAAATTTCTCCAGGATCCTCAGCAGGTCATGCCTCACTTTATTTCCATGCCTTTGCGTGTGCTATTTCTTCCACCTGAACACCCTCTCCTTACTTGTTTGTCTGGCAAAATCTTCATCCTTTATGTCTTGCCTCAAACAATACCTCCTCTGTGAAGTCTTTCCTACTTTCTCCTAAGGAACTTAGGTTTCCTTTCCCATGCCTCTGCTGCATTTTATTTCATTCTCTTTAAAGCTGTTTAAAGGACCTATCTGTCCCCTCCCTGGACTATAAGCTATTTGAGGGCACAGAAGCTCTCTTCACTTTTGGTCTCCCTTACAATCAGCATGGTCCTTGGCACATCACATGAAAGTTTCCAGGGACTAGAGCTCTTATCCTGATTGCCAGTGAGCCCTGGACCAGTGAAGCAGCCCATCCAGGCTGTTTCTCCATCCATAACATCTCCTCCCTTCTCTTCCCTAGTGAGGGACAAAGACAAAGGAAATCAAACATGGAAGTATTTGAAGTCCCAAAAGAAAAAGGTGTTAATCAAAGTTTTGTAATATTCCGATTGTAGCCATGGTATATAATGTTTCCTCTTCAAGTCTCAATTTCTTCAACTGGAAATGCATTTCACGTGCCTTCAAAAGACAGGAGCCACGTCTGCCACTGTATCCCTGTGTCTACACTGCTCTTCACTCTAGGGTGAATTCTCTGGTATTGGTTGGTGAAGATCACGGGGGAGGCTTTCCCACATTCTTTGGACTTGTGGTTTCTCTCTACCAATGTTGGGATCATCTTGAGCTCAAGTTCCCCCACAGTCATTGCACTCATGTAATGAATTCCTGACATTGAGTCAGAATTGCCTCCAAGCCTCCCAACTCACCCCGAGGGCTTTCCCACAGATTCCTTAGATATAGGGTTCTTTCTAGAAGGAATTACCTGATGTTGTATAAGATGATTACTCCACTCAAATAAAGGCTTATGAATGTTGGAATGTTTTATTTATTTTTTTCTGTGTGAATTCTCTGATGTTTAATGAGAAATGAAAGGCAATGAAGGTCTCTATAAAGGTCTATTACATACCTAACCCTGTGTCCAGTGTGTGGAAAGACTCCAAAAAGAAAGGAACAGCCTCTGCCCTCTAAAAGTGTATAACCTGGTTGAGGAGATAAAATTCATGTACATGAAACAGCTGAGGAACATGAGACATTGAGTAATCATACCAAGACACAAAGTTTAATGCAATTAAATGAGAATTCAGAGAAAGGAGGATTGGACCAGAGATCGACTAGATGGGAAGGGTGGCACGAAAGACATTAGACTTTAGCTCAACCTGAATGGATGGCAGAATTGAGGCTGGAAGAGAAGAGGAAAGTGTTCAGGAGATGGCTCTGCAGCTGGGACAAAGACATCCTTCTGTAGGAACTTGATGTTTTAGATTCTGGAGGAGAAAGAGAGGGAGAGGAGGAAGGTGGAGGGGGTGAAAGAGAGAGAAAGAGAGGAATTGGGGAAGACAAAAAGCTAGGAAGAGTAAAAGGGGGAGGGAAGGGAGGAAGGAAGGAAAGAAGGAAGAAAGAAAAGAAAAGAAAGAAACTTTCTGATGTAGTGATTTGTCCCTTGATTTAGGATACTCTCACAGATTTAGGGCAGCGGCCTTTGAAAATTCTATTCTTCCAATGCTCTTCTCATTTTAGAGCTCAAGCCACTTTCATTTTTACTAGGAACACCTAAAAAAGAAGGCTTTACTGCTGTGCTTGAGAAGCACAGCCCTCCCACGACCCCCAGCATTCCAGTTCCAGTTCTTGGGACCCATTCCAGTTCCACAACCAGGAATATCATCCCCAGGTGACAGAGGTGCCAAGTGGAGACAGAACCCCACCCAGAAGAGGACCCCAGGAAAGCACCCAGGAGGCTGTATTCCAGCACGTTGGAGCTCTCTCTTCTTTCCCTTGATCACATCCTCTAAAAAAATTTCCATATGGGATATTGACATTTAGAGAGAATGAAGGGCATCAGATCCAAAGGCCTTTTCTCATGTCAGTTTTATAGAAGTTTTTCTGGAGCATTTAGAACAAGGAATACTTGATAACTTTTCCTAGTTTTCACCACTCTGCAGAGGGCGGTGGACAAGCAAGAGGGTGGAATTTGCAGCATCTCATCTTGGTTAGACAGTTGCAAGACTTTCCTACCAATTATAGTGGTTAAACACTGACTCAACACCCAACAACTGCATGAGGTGTTAGAGCCTTCCTTCACGGACAAGTTTCAAAATGAGACGCAGGCAGACAAGGGTCCTGTCATGGGCAGTGTCTTCAGAGAACAGAGGAGTGGATTTCACGCCCAACACTGTGGCTGCTTCTGGAGGGGGTTCAGGACCGGATACTGCCAATACGGAGGCACTGTAACGTGCCTTTTCTCAATGTCATTGCCCAAAGGGTTTGTTTCTATGTGGAATTCTTAGGCTCTTAAATTCTGTCCCTGCTTCTTGCGTCACTTCCCTAGGAGACAGTATTCGGGAAGGGAGGGACCTCACCCGGGGGGTGGGGGGGAGAGTGATTGGGGGTTGGTGGCTTTGGGGTGGACATCCTGTTGGAACATTCTCCGTTCCTCTCCAGCAAGGCACACTCAGCTCTGTGAAGCATGCAGGCAGGAAGTGAAAGAGATCTACACGTCTGCAATGGAAGGCTCTCGGGAGCCCTGGCTGGTCGTTCCGTCTCAACACTAGTAACGAATTCCTTTCATTATTCGTGTCTGTCCTGCCTGCTAGTTCATGGGCTCCCCCAGGACAGGCGGCATGTCTGTTCTAATCTCCATCAGAGCCATCTCAGTACCTGTCACAGCACCATGTACACAGCAGCTGTTCATCAACTGTTTGTTGAATAAATTAACTATGAACGTGGAAGTGATCTCCTTAAAGAGTTCTTTACTCTTGTTCAGATGTAGAGTTCTGCTACAAAAGTTGGCATGCTGGGCTTGGGCGGGGACACTGTTGGGTAATAATAATAAAGCTAGAAATGTGCGGGGCAGCCCTGGAAAATAGCCTAAAAGTTCAAATAGTATCTGATAAGCAACAGGGAGCCACTGCAGGTTCGTTGGGTCACCAGTAAGAGAAGGCAAACAGGCAGAGTCTGTACAGGCTGTATTTGATCCAGAAGATGGTGGAAAACATTGCATCTTGGAGCGGCATAATCATAGTGGTACGCTCAAGAGGACTTTCGTGGCGGACGGCTGAATGTTTTCCTGGGTGGGCATCAAAAAGGCAGCAAGAATTCTAGTTGATTGTTGCTTCTGTGTGAATTCAGAGAGCTGGCTATAGGAACAGAAGCAGGGGCCAGTACTGCCACGGCCAAACCTGGCCAGGGAGGAAGAAGATGCCTCAAGTTTCTGGTGGTGTATTGTGTGGAGGGGGAGTGAAACCAAAAAGAAGAGAGCCTCCTGAGGACGGAGGCCATGTCTTAGGCATCTACACCCATAGCTCCAAGCAGAGTGCCTTGCATATAGTAGCTGCTTAATAAACACTTAGTAAATGAATTCTTGTCTCGTTGGCTGGCTTGGGGAGCCATTGCGGATGTGAGAGCTTATAAAGGCCCCTGAAGCTCTGTTTACTGTTTTATCTGGTCCAACTTCCTCAGTCTACTCTTCTGTGTTTTCCCACCTCCACTTTCCAGCAAAAATGTTCCTAAAGATTGCTGCTCTCTAGGTAGACAGCAAATAGTGGGGAAGGTGATACTAGCAACTACAGGCTGGGTCTCAGACTGCAGTCTGTCGCTCATTCCTTCCCTTCTCCTTGGGGTTCCCACTAACCAACAGGGTCTCTATGTTTTGTAGGATTCCACTGAGCCCCTAACCTAGTCATCGGGTTGTCAATAACCTTTCCTTTTGGTCTTTCTCTCTTTGATCTCATCCTAGGAGGCAGACATGTCACCACTGGAAGCCTGGTGTTAGCAATAGTGCATGCGTGTGCACACACACACACCTTTCTCTGTCTCTGAGCCATTGTCTGGCCCTCTGCCCCTGGGCCTGGCCCATCTTTACAAGACCCAGGCTCTTCCTCTCTGGTGATGCTGAATGTGGCCTCTGATGCAAGAGAGCTAGGCACTTTGCATGTCTGGCTTCCCTTGGGGGACTGGGGGAAGATCCACCCAGGAGACAGGACCTTCCAGAGAGACACGAAACCAGGAGCCTGACTTCATGATGCCACAGTGTCTGGCAAGGAGGGTACCAGCTCTGCTGGCCTGGCCCCAGCCCAGTTCTCTCTTCTAGAATCCACACCTTCCCTGGCTCCCCTCCAAGCTGACAAGATCTGCCCCAATTGGGAAAGGATAAGCATAGTCTGGTGAATAGGGAATGGCAAAGGAGGGAGGGTGGTCCCTCCCACAGCACTCGCTCAAATCATTCCCTGGCTCTGTGCCTCAGTTTCCTCTTTGAGAAGTTCTGCCCATAATTCTAGGATTAGGAAACTGCTCGGCACTCAGAAGTTCTCTAAGCAAACTGGGGAAGAAACCCAGTCATGTTGTGTTCCCTTGCAGCCAGGAGCGGCCTGCCCCACACCCCAGGAGGCCCTGCTAGTTGGTGACGCTGGGCCAGCAAGACAGGGTCCTGCAGGATGAAAGCTCGGCAAAGCCAGAGAGGGAATAATAATGATAATCATCAGCTGCTGCGTCTGAACCATCCTGGAATGCAAGGCCCCACGCCCTGTGCACCTCACACCCCAAGACACTCCAAGGGCTCCTCTCCCTTCATTTTATTGCTGTGATCCCACACTCTGTCATTCCCAGCCCAACCCAGTTAGGTTCCCAAAGACTTCAGTTCAGTCACCGGCTTGTCCACCACCCAGGTTCTATGGGAAGATTCAGCTCAACAAGGCCCAAGCCAGCAGCAGACAGGACACCCAGGGACTCGGAGACTCAGGCTCCAGGCTTTCCCAGAGAAGCAGGCTGCCCGCCCCTGGCCCGGAGCGCTTTCCCACAGACCCAGCTCTGTCTGATCAGTGTGAGGTCTGGGAGCTTTACCTGTGTCAATACAAATCTGAATTAAGGTCCTGGCTGGGCAACAACCTAATTCATCAGAGGACACCAAGCAAATTTTGTTTTGTTTTTAACTTCTTTGGATTTGCTGCCTCGCCTGTTCCAAAACCTTCCAAGTCTCCCCATCACTCACGAGAGATAAACTCTGGACCTCGTAGTCCAGCATGTGGCTGTTTAAAGTGTTCCTAATCCACTTTATGACCAACCCCATTCCTCTTCACTTTCTGCCAAAAATATCTTCTCACTGGTGGTCATACAGATCCCATGCTTTTCCATTCTAGGGCTTCAATCCTTCTTTGGGAATGTCATTTCCTCCATCTCCACCTGGCCAGACCCTCACAGCTTCTAAGGAGCAGGCCAGATGTCATTGCTTCCATGATTATGCCTGACCCTGGCCCCCACCTTGGAACGTTGGCTTCTCTTTGTCTCCTCTCAGCCCCCTGCGCCCACCCCACGCAGTGGTTATGTGTATATATTAACTTCGCCCACTGGATCATCAGCAAGCTGAGGTGTCATTTACCTTTGTATCCCCATGGTGCCTAGTATGACACCTTGCATGCAGGGCATGTGCTCAAGGAATAAGTGTTGGAAATAAATTGCGGCTAATAGTCAGTTCCCACCTTATTAACTTCTTCACATAAATGTGCTTTGAAAAAGTGAAAATAATTAATTTGATGTGAAAATGTTATGTGTGTATGTTCCCCCCACTTCCTCTGCAGTGGGTGAAGGGAGTAAAGTCTTTGGCGACGGCATTAGCTCCATGGTCTTGGCTCCGGAGCTGACACATGGAATGTTCACCTCAATCAGTCACTGGTCCTGTTCAGTCTTGGGTTCTGTCTACCAGGAGGTGGGCTCTGTCCTCCTCAGAGAATGACAATTCCATTCTTTGGGGCCTTCAATTTGCCTAAGCCCCGGCAATCTCTATGCCCCACAGGACTCCGATATCAGTAGGCCCCTGGGTTCCCAGGATGTAAGAGCTGAATTGTTGGATGTGTTTAGAAACCTCTCACCTGGTTCCTTATGAGAACCCCTTGGAGCAGCGTTCACCACTGTTGCCTATTAGTGCTTTTAATAATAGTAACAATAACTTCAGCAACGCCTCGTATTTACTTAATGCTTTTCTCCAGGGAGCTCAACTAGTCATTCCCTCACCCCAGAAAGAAGAGAAGAACCAAGGCGATGAAAGAGAAGTGAGCCATTGAGGCCATGCTCTAGAAGACAAGCAACCTTTGTTCTAAGAGGTAAATGAAATACATAGTCTTTCAGATGTGTAGAACTGATAAAGTAGGAAACCAGTTCCTTCCCTGGGACCCGAAACCTATGACTGAAGAATTTTTGCCCAAATCAGATCCTGTGTGAGATGACAACTCCCATACTGAGAAATTACAACTCATCAGTAATAAACCATGAGCATGAACCCTTTCTATATATTTGATTATTTACAAATTATGTACAGGGCCTATGTCATTCGTATCTCAAGCGCGATATATACTTGGGGTGAGGTTCATTTTCAACAATGGTAGAAGTGTAACTTCATATTTCAGATAGTCACTTTGATCATTACAAATTACAAAAAAAAAAAAAGGTTTGTGGCTGTCGTCATGTCAGACCTGATCAGATTGTTACTGTGTTAACCTTAGGATGGGGCTGACAAAGGGCTCATGTGAGAAGTGCCAGCTTTGACGTTTTCTCGTGTGCTCATTGCTCACTGAATTTGAGCGATCTATAGTCTGCAGTTTCTGTGCAGGAATGTTTTTGACTCATTTTGTCCATTTCGTAAAGGTGAATTGAGCTTAAGTTAGATAATACAATCCGTAACATTTAACCAGGCAATGTATATCGTGACACTTTGCAACTTTCGAGCCATGAACTAAAGAGTGAGGGAGCCCTGCCAGCTCTCTGGTACACTTCTGTGCTCCCCCCCAGGAAACTCCACATGGCTCACAGCTCAGTGTCCATCCATGTGTGAAAATAATTGTAAAGTTTCCTTGACTCATCTTACAGGAGTCTTTGTAACCCCACCTCATTTCGGTCACCGCACCTACTATTTCTATGATCTCCAGGCCCGCCTGGCCATCTCGGCTACCTCAAGCTCACTTCTAAAACCTTCTTTGTAAAGCTCACTTCTCCACCTTCCTTCCCTACGTCCATTAAGGACACCACTAAATGCTCAGTTACTCAGACTAGAAACCACAGAATCAGTCTCCCCTGCTCCCTTCTTGTCATCTTTCCAAATTAGTCCACTTTTTAAGGTTTCTCTCCTCCTTATCTCTGTCCCTGACCATCGCTAGGCCACCTAACCAGTTGGGCTCCCTGCCACCATTCTCTGCTCTTCTTATTTCTCCTCCACATTTCTGCCAGAGAAATCTTTCAAATACACAAGTCTGATTTGGGTCTCTCTCTTTCTAGTCTCTCCACTTGCCTCACGCCTACAGGATAAAGTGTGAACTCTTAGCTGAGTGTTGCAAGGCCAGGCTCTGCTGACCTTTCCAAATCGGTCACTCCCAGCCAACCAGCCAGGAGCTCGAATACTGTGTTTCCTCTTTTCAGTCTGCTGAATTATATTAATTAACCTCCAACACCAGCTCACTCGGTTCCTGCCAAACGCTGAAGTCAGAGAAAGCCACTTACTCCATCTATCTTATCTGTATTATATAGCACTTGGTACGAAACTCTCTTATATTATGCTAAAATGCAATTGTTCAGTTCTTTGTACCCTCCCTAAGATATCAGTTCCTGTTCCCTTGGGCCTGTGTCTTATTTCTCTTTATACCCTCCTTTCTCTGTGTCCTCTTAGCCTGGCGTGGTGGCAAGTTCTCTCTGAAAGGCTGTTACACTGACATGAGGTGTTAGGAACTTCTTCCCCACCCATCACTTGCACTACCCCCTACTTCACCTCCAATAGCTAACACTTAAAAAGCAATTACTAGGTACCAGGTACTGGGTATATTAGCTCACTTAATCCTCGCCACAATGCCACGAGGTCGGCACTACTGGCGTCTCCATTTTACGGAGGAGGAATCTGAAGCACAGAGAAGTTACGTGATAGTCCAAGGACATGCAGCTAGTAAGTGACAGACAGTCAGCATCCTGGATTCAGAGCCCTGATCATAACCTCTGTGGTGTGGAGTCAGTGCTATGCCACCTCACTCAGGCTTCTCACTGTTCTCCCTCTCCTCCACGAGAGTGGCTGCTGTTCCTAAGATGAGCAGAACACCCTTTCATCCTGCCCAGGGCCGAGGGTCTGCTGGCTCATGTGGCTCTCTCCCCCCAGAGAGAATGACAGGCACGGCAGGCTCCCTTCTGGTCACCCAAGCCCCAGTGTTCTGGGGCAGGCCCTCTGCCTGCCCACGCCATTCCTGGGCCAGTGCTCATTGAGGGGATCTGAAATCTGGTCTCAGTGGGTCCAAGTCATTTCTCTGGGACGGCCTGCTATGCCCTTGACCTCACGCCCTGCCCAGCAGCCCCTCAAGTGCCTAGAGGATATTCCTCACCTGTTCTACCTAGTTAGCTTCCAGCCCTTAATAACATCTCATTCTCCTTCTCTGTTTTGTGTGTGTGTGTGTGTGTGTGTGTGTGTGTGTCTATTCTGCCTTGCCTCCCCACACTTCCTTCCTGTTCTTCTTTCTCTTTACAACAAGACTGAGTATTTTTAACCCGAGGTTTCCATTCACCTTTCGCTGTCCTATTGTGACTAGGTGGGGCTGCTTGCATACTGGGAGGGCTGGCAGCCTGTGGCTAGTCTTGCAGGCTACAATTTGTGTCCCTCACGCTGGGCCCAGCCTTGCCCTCATCATGACCCATCTCTATTAAGCTCTCCCTTCTCTGCTTCTGGAGTGAACACCCTACGATGGCTGTGGGTTGACGCTTTGGAAACTGCTCAGGGCACCTGGGAGCCAAACTTCCCCACCGGGGATGCTATGAAGACTGGATATGGAGTTAGGTGAAGATCAAGATAGCACTAGCACTTCACACATCCCTGGAACAGCCGCCAGGGTCATCTCTCAGCCCACCTGTGTGACCTGCGTTATTGATGCCCTTTGGGGTGTCAGGGGACTTGCAGAGCTGCTGTTTTCCGGTCTGCACTATCCTCTCTCAGCTTTGGAGATGCAGCTCTGAGAGCTGGGCCCCCCTGCACCGCCGCTCCCCACCCCCGCACTCTAATTTTATGAAGGTCTCTGAAGGTCTCTGCTACCAGGCAGCCCTTGCTGCTCCTGTTTCACCTCGGCCCCCAGCCTGGCCCACCAGTGAGTCTCCACCCCCTTTACCTGCTGGTCTAGCCACAAGGCTCACGCTTGTCTGCACCCCAGATGCTTATGAGAGAAGCTTTCGTATGAAGCCCACACAACTGCAAAAGAGAGATAAGTGGGCTTTTGGAGTTCCAGAGTTACGCTTGTTTTTAAGTTTGGTTTCTGTGCCCAGCTTTCTTAAAAAAGAGAACAGTGGCAACTAAACAAGTTGGTATCAGAGTTGTTGTGGTTGTTGTTTTTTGCAAGCAACTGACAGTGACTCACTGTAGACTGCTGGGCCCACGGCTAATGTTCTCTAAAGTAATTGATAGTCCTAATGATTGCTCTAGGCATGGCGGTATCCTACTGCATGCTCTGAGTCACCGCAAAGGATTAAATATATACGCAGCATTTTTTATATTGACTATGTTGAAAAAAAAATTCCATTTTTTAAAAATGGACACCCTCTGTATAATGTACATAGTAACTAACTGATTACTGATCGCAAAGCAGGGAACTAATTTCCCATGGGACCCAGGGGACCTTCGGGACTTGTCGGCTAGACAGAATATTTGTAGCTTTCATCTTTGGCTTCTGTTCCAGTCATACCTCTGCTTCACACTTGGAACTGTCCCCACTACTCTCACCTGTTCAGCTACCCCCTGGCCCCAAGTAGTGATGCCTTCTGGCCTCACCATGAGCTGTGGTTGCAACCTCTTCTGTCTCTTTTGTTCCCTGGTACCCCTTTTGGAGTTGGTCAGTCATTCAGTCTACAAACATGTGTAGCATTTCCATGAGCAGAGAGCACCCTGCTCGGTGAGTACTGGGAAAAGGCAGAAGAAAATATCAGTGCTGCCTCTGGGGAGAAAACAGTCTCCCACCAAAACACCTAGAGTCCTGCTTACTACAAATTTAGAACTCCATCTCAGAACCAGTGGGGTTAGGAGGTCCAAACAGGGTGGTATTTATCAGAACAGGCTTCCCCAAACAGAGAGATCTGAGCCTAACTTTGATTCTCAGGAAGGCTGTCCCAGCTGGACAAATAGGTGCAGGGCTTGGGAGCCCGTCCTGGTAGTGGGATCCAGAATTCCCCCACCACCCTGCCAGGAAGCTGCCTTGTGAATCCTGGGCTGCCTCTTCTCCTCTGGGCTAACTGGGCGATAAGAACGGGGGACCTGCCCCAGCAAGCAGGAAGTGGACTGGCTTCCTGTTTGTTTGTGAATCTCAGAGCAGCACCATGAGGCGGTGAACACCAGCTAAGCAGAGCAACCCTGGCCTGAGCCAAGAGCCCCAGGGAGCCTGTCCACCAACCCAGCAAATAGCTGCGAGAGACAGGGACTCCATCCCAAGGCAGCCGGACTTGGATGGCTAGGCTGGCAGCAGCCATGCCAGCTTGGCAGAGATAGGAGGTGGAGTCACAACTTCCCCAAAGAAGTCAAGGACACACATTCACAGCAGGAAGTCTCTGGGCAGCTCTGGGGGCTCAAGCATTGCCATCCCCCACCCCAAAAGTTATTTCCTACGCCCCTGGGCCCATGCCCTGTCCAGAAATCTTGTGCAGAGATCGCCAGGCCCTTTTAAAAATCAGGCAGCATGCATTGTGGTTTTGTTTGCAACAGCAAAATACATGCAAAACCACCAACAAGTTGTAAAGAAGCCTACTGGTGACACAAAACACGATAGATCCATACCAGGGACAAGGATGTAGCTATTAAAAAGAATGGGTTGGGTTTGTGTGTGCTACTGTGGTGACATGTCCAAGATATTTCGGTAAGTGTTAACAGCAAAGTGCAGAGCAGTGTGATACCTTTTGTGTCAATAATCAAAACAGCAGAGGACATGCTCATGGAGGCCTATATGGGCTGCTGAATGCATGACTTTCTTCTGGAAGGAAATTTAAGCAATCTAACAGCGGTGAGTTGTGGGGAGAGAAACTGTGGGAGAAAAATAGCGGGAAGAGTTTCACCTTTCGTTATTTACCTTTCTGTACTGTTTGAATTTTTTAGTGATGCTTATATATTTTATAGAGTATTCCTGTGGACAATAGCAGTATGGTCTATTCTGTTCTAGTCTTTACATGTCTCTATTATTTAAAAAAAAATATAGGTCACTAAGCATCATTTTTAAGGCTATTTAAAGAATCAGGCAGTGTACATTTGCAAGATGAAACAGGGTAGAGCTAGGATCACAAATTCTCCAAGAAAATTGATGGCAAGAGGTGGGAAAAATGCTTTGCTTTAAGATCTGTACACAGATCTTAACAGACAGCATAGCCAATTCTACACTCCACTTTATGGAGCCTTATGGCAAACATTTGAGCTGTCTCCAGCTTCCTTCTAACCACTACTTCTCTTGTTCTTTCCTCATTTCATGTTCTTATCATTTAAGTTTTGACCTAAACCAAACAATAAGGAACAAAAACCTGAAGGAAGAAGAGAAGAAAAACACAGAAGAAAAACGCTTCAGTACATATGGCCTGATCCCCTGTCATATGGACTAAGTTGTATTAGTCTCTTTATTAAGGGCTGTGTCTCATTCATCTCCTAGTCTCCTGGATCATCTAGCTCAGGACCGCACACAGTAGGTGCCCAATCATTGTGGGATGAATGAATGGGCCAACTTGTGTGCGCAACGCTTGTTCTTTTCAGATCTGTTCATTCATGGAGAACACCCACAAGAAGGAAGGTCAAGCCTTCGCCAAGGGCTTGTCAGCCTCTTACATTTAATTTTGCTCCTCATGAGTTTAAGAAAATTAGAAGGAAACTTCTAGGCCCTCAGAAGGAGACTCTGGTGTCCCCGCTGTGTCTTATTAATTCATTAACAGCTGGAGGAGCACCCCCCACTGACCTGGGGCTGCTAAAGGTGCGTATGCAGCGTCCTGGGAGCCTCCTGGTTTAAGGAAGAGTTAACAGCGATCTGGGTGGCGATCTCCCACCTGGCAAAGAGAGGGGGAGCACCAGTTTGGCCGGTGGTTGGGACGGGACAGCCACAGATGCCCAGAGGTTCTATACCAGGAAGTCGCCGTCAGAGGGTCACCTCGACCTATTTACTTATCTCCAGAGCTGGCGCTGACGTCCTCCTAGTCCCTTCCCTGAGATCTCTTTTTGAACGCTTTGTACTTGCCGGCACAGCCTGGCACCTGCCGCAGCACGCAGGTTGCTGCCATCTGGTGGAGAAGTGAGGCCACAGCCTTGCGGGGCTCGGTCTGAAACAGACTTGAGAGATGAAAGGAACCCTTGAGAACAGCGGATTTCAAAATCATGGCACTCTTCCCTTAACAACAGCCTGATAGACTCACCACTGCTTTGGCTTCAGCGGGGAAAGGAGGGATTCCTCGCTGGCCTTGTTCGCTGGACTCGTTCAGCACTCCTCCAAGCTCAGATGGCAAAGAGCTGATAGACTTATCCCCTCTTTGTAAGGATGGGGAAACGGAGGCCTAGACATAAAAAGTGACACAACAAATACTACAGCATAAATCGCCTGTACAAAAGCACACCTGAGAGTTTTCCAGCCAATCTATATATACCCTCAATGTCAAATAAGGACCTAACACAGCTTCCTGAGTGACAGGCCAAGCTACCTATCCCAAGACATCCAGACTCCCCGGGAGGAAGAGCTCGAATCAACCCCTTCGGCATCTTCTCATTTGAATCATACCAGGTTCAGTGGCATGATAGTCCCTAAGCCCCTTATCAATAGCTGGCATGGAATCGAGCACACAGATGTCCACTGCTATCTCAGGCTTCCAAAGAAATGTTGTGGTCCCTGATGCTGTGGAGAGGAAGGCAGTTCTCCCACCTCCACTGCCTCGGAACACTTCAGAGAGGGGAACGAGACTATGTGGAGCATCTCCTGTGTGCCGAGCCCTGCGCTAAGCATTTCACACCTGCCGTCTCATTTATTCTTCAACAACACTGCGATGTGGATGTTTATATCCTTCGTTTTTTGAGAAGAAAAAAACGTTCGAAGTATGTAAGTAATTTGCCCAAGGCCTCCCAAGCTAAGAAGTGGCAGAGGGCACAGTCAAACCCAAATCTTTCTAATTCTAGAACCCGTGTTTTTCCACTAAACCGTGTTGCCTTCTAGAGTGAGAAATCGGGAAGTCTAACCCAGCTCGGGGTTTCATAGTGCCAGCAAGGATGACTGGAGTTCATTGGTGTGAATGACCTTGCAAAGGGGAAGACATTGTCTCTGCCTCCCACCTGTTCTAGCCTAGCTGGGGATGGAAGTGTGCGCATGAAAGGAGTGAAGACTATGCATGTGCCCACACTTGCAAGTGCAAAGGAAGGATTTATTTACAGAAGTAGGAGCCCCAGATATAGAGCACCCAGAAGCTGAGAGATGGGATGGAAACAGCACAAGACAGAGAATCCGAAGACCAGGCTTCCACCGCTGGCTTTGCCCGCTGCATCCTGTGGGACGTTGGGCAAGTAAGTGTCCTTTCCCTCCTCACCCAAATGAAGAGGTTATTGCTGAGGATCTGGAAGCCTCCTGCTCAGTTCTGTCCTTTGTGATTTTAATGGGGATGGAGTTAGACAGGAAAGGAGCGCTGAAGGAAGTGAGTGTTGGACAGGATCTTGAGGAAGGGAGGTTTGTGGACACAGGAGAGGGAAATGGCATTCCACCCTGAGAGGTTGGCACAGGTAAGTAAGGGAAAGAAGTGGTTGCTAGTCAGAGAGATGGCAAAGCTCGTCTGTTCTCAAATGTTTGGTAGATTAGGTTTGGCATGATCCACAATCAAGAGCATCACTGGGTTCTATTGGGGTCTCTGTCATCTTCAAGATAGACATGGTCTTAACCAAGAGACTCCTGCCCAGAGGCCAAAGCTCCCAGAGGCCCCATTTCTGGGAGTCATCACTGTACTCGGCTGCCTTCCTTGGCGGTGGCCTCCCCGGCTTTGGAAGGGCAGTCCTGCAGCAAACCCTTCCTGGAGGGCAGAGGGGTGATAAGAAGTGGTTTGACCCCAGGCCTGGAAATCCTCAGACCTTAGGGCATCATAGGGTTTTTCTTTGTAATACCACTAATCACTATCCCTATTCCTATCTTCTGCCCAGTTCAGAAACATGTACAAGCCATAGAGAACAGCAGCTGTTGTAAATCTGTGTGCTGGGGCCCCAGTGTGTCCTTGCTTCCCAGATCACCAAAGCCTTGAACACAGTCAAGGACTCTGGTGACAACTACATTGTATCTGACTTAAAGTCCTCAGCCTCCCTTGGTGCTAGAGACTTCCAAATTCCTGGGTTCTTCCTCTTCTTCCCCAAGGTTATCTAGTCCTCTGAATGAGGGGTCAACAAACTTTTCCTGTAAAGATACAGACAGTAAATACTTTAGACTTTGCAGAACACATGGTGTCTGTTGTAACTATTCAACTCTGCTGCTATAATACAAAGGGGCATAGTTACATTCCTGTAAAACTTTACTTACGGTAACTGAAGTTTGAATTTCATATAATTTTCATGTGTCATGAAATAGCATTCTTGTTTTGATTTTTTCCCCCAACCATTCAAACGTGTAAAAACCCTTCATTGTTAGCTCCTGAGCTATACAAACACAAGTGGTGGGCTGTACTTGGCCTGCAAGCCATAGTTTGCTAATCCATGACCTAAGTGTTTGCAGCTCATTCAGCCAACCTTAGATGGTCCAAGCCTTTCAGTGGTCATGGCTTTTCCGGCTAATCCAGGTGGTTTGTCCTGCCCTCCAAGGATGACAGCAGCTTTAAGCTCCTCCAGAGCAGCTGTGCCCTTTTAGCTTCACTTTCTCTTCTGAAGTAGCTTGATGGGGGGGGGGGGGCGGTGCTAGAAAGATAACCTCCTCTCTAGCCATCCAATGCCCCATGCAAAGACATTCTCTTTCCCCAGGCCCAGTACGTTTCCATTCTCCCTCTCTTCCAGCTGTGTGCATCTGAGCCTTGCCAAAGTATCCCAGCTGCTATCGGTGGGGAAAGGCCTCATCTCAACTTTTTTGTTCAGTTTTCAACCCCAGTGTTGCCAGAGTTCCAGAGCCAATGTCCTTTCTATAAAGGAAGAATTTATTTGCAAGGAAAGATGGAAAGAGTTCAGCCAGAGGTAAATTCTTGGAGAAAAGGGATTTTAAGTTAGGCCCGGGACAGGGAGAGGGATAGGAATTAAAAAAGGGAGGAGTGGTATGGAAAACAGTATGGAGGGCCCTCAAAATGCTAAGAATTGATCTACCGTATGATCCAGCAATCCCTCTACTGGATATTTACCCCAAAGACTTGAAAACCCATATCTAAAAAGATATTTGCACACCGATGTTCATAGCAGCATTATTCACAGTGGCCAGGACATGACTGGCTAAAGAAGCTGTGGTGCACATATGCAACGAAATATGACTCAGCCATAAGAAGAGATGAAATACAGCCATTTGCGACAACCTGGGTGTACCTTAAGATAATCGTGCTCAGCGAAATCAATCAGACTGAAAAAGTTGAAAATCACATGATATCACTTGTATGTGGGATATAAACCTACAAGCAACAAATGAACAGGACAAACAGAGATTCGGGGACATGGACAGTGGACTAGTGTTTGCCAGAGGGTAGGGGATGGGGGCAGGGGGAGGTAGACGAGGTAAAGGGGGTCAAATGTAGGGGGGTAGGGGAGGGTGAGTAAAGGGGATCAAATATATGGTAGCCGAAGGAAACTGGACTCTGGGCGGTAAGCGCACCATAGAGTACACAGATGTCAAATTAGAATGTACACCTGAAAATTATATAATCGTATTAACCAATGTTACCCCAATAAACTTAAGAAAGAAAAAGGAGGGGTGCTGCAGACAGAGGGGAGGGTGGGCTGTGCGCCGGCGACAGCAGGGGGAGAGTCTGCACACAGCAGCCTACGCAGCGAAGGAGTGATGAGACTGCGGAATGGATCGGGGTGGGTGCTTAGTGGGTGAGTTGGCCTGCTAGACCCCGAGAACCCCCGTTCAGAGTAGCTTGAGGCAACTTAACGTCACGGTGTGGGAGAATTCAAAGACCTTAACTTTCAGCCCCCGTTTCTAACCTCAGTCGTGTACTCTGTTTCTGCATCCGTTCATGTGACAAAACATTCAGTGTTCTTCCCATTGGGCATGTTTGGCTTGGCAACAAAGATTGGGGGTGGTTAAGGGGAAGAAGAAAAAAAGAGAAATGACCACTGAATCATGTAAGTGCCCTGACCTGCAGAAATGTAGAGTAGGAGAGAGAATGCAGACCTAGCTACAACCCAATGAAGAGGGTGCTAAATGCCTCACGGGAGTGGGGACAAGCAGTTCAGGCAAGGCACAGGTAACGGAGGTGGGGAGGAGGGGACATCGGCAGGAGTTTTGTGGAAGAGAAAGATGTTGAGCTAGAAATCAAAGGATAGGGGAGGTCTGGACCTGTGAAATGTGGGGAGAGGGCTGTCCAGGATGAAGTGACACTGTGAGCAAAGGGGGGTGAGGTACGTGTGGAGAGAGAGATGCAGACAAGAGCAAGAAACTCAGTTTGGTGGGTTTTTTTTTTTCCCCCACCGAAGTGGAGGTATTATTGTCATTACTTTGGGGGCAATTTTTCGTTGTATGGGTCTGTCCCACACAGAGTAGTTCTGGTAGTACCCTGCCACCTCCCCTCCTCCTCACCTGCTGCTTCCCTTTCCAGTTGCATTTTCAAACGACACTCCCCACCCCATGGGAACCACTAGGTAGATTTGGGAAAGCAAGCAGTGAAGTGTAAAGTCAGACCAGAAAAGTAGAGTCCAGACCGTGGAGGGCCTCAAATGCTAGGACAAGACATTTGCCCTTTATTAAGCAAGGAGTGGCCACCGAAAATTTTTCAGGAGGGAGGAAGTGAGATCTGCCTTAGAAAAATGAAGTTTGGAGCAGTGTGCAGGATGAATGGAGGTCGAGGAAAGGCAGGGAAATCGGTTACCACCTCCTGCAACCTCTAACCCTGGTTATTTTCAATTAGGGTGGGCTGATTTACCCACAATTACTGGCGGATGGCAAAAGTCGAGGGAGGTCCTAACTGCACGGCCCCGGGCTGATTGCTGAAATGCCCTATTAGAATAACATTTGCTAAATAAGGATTTGACTGATATTTCATTGTCTCTTCCTGTCTTTCAAATCACCCCACCTGGGGATCATGACATAACTCCTCCCCCATCGGTCCACGTTGGCAGAATGTGTGTAAAACTAGGAAGGAAAGGGGCAACGCTTTGAGGGTTTTTCTCTTCCCTCCCTGCCCAGGGCCCACTGCCTTCTTAGTAAGCAACCCCTCGGAGCCTGAACAAGGGAACTATTCAGGTTGACCAAAGGAGAGAGGAAGACCCTCCCTGTTCTGCCCCTTCCCTGGCCAAGATAGGACGTGGCTTTTGATCCACAGCCCAGAGAATCCCAAGCTGATAAAGGCCCATTGTGGTAGCTTCTGCAGAAACCCAGAGGCCATCAGGGGACTCTGGGGCTGAGCAGCCAGTTAACAACCCTTGAACATTTGTGAAAAGAATTACTGCTTGGCGGAAGTCAAGGCAGCATGAGCCCCCCCCCCCCGCGCTCCCACTGGCACCATGCATGGCAGGGAGGCCAACGGCAAAACCAGCAGGACCGTGGTCTGTCTGCCCCGAAAGGGCTGACCTGAGGCAGAAGGAACCCAGAAGCTGCGGAGGGCTCCCCTGCAGACACCCAGAGCATGAAACCCAATCTCCTGCCAAATGCAAGAAACACAACTGCTCTTTTAAAGTGGGCCTGGGGAAGAGAGGAGCCTCCTGCCCCTGCCCCCAAGAAGGGTGTGCAAAGCCATAAACAGCAGGAAAGGAGGACGGCCACAGAGTGGAAGCCGGTCTGGAGCCTATTTTAAAATTATGCTCTTTCTGCTCCAATCTTTAACACGTTTTCTGAGTCCAGGCACCCCATCGTTTGCAGGCCTCACTATTTTTGCAGCAAAAAACAAAAGTAGGAAGAGACATCCTGAGATAAGTGATTCTGGGGAACTGGCAGGGAGATGGGCTAGTCAGGCGGCCAGTGGGAGCATCCGGCAGAATGAAACTTTTGTGAGGATCAGCTGAGGGTCAGGAGCCCAAGGCACACTTAACCACAGGGGATGGGAAGGAACTAGACTCCTGCTGAGAGGCCCTGGGAGGAGAGCGGGGAGCGCGGATGGGAGAACTGTCCTCAGGCCCACCCTACATGTGTGCATCAATCCTCACCTTTCCCAGCTGACAGCTGGCCCTATCACTCAGAAGAGGAAATGCAGAATCCAGGTCAGAGGACGCTCGCCTTGGCAGGTGCTGGGCCCAGGGATTAAACTGAGAGCAGAGGTCAAAGCAGTCAGCGTGAGCACTCACTGCACATCGTTTCCGTTTTGTGCCTAAAAAAATTTGAGGTGGGTGATTGGCATGGCTCCTCTCTCAATTGCAGCTCTGCTTTCGGTCCCCACCATCCCCAGTGCATAACCTTGGCCCCCTCTTGAATGTCAAGTCCTTTCCACATCAAAGCAAAGCAGAATAAGCAGTATAAATCCACAGCAGAGCCCTCAAAGCCATCTGACATATATAAAAATCAAGCTAGAGCACACCGAGGGCTATCACATTCATGTATTTTGTCAATCACTTCCCAGGTGCTGCTGGCAGTTGGTGGGCAGGCCTACAACCGGTTAGTAGTGGTACCAACGCCATGGAAGGGAGTTAATGGCCTTCCACTTACCCACAGCTCCTAAGAGCCCATCTCCTGACAAACATCACCTGATACCACTGAGATTCACTTCAGTTGGGGATGGAACTGTAACACAGAACAAAGGGTTTTCTCAAACTCATTTTCTGCTTTGCTGGAGATTCTATCCCAGCTGGCAATACAAACACGTGCACACAAAAACGGCTAGAATGTTCTGTTCTCATCCCATGGCTCCCACCACAAACAACAAAAAGACAATCCCAGAAGACTGAGCTAGAAGGTTGGGTATCATTTATTGACAGCAATTTACACACGTTTGTTTTCTTCCTGTGGTCTTTTCCTTCAAAGCACAGGCACAGAGCCCTCTAGAGGGGCAGTCTTGGAACAAGGGAGCCAGGAATGCAGGATGCACACGTCTTTGGCAGGCACATTCAGCCCCGGCAGGATGCAATCTTTCAAGTTGGAATTCCGGCGGGTGTTTGAGAGACACCAAGGTGGGGGCTGGAGAGGAAGTCTTCCAGAGGACTCACATCTCAGTCCAGGACTGCTCTCTCACTATCCAAGTCCATCCCAGTCGTAGGACCCTTGGGGGGCAGCAAATCAGGCCCACCCACCTTCACAGGGGCGGATTCCTCAACCCATGCCCAGTTTGTACACACCTGCTTCCGCTGGCCCCACAGTTAAAGAGAATCAGCCTTATGGTAAGAGACAGACCACTTCCTCTCTGACCCTCCCCAGCACCTCTCTTCAGCTGGGTCTGTGCCGGAACCGCTGGGAAAAATGGAGGCCCGAGTTAATTCAACTGTGTGCGCCATCTTCTTCAAATCTTGAATAAATGATGGGTTGGAGGGCACGAGTTTACTCAGGCTGACAACTGTGCTCCCCAGCCCATCACACGTGTCCCTGTCTTTCTTCTGCCAATTGCCAGTGTCTAGGCTGGAGCTCCAGCAGGCCCTGAAGAGCCAAGCTGGTCTGCGAAGGCACTTGGCAATTTTTGGTAGGGAGGTGGATAAAAAAGTGGACGGAAATGAGAAGAATGAAACAGTTTCATCTGATAGGGTAATAAGAGATCCGAAGTGATTTTACTTTTATTTCTTTCACTTTAAGCCAATCATGAAATTTCACAGTGATTCTGGGGTGGGGCAGAAGGAAGGCGGTGTTAAGAACCCTCGGGGCTGTGGCCCAGATGGCCTGAGGAGGTGTAGGCAGGGCAGGCCTCACTGCGGCAGCTGAAGGAGCACCGACTGCCCGGCCGGCAGGTAGGTGATGTTCCGGGAGCGAGAGAGCTGGTATGCGATGTCTTCCGCGGCTTCCAGCTTGCGCAGCTCAATCAGGCCGTCGCCCGCAGTGGCAAGCGAGTTGGCGATCAGCTCGGCGGCCTTGGAATCGCCCTCAGCAGAGATGATGGCCGCCTTCTTTTGCTGCTCGGCCTAAGAGAGCAGAGGTGGAGAGAGACCAAGATCACACCTCAGGGCCTTGGAGGGCAGGCTACAGCCTTGTCGGCCCAGGGTAGGCACCTGTACTGGTTCCTGAAGGAACTCCTGGAATTTGCCTCCTCCTCTGGATGGGGTCAACACTGGCCACCCAATCCTCCTGTCCTGTACCGCCCACTTCTCATCACTGTAGGGACACACTTCTGTTGCCTGCATCAACAGCTGTCTTATTTCAAAGTCTTCATTAATATTCACAGCAACCTAGTCTGGCCACCCTACTCTGAGCCAGGAGCAGCCCAGGCCAAGGAAAACAGAAGAGAAAGAAAGGTGGAATCATTCCCCAGCTCATCTTTCCCTCTAGTCCCAAGTCAGTGACTTTCACCAAAACCAGCGTAGCTAAGCAGGAAAAGCAGGCATGCGTAACACTCCCCAGAGGAGCCTACCAGCTAAAGTGGTTCCTGACAAGGAACTCAGGCACCCAGAATGAGAACTCCTAGGCCATCTCCTAGGCTTTCCCTACCTGTATCGATAGGACATCTATCTATAATGCATGACCTTCAGAGGTATGTGGAGTACAGTACCACGCTTCTCTGAAATTAACACACACATTTTCAAACAGCTAAACTGCTAGGCTCTGTGACTATTCCCTCAATAAATGTTTATTGAGCACCTAGATCCCCAAGCACACTCTTAAACATGTCAGGCTCTGGAGATAGGTAGACACAAAGTAAAAAAAAAGTCTCTGCTCAGAGTTTACATTCTCTAAAGTTAAATGCTGGCCATCCATATATCCCTCTTTTCCTTGATTTTAAGGACTCAGGGATCTTTGATTAGAATACCAAAACTCACGAGAAATTAGTGCTGAGAAGGGGGGAGCAAGAAATAAATACACCTTTGCAGAGACAAGGAAGACCAGGCTGCTATGCAAATACATTGTGTCCCTTCACTCTCTAACACATCTGGATGGATTTAAGAAAAAAAATCAACTGACAACAGAGCATCTGGTGCAACGTTTGATCCTTTTGGCTGTCGGCTTTCACTGTGTAACTACAGTTAAAAATGACTTCTCAGTGAAACTGAAAATATTCCAGGAGAAACATTTTTATTTGTAGGAGTGTTTCTGATCTTAGGGAAGTGGGAAAAAATGACCCTTCAGTGATTTAGGAACGTTGACTTCACATATCCCTGCCTGGACCCCAAAGACTCTGGAACCAATTGCCTGATACAGTCCCTGCAATCCCTTCCAATGATCCCGGAAGGAGAGATGACAGATGATGAATTTCCAGGCCACCCAGCAAACGAGGAGGCTGAGCACAAGAGAAAGGGGAGAGAGGCTCCTCCATCTGGTTGAACGCTCACCTTTTCCACCACAAATCTGGCCCTCTCCGCTTCCTGCTGGGCCACCTGTTTGGCTTCTACCGCTTCTGTGAACTCCTTCCCGAAAGTCAGATGTGTCTAAGGGGAGACAGTGAGCGTGATGAGGCAGTGTAATTGCTTAGACAGTGCGGCTGTGAGGCCCCCATGGCCACTGGAAGGAAGGGGCCAGGAATGGCTCTAGCAGCCGCAGGCATCGTGAGGGCAGAACAGTGTTTCACCTCCATATCCATGTCCAGATAGAGTTTATGCCCCAGAATCCTCAGCTGCCCAAACTGCTCCTGTACATCACTCTATCACCCTTAGTGTGACGATCACAAGAAAAAGACGGCCCACAGGCACCGAAGGTATCTACTCAACTGACCACCTCCCTAGGGGAGGAGACCTGTGGGTTCTAGGACCCCCACCACAGACTAGTGCTCTTTCAGGGTCCTGTGATGGTCTGTTTGAAGCCCCCAGGGAGGCCGGATGGAAAACTGAGCCCCTGAGAGCGAGGGAGGCAGCTGGTTCTCAGGAATTCAAGAGCCTGAAGTTCCGTGCTTATGGATTAACCAGTCTACTTCTTTCTCACAGCACCTCCAACACAAAACAGGAAGAGGAAGAGAGAACGTGGAATGCAAATCATGGTATTCCCTACGAGTGAGTGCTTCTGGTAAAGGGTTTAAAAGAGAAGGCAGGTAAAGCTATTGCTTCGGGAGAGGGTTTAAAATTCTGATTATCCACAGACCTTCCCTAATAACATAAATAACAGACTTGGCTGAACTGTCTCTAATGATCATGAAAACAATGGGAAAATCTCAGAGCTCCTAATGCCTAGTCATAGAATGATTTACTTATTATCCAACTTATTTACTAAAAGGAAGACATAAAAGAATAGCATTGGTTTTGTTATAAAATTCTATGTTTCATTCCTTCCTCTAGTCTATTTCTGTTGTTTAACATAAGTCTCAAAATTTGATACCAACAGTATCATCTGTCCCACTGCCTTCCAGAATCTATCAACACTTCTGACTCTTAAACTGCACTCTTTCTACTTTGCCTATTTCACTTTGGACTCTTTGTTCAAATTGGGGAAAAAATAATCCTGAGAGATGAAAATGAAATATGCAAATTAAGAATAAAATTTCTTTCTAAAAGGGCAGCTCGATGAGGCAGCTACAATTCTCCACAAAATACTACCTAATTTCTTTCTCACCTCATACCTCTTAGATACGGTTTCTTGTGGTCAGCCCACATTTCCCCAGAATGGACTATGTGGTTAAAGTCTAGCAAAACGCCAAGCTTCTCCTTATTTAGCATTTTCTCACAGCCGATTGTTCAGGTTAAACAGTAAGTGGGAGAGCCTGGGGTTCTCGGCAAGGAGCCAAATGGCTGCAGCCTGGCATTTGCAGTAGAGGGGAGCCCACAAGCCCCTTCAACTGCCAGCAAATGGTGCAAGTGGAGCCGGGGCCTGCGGGCTAGCTACCACTGGGTGTTTGGTGTGACTGTTTAAAAACAGCTCACGATGCTGAGGAGGAAAACGTACTTTCCTTAGCAATGCAAGAGAAAGGAACAGGAAACACTCTACTCACCACCCGAACAAATCACTCCAAATACTGTTTCCCAGAAACCTAGAAACATGACCCTGCCCCTTGCCTCCTCAATCTGAAATGCTATCCCACCTATATTGCTTTCCGCCTGAGTTATGGCATTCAATATCATATAAATATGCAGATAGGCCATCTCAGGAGGACAGCTTATGCCTCAGAGGTGTCCCTGCCCCTCATACCAGGCTTTGGGGAACAGAACCATTCACTTACACTCACTCTATCACCTTTCACTGGGGTTCTCAGAGCTCACCTCACTGAGCTTTGGACTCTAAGTGTTAGGAAATTCCCAGGGGTCAGGCTGGGAGGTCTGTGCTAGGGAGAAAGACTATCCGAGTGGTTCTCTAGTCTCATCAGGCAGTTTCTTCCTGTGTCCAACAGGGTTAACAAGACATCACTTCCTGAGATCTCGGGAACACTCATAGTTGGGAAAGGAGGAAAAAACTCATGGTTAGGTTACCTGAGTGCGTAGGGCCACAAGTCAAAAAAAAATGTGTGTGACAGAGGTGAAATAAAAGAACGTGTCTGAAAACAAACCCAAGGAGAGAGGCTCATACGGTCACAAAGTTTCCACGCTTTCAAGTCTCACGTCTAGGAAAGTGGAAGGCAGAAACTAATGGTGTCTAGCTAGAAATGGAGCCAGGCACTTCAACCAGCACTGAAGCCCCTCCCTGCAGGGTCCCCAAGGATCTTACCAAGGACACGTCATCCAAGATGAGCCCGAAGGTTGCAGCCCTCTCTGTAAGGTCGTCGCTCACCTGTCTGGAGACCAGCTCTCTCTGGGTGATGAGTTCTCCAGCATCGAAGCGAGCCTGGTTCCAAGGGAGGGCAGAGGAGCCAGTCAGGATAATGAGGAAGCAGAAAGGAAACCAGGAATCTACCCGCTACAACCTAACCCACCCACTGCCAAGCTCGCCCTGCCGCCTAGTGTTCTCTTGGCTGGAGGCTGAGGCCCTGTCCACTTACCACCACGGACTTGAGGATCTCTGTAGTGATGGAGGGCAGCACGCGCTCGTCATAGTCCTCTCCAATGCTGGTGTAGATGCGGGGCAGCTGGCTAGCAACAGGCCGGAAAAGGATGCGCAGGGTGATGTTGACATTCTGTAAATCTTAGGGAAGAAGACAAACACTGGAGTTAAAAATAAAAATCACAATGGCCTTCTATATGACCTCTTCTACCCCGCATTTGCTATAAATTTATAAGTAAAGTTGCTGATTATAGGACTCTATATTATAGGAGGGCAAGGAGCACAGGTGCATGGTTTTCTTGGTAGGGAACCAGAAGAAGATCAGTTAGGAACTTAAAGGTTTCCGGTGACGATGGCTTTCTCGGTATGTCCTGAACGCCCTCTGATATTAATGATTATAAGTCTAGTAGGTACTGTGGGATATTTGGAATATTTTAAGAAAGCAGCTAGGTCAATGCCAAGAATTCTAGGGTGAGGGCTTTCCAAGGCCTGGTGAATATTGGTCCCAAAGTCAGGAGCATTGCTTTAGAGAGCTTTCCCTGGGTTCAGCAGAAATAGACCACTGTGGACTGGACCGGCAGTCAAAAGGCCTGGGCTGCAGTCCCACTCTGCTGTTTGCTAATTATGTGACCTCCCTCCCTAAGCCTTAGTGAATCTCAGCTTAGTTCCTTGTCTGTAAGAATGGGATGATTTCATCTGCCTTCCAGGCACATTGGGGGAAACTGATGGATAGAACAAATCTAAAAGCACTCTGTCAAAGCGCAACAGATGTAAGGGGTTATCAATCACCTAGAGCCCACTTTTCATTACTTGACCGGTTAAAGGGCCCAGGGAAGGAAATACAACTTCTCCTGACAATTCAGGCCTGCTCAGAGCTAGAGTAACTTCACAGCTGCCTGTAGTCATCAAAAAATGGACCGACCACCGAGATGGAGTCTTGAACCAGGCACCAAGAAACCTGGGAAATGTATACACACAAGTCCCTGATCTCTGGAAGTCTCTATCGACTGTTTTGAAGATAAGAACATAATGTATCCTTATATCAACTGCAAAACTGTAGAGAAAAAAAAAATCCCAAAGAAGTGGGAAGTTTAGATTTTATGTTTCTCGAAGAACATCCCACCTTTGATTTCCTCTTTTGTAGTAGGCAAGCCAGACCCTTTATCAGAGGCTCCTTCCTCTTGCTGGCCAGAAGATACAGGACAGATTATGCAATACCGATTTACCCTTCTTCCACCTCTGCCTGACACACTGCTCACTCTACAGTTCCAGCTTACGCGTAAGCTCCTAGCAGGTGCCTGCCCAACTGCCCGAGGAGCTAGCTGCTCTCCTCTCTGCTCCCCGGACACTCCGTACGCTTGGCTCTAAGACTCAACACACTCCACCAGAACTGTTTGTTCACATGTCTATCTCTCTAGCTAGACTGAGCTCCTAAAGGCCCTGCTTTAGCCATCTTTGAACTATCCCACCCTCCAACCCAGCACAGTCACAGTGCTGAGGAACAGCACCGAAGGCATCGAATGTTATGAGATGATAAACCAATATCCATGTGACTCTCGCCTCTTGCTGTGGAAATGTCACTTCTGAGCCGGCATCTGCTATTCCATTTGCTGCCTGTGCACCTCTACGTGTAGGATGGTGGGGAGAATGGTGATAGCAATTCATTTTAGGCTCCAACTGACAATCTAGTGGGGTGTCGGACACCAGGGGCTGCTGTCAGGTATGTGGACCTCAGCCTGGGAGATAATGATGGAAGGTCAGCGCTGCTGGAAACAGAGGTCTTTGAAAGCAAGGCAAAGGGTAAGTCAGCTGTGAGGGCAAAGAGAATAGCTAGAGATCGCTTTATATAGTCACTCTGGGGAACAAGAACCAACGGGAAGGGTCAACTGAGAGAGCAAAGGCACTTGGATTTCTTTAATTGGAACACTAGGTAACTCTTGAAAAACATCTGTGTGTATTTCTCTAAATTTGTACAGTTGTGTGTGTACCTGAAGTGTGTATTTTTTTCTCTGGATCCACATAAAACTCTCCAGAGAAAATGTACTAGGAATTCTTATGTGAAGTTCAACCTTTTCTGGATCCCACAGCACCCCTTCCACCCTCTCTACCTAACCCACAGGCAAGACTCACCTTTGCTACCAGTGATTACTGTACATTACGTGGTCGAGAGCGGCAGTCAAAGATAATTGGTTTCTGTACCCAAGGGATAAGAAAGTGAGTCCCTTCCCCTACCACGATGTCTTGCACCCCACGGAACCGGTCAAAGATGACAGCTCTGTGCCCAGCGTCCACTAGGAATGAAGGATAATGACAGGTCAGAAAAATCCCCTCACCCTTTACCCAAAAGAATCATGGCTTTTGAAAGATTTCTGGTGCTTTCTGTCAACTTATTAAGTCTCCTCGCTCCTGCTCTGTCTTCCTGCATTTCTGGTCTCTAGAGGCTTCTAAATAGCTACAAAACTAAGCAACCACTTCCCGTCCCCATGTGTCTTCCCAAGGACTTTGGTAATAGGATCTATTCCTCAGCATCCTTTCTCCTTGAAATAATTGACTGCCTGGTTTTCTGATTAACCACCCCATCCCCGAGCTCCCACCAACACAGTTCCAGAAATCATCTCTCAAAACTTCTTTCTAAAACTCCCCAAGGTCTTCACTGTTAACACAGTCCAACCTAGTTCCAATCTAACCCAGTGTTCCCAGAAGTAGCACCCCACTATGGGAATCCTAAAACTTGGAAAGCCACACTTTCTTTCTAATAGCTTGTTTCTCAAAGGTTTCGAAGGGTTACAGAATTGTCTTGTTGATTCAGAGAGAAATTGATGATGGTGATTCTGTCTAGTTGTGCGGGGTAGCCAAAAATATCAGAATATAAAGCTGTGCCACATAAGCCAAGCAGGCTTTTCAGGTCATCTGTTTTTTGTGTCTGCCTTTCTGGACATTAGAGTTGGTTCAAATATCTTTGCTCTGAAATGAATCCTCCTCTTGTTGAACATCACACACGAGGTGAGTGGATCCACTGCTGCTTTCCAACAATGAAAATTAGAGACTATCACAGTTGGAGGGAGGCTTAAAGATAAACTAGTTCAATCCCATTGCTTGACGAGTGAGGAAACTGTGACTTGCTTAAAATCAGACAGCAGAATAGAAGAAAAGCCAGCTTAAACCCCTGCCATAGTGTTAAAAGCTATGCAATGCATCTCCAAATATTTTTCTGCAACAAACCAACTGCAGCAGAGCAAAAGCTCCTGCTTGGGACAAGGTCACCACAGTTCTAAAGCCCTTGCTGAGTTATTCCACACACAGGCAGAAGAGAGCAAATGAGATCTCCACTTCAGCTAGCCGGTAAAGCCCTGACACTCTGCTGCAGCATCTGGGTGGTGCGGCGTCACTTCGAAGTAACAAGAGCAGCTGGCAACATCCAACCAGCAACCAGGCTGGTAGGCTCTTTGTGAAAAAAGGCTCTGAGAGAACCTATGGCTAAAAGAACAGGGGCTCTGATGACAACACAACCATATACTGTGGAATGGCAGTAGGTGAGCCCTCTTAGTCACAAACACATTCACAGACAGCATCACTACCATCAGGAGTGTCCTATGGGCTGTGTAGACCAATAGAAATCCTCCAGCATAGGGCAATGACCCACCACCCTTCAGTGCCTCACCATTATACAAGGCAGAGTTCACCACGCCTCCGGCAACAGCTAAGGCCAGACCGAACTTGCCAATGGACTCAAACACTTTAGCAGCCATGTCTCCTTCTGCTGGACCCACTCACACCTAAGAGGGTAAAAACAAAACAAAACAATTTGATCCCCAAATCTTCAAAGAAAGCCCTCTCTGTTGCACAATAGTCACTTCTCAAGCTAGCTATTTATTTCCCCATTTCTGAGATCTCTAAATCATTCACTAAAAGACACCTAATAAATAACACTCTATGGCCTGGAAAACTGTAGTATCAATTCCTTTGCTTTTTTTTTTTTTTTTCTACTAAAGAAAAGGGGTCTGGAGCACTTCTTCAATAATGGGAATGACAGATGGGCTTAATACTCATAGGGAACTTAGTACCACACTAAACCACCCTCCTACTTTCTGGACAAGCAGGCCCCAAAGACAAAGGCTGTGTGGCTGGTTCTGCGCAATTCTGGTTTGGAATAATAACCCAAAGAATGTCCTACATGGTGATTCCCACAGCAAAATAATAATAATAGCTAACCTTTATATCAGACAGTCTTCTATGGCAATTTAATTCTCACACTAACCTCTATGAAGTAGATTAGTTCGGGTGAGGAAACTGAGGCACACATGAGCTGTCCAAGCAAGATCACAGATATTAAGCGGCAGAACCAGGATTAGAACTTGGAAGTCTAATTCTAAAAGGCACAGCTTAATTCCTCATCATATTGCTTCTCAACGTCAGCTATTAAGAATGACCTGTTATTATGGAAGCAAGAGTCGGATAACATTCTGGGACCAAAATAACAAAGAACAATTGGGAGGGTAGGGCTGAGGCGGGGTGGGCGGGGCACAGTTGATCCAACTAGAATCCACTCCAACACTTTTTAATACTCCGCCCCATGGTCTCCGTGCACTTCAATCTCAAATCCTCCCTCCCTCCTTCCCAGACTTCAACTCTTGAGACTACCTTGCCCTCTCTTTGTGCATTTAAACATTCCTATCCCAGGGCCAAGACGCCCAGCCTTTACTACTCAGTCTTTCCATTTCTAATACTTTCTAAATTATTTCTCACCCTGCCCCCATACACACCTCCCTTACTCTACGCAACTCCTGGCTCGTCTCGGGCTCACCCCCTTACCCCATTCCCACGAGGCGGACCCACGTATGCACGACGCTAGCCCTAACTGCGAATGGGAATGCAGAAAGGGACTGCAGAGTTGCCCACCGCAGCCATCCCCCTGCCTTCTCACCTGCCTCCACTCTGACCTCCACATGAATTCTCCAGCCAAACATACTGCGCAGGCGCCCAGCAGCTCCTCCTCTTCCCCGCCTTCCTTCCAATATCCGCACCTCCTATTGGTAGAGACGAGCGCTGTGCATTCTGGGAAGTGTGGCTCGACGCTTTGCTCTGGCTCCTTGGCTCTTCGCAGATGAACTACAATTCCCGATTAGCCGTGCAGCTGTTGGCCCAAGCTGAAAAACCTTTCCTCTTTGGTGGTAAACGCCGAGAGGTTGCCGCAACGCCTTTTGGGGGCTGTAGTGCCTTGGGGATAAATGCACGTGCCTCTCCTGAACCGATGTGAAGCCTCGGTGAAGGTGGGCCCTAGGGCCGTCAGAAAGAGTGCCTGTGCCTGTGGCTGGTGGAGAGATGGGGTGGGGCAAATTTACGCCTGATTAAAGAGCACGCGTGGGCACCTTGGAGAATGTTGTGATGAAATAACCGGTGGGCTGAGAGACCTTGAAGGAAACGGAAGGGCCGCCTTAATTCACAGCCCTAAG
Organism: Eonycteris spelaea; assembly: GCA_003508835.1. Taxonomy (NCBI): domain Eukaryota; kingdom Metazoa; phylum Chordata; class Mammalia; order Chiroptera; family Pteropodidae; genus Eonycteris; species Eonycteris spelaea. Next base: position 1,925,346 of record PUFA01000129.1, read on the forward strand.
TGGAAACAGAGTCGTGGGACCTTGATTGCCAAAGCCAGAGGAACCTTAGAAATCACCTGAGCTAGAAAACGAGGCCCAGGGAGAGGAAGGTATTCATTCATTCAGGGTCAAGCACCGATTTAGCAAAAGGGCTTGGCTTAGAGGTCAGGTCTCATGATGGCCACAATTTTTTAAAAAACATCTTTTTGGAAAAGTTGCAAGAATAGTACATAGAACTAGTGTATCTTTTACCCAAATTCATCTATTGCTAACAATTTGCTCTATTTACTTTTTCATTTGCTCCCTCTCTCCTTTCCTCCTTCCTCCTCATATTCTCCCCCACCGCACCCAATAAGGGCATTTTCATGTATATCTTGAGTAACTTTAATATACTTGATGAATTCCAGTTTTGTCCATTGACCCAATAATGAACTTTATAGCCCTCTCCCCCACACATGATGCAGTGTAACATTAGGTACTGTATTTCTCATATTGCCTTACTCTTATTTAATCCAAAATTTTTCTTCAGCCTTCCTGTCTTTTATTGCATTAAAAAAGAAGAAGAAGAAGAATGTTTTTCATTGTGGGTTTGTCTGATGTTTCCACTTGATTAGATTCAGGTTTTGCATTCTTAACTGGGATAAAACTTGATGAAACTTGGCCCCTTTCTGGATTCTAGTAGCTTTGGATTCTTTCAACTTCTTTTTCCTGCATTTCACTCCTCTTGTCTCTGCCCTCTTCTTTGTCCCACTTGGCTCAATCAAATAACCAGAGATAGTCATGGCAGCACTCTTCAGGTGGTATGAGTTTGCTCTAACCAACCACATTTTTTTCCTCTATTAGAATGCAAGCTCTATGAGAGCTGAAAGTTTAGTTCTATTCCCAGAACATAGAATAGTGCTTGGCACACAATGGGCACTCAATAAGCATTTGCTGAATGAATGAATGAATAATGAAGGACACTGAAGTGGCTTATTAGGCAGGCTGTGGTCAGGAAACAGACAGGATGCTCCAGAATCCTGCAAGAACAGCTTTAGTCTTATTTGCTTCTGTTCTAATCTCATGATCAGAAATGCTGAAAAATATTAAAATAAACAAATTTTTGTATAATGTTTTATAATTTTCAAGTCTGTGTATCTGAAGCATCCCACTTGAGCATCATTACGGCCCATTGTCTCTATTTTACAGATAAGGAAGTTGAGGTTCAGAGGCTAAATGACTTACAGTCACTCACCTAGTTAGAGCTAGACTGGATTGGAGCCCTATATTCGTTCCACTTCCCCAAATTGTGTCTTAGTAGGCAAGGGCAACAGGAAACTCATGTGACATGAGGGCACTGTGTAGACCTGGGCTAGTTGTAGGTGGAGAAATGAAGAAGATGAAGGATAAAGACACTGAGGTGGACGTTTGGAATAATTTAACCGATGAGGCAAAGATTAGGGATAGAGCAGCTTTGGCACATCAGCTTTAGGAATGAGTCCAATTCATTGCTACATAGAGCATTTTCCCCTTTAGCTGCTTTTCCCAGTCAGGTGTGCAGGTTGGGGATAAGAACAAATATATCTTGAGCACTGACTGTAGGCCTGTTGCTTCATAAATACATATCTTACTGAATCCTGTTTTCATATCACCCTTTGGAAATGAAATGGAGCTTCAGAGAAGTGAAGTAATTTGTTTATAGTCACACAGCTAATAAATGACAGATAGGTCTGCTACCATAGCCTGTGCTTTCCCAAACTATGGGAATGGGAGCTCTGTAAGCAATATACAAAGGTTGATTCTACTCCCTAGCTCAATGCTAACGTGGGAGGGGTGGTAGTTACAGCAAACAATTATAGAATATCTCTTTTTCTTCATTCATTTAACACACATACATAGATTGGAGCTATCTAACCCAGACATCATATTAGATGATTGGGGATATGTGTGAATCAATTAAGGGAGGTTTTGACTGAAAGTAACAGAAAAGTGGACTCAACTGGCTTAAGCAATAAGGAAATACATCTTATCAAGTAACAAGGATAGGGCAGTTCTGGGGTTTTGGTTAATTTAGTGGCTCACCAAGGCCATCAGTGATGCAGAGTCTTTCCATCTTTTAGCTCTGCCATCTTCAGGTGTTGACTTTTGTCCTCATGCTTGTCCCCTCAAGGTTACAAGATGACTACCGAAGGTCCAAGCTTAATGTTCTCACAGCACAGTAACCAAAGGTCAGAAGGCAGGAAAAGGGCATGTTACATATTTGGATCCCTTTATAAGAGTGAGGGAAAGTTTCCAGAAGCACCTACTAGACGTCCCCTTATGTGGTGTCGGGCAGAATTTTATCATCTGCCCACTTCTAGACCAGTTATTGGCAAAGAAATGGCATTGCCATGTTGGAACTTAACAAATCAAGAGTCGGCCTCTGGGACTGGGGAGGGGCCTGGCTTCTCCTAAACTGCATGACCACCAAAACCCTAACAAATCAAAATTGAGGTTCTTGTTAGCAGGGAACGAGATAGGAGAATGGATGTTGGAATTGCAACCGATGGTGTCTGCCACAAGGGGTCTATTCTGGACAGGCTGGTCAAGGAGGCCTCTATGAAGAGAGAATGTTTAAGGTGAGAGCTAAACAAGCGAGATGTGGGAAAGGTTGGTGGGGTGGGAGGGGAGCATTCAAGCAGAGGGAATAACGTGTACCTGGCAGGCACAGGCAAGGTTCAGCTGATGGAGATAGCCAGGAAAGAGACAAGGAGCCCTTTTCAGATTCAGACAGCTTATTACTTACATAGACACCAAAAAAGGAAGAGTAGTCAAAGGTACCAGTTCCTAGTGGCCCCGTGTCTGGCGACACTGAAACCAATGAGGCCAGATGGCTGCAACACAGATGTTAGGACATCCTGTTGCTGAGGAGCCAATGGCCTGTTGCTGCAAAGCAATATTAGAGTTTACAGCTGTGTCCTTGGGGGGCTGAGGCAGAGAGCCTCGGATCCCATCAGAACCTGGAGGCTATGAGAAACTGTCTCGTGGCAACTCTCCTAGTAGGTAGGAAGGGAATGAGAAGTGCCCTAGCAGCAGCTCCTCACAAGATCACAGGAGGATCACAAGATTTTCTCCCAAGACTTTGATTCATCTGAGGTTCCAGCCTTGCCTAAGTGGACTATGTGGAAGAGTACAAGGTTGCCAGGGCGTCATGGTGGAGCCATTTCTCTACAGTGCAAAGACTTTGAGGCAGTTGAAGTTGGTTCCACTGAGGGACCCAAATGAAGATGAATGTGGCCAAAGCATGAGTAAATAGGAGAGTTCCACAAGATTGCAATAGTGAAATAAGCAAGTGCCAGATGTAGGCTTTGCTAAAAAGTTTGTCTTAAATGCAATGAAAAGTCCCTGAAAGTTTCTAAGCAGGAGAGTGGATAATTCCTCCAGGGAGAAACAACCAGCTCAAGAAAAAAAACCTTCAGAATCTGACAGTTGGAAATCCCCAATGAAAAGCCGAGGCAGGTCATTATAGTGCAATGGTTCTTCAATTTTTTTATCTTAGGACCCTTTTATAGTCTTAAAAGTTATTCAGTACCCTAGAGAGCTTTTAAACTATGGATTATATATATTCGAAATTAAATGAGAATTTAAAAAATACTCATTTAAAAATAACAATAATAAACTCATGTGTTAACATAGTTTTATGAAAAATAACTATAGTGGTATTATTTTATGCTTTTGCAAATCTCAGGTTCTGCATTCATTGTGTTGTGCTATCACAGGTTGTGTAGCTTCTGGAAGATTCCACCATATACTCAGGAGAGAATAAGAGTAAAAAAAGTAAGTAATAATTTAATATTATCTTGAAAATAATTTTGATTTCAAGTATCTCCTGAAAGGGTCTCAAGGACCCCCAGAGTTACCAGAACCATGTGTGGAGAGCCACTACTTTAGAGTGAAACTCATCATTGGACAAGCACTAAGCACGCACACACGCAAAGCTTCCAACCGGTTTTTCAGTGATTGTATTGCTTGGGGGTATTAGAGCAAAGTCTAAGTTACTGTACCAGATCCTCAAATACAGAAATGTAAGAAGATAGAAGTTAACTTCTCTTTGTTCCACAGGTCATTGACAGACCTAGCTTCCTTTCATTTCATTGGTTTGCCATCCCGTAAAAGATTATCTTTATCTAACCTTGGACCATCTGTGTTCCAGCTTGCAGGAAGGGGAAAAAAATGTAAATTCAAGGCAGCAATTTTGTTTTAAACTAACGAAGCAGAAACAGCACATATAAATTTCACTCCGTTTTATTGTTTAAAAATTGGTTACATGACCTCATCTAGTCACAAAAGAGGCTGGGAAATGTGTTCTTTAGCCTGGGCAGCCAAGAGCAAGAAAGAAATGAGTTGAGGACTAACCAGCAGTCTGCAGTACCTCACTCTCACATATGAACATTATACAAGTGATACAAGTTCATTTGAGAAAAGCCACAACATGAAGGAAAAAGCAAAACAAATAAAAAAACAACTAAGCAAAATGAAAACAAACGAAAGCAACACAAACAAAAAAGCTGGCAGAATTAGACAAGGCAAGGAGCATGGAAAATCTAAACCAACCAACCAACCCTGTAATTGATATTCTCAAATAAAGAGAAAGATCCTACCATCCATGAAAGCGGAACAAGATGCCACTAAGAAAAACAGGATGAGAGATTGAATGTTTTCCCCTAAAATCAAGGACATGCAAAGATGTCCATTCTTATCACCTCTGCTCAACATTAGGAGGTCTGTGCCAGTACAATAGCCTACAATAGGCAAGAAAAATAGGAAGCATACAGATTGGAAAAGAAGTAAAACCCTATTTGTTGTGGCTGTAGAAAATTCTAAAACATATTTTTAAAAACCTATTAGAACCAGTAAGTGAGTTGAGCAAGGATGTCAGACATAGGTCAATATACAAAGAGTAGCAATAAACATTTTGAAATTTAAAGTTAAAAATGCTATTTACAATAACATCACAACATGAAATACTTAGGGATAAATTTAATAACACCTGTACGATTAAAACCACAAACATAGCTAAGAGAAGTTAAGACACCTAACCCAATGGAGAGCTCCACCATATTCACTGAAGAGAAAATTCAATACTGTTAAAATGTCAGTTCTTCCTACATTGACATATAGATTCAAAGCAGTCCCAAACAAAATTCCAGAAAGCTTTTTTTTTTTTTGTAGAGATTGACAAGCTATTCTAAACTTTATGTAGAATTGCAAGGACCTACAATTGGCAAAACAATTTTGAGAAAGAGAACGAGGTTGGAAATGTGTAGAGTATATGGAGGATGTCGTCTCCATTCATCCATAAAGCTCCAGTAACCTAGAAGGTATGGTATTTATTCTTAATGGACCAGAATAGAGAATTCACAAATAAAACCACACATCTGTGGTCAATTGATTTTTGACAAAGATGATAATATTAGTCAATTCAATAGTCTTTTCAAAAATGGCACTGGAACAACTGGATTTCTATATTAAAAAAAAAAAAAAAACAAAAGTACTTGACCCTTATTTTACTCCATACACAAAAATAACCTGAAATGGATTATGGACACACACATAAAAGCTAAAACTTCTAGAACAAAAGCAGGAGAAAACCTTCATGACCATGGTAAAGATTTCTTAACATAGGACACAAAAAGCACAACCGTAGAAGAAAAAAATCGATAAATTGGACTTCATTAAAATTAAAACTTCTGTCTACAGCCATGCCACCCTGAACAAGCCCAATCCCATCTGATCTTGGAAGCTAAGCAGTTTCGGGTCTGTAAGTACTCATGGAGAGACCAACTAGGAAGACCAGGTGCTATAGGCATGGAAAAAAATAATAAGAGATTGTAAGCTGACAAGGTCTTTGCAATCTTTGTGAGGTCAACCAAGGGTTGCCTTGCCTAAAAAAAAAAAAAAAAAAATTAAAACTTTTGCTCTTTGAAACACATTGTTAAGAGAAAAAAAATGTAAAGCCACAACAGGGAGAAAAGATCTACAATGTGTTTATATTACAAAGGACTTGCATTCAGTACATATAAAGAACTCTTCAAACTAAATAACAAGAATGCTGTACGCCTGAAACTAATATAATATTGAATATCAACTGTAATTGAAAATTTTTTAAATGTTTAAAAAAAACCCCAAATCCCTCAGTAACAAGACAACAAACCCAATTAAAAATTTTTTTTAAATAGGCAAAGGATTTAAACAGACACTTCATCAACGAATGGCTAACAAATACATGAGAAAATGCTTATATCATTAGTCATCAAGGCAATTCCAATTAAAGCCATAAGAAGATACTACTATACATTCACTAAAATGATTAAAATGAAAAAGACTAACAATACCAAAATTTAGTGAGAATGTAGAGTAACTGGAACGCTGCTAGTGGAAATGTAAAATGGCACAACCATTTTGGAAAAGTTGGGCAGTTTTTAAAAATAAAATTTAACATATATTTATTATACTATTTATCAATTTCATTTTGAGATGTTAATCCCAGAGAAATAAAAACTTATGTCCACACAAAGACTTGAATATAAATGTTCATATCGGCTTTCCTCCTAATAATCTCAAATTGGAATTAACCCAAATGTCTATCAAGAGGTAGATAGACAGAAGTCTGTGGTATACAATGGAATGCTACCAGCAATGAGAAGAAATTACTGACACGAGCAGCATTATGAAGGAATCTCAAAGCTATTATTCTAAGAGAGAGAAGTCAGACACAAAGAGAGAAAATTGTATGATTCCAAAATGAAACTCTAGAAAAGAAAAATCTAATTCATAGTGTCAGAAGGCAGATTGGTGGGCGCTTGGGACCAGGATAAGGGGATTGACTGCAAAGGGGCGCAAGAGAACTTTTTGGGGTGATGAGAATTTTCTACATCTGTGGTGGTGGTTACATGAGTGTATTAATTTATTAAGTTTTATCTAAATGCACACTTAAACAGGTTCATGTTATATGTAGACTACATCACACAGTTGAGTTTTTATTTTTAAATTTTAATTTGTTTATTTATTTTTATGGTGACATTGGTTAATGAAATCCAGTAGGTTTCAGGTGTACAATTTAACAGTAAGGCATATATATTGCATTGTGTATTCACCTCCCATAGTCAGATTTCTTTCTGTCACCACATATTTGACCCCTTTTATCCCATCTACCTCCCTCCTCACCCCTCCAAAAGTTGAGTTTTTGAAAAGGAAATAGAGTACAAGCTCCTAAGAGCTGAGACTTTTGTCTTTGTTCACTGCTATATTCCTATCATCTAGAACAGTGACTGGCATACTATAGAGTCTCCATAAATATTTGTTGAATGAATTATTAAAGACACAAAAAAGGTCTTGGAGATTAAAATTTTGAGATAAAATTTAAAATAAAAAATTCAATAGAGAGACTGGGAGATAAAATTGCTCCCAGAAAATAAAACAAAAAGATAAAAAGATAGACAACGAAAGAGAAAAGTTTAGAGAATGAGTTCAGATCTGACATCTTACTACTAAGAGTTGCAGAAAACAAGAACAGAGCAAATAGAGGAGGAAAATATGAGTAAATAGATGACATAATAAACTGATGGACATGAGTTTTGGATTATAAAATCACACCAAGTAGATTATAACACATGAAAAAGACTGCCAGCAGGACCCGTCAGCATGAACTTTCACAACAATGAGGACAAAAAGAAGAATCTAAATGCTCCCAGAGAGAAAAGAACTAGAATCAGGATAGCATGGATATCTCATCAGCACCACTGGAACTTAGACTACAGTGGAGCAATGCTTTCAAATTATAAGGGAAACTGATTTGCTACCTAGTATTCCAAACCCAGCCAATTGATCAAGTGTCATGCTAGAATCCAGACATTTTCAGAATACAAGGTCTCAAACATTTTACCTCCCATGGACCATTTCTCCAAAAGCTACTTTAAGGAAGAGCTGCAGCAAAAAGAGGAGGAAAAAAATTTACAGGTAAGACATAATATTCAGGAAATAAGAGGTCTAACCATGAGAGAGGCAAAAGGAATCTTTAGAATGATGGTCAAAGGACCTTGTAGGAGCCTGAAAAGCACCCAGACCAGATGGGAGCAGAAGGAAGCAGGGTTCCAGGAAGGATGTTGCAAAGAAAAATTTTTCTTTGAAAATACTGAGAGAAGATTTTCATTTCTGTCAGAGAATGTAGGGATTAATTAGCAATAAGTACATGGAAAATTAAATAAAATTTTAAAAAAGTGAGAGAGAGACAGACAAGTTTAATTCTAGGAGAAATGAAGTTATTCACGATAGCGTAGAACATGGCTCAGCTGTGAACAGAATTTCCATAGTCATAATAATGTAAGCACTTACTGATATCATAAAATATGAGATAACAGCTCTATTGGGAAGATGAGGGAGAAGAAAGATGACGTGTATGTGTATGAGCGAAATCTCCATCTTCTACAACAGGAAGACAGTAAGTAATATTTACAGCTGAAAATTTGGTGAATAGTTGTATAAGCATGTGGTTTAGAAACATGAAGGGAAATACCAAGCAAAGTAGAACTGAAAGCGTTGGCCTCTGGGGCCAAGAATTGGAATGAAGTGAGAAAGGGCATGGACTTCTGTTTGTCTTTATAAGCCTTTTGGAACTCTTTGAGTTCTAGAACTATGTACATCTCTAATTTTGATAAAAATAAAAGTTAAAGGACAAAGAAAGAAAGATAGTGCAAAAGAGAAAGCATATACACGATTGTACGACAAAAGTTGTCCCCCTGGACTGCTAACAATTATAAAAGGTGAAAGCTATGAGAATTAGGCAGCATAAGAAGAGATATATTTTTTCTTAGGCAGAAACACAACATACTTTTAGTTAAAGGGACATTTCTCTTCTTTTGTATAATATTTGGTGGTGTTTTTTTTTTTTGGATTACAACAAAATGTAAAATGTGTTCAATGTAGAAAATAGGAAAAGAGAAGAACATATGAAAGCAAATAACAATCACCCAAATTTGGGAATAGTCACTGTTAGAAATTTGGTCTTTCTTTCATTTTTAATGTATAAATAATTGGGATCTGACAATATGCAGCTTCATATCGTGCAATTTTTCACTACATTCTTGTGTGAGAATTTTCCTGTCATTAGCTAATCTTTGTAAGTATGAGGGAAGAAAAATAGTAGAGGAAGTGAGGAAGTGGCAATTGAGTGTGTCAACAATTCTTTGAGGAAGAGAAGAGAAATGAGTGAGAGTTGAAGAACGATGTGGGAAAAGGGGGGTTTCCCCACCCCTGAGAGATACTCAATCCTGTTTATAGACTGGTAGGGATGATTTGGTGGTGAGAATGATGATTCGAAGTGGGGTGGGGGTTCACTTAAGGAGCAGAGTCTTTGGAAAGGTGCGGCGTGTGGGCTTTGGAGCAGAAGTGGAGGCATTGCCATGTGAGAGGGGAGGAGGAGCAGGAGGAAGAGGCGAGGCAAATGCAAGAGGGGTTAGGATTTGGTGAAGATGGCGGAGTCACGTTGACAGTTTCTCAGTTAAGTATGTGGTAAGGTGATCAGTTGAGGAGAGGGAAGAGGAGGAGGGGCGGGAGGTTCAAGGGAAGATGAAAAGGCTTGAGATGTCTTGTGGAGTGGAAGGAAAGTCACCAGAGAAACAGAGCAGGACTGCTGGGCGAAGTCAAACTCATGGGAGGTTTGTGAGCATAAATACCAAGTGACTTCAGTGAACTGTGTGATCCTCTCTAGCAATGGCCAGCTTCCAGGCCGGGCCTGGAGAATGCACGTGGTAGAAGACATCCAGGGTTGGGATTTTGCCAGGTACATTATGCCAACAGAAAGAGGGGACAGGAAGCGATGGGGTAAAGGGATTGAAAGGGATGGACCTTAGAGTCTAAACTGAGCAAGAAGGGAGAAGTCAGGAAGGGCTGATGGCTAGTGAGAAAGTGGTACCTGGTCAGGAGGTGTCAACAAACTTGGCGAAGTGTGACCACAGGAGGACCTGTACGAGTGAGCTGGAAGGACAGGAGGTGGTGGTCAAGAAGTGGTGTTTGAAATCAGAGGTTTCAGAGGAGTTATGATTTCTGGTGAGGATAAGGTTCTGGGAGGTGGGTCAGGAACAGGTAGTAACAGGAGCTTTAAAGGATCTGGGATTTTTAAAGAAGGAAAGAAGGAAGAAAAATAAATGGAAAGCAAGGAGGACTCTTACCTTCTTCTGTCCAAGCCCTAAGGTACTCAGGTGTGAGAGAAGAAAAGCCTTCAATTAAAAGGGCTGCAGGAGAGGCTGCCAGGAGGTGAAGGGTGTTCTGGGGTGACCACGGTGACTTGGACTTCTGATGGGAATGGAAGTGAAGAGGAGAGTGAGGCATGGAGAGACTGGGGGTCTTTGGGATGGGGTGGGTCTGGGTCTCTTTCTGGCCTGCTGCTTCCTTCCCTCTGTGGCTTAGCCTTCCTCTACCTCTGATGAGGGTGCCCAGACTCTGCCTCCTGCTCCCCCTCTTCCTCTCACCTGTCTTCCGAAAGTGCTGTGCTTTCCCCACAGAAAGACACTGCCTTAGCCTTAGATCACTCATGTCTTAACTTCTTTGTTTTCCTCGCCCCTAAGCCCGGGACCACATTGATTTATCTTTGAGCCCCCCGTGCATAGACCATGCTATACTCAAGGTAGGTGCTCCAGGTACATGCCTGATTAACCTGAATCCACTCAGGAGGGGAAAGGAAAGGAAACATGATGAATGAGAATCTTCTTTGTCCAGGCACATGTTAGACCACATTAAATATGTCCGTGGTTTCCCTGGTGGAGCACTGGCACTCAGCATATCTTAGGGGTTATTATTTACTCTTCCTAACACCTTCTTGGGTAGATATTGTGACCTAGTTTAGTCTATGTATTCATTTAACAAGTATTTCTTGAGTGCCCACTGTGTATCAGGCACTGTGTTAGACCCTGAGAATACTAAGTGTATATGAGTGTGCTGGTCTACCTTGGTTTGACTCCAAATCCTGAGATCCATTCTCTGCCCTGCCCTGCCCTATAAACAGAAAGGCCTGCCCTTTTGGCCTGCATTAACCCAGCTCACCTAGCAGCTCCTTCTAAGTGTGTTGGGCCAATGGGGTAGGAGCGAAGTTGGAATGTTTATTCCTTGTTCCCACCTTGATTTGGGCTGTGTTTCTGGCAGTGGCATGACTACAGCCTCTATAGGTCCACCCCTCCTTACGGTTCTAGGTCTCAAGGGACTTTGGTAACGGTCGTCCCCTGTTTCCCGCCTCCCTGCCACCCAACACACATGGAGCTGGGGAGACACTATTCTGAGCGTCGGGGCCGCAAGCCTGTGGTTAAGTCCACAGAGGCCTCTTTGGCAGTGGCCTAGGTAGACCAGTTGTTTGTGTGTTGACTCCTCCCTTCAACACAGCTACTGCCCAGCTGCTCTGTGCCCAGCACAGTGCTGGTGCAGTGCTCAGAGAGAAGTGATTAATGCATGGTTCTTGCCTTATTTGGTGGAAGGAAGAAAAGGATGGTAAAAGAAACGGAAGGAGGGTGGGAAGGAGGGAGGGAAGGACGGAGGGAGGATGGACCTGTATCTGAGTCAGTTCCATGAATTTATTCTCTCAGGGTCACCAAGCCTGAGGTCATAACCAAACAGATCTCCGAAAGGTCACAGATCGTGTACAAGGGGGCAACTCTGTTGTAGGGAAAAGACCTGAACTTGGGAATCAGGAGGCCTCGGTTAAACCCCAGCTTTGTCACTCTTGCCAATTCTATGACCTTGAGCAATGCATTTGCTTGTTTCCTCTGCTAAATAGGGATGGGAGAATGCACCCGTCATGTTCAAAAGTGACACACGAAAGCACCTTTCGGGCTTGTGTTACTGTTCATTGCTGTCATAGTCGCATTCACATCCGGGCCCTGTCCCCAGGCCAGATGCCATCCCCACACAGGAGCCTTTTGTTCTTGCTCCCTCAGAATCGCAGTCACAACCAAGAGCGAGGAAAACGTTTCGCCTTAATTGGATGCCACACACAACTAACTCTTCACATGAAAAAGAGAAGACAAGTCATGAAAATTGCACCACCTCCCCTGCCCCAGGACTGATAAATAAGCAAAGGTCTTCAGCTTCTAAAAGACCGTTTGGAAAAAGAAACAGATGGGCTCTGGCAAGTATTGAGGAAGCCCCAAGGAGGATCCTGACTCGCCCCTGCCCTCCAAGAAGGGGTAGAAGGGCAGGGCAGGAGATGGCGAAGGGGCTGGAAGCCAGAGCATGGGGGCGAGGCAGAGACCCCAACGGAAAGCCAGCTGTGGTTCTGGGAGGTGCTTCTCCATCTCAGCGGAAGCCTGGAGGGACCTGGCACCAGCCATGTGGAGTGATCAGTTTTTTTTTCTAAAAGGGAGAACTTCATGATGAGCAGAAACCGAGAAGTTCAAGGAGTGTAGATGTCCCACCTACGAGTGTATGAGTAGGGGCAGGGAACTTTAAGCTCCCAGGTGCTGTGACAGACCCTAAGGAAACAAAGATGAAGTAGGCATGGTTCTTGCCGTCAAAGAGCTCTCATTCTGGCGAAGAACATTTGGATATACAGGGCGGGACGTGGAGCCCGCCCTCATCATAAGCCATGGAAACACGTCAATCATGGACCAGGGGTCTGGCCTGGAGAAAAGAGCATTTTGCTGGGGTCAGGCTTCAGCTCTGGTGAGAGTTAAAATCCCCACGGGGGAAGGTGGAGCAGCATCTGTTAGGGAACTGGAACTGGGCCCATTTTGGAGACTGGTCAGAAAGAACCGAGGTCTTATGTATGCTCTAGGGACTTAGACTCAAGCTGACCTGGGAGTAAGAGCAATGCTCCTTCTTACCGCTAGGAGGAGCCAGTGTCCTCGAGTGGGATGCAGGGTGGTGCTCTCTAGGGAGAGGGAGCATGAGTTGGGCAGGTGAGTGTAAATTTCCTTTTAGAGTTATGCACAATCTGACTTTCCATGGAACGTGGAACCCACTCCCCACCAACACATGTGTGACAGAGAAAGAGACAGCCCGGTATCAAAGGGGAAGTGTTTGGGGGAGGCACGGAGGCCTCTGATGCTCCCCCTTCCCACATACCTAGAGCATGAGCAACTTAAGGGGGCAGTTTTGGCCAAGTCATTATATCCAGCTGAGCCTCAGTTTCCCCATCTGTAAGATGATGTCTGAGGCCCTCTGCTGCGGTTGAAGCAAGGATTCCATAGCCACAAAGATCCTGCAGTTGCCGGGTTCCTAGCACTGCCCTTTCTGCTCTACCTTCGGCCTTTACTGATTTCTGCAGGTGCACCCCAGCCCTTCCCACTGCAGAGTTTCCTGCCCCTAGCTACCCCTCCCTTGTCCCCAATTCAAAAACATTCCTGGGGGGTGGGTGTAAGAGGCAGAATCTCTGGGACACTGGAGACCTCTGTCAAGATTCATGCTCTTGGCATCACCTGGGCCTGTCTCTCAATCTGTGATTCATTCCCAAACACAGACCAAGTTCCCATCTCTAAACCAGACGTCTCCACCTGCACATGTCTCAGGCACCTAATATGCCCCAGGTCGAACCCACCACCCTGACTCCAGGCTGCTCTTCTTGGCTGTCCGTCTCAGGTGTGGCCCACCACCCTCCCAATTACCGAAGCCTGAAATCTGGGTATTATCATCAACCCCTTTCTTCTTACACTTCCCTTTTCTGTGTCCATGTGACCCAAAAGTCCAGACAGGCTTACCTCTCTCACTCTTTCTCGCCATTCCTGCCCTGGTTCAGGCCTGCATTATTTCTTTCTGGAACCAGTTGGTCTCTCTGACTCCAGTCTGTCCTCTCTCTAATCTATCATCTATCTGCGCTGCTGCCAGAGAGCTCTTTCTAAAACACAAATCTGATTATGCACATCTCTGCTTTAAAATCTTGGCCACGGCCTTGTGGCTTAAAGATAAGTCCAAAGTCTAAATGAGGCTTCCAAATCCATTCATGGTCTGACCCTTGCTTCCCAGTCCAAGCTCATTTCCCAGCATGCTTCTTGATCCATCCAGACCATGCTTCGCCCCACCCCCTGGTCAGCTCATGTTTTTTCAGGATTATTGCTTTTGCAAACATCATCCTTCGGCCAAGAATTCTGACCCTGAATTTTGCTTAGTGAACTTAGACTCCTCCTTGAGCTCAAGGCTGTGAAGTCTTTCCCAAGTACCCCAGGAGGGGTTCCCATCACACTTCTTACATGTCTCTGTTATCTGTCTGCCTCCTCCAATAGACTGAAAGCCCCTATTGAGTGCAGTATTTCCATATCTAATCGATGCTTGATGCTTGCAGGAATTCAATACATGAGTTTGAATGAATGAATAAATATATGAATGGCATGGGAGATTACACACTGGGTTGAAATCTTCCTTTTTTCTCTGCTGGAGCCCATTGAGCAAAGGAAAGACAAGAGTGGTAGGATTTGAGGTGGAGAAGGTGGGGGAGGTGAGGGATGCCAGACCAGCTAGAACCTTGGGGACCAAAATAAGGAATTTGGATTTTTTTTTTCTTTACTGGTCTCACACATATAAATTTAATCAGTTAGCCCTTGTACTCCTCAGAGAGTGGTGTACATCATCATCTTTGTCGTTGTCATTATCATCTGGCTATTTTTTTGGTCTCTCTCCTCACACACAGTGAAAACTCACAAACATGTGAATCTTCCACCCTCTCCATTTTTACTTACAGAGAAGATTTTGAATTTCATTCTCAAAGCAATGAGAAGTCGTCAGAGGCTCTCAAGCAAGGGAGTGACATGATGTGATTTTCATTTTATAAAGATTGTTCTGTCTGCTCTGTGGAGAATGCATTGGAGGGGACAGAGTGGAGCTGGGAGACCAGACAGAGGATGAAGTGTCACAATGAGAGACGACGTCAGCTAGAGAGGTGGCAGTGGAGACAGAGAAAGTGGACAAGTGGGCCTAGAATTTGGAGGGAGAGCGGACCAGATTGGCTAGGTGTGAGATGTAGGAGCAAGAGAGAAAAAGCCCTCAGCAGTGAAGGTTCCAGAATTTTATCTAGAAGGGTTTGGGGGGCAGTCATTTGGTTGGAAGGGGAGTTAGGGAACTTGTGTAGAAGCTGTGTGCATGGCACGCACGCTGTTCTCATTTAGACTGTATTTCTTTGGGGCAGGTGAAGAGGGATGCTTAGGGACATGCCAGAGGGAGAAGGTTTGTCTTTCCAAACCACTCTTTAACACTGCCACAGGCCACAGGGCCTTTGCATGGAAGGCTCCTTCCCGCTGGAGCCTCACCGGAGAGATGACTACTCCCCATCCCCGTCACTTTCTACCATACTCTTGTTTCTTTGTGGCACTTATCAAAGCCTTGCAGAGTTGTCTGCTGCAGTCCTCTTTGGAGGTTTTGGGGCACTTTTGAGGCTCCTCTCCACCTCTCGTACTTCGGAGACCTTGGCAGATTTTGATGGAGAGAAAAGAGCTGAGAATTGAGCAGAGGTCCAGGCCACTGTGAGAGGCTGATGCAGAGGCTGCGCCCCAGCGAGGAGAAAAATGAATGCCTCAGATTTCCAGATGGAAGAAGCCTCAGCCCCAGAAGGTGATAACTCTCCCCCTAGCCCTCCTCTCACTCCCTCCCCCAGCTCAGCCAGCTGCTGGAGCGGGAAGCTGGGGAGGAAGGAGGCCGGGTGATTAAGAGCTCCGGTTGTCAGGGCTGGGGCCAGGGGGCACGCCCCCTGGGTGACATTTTCTCGCATTGTGTCCTCTGAACAAAAACGAGTCTTATTTGAGGAGTTGGGGGTGGGGGTGGGGGCAGGGGCCAAGGCAGCCGAGTGGAATCGTGGCTCCAGGGAACAGCGATTACTCATCAAAGGCCAGGGCAGCCCTTGTCTTTGTGTGCCCTTCGCAGCCGCCCGTGCCTGGCCACGGGCCCCCAGCCCTGGACTACCCCACCCCTGCCCCCAAGAGCAGGGCTAGGGTGGGGGAGGGGTTGGGGATCGTGTGTGGGCAAAGCGCTGCTGCAGGCACAATGAGGATAGGAGGTGACCAAGGCAGGCTTCCTGGAGGAGGGGAGTGTGGCGATGAGAAGGATAGAGGGGAGGCGCGAGGAGAATGGCTGCGGGCTAAGGGGAGGAAAAATGGCGTGGGTCTCGGGAGACAAGGGGGTGAGTGCAGGGGCAGAGGAGGGGGCAGAACCTCTAAGGTGTCAATTCAGCCCCCGGATGGAGAGTCTTGGAGGGGCTGGGGGAGGGGGCCGCTTCCTGCTCCGATGGCTATTTTGGGGCCTGAATCGAATCAAATCCGCGGCAGCCCCCAGAGCCCCCAACAGCTGCGTAGAACAGCTGTCCCGCCGGGGGCGCTGAGCACTGGAACCTCACTTCCTGCCCCCCGCTGATCTCTCTGGGCGCCGGGGTGTGGGCTGCGAGGAAAAGAGGAAGAGAATGTGAAAGGCTTTTGTCTGGAGTCCTAAACCTGGGCTAACACCTTGTACCTTTCCTCACCCTGCGCTGTGCTACCTTGGGGCTGAGACTGGCCTCTGTGGGACTTCCCGGTGCTCCTGATGATGGGAAGGGGATCACCCCAGAAAGCTCTTTCATGTACCTTCACCCTCCTTGGAGCCTCTACCAAGCATCTTCCTAGGCCCAGACAATCTTCACCTGAGTTCCCTGTCCAGCTCCACCCTCCCACCCCACCCGCCCCATCTCCCAGTCTTCTCTGGTGAGATGGGCCCTTTGCTTATGTCCTTCTTGCTCTCAAAGGCTCTTCACCCATTCTTATCACCTTGGGTTGTTATGGGTATGTGCATGGGTGCAGAATCCCCAGTCAGACTGACCATTCCTTCAGTGAGAGGTGGGAGGCCCTGAGAATGGGAGTTTAGCAAGGGAGGGAGCAGAGGCCACGTCTGTCACTGGATGAGCTGCCAGGGCTGGGGACACCTCTCCTTCCCCCAGATTCCAGCTCCCTAAGGGCAGGGCAGCCTCTCGCCCATTGGACCCGGATTTCATTCTTCCTCTAGATCAATCTCCCCGCCCTTTGCTAGGCCATCCCTCGTGTTGGCCCACAAAGCACTGTGACTGTTGGCACCTGGGAGACAGGTCAGCTTGAGGGCAGGTACCCGTTCAGCTTCCTGTTTGCAGCACGGGGATCCTCATGCACACATGCCCACCAGCACCCCAGATGTGGGTGTGGCAGGGAGCTTGGTGGAGCAGTGACCCCTCCTCCAGGGAGCCTTCTTGGGACAGGTGGAAAGGGGGCCTCTCCTTCTCTTTGGTCTACCCTGGCTTAAGGCCAGTCAGTGTCCACAAGTGTGACCAAGGCTGGGATATGCCCTGGGGCAGCCCTGTCCCTCAGGTCACAAGTCCATGACAGGGTCCCTCATGCTCATCTTGTGCAAAAAGAGCCCCATTGTCCGGGGGCATAGCTGAGGGGTGAGTTCAGAGCCCAGAGATGTCGACCACTGGGCTGGTCACCAGCTTTCTGACCGCAACAGTAGCGAGTTGGAGGAAATCGCTGGGCTGCTTGTTGGAGAAAGGGCCTGATGCACACAACTGACACACAGAACCATAAGCCCAGACAGTGCCACGCTCCTACGGGCCGTGCCCTCCCAACGCTCCCCAACACACACTCACACACCTCTGCCCTCAGGAAAACCCAGCGGAATTGATGACAGCCCCTCCTCTCCTCCTCTTTCCGCATTCCTACTGGCAGATGCTCCATTCTTTCCTTCCGGGAGCTCCACGCTCAGAAGGCAGAATCTCCCCACCTTCCGGGGGCTCTGGGCTAAGAGACAGCGAGGGGAGGCAGTAACAGGGCACCTGTCCGTGGGGCAGGGGCAGCTCCTGGAGCCCCACCCACATGGAATGAGAGCCCAGGGTGCTTTGATCTCCTGTGCAGGCTGCTCCGGTGCTGGGGGCTGCCAAGAGCCAAGAGTAACAGAGATGTGCAAACCAGGTCTTTTGGCCAGGTCTGCATTCCTAAGCTGGTTTCCAGATCTGAGCCCACATCTTCCTCCACAGCCCCCTCCCCTAATGAAATTCTCCCCCCCTCACTGAACACCTGGCCTTATGGAACCCCGTGTTTTCACTGAATTCTTTCCAAGCTGAATTCCTCCCCTCTTCCTCCCCAAGTTCTGACTCCCCCCTCTCCGGAAAAGCAGTATCCTTGCCTTCTAATCTCTTGAGCACCAGACGGTCTGGTCTACAACACAGACCCCATATTGGTGGCTGAGACAGGTTGCACTGGTCTGCCCATGCCCAACCCTCAAACGTGGGCGCGCGCACACACACACACACCGCACCCATTACCACCACCACCACCACCGTCCCACCCCACCCACCTGGGAAGGCTCATCTGGGCTTGTAAAATGGGCAGTTTTGGTCATCAGTCCATTTCAGCAGTTTAGGCCTTCTGGCCCAGCAGGACTCACCAGGCTTCAAGCAGACCAGAGACTGGAGAGAGGTGAATGGCCAGGGGATAGTCTAGAAACCAAACTCTGGGTCGAAATGGATTTTGGCCCTGAATTTGTATGATGTGGGATCCTACAGTCCAGCCTCCTTGCATGATCGTTCACACAAGCTATCTAAAGTGAGAGGCCGCTCTCCATTCACACCATCTCCGACCCGGGGACAGCTCACCTTAGAGCGTCCTGGCCTTGGTTGTCAGGAAGTCATTGTATCTGTCTAATCTCAATCCTTCCTGTGCTGGTGGATGCCCCACCCTAAGGGAAGCAGGGATGTGTAGGGTGTGTGGAGTTCAGGGAGGGCGGGAGAGCGAGACCCTGAGAGAGACAGAGACAGGAAGCCTGAGAAGTAAGCCACGGAGAGATGGACAGACGGAGAGATGGAGGAGATGAGAGGGAGGGGAAAGAAGGAAAAGGAGCAAATGAGCAGAGGGAAGAGAGGAAGGGTGCAGGGGAGGGAGAGGGAGATAGAGGAGACTGAGAGAGTGAAGAATTGCTGAGCCAAGAGATGGGAGGAAGGAAGCTGTCAGCCCTCTCCCTTCCTCCCTCCTTCAGCCTGGCTCTGCCAGGCAAAGCTCCAGACGCAAGCATATCCCATTGGATGTAGGCTCCAAACCACTCCGAGGTCGTCCTGGGTTCACCTGGCCAAAGGTATTAAAGCACTCATCACCAGTCACCCTGATGCCACCTAGAAACAGAGGCCAAACAGAGGCTATAAGCCCTACTCTGAGGATGATTCTGGGAATCACAAAGAAGGCATATCTGCCCTAGCCCCCCTCAGAGGCCAGCCCCTGCATTGCTGAAAACCCTGTCCCCATAACTACAGCACTACCCACTAGGAGGCCAGGCCTGTTAGCAGAAACAGAACCCCCTCTACTCGGTCTTACCCCCCACCTTCCACTTTGCCACGCCAGCGACTATTTGCTGACTGTCTCTTTCATGTCGCTAATCACCCAGCCCCATCTAATTGGTAATTAGCCTTGAGAGCCCAGCCTGTGCCTGGCTAATTGCTGTTTGTCTCACCCTCATCTCCGGCAGCGGAGTCTGTGCCAACACCGCTGCCTGGGCTCTATCCGGGCTGCGCTGGCATCCATGCCAGGCTCTGTGGAGGGTTCGCAGCCCCACCCTGCTCTATTCCAGGGGACTGTGGGGTAGAGCCTCTCTCAGCAGCAATCTCTGCCCGCGGGGTGGTCCCCCACGGTCCTCTGGGCAGCAGCCGAGTGTGGCCAGCTTTCAGCTGTATTCCACACCCAGTTATAGAGGAAGACAGCCATGAGCAAGCCACGGTCCCTGCAGGAGAATAGAGTCTGGGAGGGCTCCAGAGAGGAGGAGATGTCTGGGCTGGGCCTTGAAGCATGTCTACGATTTAACCATCAGAGAAGGGAGAAAGGATGTTTCAGACAGAGGCAAAGGCAGGGCTGCTTGTAAAAAGAAGGTTCTAAGGCAGGGTTTACGAAACTTGTTCAGGGACCTTGGAGGTGGCTGCCCAGTGTGACTGGAGGTCTGGCATGCGGGTGATGGGAGAGGAGGTTGGAAAGGCAGGCAGGGGGAGATGCCAGGCTAAGGAGATGGTTTTATTCTCGAGGCCCTGGAAGCCATGGAAGGTTTTGGAGCGGGAAGAGACATCATCTGACCTTTGGGGGCCATGGGAGGATGAAATTTGGTGAGAGAAGAGACTAAGGCAGGGAGAGCATTTGGCTGCTGCTTGGGTGCTGGATATGGAGAGGAGAAGGGGGAAGAATTGTTTTAGAAGAATCCTTAGGTCTTTATGATAACTGATTAGAAACGGGAATCCTCCATGGGGACCATTTGCTGAGGATGGAACCCAAAAAGGTCATCCCCTTCCTCAACAGCCCTGTTGGGAAGCAGGGCAAGGGAATCTCACATGATCCCCATGACTCACAGTAGCTCGGGGACCTCTTTTGAGAACCTAACCTTTCTGGTCCCTTTAGGAGCTTCTTAAGAAGACAGTACCATTGTCATAAGAACTGACACTGGTTGGGCCCTTACCATGCAGGAGCCAATTACCGAGCACCTGCTTCTCAGAACTTAATTTGTTTCATGCTCAAAATCTCAGGAGGAAGGTATTTTACTATCTTCATTTCACAGATGACAAACTGAGGCTGAGAGAGCTTGGTCACTTGCCCAAGGCCACACGGCTAGTAAATGACTGAGCCGGGATGCAAACGCAGGTCTAACTTCTCAGCCAGAACTTTAAATGTGAGAGCACTCTACCCGCCCGTGGCAACTATTCTAGGCTAGGGCTTATTTTATTTATTGACTTATTTTAATGAAAACAGTACCGACTAGCTTGTCCCCTCTACCTAGAGTCCCCTTTCTATTGAACTCTGTTCACATCCTGCTCATCCTTTTCAGCCCAAGGCAAAGCCTGCCTCCTCCGGGAAGCCATCCTGGATTTTGTAAGTCCCTCCCCATACTCTGGTGGTAATCTCGGGGAGGTACCGGATTTTGAACCTCATGGTGACGCTTCTGCTCTTCGTCCTGTCCTGGAGCTCCGTGTACAGAGAAGTCCTGCCCTGTGGGAGGCACCACATGTGGTGTCCACATTGCTGTGGACTGCTCAGGAACGGGTGTGTTTCTTCCCGTCCAAATGATGGTCCTGGATCCATTGTTCACTTTCGGGCCACCCCCATGGCCGCCCAGCCTGGCACTGCGCCCCGGGTGAACGCCTGCTCCACGGCTCTGTGCTGAATGGTGCTCACCTGCCCAAGTGGAGGGTGGCATCTCTTACTCGTCACACTGGACTCAGGTGGCTCCTGGCTGTCCCCTAAACTCGAGTTCACTCCTCATGGCAGGAAGTTTTGCCTTCCTCCAGGAGAGCCAGAGGCCTGAGCTGCTAGCTCTAAGTTGGCCCATGGGAGGAATTTCCAAAAATATTAGGAGACTTTTTGGAAGGTCGCTTTGAAAAGTACCACACGTGGTTCAATGAGTGAGTACTGGTGGTTTTATCAAAACCATCAGTGACATCTTGTGCTTTCCTTTCAGGGCCTTTATTTCCTCCAGCAGTGCTGGCCTCATGCCTTGGGAAAAAAATGCACTAGTACTTTCCACCCAGCTTGGAGGGGCCTTTGGTGGAAGCTGGTAAAGCTGCAGTAAGGGTGGGGGGTGGGGGGTGTGCAGATGAGCCCCATTGTCCTTTGATCCCAGACCAAAGCAATCAAGTCCATGGGTTAGAGACCCCCCGAAGGCCGGATCCTGGGAGAAGATTTAAAACAGTGTTTTCAGCTGTCATTGGCAGACCTCTGGGGTCGTTGGAGGTACCTCAGGGGCTGGCTCTAGGCAATAATGAGCCTCTTTTCCTTCCCCATAACTCTTTCCCATAAGCATCCTTCCTCCCCTGGTTCACATAGTCATTGCAGACATGGGCTCTGCAACTGACCTGCCTGAGTTCGGCTGGCTCTGCCCCTTACTGCCTGTGTCACCTTGGGCAGGTGACCGAACATCCTTGTGCTTCATTTCCTCGTCCGCAATATAGGGATGACGATAATCATCACGGCTTCAAGGTGGGTGTGACGATTGTAAAACCCACAGCATGGTCCCTGGCCCTCTGTAAAACTTTACCAAATTAGCTTGCAGTATTTTATCCACCTGCTTTTTGTTTGTTTGTTTTTAATCCCCTCTAGCCTGTCTGCCAGGCTTAACAGCTCAGCACAAGGCAGGCAAATACAGAGGATGCCCCATAACTGTCCCACTTCCTGGAAAGCCTTCTTTCCGGCCAATCAGGGTTCCAGGCAGAGAGGCAGAGAAGAGCCAGGTGTCCCCTGGCCTAGTCCTTCCGGGCGGCCCCTCGGCCTTCCCACCTCTGAGAACATTAGGCCTTTGAGACATGCCCCCAGCCTGCCCCCAAACCCTGCCTGACAATGGGGGCTTCAGAGGGGATGGGTGGCAGGACACAGCCCCCTCTGTGGACTGGAGCCTGCTACCAAGCTGGTGAGCCTCAGAGGACACATTCCTCATGGGGCAGGGAAGGGCTAAGGGAGGGGGCTGCGCACTGGCCGCTCAGCCTGGCCCTGACCCGAGGAGCGGTTGTCACTGGGGGCTTGGACAAAGGTCCCCTCTTCTCATTCTCTGTCCTCTTGTCACCCCCCCCCGCCGCCCCCTGCCAGGGGAATGGTGCCAACAACGTTCTGTCCCAGGGCCAAGAAGCAAGGCATGAGGCTGGGATGTGGTAGGGGTCCCCTCCGGGTTTTAGCAGAGCACCCACTGTACTGTGGGGGAGGTGGAGATGGGGGCAGGCGGCCATCCGGGGAAGAGTCGGCCAGAGCTTGTGGTGGCCCCACGGGCCCCGGCACCCTCGCCTCCTTCCCGCGTCCTCAATCCTCGGCTCTCTGGACTACCTCTTGGTCATTATCTCCATCGTTCTCCTCTCTGCCTCAGGAGGTCTTCCTGGAGTAATCAGAGGGAGGGCATGGCTTCACTCAACTCCAATCAGTTTGAGTAAAAGAATTCCACACTGCGTGATAACCCTCTCCCCTCATCAAGGTCATGACCGGGTAGCCACGACTCTTGCCCTCTTGGCAGAATGAAGAGAAGTCTGAACCAGGAAATTCACCTTCCCCTAATAACACTGTCTCTCCTTGGGCCTTAGCTCACTAGCTCATATGAACTAAGCCATTACTATGGGCTAGGCCTTTGCACATGTACCCCAATGAATCTTCTAACAGTCCTCAGTGGCAGGCACCATTCCTAGCCCCGTAAGTAAATATAAGATTTAGAGAGATTAAACAACTTGCCCAAAGATTCTCAGAGGTTAAGTGACAAGCCCAAGGTCATACAGGTAAGAAGTGGCAGAGCCAGATTTGAACGAGAGCAGTCTGAATCCCACGATTTATTCAACTAAAGCAGAAACCCGGGAATGATTCCTAATCCCTGTGACAGGCCAACTGTTCCAGGACACTAGTTACTGGATTCCTGCAAAGAATACTTGCTGATGAAGATAACAAGGAGGATAGAAAGATGAGATTGACACTGAGGAAGAAAAAGAAGGTATTGACGAAGAGGTGATTCTAGGCAATTCCCACCAAGGAGTAATTAAGTCGTACATTCATTAATTCCCTCATCCATCTAACAAGCTCTATAGAGGACAGCGGTAAAGACCATGAGCTCTGGAGCCTGACTGACTGAGCCAAATTGCATGTGCCATGATTCACTGTGCGACCTTGGGCAAGTTGCTTCGCCACTCTGAGCCTCAGATTCCACATCAAAAAATGGGGATGATAAAAATACCTGTCTTGTGGCGTTGCTGTGAAAAAATACATAGACAGTGGTTTGTATGGCGCCTAGTATGAAGTGAACCCTCAATAATTGTTAGCTATCGTTATTTCTTCTATTCCTTGCCACGTGCTGGACTAAGGTGCTGGAGTTATGAAGGTGAATGAAACTGCCTCTTCTCTTGGAGAGACTAGTGGAAGAGAGAGACATCGAAAGACAATGTAATAGGTGTTAGGAGAGGAACCTGTACAAATAGCCACAGGAACACTTACCGGGCCTGGAGGATGAAGGAAAGCTTCCTGGAAGAGGTGACCTGATCTGGGATTTGAAGGATAAAGAGGAGCCTGTCAGGGAGGTATGCAAAGAAGAGATAAAAGCCATTTCAGCTGGGGAACAGAAAATTCAAAGCGCTCGAGTGCAAAGGAAGCATCATCAAGGGAGCAGTGTGTGCGCTGCAGCTAGGAGCTGGCTCCGGCTCTAGTGTTGGGTGCAGGTGGGGATAGTAGCAGGAGGTGAGGCTCTGAACAGGGGCAGGGGAAGCGGGGGGGGGGGGGGGCGGGGGAGGAGAGCGGGTGACGGGGAAGAGGAGCAGAGCAGCGAAGGGTTTTAAGTAAAGACAAGACACGAATCACATAAAAGACACTTGCAGTGAAGTGGATCTTGAGAATTTAGGTTGGGGACCCTTGAGGTTTCTTACAGGGGAAATAGGGGAGTCTTTGTTGATGTCGAAGGAGTAAGTGAACAGCTCTGTTGGTGGAAATGAGAGCTGAGCACCAAAAGTTGCTCCTGATAGGAAGAGAGTTTAGTCATAAGATGCAAGACTTTCCTGGACCTCTCTGAGCATGGCTTATGGGTAGTGTAGATCCTACTTGCTTTGGGGGTATGGACTGAGATCTGGGACATGTGTGAGTGTGAGGACACATAGGGGAATGAAGGAAGGACCTAGATACCACTCTGAGTCCATGATTTGGACCTGGAAGAGGTGGACCCTCTCAAGAAACCAGAATCCTCTCTTAAGAATAAAGCAGGGGTGGGGCGGACGCATATCAGAACCTCTTGTTGCTCCAGCCTGACTGAAACCCTTTGCTCCCTCAACAACTGGGAAGCACAGATCTGGAGTCTTGACCACTATGGTGGAAGTTTCTAGAACGCTGACTCACAAACTTCAACCTGCTTTGGAAATCCCCCAGGGATCTTGTTAAAATGCAGATTCCGATTCAGCAGGCTGGGACGGGGCCTAAGAATTTTCATTTCTAAGGAGCCTCCCCTTCCCCTTGATGCCACCATATGGGAACCGGCTCGGAGTGGCAAGGATCTAGAACGCCTGGAGAGATTTTTAAAAGGATGCCAGGGCCTCGCCCAGACCGATTAAATCAGAATGTTTAGGGTAGGGCCTGGGCTTCCGTAGTTTCAAAGCTCCCTAACGATTTCGATGCACAGGGAGGACAGGAAAGTAAAACTGGTCCAGAGCGTCCCCATTTGGGCTGGGGCAGTGGAGTCAGGACACCCTTCCCAGTGGATCACCTAGAAAGAGAATGCAAGTCCCAGAAAGTCCTAGCCCGTGGTCCTGTGAACAGTATTTCGGGTAACCCCAGAAGGGCAACTGAGGGGTATCCCCCCAGGAAGGGAAAGGGGCAGGAAGGGCAGCCCCCTCTCAACCGTGTCCCATGAGCTCTTTGCAAAGTGGCTTTGTCCAGTGTTTGAGGCTTGAGGCTAAATATAGCCTGGGCTAGGGGCTGAATTCAGGCTATTGAGGGGCCAGGCTCGGCTGTCCTGCCCCAGGCCTGGGCCGCAGGGAACTGGAGAAGAGGAAGCTGGAGAAAAACAGAAAGTAGGGTGGGGATCGGGTGTATAGGCCCTCCTGGGAGGTGGGAAGGGGTGGGAGAGAGTTGGTGTGGCAATTGGGAAAGGAAAATCCAAGCTAGCCCATCTTCAAAAATGAGGTGCAATGTGGGAAAAAAGGAGAGATAGCCCTCACCTTATGCAGTGGACTGAATTGTGTCCCCCTGGAAATTCATATGTTGAAACCCTAACCCCTAACGTGACTGTATTTGGAGATATGCATATTTAGCCTATAAGGAGATCATTGAGGTTAAATGAGGTCATCAGGATGGGGTTCCTGTCCCATAGAATTAGTGTCCTTATAAAAAAAAAAAGACACAGGAGCGTTCACGTCCTTTCTGCTCCCTGCACACATGAACCAGAGGAAAGGCCATCTAAAAGCCAGGAAGAGAGGTCCTGTCAGAAACCAAAATGGTTAGAACCCTGATCTTGGACTTCCAGCTTCCGGAAACACAAGGAAAATAAATTTCTGTTGCTTAAGCCACCCAGTCTGTGATATTTTGTCACGGCAGCCAGAGCTGACTAAGGCATCATCTGCCGGCGCATCCTCTTACCTCGCCGTCATCCATGCCTCCAAAAATCCACTTCCCTTCCCGAAGCTTCTTCAGAAGATAACCCTTTACTTCCCTAAAGGATGTTTACTCAAGGCTTCCACTCGATGCACGTGAGGAAGTTCTTCTTGCAATCTCGCCGCCATCACTATAGCTGCCACTAGAAGCAAGGAAAAGAAGAACGGGGCTCCAGCCCCAACGCAGGAAAACACACGTCTGTGTCGGCATGCCTGCCAGAGGCTTCAGAGAAGCACAGAGGTCAGGGTGGGGCCAGGCGTGGGGGACACAGCAGCAAACGGGCCGGACCCACCCCTGGCCCCTCACACGCCCACTCCTCATATAAAGCCACTCAGGTGGCCAGACACCCCTGGCGCTCCCCTAGCATGACTGGTGTTCAGCCTGCCACAGTACCAAACCCCACCGCGAAGAGTGTGGGCTCTGTGGCTCGTCCCCACCGGCCTGGAGTGTTTAAGTGGTGAGTTTGCACAGCAGCGAGGCCAGAGGCACATTAAGGATTAACTTCCTGGCTGCAGCCAGCCTGGCTCAGCCTTCCTGTTAGAAGATTCTGTGGGCAGCCTCTGCCCAGAGACTCAGCTCTGCAAAACCACAGCCCCCTCACAGGCCTGGGCCCCCACCCACCAAGGCCCCCTCTGGCGCCCAGGTAGATGCTGTTCCTGCACCTATTGCCAGGGCCCTTCCAGATGTCTTGGAGCAGCTGGCTGGAGACTTGAAGGGTCTCAGACTCCTGGGGAGGTATGCGGAGCTGTCTCAGTTCTGCCATCTCAGCTCCTAGCACTGAGCTCACTAAAGTCTGAAGGTCTAATTGGTCTGATTATCTTACGGCGAGAAGTTCCTAGTCTGGATTTAGGGGTTTGGGGAGATAGCTCATGATTTCCATCGTCCCCAAATCTAGAGAAGGAAGACAGTCCCTACTGCTTTGGGATGCCAGGCAGTTGGGGGAGACAGTCCTGCACTCAAAGCTCCCGATCCGAGGAGGGAGTGTGGACACCCCGAGATGGGTGAAGTGAAGGCAGGAGCATCAGAGTTGGGAGAGATGAGGAGGGTCTGGGACGTGTGCCGTGGGGGTGCTGAGAGACCCAGAGGAGGAGAGAGCATGGTGACAGTGTCTAAATTGGTTTCACGGCAACTTGTTTAAGTCGACAGAAGAGCCCCAAAGGCAGGAGCTGTGCCATCCGCCTTATAAAGGTCAGGGCCCTCTGCCTTCTGCGCTCCATGACCTGTGTTCCCGGACAGGGCTGCTTCTCTCCTCGCTCCCCCAACTGACAGAGGGGCTTCCAGGTCGCCTTGCGGCCCAGACTGGTCCAACCTTTCTCCAAGCAGCAGCCCCTCAGCCTGGGCCCGTGGTGTTGCCTCTGTCACCTCACCCTGCTCCTCTAAATCGTCCACCTCCCAGTCCCGAGTAAGCAAGGAAAGCAGCCCTGTGTGGGGGTGGCGTGAGTCGTCAGTGTGTAGAGGGGAGGGGAGCCATTAGGGAGCTGAGTTGCTGCAGGACTAGAGGATTCTAATCGATGGGCTCATGTTATATTTATCAGCCATAGTACTTAGGCGCTGCCCTGAGCAGGACTAATGGCCTCCCCATTGGAGACGCCATTACAGGAAGTGTAGGGGGAGGGGCTGGGGTGCTGAGAGGAGATGGGGACCTGGCAAAGTCTACCTCTCCTGACAACTGCCCCCTCACCCACCAGGCCCAGTTACTACCACAGGGGCAGTTGTCTGCGGACTGTAGTCATGGAGTATGCTCCAGGCTCTTCCTTTCTTCCCACTGATGAAGGAATCACCCAGAATCCTCTCCAGAGGTCACCCTCGTCACCCCTCTGCCTCCCCTTCATAGCAGTTTTTTACCTTTTCTACTTTTCTTGACTGAAACCATGCCTCTTCACTCTTCACTGTCTGAATGACAGCCATGTGGACCAATCAAGTGGCTCGGTTTTCATGGAGCGGAGTCAGCAGTGGTTGCCATGGTGATCTTTCAGGGTGGTGGGTGGAGGGGGGTCTGGATACTTCCTGTAACAGCCTTAATTGCTCATTTATTTAAGGCAATTAGTCCCTGGTGACCCTCCCTTTCTTGACCCCAGCAATGACTATTCTCAGCTCATACAACATTCCGCCAAGATGGGGTGGGGCCTGGTCCAGAATAATTGGGGCGCGGGGGGCGGGGCAGGGAGGCAGTCTGCTCCCAAAGTCTGAGATCCATATTTAGAGGTTGACCTGGTCAGACCATTCAATATCCTGTCACTGGCCCCTGCTCCCAGCATGCTCTCAGCCCTCTGTGGCTGCCCATTCAGCCCTGCGGGTGACCCGCCCCTCCAGGCGCCCAACGTTGGTGGCCTCTGGATAGCTGCACTCTCCACCAATAGCACCACTGTCTTCCCAACCAGCTCCATGCCATGGTTGGCTCCTGTGTAGCTCTGCCCCCTACCCCACTCCCCGCAAGCAGCTGCTCCTATAGCTGAAGCTCTGGGTGGAGGGAAGTTGTGTGTGTGGGGGGGCGCTTCCTGTCCTGCCCTGTCCCACCATGTTTCACCAGGTGACCACAAGGGTCCCTGATCTGATGCCTCAGATCTGCACTCCTGTACCCTGCTGCCTAGGACTTCTCAGTCCGGACAACTAGAACTTGGCTCTGGTGGGCTTCATCGCACAGATTGAGGGGATCTGACGCCGAGAGAGAGGACAACAAGCCAGGCTGCCTGGGCGAGTCAGAGGCAGAGCCAGGACCAGAACCCAGTTCCCTGAACCCCAGCCCAGTGCTCAGTGACACCACAATGACATCGCCTCCGAACTCCACTTACACCACCTCCCGCTCCCCCTGTCTTAACCACCTTCACCCCTCCTAGCGTCTGAGCCTCCCGAAGGCCTCGCATCCCAGCTCCTCAGACACTGGTGTGAACTCTGGCTCTGTTGCTCTTGCAGGCTGCAGACACCTTCTCCGCCCCCAGCTTTCCCTGTCCTGTGTTCCTCAGACTCCTTCTCTGGGGGAGGGGCTGCTGGGGCTGGGTGAGTCCCCTTAAAGCCCTCCTTATGACCATATCAGTGGGGACTTTCACTTCATCCCCCTTCTCAAAGGACTCTTGGTTGAAAGTTGAGGCAAGCTTCGGGGGCCTCTGGCATCAGGGCCCTTAGTTTTTCCTTTTGGGTCTGGAACCATTTTTGTAGGCCAAGCTGCATTAGCTCCTGGAGATCCTTGTAAGGAACCGTCACCCTCTATAAGTTGGGGATGTCGTCTCAGTCCCCTTCCCAAGTGTACCCATCTCGAACCTTCCTTTCCTCCACCAGCGCTGGCCACACCAGCCCTCCTCCTTGTCAGCGGTCCTGAGGAAGCCCTTCATGAGGGGTGGTGCCCAGGGGCTTGCGGACAGGGGTGAGGGGCGGGTGCCTGGACTCAGCTTTGGGATCTCCCTGGCTCTGGGACAAAAACAGCCATGTTGGGGGTGACCTCACCCTTTGGGCATCCTCCTGCTGGACAAAGGTCCCAATTGTTCCCTCAGCTTGGAAGCAGGAGGTGGGAGGATGACACTCCAATCTTGAGACTCTTTAGAGACCCTGCGCTTCTCGGGGATGCAGGCTCATTGTGCGGTGGGTGGGCCAGCACAGCGAGGCAGGCCCCATGGCGGGAGGCTGACCCCATTTGAATGGCAAGAGCAAAGCTTGGAAAGTCTGTTTAGCCCTTCCTAGGGTCTAACCTCATTAGAGGTTAGGGGGACACTGAAGCCCACTGCTCTGCAGTTAGAAGCAGATGCTCTCCGCTTTCCTTTGTTCTAGCAGTGACCTCTATTTGTAAGGGGTGGGGAGACTCGTCTTCTCTGCCCTGGGAAAGCAGTGGTTTTCAAATTTTCCCCCCAATAGTATTGACAGCTGTCAAATAAAATCTTTCTGGAAGTTTGATCAGTAAAGCAAATGAAAGGTGGAAGCTACTTTGGTAGCTTCCTCATCCTCCTCCCTCCCCCGACCACGGCAGCATCTAAGAAAGGTCCATGAAGCGTAGTCTGAAAACCACGGCTTTATACTGCTTTGCTCCTTACTGTCCCCCAAGCATCCAGGGGCCGGTTCTCTGCGGGTGCTTGACATCTAGTTGATAAATAAATGAATGAATGAGTGGTCTCTATCCCTTCACTTATGCGCTACCAGGTTTTGTGCTCAGTTCTCTTAAGGGCCTGGGCTGGGCCTTCTACTTCCTCTCTGCTCTAGGCACAATCAGGATCCTGGCTGTCCGTCTCCAGTTCAAGAGCTCCCTCGCCATTATGCCAGAGCTATCGAATGTCCCCTGGTGGAAAGGGCCACAGCAAAGGACATCGGTGGTGAGTGTTGAATTAGCAAGCAGAGTGGTAGTGCACGTGCAAGGATGGGCTGGACACTGGTTCTCCAACGTAATCTGCCAACAGCCCAGACACACACGGAGTCCCCACGGCCAAGCCTGGAGTGGCACAGAGAAATAAGGACCGCTCCACGCCTGCCCCCCACCCCCACCCCGCCACTTCCTCCTCATGAGTCAGGGGCCTGGATTCTAGCCCCCACTGTACCACTCAGTGCCACCCATGGTTCCATGGACAGGTCATTTCCCTTCTCTTGGCCTCTGTTTCCTCCCCTAAACCTGATGGAGTGGGACTCATGAGACTCCAGGCTCCTGGGTTCTGGGCTGTGTTTCTGGGGTGAAGAGGGAGACCACAGAGAAAGGGAGACATGATCTCTGTCCAGGAAAAGGTTCATCAGGAAGTTATGGAAGAAAACGATGGTGACACAGAGCCTGGTCCATCCTTCCATGTCCATCTCATGCTCCAGGCTGCATAGTCGGGCTCTTGGTTTATCTTTTCCCCTAGGGCTAGGCAAAGCTTCAACCTCTTTGCCCTCCTCCTCCATCATCCTTCATTACCTGGCTCATCGACGTTTTATACTCTTACTCCTCCCTGAAAATGAGCATCTTTTCTCGTCCATGTCTCCCTCCTTCAGGAAGCCCTTCCTGATCTCCACTTCATGTCACAACCCCCTGACCTGGGTATGTAGCCCCACGAGCTGACATCTGTTAAGGCACTCTTCATGTGTTGTCATCGAATCCTTTCATTTAGAAGCTCCTCGAGGATGGGACCGTCTTTTTATCCCAGAATGCCCATTACCTGGCTCACAGCAGGGCCCTGTGGAAGGGAGGACACTAACTACCCAGAGGGCAGCATTGTTTGCGACTGGGTAAGGCTGACCTTGTGTGCCCTTGGCCAAGCAAACACTCCAGGCCATCAGACTCACCCCCGTGCACACATGCATCCAGACAGCCCAGCGCAGACACACACACACACCCGCGAGCCAGCACCCTCGCTCACACTGTGAGCCCCAACATGGGGTGGGATGGGATGTGGGGGAGGAGGTGGAGGGGACTGCCCTCCAGATGTTGTTGGAAATCCAACACGTCCCCTCCACTCCTCCCTCTCCCACTTCCTGCTCCACTTCCCCTAAATATTTACTGATTTTTATTTACATTCTTTGCCCGAGGTGCCCGGCCCCTGTCAGGTCCCATTTGCTTGCCGCTGTTTCCTCCTGCCAGCTCCCCTCCTCCTCCCTCAAATCTGGATCCAGGAGTTGTATGCGGTTGGCAATAACCTTCTCCAGGTCCATGGGTGTTGGGGGTGGTGAAGCCGGTGGGCTGGTAGCTCTGGGCAGGGCTGAGGCGGGAGGGCTCGGGGACAGGGCGGCTCGCCCACACACCCCCGTCCGCCCCCAGTCTGGGAACGCTTTAGCCACCCCTTTGTTTCACAGGGACTTCTGGAAGGGACTGATGGATGCCAGATGCCATGCGCACCATCACCCAGAGAGGACTCAGGAGGGAGGGAGGAGGGAGAGCTGGGACAGACGTGAGAGCACGTGGGACAGTTTTGTTCCTGGCATGCTGGGTGGCTCACATGACCTGACCACCCGCTCTGGTCCCCTTTACCCTCAGCTGACCAAGGAGCCTGAAGAAATAACTTTCCATTCCATTCCCAGCCCCGGTTACACCCTCTAGTCCTTTTAGCCAGTTATGTGACCAATATTTATTGAGCACCTACTGTGTGCCAGGCACTCTCAGGTGCTGATGTTGCATTAGCAAACCAACAGACGATGATTCTTGCCCTGTGGAGTTTCTTGTCTCATGAGAGAGAATAAGTAAATTGTGGAGTGTGTGAGAAGATTGTAAGGCTATAGGAATGGGGAAAGCAAGGTAAAGGGAATGGGGAGGACCAATGCTGGCTGGGGAAGGGGTACCATTTTAAATAGCATCATCGGATGAGGTGTCCTTGAGAAGGTGACACAAGCCGTCTTGCAGGAGCTGAGGGAGTGAGCTGTGGGGCTGTCTAAGGAAGACGGTTCCAGGAGGAGGAAGCAGCCTAAGGAGCATGTGTTCAAGGACTGGGGAGGAAGCCAGTGTGACTGAACAGTGCGGGTCAGGGTGGGTGGGGAGTGGGAGATGAGGGCAGGGAGGAAAGTGTTGGGTTTTTCTCTGAGTGAGATGGGAGCCTCTGGAGGGTTTTGGGAGAGAGTGACATGACCGAACATAATAATGCAGTAGAGTGATTCCTGTCTCCCTTGTACTCTTCCTTCTACTTTGGTCACACTGCCTTTCCTTGTCTGCTGTCTCTGGCTTCTCAGGTGCCTTCCCAGGCTGCCTGGGGCTTCTATGAAGCTCTTCTACTCCAGGAAGCCCTCCAGGATTGCTTTAAAGAGCCTGTCTGGCTCTGTCTGGACAGTAGATGTCTTTTTCTTTCTCTCTTCTTTTCCCCTGGGAGAGATGCTAAAGAGGGAGATTGTGATGCTCTCTGGGGCAACCCAAGGACCAGAGAGGGTGACTCACTCTCCCAAAGTGTCTCCCCAAATGACACATATTCTGCCTCCCACAAGCCTTTTTCCCTCCACTCTGAGTTTTTCATGGATGCTCTGTTCGTCCATTCCTTTCTGCATCTTTCTCCTTCCCACCAAGTCTCCCTGCTCCAAGCAATAACTGAAGCCTCCCACTTCTCTGTTTTGGGATGTACCTGGAGAGGGCCGTTTCAAAGGTAAAGGAGTAGCAAGCACTGGGCTCCCAAGGCCAGGAACCAGACCACTGAGAGGGAGCAGCAGCAGTGGGGACTGAGCTGAGATTCAGTACTCCAGTTGACACCCTCCAGCATACCTGGTCCCTGAGGGAGCAAACCTGTTTTCAAATATTAACTAATTGCGGGCCAAGCAGAGGGATGGAGTTATCCTCATCCAGTAGGGCATGTGACAGTGGCTTCCCCAACAGCTCCTGGGAGTTAACCAAGGGCTCTGAGTTCCTAGTCCAAGTTTGGTCAAGGCCTCACTGGGTGGCTTTCTCCCAGGTGTATCACTCATTTGGGCCTCACTCATTCAAACAGAAACTATTGATTGAGAGCCTACTCTGTGCCAGGCACAGTGCTAGCCATGGGGATACGGAGAGAGCAAAGCTGGCTTGGCTCCTGCCCTCACAGAGCCTGCCGTCTGATGGAGAGCAGGCATCAATTAAACAGCCACACAAATGCATCAGACAATTATGGTTAGTGGGAAGGAAAGGAAGCATACGATGCTCTGAGAATATATAGGGAGCATCTGACCGTCCAGGGATGGGGAGGAGCTTCCTTAAGGAGATGATGCCCTACCTGAAACCCAAGAGATAGAAGAACCACCCAGGCAGCGAAAACAGTCTATGCAAAGGCCCTGTGGCAGGAGGGAGCATGTACAAGGGGCTACCAGAAGGCAGATGTGCCTGGAATACAAATCGCATGGGGGAGGCGTAGAGTGAGAGGCGAGCAGAGACTGACTGAGTCTTTTGGGTCATATTTAAAACCTTGATCTAAGAGCAGAGACATCCACTTAGTATTGTGGGGTTGTGCTGGAGGGTGATGTGATCATCTCAAGTGGGCGGCAAGTCGGGGGTAATGAGAGTGGAGGTGGGAGACCTCTTTGGAGGTGATGGCAGGGGTCCAGGTGAGAGCTGATGCTGGCTTGAACCAGGACTTGGCAGGAGATTAGTAAGGGGAGGAGGTGAAGTCGAGGACGATTCCTGAATTCCTGCCTGCACGATTTCTCACCTATAAGAAGAAAGAAGCAGCTCTACTTTTCCCTGGTGATAAGTTAGTGGAGGCAAAATTTCTCCTCAGGAAGGCACTGGAGTTAACTGTAAGAATAGTATAAGAATACTCCCCTAACCAGAGAGTTGTATCTTGGATCTATCCCAAATCCTTCAGGCTAGCTATACCCCTACAGTAGGGAAGGTAAGAAAGGCACCTAAAACTGCAGTGAGTGTGATTTAGATTAGACCAGTGGTCCCCAACCTTTTTGGTACCAGGGACCGGTGCTCCTATGAGAATCTAATGCCTGATGATCTGGGGTGGAGCTGAGGTGGTGATGCTAGTGCTGGGGAGCGGCTGCAAATACAGATGAAGCTTTGTTCCCTCCTCTGCCGCTCACCTCCTGCTGTGTGGCCTTGTTCCTAACAGGCCATGGAACGGTACCAGTCCGCAGCCTGGGGGTTGGGGACCCCTGGATTAGACTCTCGTTGCCAACAGGGCTAGAGGAATAATGGTAAGAACCAGGGGCAGGGGATGAACGAGGAGACAGGATCCAGGCAGGGCCATGTGCCAGGAGCACAGGAAAGAGGCTGTGAACACCTGTGGAACAGTCAGGGTCTGGTAGAGGTGAGAGGGGGTGGTCCCTGAAGCTGGGGCCGGCTCAGGAGGCAGGAGAGCCCAGGTGAAGGGCGCTTCGAAGGAATTTCCATACTCTGTACCTGAAGACGGGATGCTCTCCAGAAACCTCCACGATCTCGGCCACTGACCCATCTCCTGGGGTCCCCGCGTGATGAAGGAGATTGAGCATGCCCAGGACACAGAGGGGGGGGAAGAGTGTAGGTACAGGAGCTGGACAGATACATAGGGAACATTCCGGCGGACGGGAGATGATCTGGGACGTCTTGCTAGAGGAAGTAGAGGAAGGGGGAGGAGGAGAAGGAGGGAGTGGAAGATGGGGGCATGCAGAAGGAGTTTGAGGACGGCTGGATCTGTCAGTCCTCTGGCCCAGCAGGGATGTGCTCATTTAAGCTGACAGCAAGGTGGGTGTTAGGCGATATTGCCCCCTCCCAATCCCAGGACCTCTCTCTAGTATCCCGTCTTGCTATCAGTCTGTACTCATCGTTCTGCCCCTCATTACTCTTTCCTTCTCTCCCACTCCAGTTGCTAGCCCCATTGGCTTTTAAGTTCTGCTTGGCGCCTGTCCCTCCTCCCAGCCCCAGCCTGGCCCCACAGTGAGCACCTGCTTGGCTGGTGGTGCAGGGTCTGCTGTGCCTTTGGCTCCCTCGCTGGCATTTGGGGCAGGACTGAAGCTTCCTGGGCTTCCCTGAGCATGGCTCCACTCAAAGGAGGCCACCTGGAGGGCCCAGCCTTGGCTTGTAAGGTGTGGAAGTTCAAGAGCAGGAAGGATTTCCTGGGCTGCTAAGGGGGATAGCTGAGAGGCTGGAATTTAAGGAATCAGTTTCAAGTACACCCTGTTCTGTGGAAGGTCTATGGCTGAGGGCTTGGCGGGGGAGGGTCAGAGTCTCAGAGAGGATTAAGGACCACAGTGACACACAGGCAAAGGCTGTCAGCTCCACGCAGCCAGACTGGACATCTGCACTGCATTGTGACACAGCACCTGGCCCAGGGCAGGCCTTCAGTTAATCCCTGTGGAGAGAAGGGAGATTTTGATTCCCAGCTCAGTTTTCTGCTTGGTTTTCCTGAACCTCTAGTTCCCTGTCTACGCAATGGAGTAGTAACCCTTGTACTTCCTACCTCGGCAGACTGTCATGGGGAACGAATGAAAGGACGATGGTGAAAGAGTTTTACAAACACAATACACAGGGCCTGAGCTCAGCACAGTGCCTGGCCCACAGTAATGGCTCAGTATCGAATGAATGAATGAACGAATGAATGAATGAATGATCAGTCCCCACCAGCCTGTGAATTCCACGCGGGCAGAGACCTGGCTTGTTTTTTTTAGCATTGTCTCCTCAGCGCCTGGCACATTTTCGGTGCCTGATAAATATAAGGATTGAATGAATGAGTGAACGATGCAACTTAATCCTTCCCTTGGGAACTTTTAGAACTTTGGGTAGGTGAGGAGACTTAAACCACAGGGTGATGAACCCACCTGGCTTTGGAGGCACTGGGATCTTGGTTTGAATCCTGACTCCACTAAGAAGCCTGAAAGCAGCCGTCGTTTCCCCAGGTTACAGAGGAGCAAACAGGCTCAGAGAGATCGAAGGACTTACGCAAGGCCCCACAGTCCCCGGCAGGTGATGGGATCAGGCTCGGGACCCAGGATTCCGCCTCTGAAGCCTGCGCTTTTCCTGCCATAGGAGGCTCCTGCCGTCACCGATCCGTCGGAGCATGACCTCCATGACTATCTATTTGACGAGCTGGAATATCCTTTTGGGGGACGATCTCATAATTGCCGACCATCTCAGTGACCCCCCCCCTACTTGGGGGCTGCTGGGTCCGATGAGAGGCCAAGATTCACTCAGGATATGCCAGGCCAGAAACACACACCCTTTCCCAGGACATCCATATTCAGAGAAGAGAGCAGTTGGTGGACTCTTCTGACTCACAGTCTCTGCCTTATCGCCCACAGCCATACCTTCCCTTTGGCGCTCTAGGCCAGCACTGCTCCCTGAGTGCTCCCGCAGACCCACACTCCCTCAGGCAGGGACTTGTCATGTCACAGCTGTCCCTCCTCTCCCCAAACGGACTTCGGGCTTTACCATTCAGTTCACTGCTTCCCGAAGTATGTTCCATGGGGATGCTTATTGGCTGTTTATAGGTAGTTCTTGCAAAAATGATTGTGTGTGATGGAATAAGATAGAGAAAGCTGTGTGAAACACGCCAACCGGACTGCACACTAACTTTACAGGATTTCTCAGAGCCTTTATTATGCTCAAGTGGAACGTGAGTCTCCAAGGGATGGGAGGCTCTAGCAAAGAGCATTTCCAAACTTATTTGGCCTCCATCCATTTCTGCAGGAGCATCCCCTGGGACCTATGTGCCCCAGGGCACACTTTGAGAATTACCGCTGTAGCTGAGGAGAGTCCCTGAAGGCATTTAAGCAGACTCAGAAGATCTAGTGGGTGTTTAGGAAGACTGTTGGGTGGACTGGAGGAGCCAAGACAGAGGCAGAGAAATCACTCGGGAGGCTGAATTGACAGTCTACGAAAGAGGAACAGAACCCTCTGCTAGTCAGGCACCCTGCCAATCCCAGTCTCTGTCCTCAGTGAGCTTGCAGTCAAGGGAGAAAGCGAGGTCCCCCAGGAACTCTCCTTCAAGGCCGAGGATGCTAACTGCTGCAAATTGAACCACATCTCTGATCCAAGAAGACTCTTGATGACTTATTCAACTGGCAGCCCGTGACTTTGGTTGGCTTCCTCTCCTTTCTCTTTTTAAGAATCAATAAATTATTTGAGGTTAAATCAAGTGGTCCTTTGCTGTTTTTTCACCATCACTCATGGGGTTCATCGCTCATCCCCAGAAGTAACATGGGGTCAGCCTGCCACCTCACTGGGGCATTGGAACTCAACTTGGGACACTTGGTTCTAAGGTTTAAGTGGCCATGCCTAGTTTATTTTTAGTCTATTATGTTGTTAAAAGTCCAGTCCCTTGGCACTAAGGACAACTTAGATTTGACCTGGGTGGGGCAGGACACAGGATTACCGGCCTCTTCCCGCCCCATACTCTCTGCTGCTCCCCTTAATGTCCTTGCCTTCTTCTCCTGGGGCAGAAAGGGGGCTCTGTGGATTCTGTGTCCCCACTGAGCCCTGAGCGTGGCTCAAATGGGGGCACAGGGCCCTCTGAGTCCTCATCAGGTGGCGTCACTTGGCAAAGCCAAAAGGTGAAAAAGGGCACTGGTGCTTGCTCAGCGATATGTCAGGGAAAAGTTTGGTAATTTAACTGGGAGAAAAAATATTTTCCCATAGAGCAACATGGATGTGTTACAGAGTAAAATACAAAATTGGCTAAAAGTTTGGAAACAAAATTGGAGAATCCATGGTGGAGCAGCCGCCGAAGGAAAAGCTGGAAGAAGAAAAGTAGAGGCCTCTACTGAGGGCACTGGAGGGGCTACACTGAAGCGTTAATAGAGAAAGCAGGTGTGTGTTGGGGGCAGCCAGGAGTGAGGGGACATGAGGAGATTAAGGGCAGATCCGTGTTAAATGAGGCCTGGGGGAGGTGGGGGCGAGGAAGATGTACCTCCTGTTCTTTCCGTCGGCTGCCCCCACCTCAGTACTGGCCCCCACTGGCTCTTCTTTCAGAGCTTTAACCGAGACCCCATGCAAAAGAGGCAGATGTTTCCAGATGAGGCCAGATGCTAAGACACAGAGAGGGGGCTGGCCCCTTTGGGTTTGGAGGGGTGGGGTGGGGGGGATGGAGGGAGGACAGGAAATGAGTGAGGACAGAGTATGATCTCTAGCCAGGGCCTTTATAGATAGGGTCTTGGCTACTTCTCACAGCAACTGGGGAGGCCGGCATCAGGCCCATTTTTACAGATGAGTCAACTGAGACTCAGCCCAGCCATCTCAGCTTTTGAGATCACCCACCTTCCTGCCTTACCGCCTTACCACCTCTTCAACATTCCAGATGGACAAACCACCCAAACCTCCCCTGCAGACCCCTCTCCCCTCACTCAGTCTGCCACAGACCTTGACTCTTTTCCTCTGGCCTCACCTTGCCTCCTCCAGGAAGCCCACCCGAGGCTCTCACTCAGCTCTGTCCTTCTGGACTGTCTCTTTAATCTGTCAGCTGAGGGTGTGTCCCACCTGCCCCCCACCAGACTGGGAGCTCCCCTGAGCTCAGACTGCTCTTTCACATCACCTAACTACTGCACATTTGCCCGTGGAGGGGGGCCATGTTGGTCTCCATGGCAGGCGCCTGGCAAGGGGAGAAGTACAAAGGCAGCCGCCCAAGGTCCAGATGAGGTGTGAGTCTTGGCTGCATCCCCAGCCCCATAAAGAAAGATGTTAACAACCTCTTAGGGAGCTGGTGAGGGGCGATCAAAGGGGTGGGCTGGGGGTTCCCTGCCTAGGGAACGGCTCTGTCCAGGTTCAGATTCAACACTGGCACCTCCTTTCTACCCCATCAAATGGAGTACTATTTCATCCTGGGAGGCTTGCTGATTAAAGGAGAGAGGTTTATTGCAGCTCCCGACTCCTCCTCCTTCCCCTACTCCCACAAGGGTCCTCCATTCCCCCAACCAGAGTCCTCCCCACCCCCAGGGTCCCCTTGGTTTCCTACCATCACCACCAGGGTCCTCCTCTCCCCGCTCCCTCAGGACACCCAGTAGCTGTTCCCATCCTCCTGTGGAGGGAGAGAGCATTGGGGTGGTGTCAGTTGGAAGATGAGGAGGAAACCGTGGGAGGTCCGGGCTGTCCTACAACAACCTGTGCACCCTTAGCCTGATTGTGAAAATCAAAATCAGTTGGTTCTGCCAGCTAACTGACTCAAAACCAGGACTCGGAGAGGCTGGAAGGCCGCCTGGAAGTAGAATTAGGAAAGCAGAGGGGAACAAGGTCTGCTTTGAGAGAAGGAGCCCAGAAAGGCCAGCCCGGCATGGAAAGAACCTGGGCCTGCGGGAGACACCTGGGTGGAGGGGTCAGAGGTAGTAAACATGCGGAGGCTGGCAGGGTCCTTGGTGGAACCATGTACTGGGCCAGGCCCTTGGCTCTCAGAAATGGTCAAGAACAACCATTGTTTTACAGATGGGGAAACCTAGTTCAAAAGCAAATAGGGACTTGTTTAAGATCACGCAATGAGCTGGTGGCAAAGCCCACACTAGAACCCAGGTCCGGATTCGGGGTGGGTGGGGAGGAAGTGCAGCAATGAGGTTTTCTTTAATTCGCATATGATGACTATTTTCATTGCACCCCCAATTTTCCCGATCCCCTGACCAAATTCTAATAGCAGGCTTTCCCTCGTATGCTGCCCTCCTGAGCTCTAGCTCTCCTGGACCTTGTTCTGTGTATAGCATCTCTGGAACAGCCCTGGGGAGAGAATGCAGAAAGGATGCCATCCCATTCATTCCCTGGGAGCCTCCACCCCCAGGCTTTCCCCTGGCTCCTGCCTCTGGCCAGGCCATTGATTTTCACAATTAACTGAATCGCAAGAGCTAGAGCCATCCTATGAGTGTGTGCCCACCCTGACCTTCTCTCCCAATGGTTCCTCATTCTCCCAGGAGCCACCTCCCAGACAACTGCTTGCAGGCCTTGGACAGCCCACCCCCAAGATGTAACTCTTGCTTCTCATTCACATAACATGCCAACTATCCAGGGCCCTTCATTGGTTGTGGAATCGTCAAACAATAAATTCATACAACATCAGAGCTGGCAGGGACTTGAAAAGTGTCATCTGCCTTTTCCCCATACCCCCTCTTAACATGAGGGCGTGAGACCACAGAAGAGAAGTGACTTGTTCAAGGCCTTGCACTTCCGTTCAGAATCCAGATTCCCTGGCTCTAGTCTGTGTTTTCTGGTCCATGTAGTTGTCCAGATCAGGTACTTGCATTTCCAGGGGTCACGTAGACCATGGCCAACTCCCGGGATTGCCTTCCAGCATGACTCCTTTAACTGGACAGTTTTGACTCTGGAGCGAGTCCAGACCAGGAAGTGGGAGAAGAGAGGAAGAAGAGCGAGAGGGCGGTCCACCCATCTATCAAACCTTTATTGAACATCTCTGATGTGCCAGACCCTCTCAGGGAAGCTGAGTTGAGCAAGCCATGGCCCCTGCCTCTCAGCAAGCGGTGGGGGGAGGCAGATGCTCACTAACTGCACTAGCGGGTGTGGAAGTGCTAGGCCAGCAGTTTGTGGGAGAGCAAAGTGCTGTGGGAGCACAGAGGAGGGGGCAATTCATCCTGCCAGGGCAGATAGGAGAAGTTTCCCTGAGAAGGTGACATTTAACCCATCTTAGAAGAAGAAGGAGTATAAGTTTGCCAGGCGGAGATGGGAAAGAAGCATTTCTGGCCGAAGCATAGAGGAGGGAAAGGCTAAGAGGAATGCAAACCTTCGTACCTGCTGGGCAGGTGAGCAGTCCCATGTGGCTAGTAGCTCACTGGGTGTTAAGAGGGAGGTGGCCAGAGGTAGGCCCACTTGTGGAGGCCCCTTGATGCTTTATCTTGAAAATGATGGGGAACCATCACTTTTAAAATAGGAAGGGAAGGATTAGATTATATTCAAGGATGTGAATATGATAGAATATGATAGAATATGGAAGAAGGAACTGAGTGGGGGGGATCCTGGAGGCCTACTGGGAGAGTCATCCAGGTGAGAGAGGCCCAGGGCCTGAGCCACACCACTGCCCCACAGCTGACGAGTCGATGGAACGGACCAGATTCTATACTCGCATACCTGGTCAGTCATGCAGGAAGAAAGGGAGAGGGGATGACTGGCCTCACATTGCCGGCTTGGGCAGCTAGTAACTGAAGGTACTTTTTGCAGGAGAGAAAATTGGGCTGGGGAGGAAGGGATGATGAGTTCAGATTTCAAAATGTTAGCTGGTTATGATGTCAATTACTCAGTTGGATAAATGAGATTAAGTTCAGGACAGAATCAATCAGAGTCCTGGGGTGCAGAGATTACCTGCTCAAGCACTGAAGTCAGCCAGACTTGGGTTCAAATCTGATTCCCATGTTCTTGCTCTGCGACTTTGGACAAGTCCCTTACCCTCTCCAAACCTAATAATCTCACCTATAAAATGGAGCAAGTAATCATGAGGATCAACTATTAAAAGAGAGTGGTTTATTCCAGTAACCAGGTGACAGATGCCAGGGCCAAGTCATTGGCCAAGTCGTCACATGACATTCAAAGTTCTGGCTGTTTCATTTCTCCCTCCACCTTCTTTGACTCACTCTCTGCAATCTTGAGTTCTCCAACTCTGATCCTACTACCTAAGAGTGTCCAGAGAGAGGGCACACCCTCCCTCGCCTTCCACTGCCCAACATGGACTTGATGCCAACCATTGACCAGTCATCAGAGTCCAGCTTTGGAGCTTCAGCCTACTTTGAATGACATGAACACAGAGACCAGCAAGGGCTCAGGGAGCTAGCTCCAGGCCTTGGCTAGATTGATAGGTACGGCTGTCTGAAATGGGTCTCTGATAAACCCCTTACCTTCTGTGGGCTTCGTCTTCCTCCCTGTCGGAGGAGGGCCAGGTTTGGATGACAGCGGCTGACTTGGGTGAACCCTGAAGCTGGGTCCAGGGCTTACGTTTCATACCACCTGCCAACCCAGGTCTAGTCCTCTGTCCCTGGAGGGTGGAGTACAGAGTCAGGCTAAGAGGTCACCCAGCAGGTCATTTTTCAAGTTGAACCAATCTGGTGGAGTGGCAGACGTGTCTGGGGGACCTCCAATGTCCTCTCCCCAAGCAAATAAATGCAAATGACCAGAGTGCTACCCTGTCCAAAGTAGCATCTGCAGTGGGAGGGTCTTCTTGGCAGTTCTGAGGGGGAGGGGCTCTGGGGAGGAAAAGCGGTCTGCAGGGAGGAAGGACCCCCCACCCCATCCCCCATCCCTGGCCAGGACACCCCCGCCCCAGGGTGGGGGACGGGCAAGTCAGCCCGACTAATGGGCTCATGATTCATCACTGGGCTCTTGTCTGCGCTAATTGGCTCTGCCGGCTGCCTGATTCATGGCAGGGAGCCGGGCTCTGGGGGACCCCTGTGTCCCTCCCCCGCCTCCCGCCCAGGATGGCTACGTGAGGCTTTTAGATCCAGGATCTGTTCCAAGGGACTGCTGCCCAGCATCCATCACTGCTGACGGTCCGGCAGGGCTCTGAGTTGGGGGCGGGGGACCCCAGTAGGGAGCTGCTATCTGATGCTTCCCACCCCACCCCTGCCACGGAGGGGCATCCAAGGGCTGCGTGGGCCTTAGGTCTTAGGGAGCACACAGGGAACATCCAGGCAGGTGTAAGAGGTGCGCGGTGGTTTTCTCGAAGAGGAGGAGATAGGATGCAGTTGGAAATGGGAAGAGCTTTGGGAGCAGGAGGAAAGGCTTAGGAAAAAATTTGGAAGCAAATTAGGGTTTGATTCAAAGGAAACAGAATTGTGAGAGATGAGGCTGGCGAGTGACTCAGAGCAGAGATCTGTAACACAGCCCTCTGAAGCTTCCTCTTACGTTGTCCAGAACAAGACAAAAGAGACCTGATGCTTTGGGAAATCGCTGCGACTTAATCTTTAAGTCACCTAACCAGTCTGTACCTCCATATCTCAGGACCTTTAGTAGAAGACAATCGCCCCTAGGCATAGACACTCTTGGGGACCTTCCTCTGGTAGTGTCTTAGACCAGGCGTCCAAGACCCCTGTGAGTCTGTCATTCATTGGTGCCTCCCCTCCTGGGTATAAGGATTGGTACGGACTCCACCCCCTGGACAGGGACACTCCCGGCCCCTTTCTCTGGAGTGTCTCACTACATAGAGAGATGTCCAAGCTCTCCAAGGCCCCTGATGTCTGTACCCCGCATCTAGGCTGAGGGAGTATATGAGGCCACACCCCCCAGGCTGGGTAGAGAGGGCAGCTGTCTTCCCTGACTGTCAAAAATAGAGCAGGGGCTGGTCAGGGCAGAATTGGGGGCTGGAAGTAGTCTGGCTGGAGCTTCAGAAAGACCTCCTGTGGGAATCCATGAATGAACAACTGTCCTGCGGCCTC
Source organism: Eonycteris spelaea (assembly GCA_003508835.1). NCBI lineage: Eukaryota > Metazoa > Chordata > Mammalia > Chiroptera > Pteropodidae > Eonycteris > Eonycteris spelaea. The sequence continues at coordinate 1,969,037 of PUFA01000129.1, forward strand.
TGCAGAGGGAGGTCAGGGCTTTCAGCAAGAGACGGATGGAGAATAGCCCACAGCAAGGCACCACCGCAGCCTCTCAGCTGCTCATGCCAAGAGCCCAGGCGTCATTTCCACTCCTCCCTTTGACCCGCAGCCACATCCAATTGTCAGCAGGGCCTGCTGGCTCTCATTCTAAACCAAACTCTCATCGGGCTCTTCCCTCTGTCTCCGCTGCCGCCAAAGGCTGTCAGCCAGACACTGCAAGAGCTCAGGTCAGGCCTCCCCTCTCGGCCTCCACTCTGGCACCCATACTCCATTCTCCACACTGCAGCTCGATCTTTTAAAAACATAAATCGGGTCTCGTCACTCCCTTCTTAAAACCCTCTCGTGGTTTCCCATACCATTTAGCAGAAAATTCAACCTCCTTGCCTTACCTTACAATGTCCTAGGTGCCACTCACTCTGGACTTCTTACTCTGGCTCAAAATCTACCAAGCTTATTTCCAGTTCAGGGTTTGTACACCAGCTCTTCTTTCTGCCTAGAATGCTTCCCCCGGCTGGCCCTTTCTTAGCTTTCAGGTGTCAGCTTAAAGGTCACCTCCTCAGAGAAGCCCTCCTTGATCACGCCATCTGTTGTAGCGCCCAGACACTCTCTATCATACCTATTTCATTGTCTTTAAATCCTTAACACCACCTGATAAATTTTTGTTTATTTGTTTGGAAATCAGCCCTCCCCCACCGAGTTTCTGCCCCCTGAGCCTTCCCTGCACTGGCTGCCATTTTTCAGGGGTGTCTGGGTCTCTTTTGGAATTGTGAAGGTTGAATGAAGGACTCAAAGGGCAGATCTTGCCATCAGCTTTCCCTAACAGAATATTTTTCCTTTTTTGGAGTGAAATGTTTGTTTTCTCCATGCCCTCCATACCCCACAGTTGGACAGCTGGCCCACACCCACCTTCTCTCTGTGCACCTCATCTCACCCCACTGCCTCCCCCACGCAGGAAACGTAGGGCCAGAGCTGTGGTGGTGGCGGGTTGGGGGGGTGGGCGCTTAGCAGAGGATGCCCCTCTCCCCCGGCTCAAGGTCTCTGTGGCTTGGTAATGGGACAGGTGGATTGTGAGTTTATGAAGCGGGTGGGGAGGGGCATCCCAGCAGTGTCCAGGAGTCTAGCATCCCCCACGCTGCCACACTTCTCCCCTGCCCCCGAGGAAGAGGAGCAGAAGGAGGCTGTGTCAGGAGAGAGGATCTCCCTCCCTCCTGACGGGCCCTGCGGGGCCTCTGCCCACTAGGCCAGGAAGTCCTAACCTGGTAACCAGCCACACTGCTGCAATTTGAGCTCTCAAGTGACCTGAATGACCTTAATCCTCCCACAGGATTTATTTTCCTTCCCTCACCCCACTACAGAGGAAACTATGGATCAGGAGTCAGGAGAGAGGAGGCCAAGTTCATGTCCTCGGTGCTCAGAGGCGTAAGGCCAACAGGGAAAGGCTCAGATCTACAATTAGCAGTGGGGCCAGACTGGGGAAACTAATCCCTATTTTCCAGATGGAAAAACTGAGGCCTGGAGAGTTCGGTTCGTCTGTCTAAAGCCAGGATACCAGGTTCCTCTTGCTGTTCATTCCTGTCCCTTCCTCCAAGGGACCCTACATAACCTCATCCAGCCACCCACCAAGAGGATTCCTTGAGATTTCTGAGCACCCTCTGCTTCTTCTTCTCTTCTCCTTCCTCCTTTGAGGAGGGTTAGGCTTTCTGAAGGGATATGGTGACCTTTGACCCTGACCTCGGCCACTGCCAGCTCTGTCCAGTGCCCCCACCTGAGGGAAGCTGCTTGCCTTCTGTAGTCAACTCAGAGGGCACTTTGTTCCTTTTCTGAGGCTTAGTTTCCCATGTGCATATTGAGCCCACGGGTGCCTTCTAACTCTGCAGCTTTGCGAAGCCCAGCTAGCCGGGGAGGCTGGGGGAGGGGGCCAATGCACAGACAAGGGGCTGGGGAGCGCCCACGAAAGGGAGTGGGAGGAGACTGGGGCACCACTCTCAGAGCTATAGCCTTGGCCTCTCTTTGCCGTCCTCATTGTATTTCTTCACTGACCCTCTTCTTGCTCAGGCCAAGGCTGCTGACTAGGAGAAAGAACTGGGGAGAGGGCAATGGCGGAAAAGAGCAAAAGGAGTGGGCGGACCCCCGGCCACCTCCCCGTCCCGCTCTAGCCGTCAGCCAGGGACCATCTCTCCTCACTCACTGTCAGCTCGGAGAGGAGGTGCGGCCCCATTCTGGGGCGCTACACACTTACCGAGAGATACAGGCCTGTAGGGAACTCCGGTCTATTGGGGGAGGCGTAGCCCCTGCCCACAGGCCCCTTTGAAAGCAGAAGTCTCCCTGGCTTCAGGCAGCTCTTCCCCAAAGTCTGGGACACCAAGACATGAAGACCGATGTTGTTCCAACACCAGGAGAGGCTTGGCAGCTGCCCCAGTTCCTGGGGGCGCAGAGAGGGTGAGACAGGGGTCTGAGACCACCCTGGGAGTGAGCCACTAAGGCTGTGGGGAGGGGGTGGGATAAGCCCGCTCTTGGGGGGCACTGGGAAAGGGGCAAGAACCCCAACAGGTTGAATTTCCGAAAAAATGCGCCTGGATCAAGCATATTTTCCCAGCCATTCTGAGTGTGGTTTTAAATGGAAAACATAGCCATGAGGGCAGAAGCGGGTTTAGATGAAGAGAGCCCCTCCCTCCCCCACTGCCTAGAAGCTTTCTTTCTGCTGAGGCAAACATGTGATTATATTTATTTCTCAGGCCTGGGAGGCCTGATTGTCACCCCTCCCCTCCCCCCAAGCTGGGAGCATGCAGACCTAGGCTTTACCACCAGTGGGTTCTTCTCCAAGGAGCTTGGGGGTCGTGGAAAGTCGCCGGGCTCAGAGAGTGGGGAAATCAGGGTTCGAGCCTCTGCTTTGGATGACTAGAGTAACGCCTGCTGAGCCGCAGTTTCTTCTATCCGTGAAATGGAGGCGGTTGGACCTCGTGTGGTAGCCGGGCTCTGACGTGGTCCTCATGAACCTCGCCTTTGGTTTTCATGTTCTGAGTCTCCTCCCGCCTGAACAGGGCCAAGGGGTGGAACCAACAGAATATTTCAGAAACGACACAGTGTGACTTTCAAGATCAGATCATAAAGACAAGTGGCTTCCTCCTTGTTTTCTCTTAGATCACTTTCTTGGGGGGAAACCAGCTCCCATGTTGTGAGACCACTCAAGCAGCCCTACCGAGAGGCCCATGTGCCGAGGCCTCCAGCCAACAGCAGCATCAAGTGAGCATGTGCCACCCTGAAAGTGGATCCTGCGACTCTTCTGGCTTGGACCATACCAGCAGCTGCCCTTCTCGTCTATCAGCCTTGGGTCCCTCGATTCCATTTTCTCTCTCCTCCTGGGACATCACATAATAAACACACATGCCACATAGCAGTGGCTATGCTAAGCATTAACCGAATTAATTCTCACTCCTCTGAGGGAGGTCAGTGCTAGAAAGCTGTGAAGCTGAGATTTGAACCCAGCTCCTTCTCACACTAACGCCTCATTTAAAACCCATCCTTAACCACTTCCCCACACTGTCTCCCATGAAAAGCCACCATTGCCCCCTGTGTCTGGGGTCCCTCATGACTGCCTTCAGACCCTTTCTCACAGCCATCCCTGCTCCTACTACTTGGGCGCAATTTGATCCAATACACAGTTCTGGCACCTCCCTTGTGCCAGGCGAGCTCTCTGTCTCTCAAGCCCTGCCCTCACCAAGTTCCACACCAGTTTCTCCCTCCTCCATATCCCAACCAAACTCTATGGCTCCCTCTGCCAGGAAGCCTGCCCATGCTGCTCCCTTTATTTTCCCCTCTGTTTCTCTGTTGCTCGGTCCAAGCTGGGACCCCAGGGGTATCTATCTAGACACCCCCGTTACATTCATTCTCCCCCAAACACCTCAAGTCTTCGTTAGTGCTGCTTCGCTATCTTAAAGGCTCTTCCCTTTTGTCTCTACCTGGCTGGCTCCTATTCACCCTTCTCAGCCCAGCTCAAATGTCACTGCCTCCATGAAGCCCTCCCCCGATGGAACTACTACCTTCCATCCACTCCACGGGTGCCTGTACTATCCTTGTCACAATGCTTACGTCTGCTTATATATCTGTCTCCCCCAGTGGCCCATCTTATTCACCTACGTATGTATGCATGAAGCAGGCACTCAATAAATGCACAGTAACTTCGCATTCTCTGCTGTACTTTCCAGTCCTCCTTAATAGCAGTTGACTGCTGTTTCTTGCATCCACTTTATCTCCCAAATAAGTCTCCAGGATTCATTCTCCCCCCTCCCTAAAAAGAAAAATCTCGATTAATTACCTGCCGTTTACCAAAAGAACCAACACGAGGCGTGACTGTGGTCTGGCTCTCAGCCTCGCTCCTAGGGCCTGGGACAGACACAAGGCATGGGGAGGGATGCAGGCGGGGAGGAGGCTCCAGCACCCGCCCCCACCCATGAGGAATTGGCTTTGGCTCCACTGTTGTGGGGATGGGGGCGGGGGGTCAGTGTTTGGTTTTCTGGCATTTCATGTATGCCTTGGAAGTTGGCTTGGGCTGTCAGGGGATCTAGAGAGGGGAGCCGGGCTGATGGCAGGGGGGGTGTCTCCATGAGTGGTCCCTGCCATCTTATTGGCTTCCTCCCTGCATTGAGGGCAAGATCAAACATCAGATGCGCCCGGCTGGTGCCTCGGCTAATGGGGCTGGGCAAGCGCCTTCCAGATGTGTGCAGCTGTTTTCTCCCACTCCCCATCCAGAAACCCACGTCAGCTGCTCTGTGGGTCCCTGGTCCCCAGGTTTGGGGGCTGAGGAGGCTGGCCTCCCCTTCTCGCATCCATGACCACAGTTCTCCACTGATGGAGACTCACCTTCCTTCCGTCTCCTTCTATATAAGGATTCTTTTAATGTACTACCAACTCGGAAGTCCAGCTTGACGTATAGCCTGCATCCTTCCTGCTGTAAGGGAATATCTCCTGGGACTGGAGGAAGGTAGAGGAGGAGAAACTCTCTCAGGCAGAAAGGCAGGAAAGAGAGATGCTTGGGAAGATACGACGGGGGGAAATGCGGGGAGATAATGAAATATGTGAAGCTCAAGTTAATTTGAAAATGGAGCGCTCCACTTCCAGGCACTCAGCCGTCAGAGAGGATATCAGCCTCTTAGCCGCCCAAGTCTCTCTTCCAAAATGCTATAAGCTTCTAATACGGATGTAATACAATTGAATTCATTACAAACTTAATTGTTTACAGAAATTTACCCAGCTGCAGACATGGACTGGGAGGAAAGACCTAGTGAGAGGTTGGGAGAGTTGGAGAAATAGATGAGGAGAAGGGGAAGGAATGGAGGGCCGAAGGGAGATGGGGGAAAGGGAGGAGAGAAAAGGGGAAGGGAAGAAAAAGGAGGGCAGAGCAAAGAGAAGGAAGGGGGGAAGGTGTCTGGAGAAGGAGTGAGGCAGTCACACGAGAGAATGCTGTGTGAAGAAGGGGTCCGTTAGCCCCTTGAAGCGCCGAGGCCTGAGAAGGGAGGACTACGATGGCACTTCACACAGGTCCAAGTGGTGTCCAGGTGGGACGCTATGGGTGGGGCTTGGGGAAGGGCAGAATTTGCAGAGACGCCTGTGGTGCAAATGCGTGGAATGCTTCTGCGGGAAGGCTTGTCGGGTTGATCAGAGGGCTGGCTTTCCTGTCAGACCCCTAGCTGGATCTATAACCCTCCAGGTCCTCTGCTCTACATTACATTGTCCTTCTCCTTACCTGTCCACTTTGTCACTCCAACAGATGTAAACATAAGAGACACGACGTCATCTTCAATAAACACGAGCAAGTAGCAGGTGTCAGGCACTGCCCTAGGCACTGGGAAGTCACCAACATGGTGCCCATCATCAAAGAGCTCACAATCTAAGAGGCAGAGGCAGTGACAGTTGTAGACATAGTCTACGACAATAGGACAATAGGAGAAACCACAGAGCCTGGTGTGTTGTGGGCAGCTAATGACTATTTATTCGTGAATAATGTGAACACACCGCTGGGTTGCAGGGGGGAGAAGGGGGCTCACTGTGTGCGGGAGCTGGCCAGGTAGCACAGAGGAGCAGCATTTAAATAGACAAAGCTTAGGCAACTCTGAGCTCCTCAAAGGCAGGGGCTGTGTCCTACTCATCACTGGACTCCATCACCCAGCTCCTGGCCCAGAGCAGGAGCACAGTAAATGTTTGATAAATAAATGATGCATTCATCAGGAGCATTTCAGTTTCAGTTGTCAATCCAAAAAGTCGTATCAACAGGCTCAAGTAAAAAAAAAAAAAAAAAAGAAAGAAAGAAAAAGAAAAAAAAAAAAAGAAAGATAAGAGAGAGAAAGAATTTATGGTTCAACATAACTGAAATGTCTTGGAGTAGGGTAGGGTCAAGGTCAAGTAAAGCTAGGTTCAAGTGCTAACTATTGCCATTGAGCACCTCTTGGTTCTTCTTCTGTGTTAGCTTTCTTCTCAGTTAGGCTCTCCCGAGGATGGTAAGAAGCCTTACAGTATTCTAGCTCAGCAACCACATTCTCCCTGTAGTCCCAAAGAAAACCCAGAGCTGACTCTCATTGGGTGGTTTTAGTGATATGCCCATCCTGAACCAATGACATGGATAGGGATATTGTATACACCAATTGACCAGGCTTTGGTCACGTGACCATTCCTGGAGTGGTCAGAGGGGTGAATGACAGGAGAATGAAAGCAAGCTTCTTTCTACAAAAGACTTGGGAAGAGAAGGTTTCACATAAGCTAAAGAGGGTAAAGTGGTGCTGGGCAACAGATATCCATGACAAATGAATACACGATGACTGGGCAAATGAATTGGGTCTTGAAGGGTGAATAGGAGTTCACTAGGTAGAGAGAAGAGAGAAGGTCACCTTATATGCATGTGTACAAACAGAGTCTGATTTCACATTCTGTTTTATTTTTGTCACTGGCTGCCCATCCATGTCTGTTCCCATCTGTATGTCTGGATCATCCTGGAAGCCCCAGAGGGCAGGGACAATGTCTGCCACACTCCATCTGGGCATGGCCCAGCCCTGTCCATTTAGACCCTTAATCAAGGCTGTTTGGGCCCTGCAGCTACCCTTCTCTGCAAGCAGGGTGCTCGCTCTCTCCCTCCTCTGTCCAGGCCACTGTCCAGTCCTGGAGGAGGGGGTATGAGCAGTGAGGAGCCAGAGAAGTGAGAAGGGGATGATGGGAACCCCCTGTCCGCAATCTCTCCTGTTTATCTGGGGATTCCTCACTGCCTTTTAAAAGGCATCAGAAAGTCCTTAAAAAGTCATTTGCGAATTGTAAACCTAATACTCCTACATTAAAGGAGGGTTTTTATAAAGGAAAAAATACATACAATTGCTCCCTTCTGGTCCTTGAGCACATGGCATATTGAATTTAGATAGAGTTGCAATTTGACTTTGTTCTACTTATTGCTCTCCCCATGCTTCCTAATTAGTTTTCAACAGCTACATAAAGTTCATAGAGGGGCATGCCTTCTTTGACTTCCCTGAATCTCTATGGGTGGCTGTTTAGGCGGCTGTTGGTTCATCTGCTCCTTCATTCATTCATTCTTTTATCCCTGCATTCATTTACCCAGAGGCCTGAATTAGGCAAATGAATACCCAGATAGATAACAGACACCATCACCCACCTCCTCAAGGGCTCGGCACTCATATGGAGAGAGAAGGCAATCACAGATCATGCCACAATGTACTGGTGACAGAGGAGAATCAGGATGCCTAAGGTCCACGTGGGGCACCCAGGCTGGAATAAACTGGAGGGCTTCCTGGAAGAGGTGATTCCTGTGCCGGGTTGTGAATGATGAGTAGGACAGAGTGAGACAGTTTTAAAGGGGGAAGGTAAAGCTGGAGAAATGGATGGGGGCAAGGAGCATCACTGGCTTCAGGTATTTTCTTTGGCTGAGTTCTCTCCCCTCCCCTGCTTCCATGTCTTCTTTTGTTTGCTTGACCATTTATGTAGCTCATTCATTTCTGCCTGCCTCCCTCAGTGCAGGCACAAGGCTGGCTGCTGTGCAACTTGACAGGGACCTTCTGTGGAGTCCCAGCAGAGCAGTCAGCAGCCGCATCTCTCAGACTCTGGGGGTGTATACTGCAAGTGTAGGGGAAGAGACAGGGGACTCAGGAGGAAGGAAAGGGTGAGAGGGGAGTTATTTTTTATTTAGGAGGAAGGCAGCATTCTGCCCCCTGAGATCCGGAGTTGGGCTAAGATTGAGGGTCATGTCGTAGACTTCCCCGCCATAAAGTTTGGGCAACTCTATACCTCTATTGCTGAGTGCACTGGAGGAGGGTCCTCCAAGGAGGACTGGGATGGGAAAGGGACCTCAAAAAGCAGAGGAAGGAGAGAAAAGCCACGGGGAAATTACACGTTTCCGAAGCTGCCTGGGCTGCAGTAATGAGAACCAGAGAAGGGGCTAATGGAGATCAGATTGCCTGGGGGCTGGCTCCCAGCAGCCCCTTCCCCAGCCTGCTGAAAAGAGAGGCCCAGAGACAGGATGTAAGTGGGAAAGGGCCACTCTTCCCACCTGGTCCATCCCTTAATCTCAGCTGGAGGAGGAGGACCAGGTGTGCTGAAATGGGAGGCAGCCAGAGGCGGTGAGAGAATGAGAGGCCGGCTAGAGTCAGCCCCCTAGGATACGGGTTCCACAGGTAGCCACTCCCCATGCATGGGACCCTCTACCCAGGAAGGACCAGGTTGGGGCACTCAGAGGAAGGAGAGAACCTGGGCTGCCCCCAACTGGGGGAACCCTAGCTGATGGAAGAGACACAGTTCAGAAAGCCCCCAGTCTGGGCCAGGGCCACAGCCCTGCTCTCCCGAGGGGAAAGGCTGGTGCAAAGCTTCGCCTTCCTGGGGAAGAACACATGTGTCCACCTGGAGGCGCTCACAACAAGGAGTTAGATAAGGAAGATGAACCTAGCACTTCTACTAGGACTAGTACTTCTACTACTAGTACTGATAGTGATAATAGCCATGTCAAATTGAGCGCTTTTTGTGCCAGACCCCTAGCTAAGATTTTTTTATGCGCTTAATCTCATTTCATCTTGCCGTCAACCAGGAGTAGAGGGCTTACCCATGGTGCAAATGGGCAAGCCAGAGTTCTGAGGGACATCGCCTGCCCAAGGTCATGGCACTTGAGGGAGCCCACCCAACACTGGTCTCCTAGACCTCAGCTCCAGCTGCCCCTGTGATCCGGACCCAAGGGGCCAAGGCCCACTGAGCCAGGGCCATCTCTCTCCCCTCTCTTTCTCTCTATCCATCTCTATGTCTGCCTCTCAGTCTCTGCCTTTCTCTCCTTCCTGTCTCTTCATCTCTAACTCAGCCCCTCTTCTCCTTCTCTGCTTCTGTCTCCTTTCTTCCTTTCTGTCTCTCCTTCCTCTCTCGTCCTCTGACTCAATCTCCATCCCCTCCTCCCTTGTCCCCGGCCCATGTCCAGCAGGGCACTTGGTCAAAGAAGACAGTGAGCAGATCCCATGGGAGGCCTGCTTGCTCTTGGCCTGGGTCCCTTTTCCCAAAGGCAGGGAACCAGGAGCCAGGGCCTGCCTGCTGGGAGCTGCTGGGGCACTAAGGTGGGGCACACAGGCCACATGACTTCTCGAAGGATGCCAACAGCTCTGGGAGAGGAGACACTGGAGGATCTAGACGTGAGGCAGCTGGACACAGGCAGGATGGCCCTGGAGCAGCTCACTGGGTCTCTGGCAAGGGTCATGGTACAAGGTGGGGTTGCCAACCCCTCCCACCCCTTCTGCCTGTCATTCTTTCCCTTCCTGCCCTTCTTTCTCTTCTCTTTTCTTCTTTCTCTTCTCTTCTTTCTCTGTTCCTCTTTTCTCCCCCCCCCATTTTTATCCTCTCCCCTTCTCCCTTTCTTTCTTCTCTTCTCCATCCCTGCTCTTATCTAGGGCTTGCATTTTCTCTCTTTCTCTCTCTCTTCCCTGCTTCCCATCCTCCTCCTCTATCGATCGGTCTCTCCAGCTCTAGCCAACACAGAGGCCTTGGATGGTGCTCACGGTCTTGCTTTAAATTTATTGCCCAGTAAAGGAGGCGGCAGATGGAAGTCTCCACCACCCCACCCCCACCCTCTATGTCTCCTCATTCCAACAAAAGCCAATCGAGACCCGAATGTCTTCCATCAAATGCACCAATATGGGGTTATTTATAGGCTACCTCCTTCCAAGAAAGCTGAATGTTCGTTCTCTCTCTCTCTCTCTCTCTCTCTCTCTCTCTCTCTCTCTCTCTCTCTCTCTCCTCTCTCTCTCTCTCTCAGCTTTTCCAGCTCAGGAGTGAGGGGACTGTCAGATTCGATCTTTGAAAAGCTGCACAATGAGGATCCCATCCTTCAGATTCTAGGGTAGGGGGCATAGAAGTGTCTTGATTAGAAATGAATTAATTAGAAGTGAGGCTCTTCAAGTCTCCGAGTTGGGTTATTTATAGTGTTCGGTTAATTTTGATAATTAACACTGGGGAGGAAAAGCGAGTTCCGGGCAAAGCAGTGCCCTCCAACAGAGACACGCTTCCCGCCCTGTTGGCTACCCCTCCCCACGCTGCTCCATTTGGACTCTGTCAAAATAGGCTACTTACACCCTGCCTTGGAGCCTCTGGTTTTTCTAAAAGTAGAACGAAAGGAGGAAGGCTGAAGGTAAGGGCTGCTTAGGTGGATAGCTGTTTCAGAGAGGTGTCGGGGTGGGGTGGGGGCTCAGACTGTCAGGATCCAGGTGTCAGGTCTCCCATCCAACAAGCATCAGGTCAGCAGCCCTCTCCTCTCCTGGCTAAATTTCCTTCCTGGAGAAGTAGGTGCCAGTCTGCTTGTCTGGGTGGTATTCTGCCGTGTAGCCCACGAACTGGGAGAGAGGCAGCACCCAAGGTCTAGGTATATATGCCCATTCCACCGAGGCGGCCAGGGAGGGAGAGGCTGGCGGAGCAGCGTGATGGGAACCAGAGACAGCGGGACTCCTCCAGTCACCAGGTTTGGAAGGAGGGGGGGGTCGGGAGTCATTTTTGGAAAAGCAGGAAGTTTGGACTTGGAGCCTACTGCCTGCCCCTGAGGGCAGGATGGGAATTTCAGCTAGAGAGAGTGATCCATCACCAAAGAAAAGAGGCCTTTGAAGGGCTCCCAACAGGCATGGCCAGCTACATCCCAATCCATTTGCTCTCCCCATCCCATGTGATGCCCCAAAGTGATCTCTCAGCATTTCCATGCACACCGCTCCCTTCCTTGCTTCTGCACCCCCTGTGCTCAGACTGTCCTCCTGTCCCTGTCCTGGTGAGGTCCTCACCTTGGTGAGGCCTAGTGCACATGTGACCTCCTCTTGCTGAGATGGTGGTTCCCCCTCCTCCTGCTCTCCTAAGGTTGTTTGGTGGCTTTCACAGTGGTGGCAGGAGAGCTGATGGTAAAGATAAGCTGGAAAGATATGGTGGCAGGGTGGACTCTGAAGCACCCTGAATGCCTCACTACTGTGTCTGATCCCTTCCCAAAGCTGATGGACCTGCTTTATGGCTCAGAGCAAGGTAGTGGGATGAGCTCTGGGCTGCCTCCCAACACCAGGGTGGTTCACCAGGAAGGGATCTCTTTTCTTCCCAGGCCAACTCCTGCTCCTGAGTGGAGGGCAGGTGGGACCACCCAGCACAGGTGCAGGAAGGGGTGGGAAGCCACTCTCTCTGCCCAGGTGGCCGTTTCTGCAGTCCACTCTCCCACATGGGCGCAGAGGTGTTCCAGAACACAGAGAGGAACTTCAACCACAATCGCCCTCTCTGACACTCTGGAGGGAAACTCTGCTCCAGAGCTTGCCAAGGACTGGGGCCGGACTGGAAATGGGATGGGTGACCAAGGGCCATGGGCTTCTGTTGTTCCTGCAGGCGGTGCCAGCTCCCCCGCCCTTCCCTTCTCCCCTCCTCCCCCTGCGGATGTTCTCAGGTGTCTCAACCAAATCCCTTCCCCTGCCACTCCTCCTCTCATGCTCCTGATCCCTGGTAGGAGGGGGAGACAGGAGGTAGAGTCCTTTTCTTGCTGGCTTCTCCCTGCCCCCTATTTCCCCATCTTATCCTTCTCCTATGACCGTCCACAGCTGCCCTGCATGGCTGCCTTCCCAGCCTTTTCCTGGCTGGTCCTTCTGTGGGAAACCTGCTGAGGCCCCCCACTGCCCCCCACATGAACCCCATGCACCCCATTGTTTGTAGGGACACTGAGCCACTTCCGTGCTTGCTTCTAGGTTGTTTTGGAAGTTCTGTGTCAATTTCTCATCTCCTATCCTGAGTTCTCTGTCAGACTCCAGCCCTTCTGGAGGGCAGTGTCCTGTTCCTTTCTCAGACTGACGGCTCCCCAGTAGAGAGGGTCTGTGGAAATGGAACTCATTCTGCTCCCCAGCCCTCTCCCACCCAGGTCCACGGTGCATACCTGCTTGGCCGCACCTCTGCTTGTGTTCTGGCTCTGTCTCCAGTGGTCAGAGGCCTCAGGGCTCCAGCTGCCCTCTGTGGACAGGGCCTGTGGGCACGTGGCAGCTCCAGGCCAGGCCCCTGACCCCAGGCCTCCGAGCGCCAACCCTCAGACATCTCTGAGTGTTTTGCCCCCACTTTTCAGCCCAGGGGCCTTTGGGGAGCCACTATTCCGTCTCCAGCTTCCTCTGAATAAAGAGCACATTTTTAATTAAAGTGGAAAAAGCTGAAAATCTGTTCGCATTTAATCATCTTGACGACCTTTTTGCTTAAGAGTTTCCAGCTGAGGGGGGATTGCGGGGGGTGTGGGGGAAGGCAAAGGCATTTCTCCAGACTGGGCCGGGGTCAGGCAGGAGGAGGGAAAGCCTCTTACAGGGATGAATAATGGAACAGGAGCGGAGGTGGCTGGGGCTCTGAGTGTCGACTCAGCGCTTTCCTCCACCCGCAGGCTCCTCCGGGAGGCGGCCCCGCCCACCTGCACCTGCCTCCTCTCCCTGGGGCACCCTGTGGGCTGGGCAGCGCTGGGGCTGGACAAGAACCTGGCTTCAGACTTCCCAGGAAGCGAGAGCAGGGCCAGTCTGGGAAGGACAGTTTCCCTCAGTTCACAGGTGAGAAACAGGCCTGGAGAGGCACAGTGAATGGTCCCAGATTACACAGGCAATTGGGGCGATGAACATGTCATGCCCTTCTCTGGGCCTCAGTTTCCCTGACTGTAGATGACCTCTAGGCGATGGCTTTCACTTCTGACATCTGAGTCCTGGACTAGAGTGTACAACAGGGAACCCCCTTGTGCTTCTGCCCCAGCTGTGAAACACTCTGGTTTGATTGGGGGCCTCCGTACACTAAGAGATTCCCCAAGGCTGTGGCCTGTCTCCCACCTCTTCACCTCCTTGAAAGTGTGGGAGAGGAAGTTCCTTTTCATGTCCCAGGCCAATCTCTGTGCTCCCTTGGGAGAAGAGACTGCAGCCTAGAGACCATGTTCCTCTCTTCAGAGTAGGGGACTTACTTCCTAGGCGAGGTTGCTGTCTCCCCCACTAGACTGGAGACTCCCCCAGTGCAGGGCTGTCTCTTCTCCCTCCTCGGAGAGGGGCATTCAGGTGGTAAGTGGAGTAGATGTGACTGAGAGAGCTGGTACAGGAAGAGCTGGCCATCCAAGCCTCTGTTTTTAAATGACCAGCCGCATCTCAGAGTCCCCAGCCCAGCAGACTCAGCCTTGGGATGGGTGGGACTGAGAAAGGATCATTCTCCTCCCGCTCCTCCCCCTTTCTGAGCCCTCTCGGGGATATTCCCTTGACTGGGAGACTTAACAGACTGTACATCCATGCCCTTTACCCTCCCCTGCTGGAAACCAACCCAGACAATTGCACTTGACCCCACTTCCCAGACAGCTAGAGTGAAGATAAGCTTGGGCCTCAGATGTCTCCTCCCCCAGCAATTCCCGTGGGAATCGTGCTGAGCAGTAGGACTGTCACAGCTCTGGCTCTTATCTGCAGCAGAAAGGCCTGGAGCCTGGGTCTCCAGTGCTGAAATGTCATCTCGCCCTCATCCGGTCTCCAGCCTGCAGGCCAAAAGCCACCAGCACCAACAGCATCAAATAGAACAAGAGTAATTGACATCTCTCCAGCTCCCTTGACTTGCGAAGCACACTCGCTCAGTATCTCTCTGAATCCTCGAAACAGCTCTGTGGGGCTGGCATTTTATGCTCATTTTATGAAGGAGGACCGGGGCTCAGAGCAGGGGAAAGGACTAGCCCAAGGGCACACAGCAGATAACTGGTAGCCTGGCACCCAGGTCTTCTGATGCCTCATCTTCTTATCTTCCCACCTGCTGACTTCCCACTGCTCCAGCCTTGGTGTAGCCCTCATCAGTTTTCCTTGAAAATGTCTGATTGTCCTTGAATGTGGGATAAAAAGAGAGAAGACCAAATCTTTCAGAACTGCAGGGCAGCTCTGAGATCCTGCAGGGTTCGGAGGGATCAAAGCTGAGAGTCAGGAGAAATTTCCTAGAGGAAAGCTACTTGGGGGAACGTGTGCCACACAGACGAGGGTAGAGGCTGGACCGAAAGGCTGGGAGGGTGGCCCTTTGAGTCAGCAAGGAAGACGGCTGCCCTGACTGAGGGGTGCACTGAATCTCACTCCTGCACCCTTACCACAGGCCTGGGACTCTGTCTCTATTCAAGCACATGAATAGAGAGCATTGCCCTCTCTGGGCACCTCTTCTCCGAGATACAAAGTCTGGGGAAATTAAGTCCCTATAGCCTATATGAACAAATTGATTGGATCCTGTGATAGATACCTTGACAAGAGGTTTGGGTACAGAACAGGCACAGGTGGGAGAAAGGGTGGCCTTTGAAGGAAGAGGAAAAAATGCAAATGGGAAGATGGAAGGTTTTTGACTATTCTGCCGTATAATATGCCAAAAAGAAGAGAGGAGACCAACTCTTTATTGGGGGCATGGACTCACGGAAGGGCTTGGAGGTGGGAAGGCTGATGACTATGGGTTAGACAGGCCCCTTGCAGGACAGGGTGGAGGCAAGAAGGGGGCATTGGCCTCAGGCTGGAGCAGACGGTGAGGGAGGGCACCGTAGAACTGGCCCACTTTGATGCTCCAGTTAATCTAACTGGACTCCAAAATTGGCTAATTCCTCCCACCCCTCTCACTACTAAAGTGGCTCCAGAATCAAACCGTGCTGACCCCAAACCAGTCCCCAGGCCCCGCCCTTCCCCCTCATTGGTCAAGCCCCCCCCCCTTGCAGCCTAGAAGGAGTCAGCTTCAAGGTAATCACTGCATCACGCTTCAAAGCCAGCTCCTCATGTGGGGCGGCGGGTCTCACTTACCTTGCCTGGCCGCCTGCCCGGGGCAGATGGGATGCAGCTGGGGGAGGCCAGGCACCTCCTCTTCCCCTCCTCCCCCTCAGAAATTGTTGTCTCCTTGCCCATCTCCCTTCACCCCTTCTCTGTTTGGAAATTGGAATGGGGGTTGGGGAGGTGCTTCTTCCAAAGCAGGAAAAGCGAGTGCTCACCAAGAGAGCTTGGAAATCATGCCTTCTTTCAAAGGGCAGAGATCATCCCCTGGCTTGCCTCTGCCTGTCCCCTCTAGGTCCACAAGCCCAGATTCTGTGATGTGTCAGGAGGGGCATCTGAACAGTAGCATGAAAAGGCAATGTGCAGCCCCTCGGACAAGCGGGTTCTATCTCTCCAACTCATTGGGGTGAGGCTGGAAGGGCTGGGATGGAGGGGACGAGGGACCAGGATTGGCTAGGAAGGGCCTTGTGCAGTACGGTGCCCACTTGTGGTACCACAGCTTCCCTCCGGGGGTCCTTGGGCAAGTAGTTTAACAGCCTCAGTCCCTTCATCTGTAAAATGGTGATCCCAGCACCTCCTTAAAGGAAGTCGGGATTAAACGAAATAATTATGTGGATCTCCAGCCCACAAGACATCTCAATAAATGTGAGTTCTCATTGTCTGTTTTCCCACTTCTACTCGAAAGTGGGTTGGGAATGAAGGCTGGTTCCTCAGGGACTGCTGGGTACGGGCACGGGGAGCTGTGAGCAATGTTCTGCAGAGGGCCCAAGGTGAGGGGTCCCAATGGAACAGAAAGACAGGGAGTGTGTGTGAGGAGCTAGCCTCCCTGGTGACAGGGGGTGGGGGAGATGAACAGGAGAGGTGCAAACCCATTTCAACTCCTGAAGATGAAGTTTGGCTCACCACTCCCACTCCCAGATTCATGTAGAGAAATGATTTTCTCCACCTTTTCACCTTAGGGTCACTATTCAGTCCAGGAAGCCCTGGTGTGTGTGGTGGGGGGGCTGGTCCTCTATATGTGCAGCTCTGTTATGGGAGACGGTTCTGAGGGACCCCCCCATGAAAACAGCTGGCCCCTTGGCTGCCTGTCTGATCCTACTTGCTAGTCAGCTCCTAAGAGCCCTCTCCCATGCTCCATCCCACAGTAACAGCTGCGAGTGCTGAGGATGAGGGAAAAGGGGGATGGATCAGGGAGAAACTTTGAAAGGATGCTCATGTTTGAAGCCAGGAGTCACGACCATTAGGGACTTAGGGTCCGCCAGGCAGTGGCTCCATTGGGCCTCTGATATGGTTTCAAAGAAAAGGGGCTCCAAGTATCCTGCTTGAGTTAGGAGCAGGAATTCCTACCGCTTGCGGTGGTGCAGATGAAGGAAGGCCGGGGATGGTGGTGGCCATGGCTCTGGTAGTTATGGTGACAGTAGGGATGTTGGTGACAATGTTATGGCATTCATCGTAGCGAGGGGGAAGATTATGGGCGTGGGAGTGGTGGCAGTGATAGCCGTGGTGGTTCTGGTAGTGATGATGGTGTCGTGGTGACAGTGGTCACAGTGGTGCTGGTTTGGTATAGAGGGTTGTGATGGTGACAGTGGTGGTGATTGTGGTCACGACGGTAGTCCCAGCGAAGGAATATCCTGATCGCAGCTGTGCTATCTCTGGTCTGGTCAAGCCAAGGTGTCACATGATAAAAATAATCCTTCCTATCAAATACCTGACACGCACTAGAACATCAGCTCCATGAGCAGCAGCTGTATCCCGCTGTATCCCTAGTGCTTAGAACAGTGTGTGGCATATAGTAGGTGCTCAATAAATATGTGTTGAAAGAGTAAAAGGGAATGGAGTCTCTCCTTGTTACCTCATTTGTTCTTCACCCTGCCCGTTCAAGATAGGATCTTTTTTTTTAATAGATGAGGAAACTGAGGCTGAGAGAGATGACATAACCTGCCCAAGACCACACAGGAGGAAGCCATGCAGGGGTGCAGGCATTTATAGCCACATCTGTCTGACTCTCAGTTCAGTGCTCTTTCCTCTGCACACTTCGCAGTGCCATTCTCCCCGCCAGCACTCAGCATTGCACTGCGGTCCTGTGCGCAGGCTTAATCATAGAAATATTGCTAATAATAGTAACAATCTCTGTTTGTAATTGTTCGAGTAAGGCTTAAATGGTCATGACCATGGAAATTATTAATAAACCAGGCCCAGCCATGGTAGTATGGGTCATATTAAATAGTGTTGAGATGGATAACCTTGGCAATAATTGTAACTGGGATCATAAATTAATAACAGGAGTATTTAAATTAATGCCACACTGTCGATACCCTTGGTAGTAAGCAGCTCGATGCTGTTAGTACTAATGTTGCTCCTTCCTGTCTTCCATGAATTCAGCTGAGAAGAAAGGCAGGGCCATAAAAGCAGCAGGAGGAGGAGGCAGCTAAGAGCTGGTCCCTGTCCAGGAGAAGGGACTCCTCCGAGATTTCTGAAGAGGAGCTAGCTGCCTGGCCCTAATGCCCAGCCATTGAAGTGGTGGCTCATTCACATTTATGCTCAAGGCTGCGATGATGTCTACCTGTCCTTTCTGGGGCTGTCCCCTAAACTTTGTTAGTTGCACAGAAATAAATTCGCAGGGCAAAAAAAATTTCCCCCATGAATGAATGAATTAGCTTCAGCTGATCTAGGAAATCACCTACCAACTACTAGCATGCCCTCTTCACAAGTGCACTAATCTCTCCTTCCTGTAATGTGGGAGGGTACTACTATTTTTTTTTTTAAGTCAAAACTGAGGACCACACATAGCCAAGATCGGGGTTCTGGGATGGGCTTTGTAGACACACCCCCACAGCTCTGTGCTCCAGGGCCTTCATGTCTGGGAACATGGAAAGGGGTGAGCCCGAGGTGAGGCATGGTGGTGCTTCCCACCGAAAGGCTGCTGGTGCACTCCCTGGGTTGCTGGGCCTATTTTGGACCTGCTAAGTTTTCTGGGGCATGGTGAGTGCGAGATGCCAACGTAGCATATGGATGGGTACATGGTGTAAGTCCATCACATTATTTTTCCATTTATTCCCCTCTACGGACCTTTATTGAACACCTACTGTGTACCAGGCATTCAGATTAGAAAGCACAGTCCCATCCTGCAGGAGCTCACAAGCCTAAGGAAACAGTCACAGTCTAGTGAAAGTATATTGTTAAGGGTACATCTGTGTGTTTTGTGTAATGGGTGTGTGTGTGTGTGTGTGTGTCATGAATGTACATGTGCATTTGTGCAAGAGACTATATACATGTGAGGGCTTGTGTGGAGGTAACCGAACATGTCCAAGTGCATGCGTGAATGTGTATGTGTGCTTGAGAGTTATGACCACACGTATGATGAGTATGCATGTGTTCTTAAGTGTGCAGGTGCACACGCTTGTGTAGAACTTGCAGGTCTACGCGATGATGGTGTGGGTATATGCGAATGCTTAAGTACATATATATGCTAGCCGGAGGGTGTGTCTTCTTGTGTTTTGTGTGCATACTTGTGACCCCTTCAAACACATTTTTCAAGAATTCAAGCGATGTCGGGATGGACTCCACCTCGAATGTCCCAGATGCACACAGTCTGTGGTCAGGCCACCTGCTATTCCTCCCTTCCCCTCTCCCTAGGTCTTTGCCCTGGAAAGGGGCAGATGTAGGGGTAAGGTTTGGACCAGGAGATGAAGGGCGGGGCAAGCAGTGGTCATTCAAGCTGGTAAAGGCTGGGTAGGGAGCAGGGCACCAGGGAAGAAGCTAAAGCGGGAGGCAGAGGAAGATGGTTAAGAGAGTGAACGCTGCGGGTGGGCTCAGCTGGAAGCGACCCCGAGTTGCCCTGGTCAGGAGACCACAGCATCCGGGACAGACAAGCCCTAGCGCGGACCAGGCGCTGGGTATCGATACGAGGTGAGGGAGAGGCACTGAGGGCCTGAGCGCGGAGAAGCGGCAACGAGGGCGCGCGGGCGCGGCTCCCCGCATGCCCTCCCTTCCCCTCCTCTCCCCTCCCGGAGGCGGCGGGGGGGGGGGCGGGCGCGGTTCCGGGGGTGGGCGGGGAGGAGGCGGGGCCGCTGCACTGGCTTCTTCCAGCACCTCCCGCCCCAGTCAGAGCGAGCGGAGCCTAGGCTAGCTCCGGGGGGCGGGCGCTGGAGCGTAGCGCATCCCTGTTCGTCCGCGCAGCGGACTAACTGGAAGCCGGGCGCTGCCGCGGGTGTCGGGCGATGGGGGCAGGTGCCGCCGGCTGCGCCATGGACCCGCTGCGCCTGCTGCTGCTGCTGCTCCTGGGGGTGAGTGCTAGCCGGAGGGGAGCCAGCTCCTTTAAACGGGACCGGAACCTCAATGGGTCCAGGTCTCGCTGAGGGAAAACAGAACAGAGAGCATTGGGGTCCCAGATGCTGGGGAGGGATGACGGGAGAGGAGCTCCGATGCCAGCATCCATGGAGGGGCGTCTAGGGTTCTCAGGGCGCAGAGGCGACGCTGAGATCCGGATAGAGACGCGGGCAAGAGGGGCGCACGGATGCGAGTACTAGGGTACCGCACAGGTGTGAGTGAAGGAGCTGGGAGGGGTCTCTGAGGAGGGTCCTGGGACTCTCGGATGCCTGGGTTCTTCGGAAGAGGGCGCTTGAATGCCGGGATCTCCAGGCGACTTTCCCCCTGAGCATCTTGATTTCTGAAGGGTGGTGGGACGGAACCCAGACGAGGGAAGAAGGAGGAATAAGACGGGGACTAGAGATGTGAGGGGAGCGCGGGGCTGGGGCGAGGAACCGGAGCCGAGGGGATGGAACAATGAGGGCGAGGTTGGCGTGACAGAGGGACCCGGGCATCGGACAATGAGGACTGGCCAGACAATGGCGGGGGGAGGGGCGTGGGAGGGAGCGCTTCGGGAGTGGGGGGTCTGTGGAAGAGAGAAAAGTGAGTTAGGAAGGACAGCAAAGGAACGACAGCGACGGAGGCAGAGAGACGGAAGTAAAAGGAGAAAGGACGGAGGAAGGAGAGCGGACCCGAAGGTGCTCGCGGCTCCGCTGGCCGGCCAAGCGACGGGGGGACGAGCAGAGAACGCAGACGCGGGACGTTTCCCGCGCCTGCCGCGCGCGTCCGCGCAGCCTCGCCCAGTCGGGGAATTGCGGCTGGGGATCCGAGGCTGGGAAAGGAGTGCCCACTTCGCCGGAGCGAACCCGCTTCCCCGGTTCCGCTACGACCGGCGGGCTGTCCCGACACGCTGATTCTCGCGGTGTGAAGCCGCGCCGCGAATCGGAAGGGATGGAACGGGAGTCGTCGGACCCGGTCCGGCTGCCTCCGCGTTTCGGGGCGCGGGGCGCCGGGACGCGCCAGGCGGGGAATGTCCTGGCCGCGCGCAGTCCGGGGTCGCTCAGGTGGAGGCGGCCCGCAGGGGGCGCTGCGTTGTGAGCGTTGCGTCCTCTGCGGCTGCGGGCACCCCTGGGGCTGAGCGCCGGACCCCCAGTAAGTTAAGCGACCCGAGCGCCGCGCCCGCAATTCGCTCGGCTCCAGCGGCCACGCGAGTCGAAATGCCGCCCGCACCCCGCCCAGCTTTCAGACGAAGACGCTGAGCACCGAACGAGACGGAGGCGCTTGGACGCCGCGGACTCTGTCTTGGCAAAGGACTGCGAGTCATCTGAAGCATCTGTGTCCACTCGGTAGTTCAGACAAGGCACTCAGGACATGTGCCCGAACGGAGTGCCCCGGAAGGTTTGGCACTGGAGGCGGTGTCCTCGCTCTCCCTGCCATCTTCCTCTCTTATCTGAGCATCACGCCCTCAGATTCCCATTTTACAGATAAGGAGACTGAGGCTCTGAGCGTTCAAACAACTTGGCTAAGGTACCACAAGCAAGTTGGCCCGGAGTCCTAGCTAGACTGCTCCTCACCTGATTCTCTGCTGCCAACTCCGCGGACCTCTTCAGGGGGCAGCCTGGCGTCTCAGCTCGGAATACGAGCTGCATTTCCCGGCGGGGCGGGCTTGACGCCAGCCCCAAAGCCAAGTCAGCTTGGGAATATGGGGGAATGGGTGGGCAGAGACCCTCTTCTGGAACTGGCGCCCTTCCCGAAGCTCAGCCCGGGTTCCCTGGAGCCGTCCGTACCTGTCGCTTCGTCCGGGGATTTGAGAGTGACTGCGGGCACGTCTGCTGACTAACGCGGAGGGTTAGAGAGGCTTCTCCGCCGGGGCGGGGCGGGGAGGTGGACTGGGGCGGCCGGTAGTGCGGATCCCAGAGGAGCTAGGGGGTGGGCTTCGGACTGGGGCTGGAGAGAGTGTGCCCCAGGTGGAGCAGAGAGTAGGAATAAGGGGCTGGAGAAGGGGGATCCCCCCGCAGAATCTGTCGCCTGCAGCCCCTGCGGCTCTCGCGTACGCCTAGCCGCTGCTCTCCACCGGCTGGCTCTGCGCACCGCGGCGCTCCGAGTTCTTCCTGGGCCGCGGCGAGAGAGTGCTGAAACCAGAGCGGGTCCCGGCGGGTCGGCTGGCGGGCCGCGCGCGGTAATGGAGGCACTTTGTCATTCAGACGTCTGTAACCGGAGCCGCCAGGCTGGCTAATGCGCTTAATAGGGATGCAAGCGAGGGCAGCAAATGCGAGTACCCCAGCGCCTGGGCGGGCGAGGCGGCTCGCAGAAGGAAGGGGTCTCTACCCAGCTGTACCAGCCCGGTCCCATTCATGCGCCTAGATTCTTCCCTGGGGGTGCGGGGTGGAGAGGCGGGAATAATAAAATTAGTGAGTGCCTACTATGTGCCACGCACTACCCTGGGTAGTTTCTCTTGCGTTATTTAATCCTTATGAGGGCCTGGCAGAGAAAACCTAGTGATTCACGTTTTACAGTTAAGGGAACTGAGCCCCCGTCTCAGACTTTCCGGCATGGAACCAGGCTCCCTCAGTTAGTAAGTGGTGGCACCCTTGGAACCCAGGCTGCTCGGCTTGGAACTTACTATTTCATCTGTATGCCGGCCAGCCCTCCACCCCCTTCTAGATCAAAGGACATGTGGCCCTGAGCCACCGCTAGCTCTAGAGATTAGACCCATGCCCTATGCCTTTGGTACCACGAATTCGGAACTGAGCCCCTACCCCCCCCCCACTCAGAATCCTTACACCCCTCTCAAAGTCTTCATGCAACATCATCTTCAGTAATTAGCTCTGTCTCCTACCCCAAACTCAACCCCCATCTAAAGGGGTGGGGGAATGTACCAGTACTTCCCCTGGGTTTTCACCGACCTCCAAAGGCCCTCCACATATTGAAAACTCTTCAACCTCATAGTAATCGCCAATGGCTCCATTCACCTAAGGAACCCTTCGCTGAAGCTGTCATACATAGTTAGGATTCATCATAGTGAAGCATTCATATAGTTTCAAATACTCAACTATTATGGTGTATTTTCTATTTTGTTCAATTAAAAGAAAATTAAGATTCTTAAGTCAATTCGCTTAAGGGTGCCTCCACCTTAGTTTCTTGAAAGCTTTGAAATGGCAAAAATAAAAAGATTGCAAACATTCTCAAAACTGGGATGAAATCATTCTATCAAACTGGAAATGAATAAGTATAATGAATGTAAATTTCAGGCAAATGCATCTATTATTTAGTAAATTGATCATTTTGGAGCAATTAGCCTGGATCCTGGGCATCCCTCCTGGCTTCCCAAGATTGCCCTGGCTTAAACCAATAGAGGGTGTGCCAGTGGTCATGCATTAGGCCACTTAGCAGAGTGAACTCTGTGGGCCTCAGTTTCCCCAGCTGTCAGAGGGGGATAAAGGCAGCCCCTCAAGTCTTTCCCCCTCAGCATCTTGGCTTCTGGAATAGCTCTTTGGGATGACATTTCCTCTCTCTCGTGGGACTGCATTGCCCCACGGGGTCAAGGACCATGTCTCATTGGAAACTCTTATTTCAATGTTCAGTAAATAGTTGTTAAATTAACTTTAGGGAGAGCAATTACCCATCCTCCTTTGGTCCCCATGCCCTCCTCAGACTCCTGGTGGCTAGATCTCTTAGATGGTTTCCTCTTTTGGGGGTGGCTAAACTCCTCCTTCCACTACCTCTCACCCAGGCTCAGCAGTTCACTGTCCCTATGAGAAGATACTTCTTTGATACCTAACATTTATTGAACCCCTACTCTACACCAGACAGATTTGCATAAATTATTTTATTTAATTTTCATGGCAATCCTGAGCAGTAGATACTACCAACCCAATGTTTTAGGGAGGAAACCCGAGGCTCAGAGAGATTGAGAATTTATCCAAAGTAACATACTATTAAGAAGCACATCTGTGATGTTTTGAAATAGGAAACATAAAACAAGCACAGGAAACACATGGTCACTAATTATGTGGCCTCGACTCCAAACCCAAGACTTGGGAAAAGAGAGAGGACCATGGGCTGAGGCAGGGAGATCAGACTTCAAAGAAGAGGGGTTCGAGCAGGGCTGCCACTCCTCCCACGACTACCATAGACAGACATCTTCAGCTATCTGAGCCCAGGTCACTACTGACCTCAACTAACACAGCCAAAAGCCACAAAGGAAGCAAGAAAAACCTTGGAAAAGGGAAAAGAGGGCTCCCAATATCTTATTTAATGCTTACAGTAACCCTATGAGGCAGGTACAGTCATGATGACCTAATAATGAAGACACTGAGGCAGATGGAAATTCAAAATTCAAAGCCCAGAATAATCATTGGTATAAATATTGAGTCTTTGAGTCATGTGGAAACCATGAAGATCTAGTCCATAATCAGAGAAAGGTGCAGCCACCATAGTTAAAATGAAAAGTATTAGGTGATTAGAGCTGCAAATCCTTGACTTTCAGGGAACTCAGCTATCCAGAAGTCATTCCCCCAGAGTTCTAGTTAATTGAAGTCATATTGTCTTTTCATGTTCTTAAATTCCATAGATACATATGCTGGGTCCCTACTATGTGCCAGGCTCTGGGGCAACCACAGTTACCCCTCAGGGACCTGACAGCCAAGTGAGGGACTCCGTAAGGTGTCAGAGCAGACAAGAATCCAATTTGTAACAGGGCACCCCCACCTGGTCTGGGAGGGGTGTGGGACACAGGCCCACTTCCTTGAGGAAGCGATGTTTAAGCAGAGCCCTAAAGGATGAAAAGAAATCTGAACAGACCCTTCTGGAATCTTGCTAGCCTCCTGGGGGTAAGCTTGTATCTGGGACTCCCCCACGCCCCAAGACTTCTGGTTTGCAGATGTTCCTGCCACCTGGGAGGAGCTGGTGGCAACACCCAAGGTCCCTCTCCTATGCTGCTTGCACCCTCTCTGCCGGTCTCTTTAAGACCATAGGCTGCCTCCCAGACTGATGCAATCTGTCCATCCATCCTGCCTCCACCTAACCCTGATGAGATTTCAGGATATTTTGAACAACTGGAGGGAAAGGAGTATTCTTAGCTATGATCTGGTCAATGCAGAAGCGGAGGAATATCCGAAATGACCATTAAAACTTCCCTCTGCTCCCACGACCTGAGAGCCCATACTTCCTCTCAGCATCAAATGGGAGCTGCATGGTCTGGGGCCAGGGAAACAGGATTGGGAGTTTTATTAGACATGAAGTTTTTGTTTTTTTTTTTTTTTTTTTTTTTTTTTTTTTTTTTTTAAGGAGCAGAAATATAAAGCAAGCTGCCAGCAGCCCCTCCCTCTAGGGAATCTGGTGCTAAATCGTTCCATCCATGAGCAAAGATGCCTCGCGGCAGGAATTTGACTCCCCTTTCCCCTGGTTCCAGCGCAGTTCCCACTGGCGGCTTGGGGGCTGGGAGAGGGGAGGGCTGGGGACTGGAAATCAAACCCTAGTGGAGCAGGGCTGCTGGGTGGCAGAGCAGCCACTTTCTCATCATTGATAACAGGCGACCCTTTCTCGCATCTTGGCGCCAGACTCTTGCCAATGGGCTTGTCTTTGCTCTGGCCCTGAGCTGTAACCATCTCTATCTGTGCAGAGAGATGGAGACTCAGAGAAGGAGAACGGGGCAGGCCAGCTCCCAGTGCACAGTCAGGATTTGAACCCACGATCCCACCCCTCTGCTTTCTGTTCTTGGGCACAGACACCTCCGTTTGATATTTAACATGTGGAATGGTAGAATTAAGGACCTGGAGTAGGGTCCTGCTAGTCTTTGTTAGAAAAAGGCTCCCCTCCAGGTAGATGTCGCCCTGCAGGTGTGCAGCTTAGCAAGTGACATTTGGGCTAAATTCGGATTCTAGTTGCTCCCTTGGCAGGGAGCCCTGTGTGAGCCGCGACCTGTCCAACCGTTCATGACATCTCTGCCCAAAGGGCCTCTGCTGGACCTCAGGTGGTGCATCCTTGAGATTCTAGGAGTTGCTGTACCCCAAAATGAACTTTGCAGAGGGTAAACATGGCAGGCTCTGACCTCACCTCGCACCCCTACAGCCTGCAGGGGTGACTGCCCCCCACTGCCTTTCTTCCTGTTAGCTTTGATGTGCCTAATGCCTCCCTGGTGAGCTCATCTGGGCCCAGGTGGTTCCAATAGAAGGCTTTAGGAGAGGATGCTTAATAGCTCAGAAGACACCCTCCTCCCTTCTCTTGCCAGTCTTACCTTCTGGTCCCCCCACAGGTGTCCCTCGGAGGTGCCAAAGAGGCATGCCCCACAGGCCGGTACACCGACAGTGGGGAGTGCTGCAAAGCCTGCAACCTGGGTGAAGGTGTGGCCCAGCCTTGCGGAGCCAACCAGACTGTGTGTGAGCCCTGCCTGGACAGTGAGTATAGGGTGGCAGGTGCGGGCAGGGGAGAGGAATGACAGGGAGGAGCTGGGGGCAGGGCCTGGGCTGGGGAGGAGCATGCCCAGCCGAGGCCTTACAAGTACTCTCTGCATCCTGGCAGGGTCTCCTGCCCACCATTGTATGGGCACCAGAGTGGATAGGAGGGTACCAAAAGCAGGATAGGAGGCAGAGAAGAGAAGCTAAATAGATGAGGGAGGTATGCAGAGGAAGGAGGGGGACCTGATGGGGATACCCAGGGGGAGCTCCTTCCCACCCGCACCCCCACCCCCAGCTGAGAGGCCTGGTAGAAGAGCATGGCCAGGTGGAAAGAGTAGCTGATGCTAAGACCAGCTAAAAATATCATCTGCACTGCAAAATCAATGGCTGCCACTTACCCTGTGTGTCTGGGGGGAGGGGCGGAGGATCACATCCTGGCTGCCCTGGAGACTGACCTTGGGGGATCCTGGGAGGGCGTGGCTACCCGTCCTGTCCCGCAAGCCAACTGTTCTCCAGCTCTGAGCAAGGAAGCTGGCCTTACCCAAGGCAGCAGGGATGGGGGTTGGAGCACTCTAAGGATGCCCTTACTGTGGGGTGATTTCAAGTGGAGGAGGGGAGAGGGGTGCTCTGGTCATTACGACCTGGGATTTCCTTGGGGAGGGGAGAGAATCCAGTCTTCCAGGGCTGCTAGATGAAGGAGGAAGAAGGATGGTGGGTCTGGGGTCTGAATTCTGTGCACTTTTGAGTCAGGAGTCTCAGCTCTGCTGGATGCTGCCAGCCTCAGTTGCTGCCTTCAAGCCAGGGACTCAGTACCCTTTTCCTGACTCTGTCCAGAAATCTTTCCTCACTGCCAACAGTCAGATCCTGCCTTCTGCCTGGCACTTCATGCCCATCTGAAGGGGCTGTGGGAACCATACTCAGGTTATTCTATAGTCACACTGGGAACAAGGGTATAGGAACTGGGGATTCTGAAACCCCCTGCCAGCCTAGTCTTACCTCTGGATGCCTCCCTACCACCACCATCAGCACAACGGGCACCTATTTACCAGCCAGGCAACTCCAACTCCTTGGTGTCCCCCCAAAATGCCATTTACCTATCTCGGTGCTTGTGGATCCTATAACTCGATCCCCCAGCAGAGGGATGCCCAGGACTGCATGGGGCAGACTGGGCATCCTGTAATGGCATCCTGTAATGCCCTTGCCTTCTGGCCATCTCCCCTGGCCCTGGCCTAATAGGGTTTCCATCCCAGGGAAGGGTTGGCTAACCAATGGCTACCTTGGAACCTCCCAAGTTTGCCTCTCTCATTTCCTAGACTCCAGCCCAGGGCCTCTCCTCCCTGGATCCTAAGTCTCCCAGGATGGGACCCCACTCACCTTCTGTAAAAGCAAGGGGTGGGGTAGAGGAGCCTGGGAGATGGAGGTTTCTGGCATCTCTGGGAGGGGGAGGAAAGCAAGCTCAGAGGGGGTGGCGGGAGTCCTCCCTCCCATTTCCTCCATTTGCTCCCCCTTCTCTTCCCTCCTCCCCGCTCCCCACCAGCTGTGTTAACCGGCTGCCTTTACGAGCCCATTTTATGGGACGGAGACCCCAGCAGACTTTCCCTCTATCCTCAAATCGTTTCCACAAGGAAGCCCATTAAGCTCCTGCCTTCATTCTCTGCCAAAAAAGTCCACATTTTCCCCACCCCCTAAAACCCTCTCCCAGAAGTTTTCTGCATTTTCCCATGGGCAGGGCCCTCCCTTCTCCTCCTATGTGACTAGAACCACCCCCCTGCTACATGCCAACAAGATAAGAGCCTCTTGTTTGTGTAATTGG
Source organism: Eonycteris spelaea (assembly GCA_003508835.1). Lineage (NCBI taxonomy): Eukaryota > Metazoa > Chordata > Mammalia > Chiroptera > Pteropodidae > Eonycteris > Eonycteris spelaea. Next base: position 1,996,825 of record PUFA01000129.1, read on the forward strand.
ACATCCTGCCTTGGCCGTTCACGTTCGGAAGTCCTTTCTGCTGTCTGACGATATCCCAGCTACCGGAGTTCACCACACTTATTGTTGCCCACCCCATGGGGCCTGGCCTTTGTAGGATCCTCACTGTTTGTCAGGTGCCTTAAATTTCATTTATTCCTCACCACAACCCTGTGAGCAGAGATGTTATTCCCTGTTTTACAGAAAAAAGAAAAAAACTCAGAGAGGTTAAGCAAAACACCGAGGGTCACACAGCTAACAAGTGATGGAAGCAGTTTTAAATCAAGATCTGCCTAATCCCTAAGAAGAATAACACAGGGGTCCCTCTGCCAGGATTGACTCTGTCTTCTCTTCTCCCTCAGTTTCTGCCCCTTTCAGTTCTGTCTGGATTTTTCTTTGCTTATGCATCCCCACCCCCACAATAATGACCTCGTGCTCTATTTTGTTTCTTGGTGCCTTTAGAGAAGGTTGAAATCGGACCCCTTCAATGGGACCCTAGTTTCTCTACTTCCGCTTCCACATTCTGAGCAATCTCTCGTTCCCCCGTTCTTAGGTCACTAAATCCATGCTCTTTCTGCTTTTGGAGCAAGAAAGGATACATCCTCTTGGGATTCAGACTGGCTCGAGTTCTCTGCCCTGGGCTGGAAGGAGTGAAGATCTGCTCTGTGCCCTCCCCCTCTCTGTACAAGAAGGAGAGGACCCTGGCACCCCTGGTGTCCCTCTCCTTATTCTGGAGCTCACATCTATTCATTAAGAGCATGAGTCAAGAGTAAGCTTGGAAGTCTCCTCGTTATGCCATTTGAAAGGGCAGAGGACGATATATGCAAGTCCTTCTTGCTTTCTAGCTTCAATCTCTCCTGCTATACCTGAACTTGCTTGCCTGGAGTCTCATCCCCACCCTCAAGAGCCAAGCCCTTCAGCAGCATACAGGAGTGCCATGGGTGGGAACTTCTACTGTCTAACTGGAGTCACTCCCATTCAGGACACACCTGAGCACCCACCTGTGCGCAGAGGCATGGAAGGGCAGCTGAGGCAGGAGGCTCTCTGGTGAAGGCCCTGTGCCTGGGCTGGGTTCACAACCCAGCTCTGGCCTGCAGGGAGGGCTGGGTGGGAACCACACACAGATTATTCTTTAATCTTGCTGAGAACAAGAGCACAGGGCTGGGAACTCTAAGAGAATATGCCAATAAATTTACCTGCACCAGCTGGGTTACCCTGGGTTACCCTGGGTTACCCTGCAAAAACCTCAGGACCAGCATGGCTGGGGGCCTGGAGCGTGGGGCTGCTGGTCCCCTTCCTTCTTCCTACTGGGCTGCCTGGGATCAGGGACCCCAGGGGAGAGGGTGGGTGTCAATGAGGGAGCCAGGCTACATGAGGGGGTCAGCCCCCTGCATGGGAATCGGAGGGGTGGAGGGCCTGCAGCACTCTCACGCCAAGTGCCCAAAGGGTAGATGACTAAATTCTGGGCCCTCAGCTCCCCTGCCCGTTCATCTGCCCTCAGGTGTGACGTTCTCCGATGTTGTGAGCGCCACCGAACCCTGTAAGCCGTGCACGGAGTGCGTGGGCCTGCAGAGCATGTCGGCCCCGTGCGTGGAGGCGGACGATGCCGTGTGCCGCTGCGCCTACGGCTACTACCAGAACGAGACGACCGGCAGCTGCGAGGCGTGCCGCGTGTGCGAGCCGGGCTCGGGCCTCGTGGTCTCCTGCCAGGACAAGCAGAACACCGAGTGCGAGGAGTGTCCCAACGGCACGTACTCCGACGAGGCCAACCACGTGGACCCGTGCCTGCCCTGCACCGTGTGCGAGGACACGGAGCGCCAGCTGCGCGAGTGCACGCGCTGGGCAGATGCAGAGTGCGAGGGTGAGCGAGTGGCCAACTGGCTGCAGGCGGGGAAGGGCGCCCCGTAAGCGTCGGGCAGAGCCGAGCCTGGCCTTTAGCCACAGGACACCCTCCTTGAAATCTGACAGAGGAGATGGGCTTCCGTCCTTCTCACCAAAGGCCCTCTTTCACTCTTTCCCCATTTGGGCTAAGTGTTTGGAAAGCCACCATTGTCCCCCAGGCCGCAGCTACTACATTCTAATTCATTTGCCAGGGCTTTATTAATCATGTGACTACCAGCTGGGGATTGGATAGGTCGCTGATAAGCAGCTAGAAAGTGGCCACTGTGTCCAGAGCACAGAGCAGGCCGTGTTTGATCCCTGAAGGGGGCTTTCTGAACTGGAAAGGGGGCTTGAGAACCCTCCGGAGTTGGGACCCTTTGGCTTTGAAGCCTGGCCAAGGTCCATGGTGGTTCATGGCTCTGGGACCTGGGATGGGATCTGCCTTGTCACTTGCTATCTGCATGACATTAGTTAGGAAGGTCACTCCTGTCTTGGACCTCAGTTTCCTCACGGCCACAGGTTACCAGTGTCCTTGTGGGTTAGAGGTGGCTGGCTTACTTCAACTTGTCCCGTCTGGGGGAGGCATCAACAGTCATTGCTACAGTGTAGTCAAGGATAAAGTTGGATCCAGGCAATACTAAGGAGGTCGTGGGGGAGGGGCTTTTGGGGGTAGAAAGGAGGAGAGCGGCTGGGCCTGGGAGCCTGAGGATAGAGGCAGGGTGCATATGGAGGGCTCAGCTCCCTGGGGTGGGTGGGAGCTGGGTGCTTAGCCAGGCAGGGCCCCAAGGAGATGGGCAGGACAATTATGGTCTCTGGGTGGTGATGTCTGTCTTGGGGAGAGGGGTGGGCTTTTCCCTGCAGGGAGAAGCTGCCAATGCCTTTCCTTTATCTCCATCGCCCTGTGGCTGGACGCCCATTGGGTATGTCCCTAACCCTCGGGGTGCCCTTACTCCAAACAGGCAACACGGCAGCTCCTTTAAGGAGCCCCAAGTCTGGTGGGAGAGAGACAGGCTTCGCCTCTGTCTAATGAGAGAATGAGGTCCCAGCATTTAGTTCCCAGGAGAGCCTCCATTCTATGGAGGCGTCACAGCCTCAGTCAGCCCCGCCCCTCAGATGGGAGAGAGAGACTCCCTCCACGGGAAGCCTCCAGTGTGACACTGACTTCCACACACCCATGCCTTCCTTCCACTTCCTGTGATCTCTGGCTCCGGGAGCTCAGGGTGGAGAGGGCTATTAAGCCGGGCTGAGGCCAGGTGTGTGTGTGAAGCTTCCCACATTGAGGGGGGTGGGGGAGCCCTGGGAGAAGAATCAGGGTACAGAATATGGTGGTTCCAGTGGTGATTGCCCTGGGCCAGGAGACAGGCAAGTGGCGTCAGGCACAGGACACAGCAGGGAGGAAGTTTCAGCAGCTGGCAGCGGGCAGGCAGTCCGCAGGGTTCCCTGGGCAAGTCCGGACCAGCTGTGGGGGGATTTATTTAGTCAGGGGCGTGGTTCGAGCAAAGAAAGGTAGTGGCTGGGGTGGGGTGGGCTCTGCCTTTGGGGCGTTCATCCCAGATACCACCCCACTTTCCCAGCCACCCTGACAGAAGGCACCCCTGAGGGCTGTGTTTATCCCTGTCCCTCTTGCCTTCTCCACTCTAGCCTCTGAAGGGTTAAATGTCAACTCTGGGGCAGAGGGAACATTCCAGGAAATGGAATTTGATTCATGGTTTGGTTGCCCCCTCCGCTGCAGTGCACAGTACTTTCTTGCTACACATTTCAGGTGTCAGCGTGGTGACTCACCCACCCTCAGGGCGGAAGCCCCTCCCCACCCCATTGTCCCCGAAATTTGGGTTTGGGGGAGGAACCTGGTCCCTCTTTCCACCCGCAAGTCTGGCAGCTCCCATTCCGGAAATGGCTGTCAGGACCTGCCAAGGGCTTAGCGGGTTGGAATGCTAGTGGACATGGCCACATCTGGATCTCATCCCCACCGCCCTCCACCCCTCACCCCCCATTTAAGGGGATTGGAGAGCTATGGGGAAAGTGCCCTGGACGGCGCTGTCTTCAGCCTGGTCTGTCCCTTACTGCCCTCTCCCAGCCCTTCCCCACTACCCTCAAATCTCTGTGATGACCCGATTCACCAACACCCTCCGTTAGCCTATGGGTTGGGGTCAGCCTCAAGGCTCAGGCTGCCCTTCCAGCTGGCCCAGTCTCCCAGCAGGGCAAAAGAAGACCCTCCTCCTTTAATGCCTTATCGGGGTTCCCAAAAGACAAGGCTAGGTCTCCTCCACTTCATGCTCTACACCCTCCACCCCCTCTCAGGACTGTGGGGCTGGGGGAGGGCAGGATGGGGCAGCCAAATGGCTTCCAGATTCACATCTGGGAGACTTACCCCTCCAAAGATGCTGAAAATGGGGTCTTTGTAGCATCTTTGTCTTGGGCCCAGGAGGCCCAGGAGGCCAGTGGGCAGGTTTGACTTTAACTTGGGTGGGCAAGCTGGGGAGCGAAATGCTTTCCCCATCACCCCATAGGCATATCCTGTCTGCTTTGCTTTCCCTCTCTGCCCCAGGCGTGGGAAGTGAGGAGGGATGGGGTAGGCAGCTTCGCCCAGACAGGTACCCCCAGGCCATCCGGAGTCTACCACCTTGGGTACTGCCCCTAGCTGGGTGACAGAATGGAAAATCCACCCCACTGGTGCTAGGAGAATGGGTCCCCTGCCAAGGAGGCTGGCTACGTCCAGCTGGCATGAGAGGGCTTAAGTGGGTGGCAAGGCACAGTCTCCTTCCCGCTGAGGTGCTGGGCAGTACCTGCTTTGTAGGTCTTCTTTCCGCCAGCAGCCTGCTTCCTTCCCAGGGAGGGTTTGGGCTACCTGACGCTGTCTTCTATGGGTGGCAAGATCAGATGGTGTGAGGGCCATGCAGGGCAAGAAATAGGCTAGCCACAGTCCAAGGACTGGCGGGAGGGAAGCAAGGTAGCTGAGTTCCTCCACCCTGCCCAAGCCTAGAGTTGGGACATCAGAGACCAGACAAGAGGCTGAGTGCCAGCTCTGGGGAGGTGGGGTGGATCAGGGTACCTCTCTGCGTGGACCTGAGTACCCTCATCCTTCCTTAAGATGGGTGACTGGGGCCACTGGGGCAACTTAAGGCCAGAGAGGTTAAAATATTCCCCAGAGTGATTCTAGCTGGAGGCTTCCTGGGACCCACTCTCTTCTCTCCTTTGTGTTTTTACCTCCATGCCAGGCTTCTTGGCCCTCAGGGGAGGCAGAATAGATTTCTAGGACCACAGGTACCCCTGAGATGTGACCATCTCTCTTAACATCCCTAGTCTGTGGACAGGGAAATGGAGGCCCTGAGAGTTGAAGGGATTGATCCAGAGTCACACAGAAATGCAGCCAAAAGGGACCTAGGTCTGATTCCTGGGCTCTTGCTCTTCTCCATCATCATTACATGTACACAATCTTAACCCTCACCCCTTTGCTTAACAGCTGGGCGCATGAGCACCTGGAGTGGGCTGGGGACTTGGGAAGAAGCACTGGGAGGGTCAGAACGTAAGGGGAGGGCTGAGGGGAATGAGCACTCACTCCTGTCACCCTTTCTCCCAGAGATCCCTGGCCGCTGGATTACACGGTCTACACCCCCTGAGGGCTCAGACAGCACCGCCCCCAGCACCCAGGAGCCTGAGGTACCTCCAGAGCAAGACCTTGTGGCCAGTACAGTGGCAGATGTGGTGACCACAGTGATGGGCAGCTCCCAGCCCGTGGTGACTCGAGGCACCACTGACAACCTCATCCCTGTCTACTGCTCCATCCTGGCCGCTGTGGTTGTGGGCCTTGTGGCCTATATAGCCTTTAAGAGGTGAGAAGGGGGGTGAGGGCCAGGGAGCAACACCTCTGCCCTTAAGGCAGGTTTCACAGTGACCCTGACCTGAAAATGCATGCATTCTTAACTCAAGCCCAACCAAGCTCATCCTCACTCACCATTGGCTACACTACTCCAGGGAGTGGCAGGTCAGCAAGAGGTAGGGAGGGGGATCATCCCTGTCTTGTCCTGGTACCAGCACTGCCCTCCTCCCATGCCGCTCCCCTCCCTGACTTCCTGGCCCTCAACCATACACAGAAAGCTCGGTTACCAGCTGCCTGTGTCTTCATTTCCTGAACCCCATTTACCCACACAGTTACCTGTGCATGCGTGTCTCTTCCTTCCCACACTTGAGATGCTATGGCACCCACATCCAGAATTTCAGGGTATGCAAGAATTCCTGAAAACATTTTAAACATTTAAGTGCAATTATTGCTTCTAAAAAAAAATCATTAAAGTAATACATGCTTGTTTGGGAAAATGCAAACATGAGTAATGTCTTGTAAAGAGAAAAGCAAAAGTTCCCTTTTACCTCCCCAAATCCTACCCTCTCCTCATTGGAATCTGCTTGATTCCTTTCCAGCCATTTTCTGTACATTTATAAACACACGTACATAAAATTTTTTAGTTTTACATAAACACACAGGTTCTTTTAAAAGCATCGATGGGATAGAGTATACATATTCTACAACTTACTTTTTTACTTCACCTCCCTCTGGAGGGCTTTCCTCTGGACATATAGATTATCTGATCATTTGTAACCACTCATTCAATAATAGGAAGGGATCATAATTTATTTAAGCAATCTCCTGTTGACGGACATTTGGTTCGTTTTCAGTTTTTTCTTATTGTGTATAATAGCAGAGGAAGTCCTTGTATATCCTGCACACATGTGCGAGTATTTTACAGGCGTAGGTTGGGAAAAGTGGAATTCCCGGGGAGTTATTTATTTATGCACCATTCCACGAACGTCAGCAAACACCTGCGGTGCGCCCGAGCCCTGAGCGCCCCTCCGCCCTCACGGTGCTTTCTGTGTAGAACCAGGGCAGCTATATAGAGAAAGAAGAACCTTAGGTACTGTGGTTGGGGTTAGAGTTGGGCACCTACCATTCCCCTGACCCCCCCACACCAGAGCAAAGACACTGAACTGCAGAGCCAGGGCGGTCCCTCCCCCGCTGAGCTGGCCTGTCCCCCGGCTCCAGGTGGAACAGCTGCAAGCAGAACAAGCAGGGAGCCAACAGCCGGCCTGCGAACCAGACGCCCCCACCTGAGGGAGAAAAGCTCCACAGTGACAGCGGCATCTCCGTGGACAGCCAGAGCCTGCACGACCAGCAGCCCCACACGCAGACGGCTGCGGGCCAGGGTGAGCTGGGAGGCTGCGCGCGGGGTTCCGGAGTGATTAAGATTAGACTGTAGGAAGGACTGCCAGAGGGGCGGCTCACAGTGCCTCCGGGTGGGGGGAGGGGAGAGTTGGTGGGGGGAGGTGGGGGTTCTTTCCAGGGGACGGACCTGGGAAATGGAGGCTTGACAAATTGGAGCATCCAGACTCATCAAGCTAATTGTCCCCCCCCTGGGGCTAATTACTCCCCCAAGTGGCTGCAATTAGCCTCCTGCCCTGGACTTCTGGGAACAAGTAGTTAATTATGTCCCCTAATTAGTGGCCCAGATAGCCCAGCTCCAGGACACTGGCTACAGTGGAGTCTAGGACTGAGAAGTCTTGTCTCCTCCTCTGTCTTGATTGATCTCTGTGGGGCAGGGGAGGGGCTAGGTAGCGGGGTAATGCTGGAGCAAGGGTGGGGAGGGAGTGTGAGTCAGCATCCCCCAGCCCCTCCACAGCTCGGCCCCCCATTCAGCAACTCATCTTGGCCATCCCTCTGCCTCTAGGCCCTTGGGAAGAGAAATGCCTTGGTCCTTCTCTGATCTTCCGCTAGGCCCAGGCCCTCTGTGGAGGAAAGGGGGCCCGCGGGTAGTGTCTGACTTTCCCTGTGTTCTTGGCAGCCCTCAAGGGGGATGGAGGCCTCTACAGCAGCCTGCCACGGCAAAGCAGGAGGAGGTGGAAAAACTGCTCAATGGCTCTGCGGGGGACACCTGGCGGCACCTGGCAGGCGAGCTGGGCTACCAGCCTGAGCACATAGACTCCTTCACCCACGAGGCCTGCCCCGTCCGTGCCCTGCTCACCAGCTGGGCCGCCCAGGACAGCGCAACACTCGATGCCCTCCTGGCTGCCCTGCGCCGCATCCAGCGAGCGGACATCGTCGAAAGCCTGTGCAGCGAGTCCACTGCCACGTCCCCTGTGTGAGCCAGACCTGGGAACCCCTGCCCTGCCCTGACATTCCAACGACTGATGCTCCAGCCATCCCTTATGGGCCAGCGTCAGAGCTGAGCTCCTCTGGGCAGGGCGTTGGCGCCCAGGCCCCTAAACCACAGCCCTGTCACTGTTCCCATGTGGCCCCACTGCTGATCACACTCCCTCTCCAGCACCAGAAGTGCTCCTGCGGCCTCTCTCACCCTGTCCCTGCCCTGTCATCATCTCAGGCCTTCTGCTCCCTTCTCCCCATACGTCTAGGTGGGCCAGGACCTCCCACCTCAATGGATGTCATACCTGAGGTGCTGACACCCGGAATGGTGTTGGAGTTGATGACAAGGCCCCAGAAACTCAGAGGGAGAGGCCGAGGAACCAGAGCCATGGACTCTACACTGTGAACTTGGGGAACAAGGGAGCGTCTTCGCTGCCCAAACCCTCCCTCAGCCCCCCTCATGCCTCCTCTCTGGTCTAAGATGAAGCTCAGAGGTTTGTCAGAGCTGTGAGGGGTTTTGAAATTTAGTCCACCCCTCTTGTTTTCCACACGGGACCGTGAGGCCGGGAAGAGACAGTGGGGCAGCCAAATGTGGGCCAGCCCCCCCCTCCCTCCGAATGAGCGGCTCAGGCCTCAGGTTTGCGTGAGGACTAGGAGAGAGGAGGCCAGGCAATCCTCTGGGATGTGTCTTGCAGCCGCATCCTGTCTGCCTTCTGCCATCTCCAGGCCTGTCCCCCTCAGACATGTCGGTGTAGCATTCATGGCATGGCCCAGGCTGGAGATGCCCTCCATCCCAGCACAGACACATCCCAACACAGGCAGTATCTTCCCATAGAGTCAGCTCTGGGGGTCAGGGACTTAGGACCCCTCCCCCACACATTACACACACACACACACACACACAACACACACACACACACACACACCTGCGACACAGGCACACATGTGATGAGAACTCTTTTCTCCACGAGTCCTTTCTTTTGGGCTGGGACCGGATTCTGCCTGAAGCAGCTGCCAGAGAAGCATCACAGGGAATTGAACTCTGCTCACTGTCTTCCCTCGCCCCCGGGTTTGGCGGGCCAAGGACGGCTGAGACTTGAGCTGGCGCCTGTGTTCCAAGGGCCTGCACTTGGAGGAATGCTCTCCCCATCCTCCCCTCCCCTGCAGGCATGGGTTTGGCTGGGCCCTGAATGTTGCCATGAAGAAAAAAAGAGGGCCAGTGTGGGAATGCGACAAGAATGAACTGAGTTAGACTGTAGCCCCTAGCGGGTCTCTCCCAAGTTCAGGGGACCCTACAAAGGACTGTTTTTCTCCTAGCTTGGTGCCAGGAAGGGGTCTGGAGGTCCCTTCTGGCCTGTTCTGTTTTGCTTGATGTTGGAATGAGTGTGGCTCCCCATCTATTTAGCATGAACGAGCCCTGAGCAAGGTGTGCACTGACAGCCACCCCCTCCCCTGCCCAGGTTCTCCCAACCTTGCATAAGGGACTGGGAACATTGTATGTATGGCATTGCTTTGACCTCAATCTGTGAGGGAGGAGGAAACTCACCTGTTGGACCCTCACCTGTGCACCTGAGAGTGGACAGAGTGAGTGTATTTATTTCCCTCCTCAGCAGTTGGGGAGGGGGTTGGGGGGTGGCAAGTAAGTTTCAGCATGTGTTTGGTTCTGGGGCCCCTCCTGCCTCCCTTTGGGCTGAGATAAAACCCTTTTGGTCCCCTAGCTGGGAGCTGTGAGCTCCAGATTCCCAGACACCTTCCCCTTGCATCCTGTGTAATCATTTCTTGGGCCCTCCTGAAACTTACACATAAAACATAAGTGATGAACATTAAATAGCAAAGAAAGAAAATTAGTGCAAAGAGATTTTTCTGGAAACACACGTGGTTTGAGTCAGCAGGCATTGTATGTGTGGCAGGGACCCAGGTATAATTTCTAACTCAGTTCCTGTCCTGTTACCCTGCCCTCCCCCACACGCACACCAAATGGGTAAGTTTTAACAGAAATCCATCAAATTCACACATGTAGCCATGGAGTTAATTTAAGTGGAATAGGGAAGGAGTGGAGGCCCTTTGCCCCCAGATCTTGGAGAGGGAAAGTGAAAATATCCAATGCAGGAAGCTAGCCAGCTGTGAACTTGACCAGATGTCAGAAGTAAAACTGACCACAGGGGAGCCAGAGACTTCCTAGGAGGGCCAGGTCACAACCCCACAGCTCCCAGCCACCCACATGGCCTGGGAGACACTCCTCCCACACCCCCATGCACACATACACATGCACATGCACAGGATCTGGCGCCAGATGGCCTGGCAGGAGCCTGGCTGGCCCAGCCTGGAGTTAGGCAGGCCCCTCTCTGTCGCTCTCCCAGGCAGGTCCTAACCCCGGCTCCTGCCAGCCTGGGCTTGAGCCCTGCCTGGCTCATGGCCTGGGGGCTCCCAGGGCTGCATGGTTCCCGGTCCTAGGCCTGTTCTCTCCAAGGCTGGCCAGGAAACTGGTCAGAGCTGCTCAGACCCTGCTGGTTCCTTGGCCAGGTCCTCTGGTGGGGGGCTGGCTTGTGGTTGTTGAGGAAGGCAGAGGAAGCTTGTTCTTCCTGGGGTGGGTGGGGGGGGGACAGTAAACAAGCCTTCCTCATATCAGGATCCTGGGAGGGGCCAGCAAGAGAGAGAGAGGCCTAAGGCAGAGGGATGGCTGTCTTCTATCTCCCACTCCCAGACCGTAAGAGTTTGAGGATGGTGGGGGGGGGGGGGTTTGGACAGTAGGAGAAATGATCCTAGTACTTGGGTAACACCCAGTGTGATGGGGAGACACGATCCCAGCCTTGAGGATACCTCTAATCGGATGAAAAAAGCACAATTGCTGTCCTAAGGGAACCCCCATCCTGGTGGGGGAAGCAGCTCTGATTCGGTGGAGGAGAGCCAGATGCTGCCTGTGGGAGGGAGACGGAAATCTCTGCCTTCGCCGATGATCTTCCATTCTTGAGGCGGAGACAGCAGGAAGGGCCTGTATAGTGTGCAGTGCCATGCGAGGGGTGAGTTGGGGGGTCCCAGCCTAGACTCTGCCAGGAGTCAGGGAAGGTTTATTAGGAAAGACAGTGAAGTTGAGCCTTTAGGGATGAGTGGGGTGAACAAACTGCAAGAGGAGAATGTTCCTGGCAGAGGAAACAGTTCAGCACAGGCCCTGAAGAGGGAACAGAACATATAAGGCCTGGGGAGGCTCCTGTGCCTGGAGCCCAGAGAGTGAGCAGGAGGTCACTGAATGGAGGTGGGCTTGTGGACGGACACGCTAAAGCATCTGCATCACATCCTTAGAACACTGTGGAGCCACTGAGGGGTTTTAAGCAGGGGGAGGGACGCAGTAGAAATGTGCAGTTTAGACAGCACTAGCTCCGGCTGCAGTGTGCCGGGCGAGGGTGTGCCAGGATAGGCTGGGAGGTGGTCGGTGGTGGTTTGAAGTAAAGAAGGGGCCACAAGGATGGCGAGAAGCGGGCATTCTCAAAAGCTCCTCAGAGCGCGCAGGATTGGGTAGCGGGGTACAGAGGTGACTGAGGCTGGCCTAGAGCTCATGGGAGTAGGGGGCAGAGAGGCTTAAAGACATTGTACTAGGGATTTGCACCACCCCCCCCCACCGAATTGTGGAGCAACCCTCTCGCCCTCCTTCAGCCTAACCTCCACCCCTCCTGCTCCACTTCCCCCATGGGAAGTAACGAAAATGCTTCATGGGCTTCCTATCTTTAATGTGGCCTCAGGGGGCTCCGTGAAAACCCTGCCAGCTCCTCTAGACTCACGACCTTGCCCCAGCCATCCTCTTCCTCGCTCTCTGTGCTCCTCCAAAACGGCCCTCTTACAGTTCTTCAAGCTTCGATGTTCCCTCTGGCCACAAGTCTTTGACATACATGTCCCTTCTCTGGAACACTCTTTCCCTTTCTTTCCCAAGTTACCTTCAAATTCAGTGCTCCCTTGGGGAAGCCCTCAGTGCACTCCGGACCCAAAGCAGGTTTCTCGACTCCAGATTCAGAGAACATCATGTTCCACTCCTTCGCTTTAGACCACTTATCTCTCTTTGCAATTAGGCACCCGTCTGAGTGATTATTTGATTACTGTTAACTCCAGGAAACCAGAGACAGGGTCTGGTTTTGCTCACTTTCTAATCCTCAGCACCTTGCCTGGCATATAGCTAGCACCAAATAAAACTTTGTTGATTAAATGAAGTGCTCTAGAGCAGCACCGTCCAATAGAAATAGAATGCACGTGAGATAATGTGGTTTTCGATGTTTTACTAGCCCCACTGCAAAAGCAAAAAGAACTAGATGAGATGAACTTAATAGTATATTTCAATTAGCCCAATATGTCCAAAGTATTATGTCAACATGTAATCAATATTTTAAAATTATTAATGAACTGTTTCATTTTCTTTCCTACTAAGTTTTCAAAATTCAGGGTGTATTTCATTCTTACAGCACATGTCAGCTTGGACCAGCCCCATTTCAAGGGTTCAGTAGCCTCATGTGGCTACGGCTATCACATTGGACAGCTCCAAGGATTCCCACCTCCGGCACAGGGACCCGGTCTGAGCTAACGTTGGGCTCAGAGGACAAATGGATGCTCCCCTGCTTCTTCCTGTGTCATCAGTCCCCTTGGCCCCGAGGCCTGTAGTTCTCCCTTCTCACCTCACCTCTACTCCCAAGGCCTCTCTCCTCTTTGCTCAGGCCGGGGAACCTCTGTCCCTTACATTCCCTAGGCTAGAGGGTGAGACCTTTTATCTCCATTGGCCCATCAGAGCCCCGTCTCTTTCCCTAGTACCTCTCTCCCCTCTTCCATCCAGCATGAGGAAGCTGAGATGAGACTTGGAACAATGTGAAAGTCCTCTTCATCTAGTGGGGAGGGAAGCGGTGGGGGCCACTGAGCCTGTAGCCCAGTGCTCCAGGGGAATAAGAAGCTGGGCCAGAGCTGGGGTCAGGTGAAAACATTTCCTGTGATGCTCCGGGCTGGGGTGGTTCTGCTGACCATATGCCTGGGGGAGGCGGCTCCTTTGATAATGCGCAGCAGATTCCTCCCCAGCTTTGTGGCAGCTGGTGGGCAGAAGGCCAGGGTACAAGACTGAGCCCCCAGGCATCTGGGTATAGAAGAGCTGAGGCACGGAGGGTTCCTTCAGCCTCCGGTCCCCTCTCCTCCGACTCCCTGCAACATCTTTGCCCTTATACTGACTCCTCCTAGCTACCCCGGGCTCCTTTCAGTAATCTGCCTGTCCCGGGCCTGCTCCAAACTCCAGATTATTCTCCAGCTTCGGCAAAGACCACCCCCCCCACCCCTGCCCTGCCCTGTTCTCAGCACACATCCTTGGGAGTCTCTGATGCAACATCCTCATACAGATGGGAACTCAGTATTCTTCCCAAGGCAGATCCTGAGCGACCCTTTTATCTTCACACACAAGGTGATGCCTTCAGGCTCAATTAAAAGTTAGGGCTTTCCCCATTTCCACACCTCAATTCTATGTATTCCAGTCCCCTAGTCATGTCAGAGGAGAGGCCAGGAACATTCTCTAAGGCTCCATCATGGAAGAACACTCAGGAACATTCCGAGTCTCACCTCCCCAGCCCTCCCAGGGCACTCAGTCCTGCCCTCTTCCCACAGCATCCGGGCACTTCCCAATCCCTGGACTCCCATCCAGGCAATCCCTGCTCCAGCTGTTTCCAGCTACACTCCCAAAGGGCTCCTGGGAAAGGTGGGATTGGGTCTCCTCCCTGCATTGACTACTCCCTTTGGAAAAGCCTGGGAATGCTCCCATCCCTTTTCCATATTCTAGTGACTCATAGACGCTGGGGTCCTTCCGCATCATCCAGTGGCAGCTCGAAGGCCCCTGAGAAGCCGTCGACACTCTCTGGTCTGGGCCTAGGGCTCAGCGTCCACATTGCAGGGGCCCAGTGTACCCCAAGGCCTAAGGCTTCAATCAGCAATGCAGATGGTTCTCATCTACTCTACAGACCTTGGGATGCCAGCAGGCCACACCATGGAGCCAAGGGAGGTCACACTATGACCTTTTGGAAGATGATGCCAAGATCCAGAAATCAGCCACCTGGGAGCTCCCCTCTTCTCACCCTGTGTACCAGTTTGGATTCTTTGTAATGCAAGAGGGAACGAACCCAACCCGGTGTGGTTTAAGGGAATTTACTGTTGGTCAGAAGTGAAAGGCCCAAGGAGTAGGGCTGGCTCTAGGCCCTGCCTGATTCAGAGGCTCAGACAACATCCTTGGACCCCGTTGCTCCCTCTCCATCTCTTGCCGCCGTTTCCTCTCATAGACAATTCCCTTGTGGTGGAAAGACAACTGCACAGCTTCGGGTTCAAGTTCATGGGAAAGTGGGCATCTCAGTCCTAGAACCCAAGAGAAAGTCTTCAGGCGTCCTTGGTTCTGATTGGCCCATCTCTGGGGATGGAGATTACTGATTGGCTAAGCTAGGTCCTTTTCCGGGTCTCCATTTCTGGGGCAGGGGTATGCCCTGCCTGAAGCATGGGGGCTGAGAATGGGCTAAATTGACATATAGTCTTGAAAAGGGACCCCCTCCCCAAACAACAATGTAGCCTTATTCTAGATCAACATGGGCTCTTTCCTCTTCACCAGGCAATCCCAGCGAGCCTCCAACCTGAGACCCAGGTGTGTCTTTCTAGGAAGAATCATCATGAAACAATAAGGAAGTAAGGAAGGAGGTACTGAGGATCCAAGGAGGGAGGAATTCCTCTAACTGCAGCCACCCAGGGAGCAGGACGGGGAGGGTCCTCGAGGGGGAGGCCTTGGTCTGAACTTTGAAGGTTGAAAGAAATTTGGATTAAAGGAGCTGGAAAATTGGCAAAGAAGATAATTCCAGCAGAGGGAACAGCTGGAGCAAAGGCACAAGAGTGGAGAGTGAGGAATAGTTCCGTGTGACCAGCATAAATAATAATAGGAACAAAGTGAAAATTGGGCCAGGTCTAGCAGGGACCAGAATGCCAGGCTGAGGAATTTGGACTGAACCAGGAGCTACTGAGGTTGTCTGAGTGGCAGAGTGTCCTGAATGGAGGAAGGAACTAGAGGCAGGAAGACTGGCTGGGAGGCTGGTGCTTTAGGCACAAGAACCAGTGTTGAGGAGGAAAAGGGAAGCAATTCAGGAAATACTAAGAAGGGAGAATGAACTTGCCTTGGCACCAGATCAGATGGGGAACAGCGAGGCAGAGAGGAGTCTGCATGACGCCTGGTCTCCAGATTTGACGGGTGAAGGGAGACAGCCCTGGAGGAGGAGCAAGGGTTTGTGGAGGGTCAAGAAGAGTTTCAGAAGTCTGGGGGACAGTCAAGGAGAAAGGCAGGAGGCGTGGATATACAAGTAAGGAGCTCAGGGAAATTCCAGGAACATTTTAAAATCATCTGTCAGCCACTGAGTGAGGTCTCCATGAGATGGAGGGGGAGAGAGCCCTTAGGCGAAGCCTGCTTAGGTGACCAAGGAGAATGAGGAGACAGAGACGATCAAGAAGGGCCAGTCAGTGAGTTGGGAGGCCTGGCTCTTACAGTATCAAGGAAGCCTAAGAAAGGAGCAAGTTTCCAGGAGGAGACAGTGGGTGATCCCCAACGCAGGTGCTGCAGGGAGGCCTTGGAGAGAGAAGGCCAGGATTGGACCATGGGAGATGCCAGAGACAGATGGCAGTGGTTGGAGGTGAGGGTGGCAGGTGAGACAGTGGAGATGCCCCTCTATAGAAAAAGCTTCTCCTAGAAGCTTTGCTGAGAGGGGGAAGGAGATAGGGCCTTGCCTGGGATGAGGAGGGACTTTGTCGGGGGAGGGGAGCGGGGAGAGGAGAGAAGACGTGATTTCCATGGTCGGGGAGCTTTGCCATTTCAAACTGGGCTACCTTCAGCCATCCCTTGAGCTCCACAGCCTAGTTATAGCAGCCCAGCCCTCTGGGTGAAATTCCACAGCCTCGAGGGGCCAAGCCAGCTGAAAAGGATTCAGCTTTGATCCTCAGGGTCCTACACCTCTTGTTGCCCAACCTTCTTGCCCTCTACCTACCCCTCCACCCATTCTTCAGTCCCCCTCACACGCATCTCACTGCCACTGGTGTAGGATTAATTAGCAAGTACTAGTGCCTTGTTCTCAAAAGTTCAGTTAAAATGAAGAGGGAAATTGTCTAAAAATCTAAATGGGATTGGATTTTTTCAGGAGAACCACAACCTAGATCCCCTGTCAAAATGCCACCTCTTTGAGACTTTAATAAGCATCCATTATGCCCTGGAAGTGAGATCCATCCCTTCCAGAAGAATGGCTGAAGGCCAGGGCAGGACTGAAGAAGCTGCTAGAATAACAATAGGTTTATGCAGAAGCCACCTTGGCAGTTCTCGGCACCAAGCCCCACCTCTTCCTGGGGTAACACACGGGCTGGGCACATGCCCAGAGAATGCCACATGCTTGTCAGGCTGGAGCCTGCCTCATGCCTCTCCAGGGAGGCTGCCAGAAGCCCCAGAGCAGGGCAAACCCTGAACAAGTGACTCAGGTGAGGGGGTAGGGGCTAGGGAGGGAAGGCTACCATCCAGGCCAGATTGTGGCATGCCCCACCCTCAAACACCAGGTGCCTGGCTAGTCAAGGGACAGGAGAGGGAGCATGGGTGCAGGGACAGGGGCTTGGCACTGCCATCTGTGAGCATGGCAATGCCTCTCTTGGCAAAAGGGAAGTCCTCTTGGCAGACTGGCATAGAGGCTGTCTCAGGCTGACCCAAACACAGATTTGTGCCCAAGTGCCAGATAGCCCTCCATCAAGGAAGAGCCTCCATTGAGGACAAAGGGGCAGCCACAGTCCAGGCCTTGGGGGACGTGTCCTTAAGTCCTGCAGCAAGACGGGGGTAGGGATAAGGGTTGTCAGTGGGAGCCATAGCCTGATCCCTGATCTCTAGGCACTGAGTCTGCCCTCAAGGTTGGGAGACCACAGGGGACCCTACGGGCTCTGGGGCTAACCAGAGCCACTGAAGTGAGCGAACCAAGCAACACAGTGCCTGTTAACTGGGGCCTCTGAAGACACGGCTTAATGATAACAGACGATATTTTAAACTTTACAAAGCATTTTTACAGCTGTAATTTCATGTGATTGTCTCAGAGAGGTATTATTAGACCCACTTTATAGAGGAGACATCTAATGCCCAGAGATTTGTCCAAAGCCACTGACAGTGAGTGGCAGATTCAATCTGGGAGCATGTCTGCCCACCTGGCACCCTCATCTCCTATTCTTCTCCCATGTCAGGCTAAGTCTGCTACTAACGGACTGAGGGTGGGGGTAGTTGTGCTGAAGGTGGGGTGGGGATGAAGGATGGGGGCAAGGGGCTGGTCTGGGGGGGCAGGGAACCTGGGCGAGGGGGGGCTGGAGGTTGACCCCATTTGGGTATTTCCAAAGGCATTCCCCTTCCAGAATCCCCTGCCCCTTTCTGCAAAGAGTGGCAGGGACAGGTGGAACCCACAGGGGAAGAAGAAAGGGGGTCCCAATTCAGAGCCTGGTGTTTTAACCTTGGTGCCACCACCAACACTCCCCCGCCCTGCTCCCAGCCCCCCACCCAGGCTGCAGGAGGCTGGCGCCGCTGAGAGCCTGGTGCAGAGCCACATAGGACAGGCCTAGTGGAGGGGCAGAAGACCAGCATGGCCACACCGCAGTCCTGAGTCCCATCCTGGGGTGCCCTGGCCTGGACCCCTCCGCCCATCCCCAACTGCCCACTGCTCTGCCTGTTCATGGAGATTCCTCAGGGCCTGAGACCTCGGGCTGGGATTCAGACAAGTGTACGCTCTTTCAAGACACCCTCCCTACCCTGGGCTCTGCCGGATCCTCCCCAGGTCCCTGAAGTGAAGGCTCCAAGGCCCACCTGCCAGAACGCTCTTCCCACTTTTGCTGCTGAGGCACAAGTAGAAATGACATGAGCTTAAGAGCCACACAGTCCTGGGTTCAAACCCTGGCCTTGCCACTTCCTAGCTCTGGGATCTTGGGCAAGGCAGTCACATACTGTCATTGAGCCTTTGTTTCTCAGCTGTTAAATGGGAAGAAAGAGCAGCTCCCTTTAAAATTTGCTGTAAAACTTAAAGCTAATATATGTGAAGCTAGATCTATTACAACCCTGGGTCACAGTGGATATCTGAGTCATCATCATCCCCACCCTGACATTACAGTCCCCCATAAGAAGCCTATCCTGCCCTTCCAGCCCATTTCCCACTCTGCTGCCAGACTGGGTAACTTTTGTTCCCTGGGCACAGTCCACACTCCCCATTGGGGCCTTTACTACTGCACCTGCTGCCTGTGGGGCCCTTCCCCAGCCTTACCTGTGGCTGCATACTTTTCTCAGCTCCTCCTGGAAGTCCTCCAGGATCTCCTTAGCACTTTATATAGAAAGGACCCCATTCCATTCCATTTTGGGTCCTTGCTTTGTATCTTTTATTAAATTATAAGCTGATTCATCTCTGCAACCTTTTCCATCCCCACTGTGCCCACACCTCCCAGCACCTTGTGCACAGTAGGTGCTCAGAAGCCTATGGAATGCTGACCACTTTCCTCTCTCATGGAGAAATTGAGTCTGTTTCCCCTGCAACCTGCTTGGACCCGCTTGCACATGGAGTCCTCACACCATCCAGTGAGGAGAGAGCATGGTAATCAAGGAGAGCCTGGAACCCAACTGCACTCAGAAAGATAAAGACAGTGGGAGAGCGAAGAGAGAAGCAAGCATATTCATGGAGGCCAGCCCTGTGACTTAATCCAGCTGACACGTTTTGGCAAAGCCATTCTCATTTTCTCTCTGACACCAGCCAGGCCAGCAGCTCTCACCTCACCCCATTCTTGGCTGACAATGTAGAGAAGGAAAAGCCACCCACAGACACCACTTATGAGACAGACATAGCCTGGGCCTCCAGGCAGGAGCTGGAGGAAGGCTGTGGGGTGGGGGAAGTACAGACAGGGAACAATGGCTGAGCTTGGCTGCAGCTAACACCTAGCTGAAGACTAATATATCAGACCTGTCCACTTTCTGGGCTACTTCTCCCCATACACACTACCCCAGCTCCAGTCCCCTTTTAAATTTTTAGTAAAGGCCCTTCTTCATTTAACCTGAACTGTAAGCTCCTTGAGAACAAGGGACTGGCTTTTACTAATTAATCCCCACACTCAGCACTGTGCCGGATGAATAACTATTTGTACAATTACCCTGTTGTAGCGATGAGGAAATTGAGGCTCAGAGAGGTATATGACTCTCTCAGGGTCACACCATAGATGCACAGCCGATGAGGGGAACCCATTTGAGAAAATGGGCCTCCAAATACCCTGGATGCTTCTCACAATCCCCTAGGGATAGGGGATCTCAAAGGCAAGATACTCTCTGCAAACAAATTCTCAAAGCTCAGCAAATTCTAGAGGATTCAGGAGCAAAAATCAGGCTTCCTGCTTCCACACACACACACACACACACAACTCCCAGGTCTTCCAAAGTGACTTTCCCGCTTAGAAGACCCCAAACCTCCTGACCAGAGGAACTCCTCTCCCAGTTTTGCAATAAACTCCTACCTCTACACCTTCCTTTGCTGCCCTGGTTCCACCAGGGAGGACCTCAGGCCCCGGGGTACAGTGAGGCAGCCACCGATGCATGTGGACAGCAACTCAGGGGTCCGGCTCCCAGGTTTCAGTCTTTCGCCAACTTTGAGCCAACCTGCATAATTAGCCAAACTCTGTACTCTCCCTCTGTCTGCCTTAGGTCTAACCTCAGTGTCTTCTGCTATTTAGAGCTGATAAAATTGCTTGGAGCAACTGTTAAGAAACTCCCTGACTGATGGGAAAGGCATGATTCTTGTCTCTCATCATCTCCCAATCTGATGGTGGAAACAGGTCACACTTGGAGGACAGCAGAGACACAAAGAGCAGTGCACATCGGTTCAGGCGACTGGAGGGCGGCAAAGACAGAGTAAGGTGACATGCCTGGGCAGGGAAGGCGGGGAAGAAGAGTTGTGATGAAGAGAGAGCTTTTGGCTGGAGGAAAGCCTGGGGGAGATGGGGAGGCTTGCGTGGGTGGGTGGTGGAGGCTGCCTGCCAGGATTTGCAGAGGGAGCTGAGGTGGCTGAACTGGCGGGAGCAAGACCCCTGGAGGCCCCAAATCCTGAACTGGGCTTCAGCAGAGAAACCTAAGCCTATGCCCCGCCCCCCTTCCCAATCCTCGGATGCTAAAAAGCCCACGACATTTACGACTTTAGGAGGGTAGAGAGCCTGAGAAACAATCGCAGACCATATGGATTTGTTTCCTGGTTAAAAAAAAAAAAAAATCCCTCTAATTAGGCCGGGAAAAGCCATTGGCCTCTGTTTCTCGAGGCCCCTGGATTCAATTACCGCCCAGCACCCCCCACCTCCCTGACTAGCAACTAGAGCTGGGGCTCTTCCCACCTCCTCCACACGGGGCTCAGAGTGGTGCCCTGGGAAGGGATGGCCCAGGGTAGAGAGCAGGAGGGGCATGACGCGGGCCAGGAGCCAGTGAGGAGGTGGGGTGGGGGGCGCACAATGTTTTTACTCATGTCTGATGGATTTGATAGTAAATCTCGTCCAGGTTGTGGTGAGTCCTGAGTCCAGCGCCTTGTCTCCTCAGCCCTGGGAAGACTGAGGTCTTGGGACAGGACTTCCTTAGACCCCTTCCTCCCTGGCAGGAAAAACCTGACATCAAAGGAAAACGGAATCGTTTGAACAAGGTGTGAGGTGGAATTATGCGTGTTTCCAAAAAAAATTATTTTATTGCTGTAATGTTTTTTTCTACAAAATCGAAACAACGCATGAAAAAGCCCCCACTCCTCCACCTGTGCTCTGGATCCTCTCCGAGGACTGTGTCTCAGTCTATAAACACTCTCCCACTTCCCTCGTCCTATAAACACCTTCTCTGAGCCCCGCCACCCTCTCAAACCTCTGTCCTCTCGTCTTCCCTGCCAAACTCCAGATTCTGGGAAAAAGAGGTTCACCTCTCCTCCCTCCACCCTCAACCAACAGCACTCTGCTCTCCTTCAACGCCCCCACCCCTGTCTTGCCCAAGCTGGCTTCCCTCCTGGTGGGATGCAACGCTGCACTCACTGGTTTCACCCACCCAGCCTCCCTGCGCCTGCGCTCTGAAGGACGCATCTTCCCGGAAGCGGAAACGCTGTCCTCCCAGAGCTGTCAGAACGCTGAACTACCTCTCCATCAGCTCCTCAGCCCACTGCCCCAAGCGCAGAGCTTCTGGGTCCTCTCTAGCTCTTTATTCTCTCTAGGTGGTGCTATCTTCCTGGGTCACATGACCCACTGCCGCAGTGGCCCCCCATCCCCACTCTAGATGGTTCCCAAGTATGCTACTTAAGCACTCCCCGGCTCTTAGACCAGATTTTCTGGTTGCCTGTTAGATCCTGCCTTTTGCATATGCTACCAACAACTCAAACTCAACGTGCTTGAAATGCAATGAGAAGTCATTCCTTATCTTCACCACTCCTCCAAAAACAAAACAACAACACAAGTTCCTCCCTTAGTGCTGTTTTTTTTTTTTAAATAGTAAACTTTATTTCGTAGAGCAGTTTTAGATTCCCAGCAAAATTGAGTGGAAAATACCCAGAGTTCCCATAGATGCTCTGTCTCTGTTACCCTAACACACATCCTGCCCCACTATCTACATCCCACACCCTAATGGTACAGGTGTTACAACTGATAAACTTACATTGACACATTATTATCGCCTAAAGTCCATGTTTGCATTATAGTTCACTTTTAGCGTTGTGCAGTTTATAGGTTTGGACAAATGTATGACAACATGTATCCACCATTATAGTATCATACAGAATCGTTTCACTGCCCTAAAAATCCTCTGTGCTTATCCTATTTACTCCTCCTTCTCCTCACCCTCTGGCAATCACTGATCCTTTTACTGTCTCCATAATTTTGCCTTTTCCAGGATCTCATATATTTGAAATCATAATAGTATGTTATCATATAACAGTGTTTTCACATTGGGTTCTTTCACCTAGTAATATGTATTTAAGGTTCCTCCATGTCTTTCTATGGCTTGATAGCTCATTTCTTTTTTGTGCTGAATAATATTCCATTGTCTGGATATACTATGGTTTATTTACCTATTCACCTACTGAAGGACATTATGGTTGCTGCCAAGTTTTTGGCAATTATAAATAAAGCTGCTATAACCATCCATGTGCAGGTTTTTGTGCAGATATAAGTTTTCGATTCATTGGGTGCACAACTGCTAAGTCATATGTTAAGAGCATGTTTAGTTTAGTAAGAAACTGCCAAACTGTCTTCCAAAGTGACTGTACCATTTTGCATTCCCACCAGCAATAAATGAAAGTTCCTTTTGCTCCACAGTCTCCCCAGCATTGGTGTATTGGTGTTTTAGATCTTGGCCGTTCTAATAGTACACTGCCATCTCATTGTTATTTTAACTTGCAATTCCCTAAGGACATATAACGTTGAACATTTTTTCATGAGCTCACTTGCCATATGTATATCTGCTTTGATGATTAAGAACTTTTGCCCATTTCTTAATTAAGTTGTTCCTTTTCTTATTGTTGGGTTTTAAGAGGCTTTTGTATATTTTGAATAACAGTCTTTTATCAGATATGTCTTTTGCAAGTATTTACTCCCAGTAAGTAGCTTGCCTTTTCATTCTCTTGATGCTATCTTTCACAGAGCATAAGTTTTAAATTTTAATGAAGTCCAGCTTATCAATGATTTTTTTTTCTCTGATTGTGCCTTTGGTATTATATCTAAAAAGTCATCATCATGCCCAAGGTCAATTGGATTTTCTCCTATGTTATCTTCTAGGAGTTTTATAGTTTTGCTTTTTCACATTTTGGTCTCTGATTCAATTTGAATTAATTTTTGTGAAGGATGTAAAGTCTGTCTGGATTCACTTTTTATTTTTTTTATTTTTTATTTTTGCATGGATATCCAGTTGTTCCAGCACCATTTATTGAAAAGACTACATTTTTTCCCATTATATTGTCAAGGATCAGTTACATGGCTCTATTTCTGAGCTCTCTATTCTGTTCCTTGGTCTGTATGACAATTTTTAACTCATATCACACTGTTTTGATTACTGTAGTTTTATAGCAAATCTTAAAGAATAGTGTCAGTGTTCCGACTTTGTTTTCTCTTTCAATATTGAGTTGATTATTCTGTTATTTTTTTTCACTTCTTCACATAAATTTTAGAATCAGTTTTTTGGTATCTATAAAATAACTTGTTGGCATTTTGATTGAGATTGCATTGAATCTATAGATCAAATTGGGAAGAATTGAGATCTTAATGAAATTCAGCTTTCCTACCCATGAACATAAAATACTTCTCCTTTTATTCAGTTCTTTTTGATATCTTTTATGAGAGTTTTATGGTTTTCCTCATATAGATCTTGTACATATTTTGTTGGATTTATATCTAAGTATTTCATCTGAGGGGATGCTATGTAAGTGGTAAAGTGTATTTCATTTGAAATTATATTTGTTCGTTGATATATAGGAAAGTGACTGCTTTTTGTATATTAACTGGAATCTTGCAACCTTACTACAATCACTTATTAGTTCCAGGAGGTTTTTTTGTTGATTCTTTCACATTTTCTATTTAGACGACCATGTAATATGTGAAGAAAGGCAGTTTGAGTTCTTCCTTCCTTCTCAATGCCTTTTATTTTCTTCTCTTGTCTTACTGCATTAGCTAGGACTTCCAGTACAATATTGAAAAGCAAAGGTGAGAGGGGTGTCCTAGCCTGTTCCTGATCTTAGTGGAAAAGCTTTGAGTGTCTGAATTTTAACTATATATTAGCTATAGGGTTTATCAAGTTATAGGTTTTTTTTTTTTTATCAAGTTGAGGAAGTTCCCCTCTATTCCTAATTTACTGACAGTTTTAAAATCATAAACGGGTGTTGAATTTTGTCAGATGCTTTTTCTGAACCTACTGATGTAATCATGTGATTTTTCTTCTGTAGCCTGTTGATGTGTAGATTACATTAATTGACTTTCAAATATTGAACCAGCTCTGCATACTGGGATAAATCTCTCTTGGTGGCAGTGTATAATTCTTTTTACACATTGTTGGATTCAATTTGCTAATATTTTGTTGAGAATTTTTATGCTCATGAAAAATATTGGTCTGTGGTTTTCTTTTCTTGCAATGTCTTTGTTGGTATTAGGGTAATGCTGGTCTCATAAAATGAGTTAGGAAGTATTCCTTCAGCTTCTATCTTCTGGAAGCGATTATAGAGAATGAGAATTAGTATAATTTTTTCTTTAAATATTTGGTAAAATTCACCAGTGACCCATCTGGGCCTCATACTTTGTTTTGAAAAGTAGTTGACTATTAATTTAATTTCTTTAATAACTATAGTCCTTTTCAGATTGTCTATTAGTGCTCTGTTCTTAATTGATGACACTTTCGCCTTCATTTCACCTCAATTTCTAACTGTAAATCAGATGGCAACTACCTTGGTCAGATCTACCTCCGTCCAGAGTAATTGAAGGTTTGGAAGCCGGGTTCTTGGAGACCAAAAAGGTTGTTTCAACATTATCACTCACTGGCTGTGTGACTTTCGACCAGAATCTCTCTGATTTCAACTTCCCCATCCATAAAATGAGGTGGGTTGGTTGCCGGTCACATTGTCATAGCACACCACTGGGCTCTGCAGTGAACAACATCTACATGGCCAAATGCTGTTTGTTGGTTGTTGTTGTTTTGACAAGGATCAACGTTTAGGAAAATCACAGAAGACTTGTCTATGGTCATAGCCTAGAAGGTAAATGTTAAAGACTTGATGTCAAAAGTATAGTTCATCGTAGTTGAAGAGTGGAAGGAAGAGAAGAGAAGTAGGGACTAATGTCCTCACCTCCAAAGTAGAGAATAAAGAGATGCCATCTACAGTGGGCTAAACAAGCAATAGACATAATCCTGATGTGTGACGTTCGATGGTGCAGGGATGAGGAGTGGAGTGTCTGAGAACATCTGGGAGGAGGAAAATAACTGGGAGATTGAAAACCAAACCTTTGTCGATCCTAAAGGTAATCCATTGATAATTTCTGAAGTTGACAGGTCAAGGAAGAGAAGTAAATAAAACATTTTAAAATGACAGTATAAAAATTAGAGATAAGAAGGTAATCACTAGAATATCTAAAAATAAAAATTGTTAAAAGATTTTCCTGGGGAGCAGCACCCCAGATGGAAAACAGAGAAGTTGTTTTTCACTTGAATCCCTTCTGTGCTATTTAATTTTTTAACCCTATGTGTGTAGTTAAAATAACAATATTTCAATAAGTTGTTTTAATTAGAAATTACAACAGAGGACTTTTTGAGTTTTAAAGTTTTTAGACATTTTTAAAAGTATAATTTACATAAACTAAACCGTACATATTTAAAGTGCACCATCTGATCATTTCGACTTGTGAAACTCTCACGTCCACCTCTCTGGGAGCCCCAGGCTCTGCCCTAGTCTCCTCATGGCAGAACCGGAAAACCCTTACCAGATAGGAAGAAGGGGCAGAAGGGAGGCAGAACTGGGATTTTCTGGGCCCAGAGGGGCTGCTCCCCTCCTAGAGGGTACGGAAGCCCCTGTATCATGTGGGAGGCTCAGCACACTGGAGGTCCCACAGGGATCCAGAGCTCCCACCAGCGCCTCTTGTGGTGCTGAGGGCTGGCGAGCAGGGGGGCGGCTCGTGGTAGATCCATTATCGTGCCCTGAAGATTCGGGGTGGGAAGTGCTGTGGCCCTGTCTTGTCACCCTGGCACTTTGCCGAATGTGCAGATGTCCAGCCCCACCTTGAGACTCAGAGATTCAGTGGGGCTGGGCTGGCGCTAGGCCTCCGAGCCCCAGGTGATTCTGTTGTGGCAGGTGGTCTGGGATTCCGTTCTGAGAGATGCTGCTCCATGGGATGTGCGTCGTCGTTCCCCCAAATTGTTGCTGGGAGGGTGGAAAGCTGGACAACCTCAGTGCTCAGAAAATCTCCCAGGCAGGGACCAAGGGGAGCTGAGGGCTGGAGAGAGCCACTGGCGGAATGTGCAGAGAAGGAGCCCAGGTAAGCAGGCAGAGGGGAGCTGGGGTGGAGGACTGTGACATCCCTTTAAAGTACCTTGTGCCC
Organism: Eonycteris spelaea; assembly: GCA_003508835.1. Classification (NCBI taxonomy): domain Eukaryota; kingdom Metazoa; phylum Chordata; class Mammalia; order Chiroptera; family Pteropodidae; genus Eonycteris; species Eonycteris spelaea. Next base: position 2,022,941 of record PUFA01000129.1, read on the forward strand.
TGGGCTCCCTCCCATCCCAGATCTTATCTTTGCGTGCTGTCCCTGGATGGTGTTTTCCCTGGAGTACCCCAGGACCCCCAGGCAGGAGGAGGGGACAGATCAAAGGGCAGGGCAGGCGCCCTGACAAGGGAATCTGAGATGCCTTCTTTGTCTGCATCCTGGGGAGGCACAGCCTGAGACAGGATGGGTGGGTGCCCTGGGCCAGCGGCTGGGCAGGGGGTGGGAGTGTCAGTGGAGAAACCAAATCCTGGTGTATTCACTGTGGACAAAAGGAAAGGCTTGGAGAGGGATCTGGCTCCTCTCACCAGCTGCTCTGGCTGGACTTCCGGCAAGGTCTTGGGACATCCGGGTCAGGTTCTTTTCAGGGACAGGAAAGACCCAAAGTGGGTGGGTTTTACCCTACAGGTTGGGGACTCAGGTCCACTCACTAAACCTACTTTTAGCTGATTCCAAGTTACCCACAACCAGGAGGGGGAGCCTAGGAGCAGAGCTGGGTGGGGGAATGTGGAGTAGGAAGTAGCCTTTCCCCCACCACCCTACCCCCCACCCCCCCACCCCCGCCGCCACCACACCAGATTCTCCAAACCCAGACACCCTCCTGACATCCCTGTTCCTCCTGAGAAAGCAGACTGGCCACTTGGGTGTAACACTATCCCCAGGCTCTGAGCTCCCCCACATCTGGAGCCCCAGCTGCCAGCCCGCCATGGAGGCTGTGAACTCTTCCCCTGCAGCCTGTATGGTCCCAACAATAGGAGAAGAGCCGAGGGGAGCAGCAGCTGTCTGTTTGGGGCTGTCTGGCCACAGGCAGGCGCCTGGGCTCTGTAGGGGGGTGGTGGGGGAGGATCCGTGTTTCACCTGCCTCTATGGTAATTTGGGTCCTTACAGTTGCTGTTAGGATTGGGGGCATTGTTTGGGATACAGTTAGCCTTATCCCCACTTTGGTCTGAATTCAAGGACACCCAGAGACTAGGACCCCCAAACTGCATCCCCCTTTAATTCACCCACTGTGACCAGTTGGATTCCACATAGGTTCACAGGCCAAGCCCCCCCATGCAGCCAGGTTGGGTCTAGAGGTGGAGATACATGGGGGCCGGGTGGTGGCCATGTGAGGGTCTGGATTCAGCCGCCTGTTCTCCTGTGTCCTCGCACAGCCCACGCCCCTCCCCCCAGCATCTCGCACAGCCCACGCCCCTCCCCCAGCATCGCCCTCCAAGCTGGTTATTCTCCAGCCCACCCAGATTAGCTGCCCGGTAACAAATGACCAGGCCTTTAGCAGTTTACAACACACAAATATTTTTATCTCACAGTTTCCACAGGTTAGAGTCTGGGTCCGCTTCATTGGGCCTGCTGCTCAGGGTGTCACAAGGCTGCATCACCGTGTCAGCCTAGCTACTCTCCTTCCTTCCCTCCTCTTCCAAGCTCACGGAGTAGTTGGCAGGATTCGATTCCTGCAGCTATGGGACTGAGGTTCTGGTTTTCTTGCTAGCTGCCAGCCAGGGCTGCCCTCAGCTCCTAGAGGTCACCCACAGTTCCTTGCCACGTGACCCTCTCTCGGGCCCTCTCACTATAGGGCAGTGTATGTGACTTCAGGAAGGGCCTTGATCCCACCTTTAAAAGACTTCACCTGATTAAGCCAGGCCCAACAGAATTATCCCTTTTTTGATAACTCAAAATCAACCGATTTGGAGCTTAATTACATCTGCAAAACCCCTTCATCTCTGATATATTCTGTGAGCTAGAAGCAAGTCACTGGTTTTGCCCTGCTCAAGGGGAGGGTATTATATGAGGGTGTGACTCACTAAGGGGGTCACCTTAGTGTGCCTCTGCCGCACCAGCCACCCAGGGTCTTTGCAATGTCACAACGCCTCCTCCCATAGACTTCCACCATCTCTGGGCCTTGAGATAGAGAGCTGGCCATAGCCTGGGGAGGAGCCAGGTGTGGGCCCTTTCTTTCTTGGACTTCCACTCAACATAGGACTGTCGAAAGTGCACAAAGCATGCTGGGAATATACAAGCTGGTGAGGCTATGACTTTGCCCGCTGGGTCCCCCATCTTCAAGGGGAAGGCCAACCCCACATAAAGAAACCACTTTAGACCCTTAGGGGAGTCCAGGAAAACTTGTCAGGGGAAGGATACTCTGAGGTGGCTCTGCTGGGATTTTTTTGCAGACAACCCAAGTGGGGGATGGGCGGGGCTCGTCCACAAAGGGGCAGCTTAAAGGAATTGGAATTTGGAAAACAATGTGACTGTTGACTAGAAAACAGAAGAGGGAGGGCTGAGGGAGTCGGAAACGTGAACTTCTGTGAACAGGGGGAGGACATGATGATATCTTGTCAGGGACACCTCCTGAGAGCTCTGTCTGCCTCTCTGTATTGAGCTCCCACCACGAGCCAGACGCAGGATTTGGTACTGGGAACACAACATTGAATCAGCAGAAATCAGGGATCTTAGAGATGAGTCAGGGACACAGATAGTAACCAAATCATCAATTACATCCTGGAATATGAGCTAGAAGGAAAGAACAGGGTACTATGGGGTCCTGGTCTAGCCCGGTGAGTTCACAGAAGCACGGGGTGGGGTGGGGGCAGGGCTGGCGTGGCCGGCGCACATGCAGTCTGAAAGCAGCCTCCTGGTGCCTGATTCTCATTGCCTCTAGAGCAAGGGCCACAAACACGTACTCCTGTGTGCCGGCTCTGAGATGGCACACTCCCTCTGCCTCCACACACTGTGGAGGGAAAGCATCTGATCGCTGACCTCCCTGCACAGGCACAGAGACCCTCAGCCAGCCAGAGAGGCACAGCCACTTGTCCCCAAGTCATGCGAGCTCCCTCAGACCTTCACGCCTCCGCACACCCAGCCCCAGATGTTCTCACGCCCCACTGCTCCAGACACAGCCTCAGACAGCTGCGCAGCTGGCCGCCCGTCCGGCTTGTGGGATAGTGGGCCTGCCAATAGCCCTGGGAAGGAGGGCAAAGAGGGGACACCTCAGACAAACAGCGCACTCCCTGAGCCAAAACATACACTGGTCAGAGGCCTGAGCAGGCAGGCTGGCCAGGGGGTGGGCTTAACCCCTTGTCTCCAGCACAGCTCCAAGGAGTCCCACGTGTCCTCATCGATGCCATTGCCTTGCCCTCCGGCCAGATGGCCCTGCTCTTCGACCATCCCAGCAGACTCTCCTGGCTAGGCAAGAAGAGTCTGTTCTTGCTCCTGGGGCAACAGATTTATTCATTCATTGTTACAGAAACAGGACACAGGTCTGGAGGTTCTTTCTGTTGTCTGACCTGATCCCACCCTCTGACTTGGTCTGCTATGGCAGCTGCTGACTGCCCCTCGCCCTCGGATTTCAAGCAGAGAAACAGGAAATGGGTCTAGGAATAGCAGGAGCAGCAGAAAAGGTGGCGGCAGGGTCTGGAGGAGCAGAGACACCCTTCGTGTCCCAAGGGTGTTGCTTTGCTCTGGAGGCAGCACAGTGCAGCAGGTAAGCCCTGGGCTGCCGTCTCAGCTAACCTCTCACCCCTGGACGGGTTACTGAGGTCTCCGCAAACCTATTTCTAAGATGTCAGTGAGTGTGGGAGCTGCCTCACGCAGCAGGCTCGGAGGAAGAAGGGAGGTAATACAAGCGAAGGCCGTTGACCAGCGCAGGCGCCCTACGTGCTCAGCCACTGCCACCAACCGCCATTCTGACAGTCTAAGTGCTGAGCAGCTCCAGGGAGAAGGATGTCTGAACCATCTTGAATTCACACTCTAGTGGCCCAGGCAGACACTGAACATGGAAGCAATCAGCCAGCGAGCTCAGCCCAGTCTGTGACAGGTGACAGGAAGGAACTCAGAGCGGGTGAGCAGGAATCTGGATGGATGGGTAGGATGCAGCGTGGGCGGTCTGGGCTCTTTAGAGAGTGGCTATTTGCCTGTCTGTCCACTCTGTGTCCTGGTGTGCACATGGAGAGTTAAAGGTAAGCCCACACCAGGCCCTGCACCCGAGACCTCAAAGTCTGACAAATGCTCAGAGAGACACAGAGTTACAGGAGCACACAGCAGGCGTCCGTTATTCCTCGGCAGGCAGAGGGAGAGGAGAGTCTTGGGGGTGTTGGGGAGAACATTTGAGCCTGGGATGCGGCGGGGGAAGCCCTATGAGACCACGTGTGAAAGGAATTGGGATATGGAGTTGGGACGCTTAACAGGCACTGGGGAGCCATGGAAGTTTGAGGTCCAGAAGCGACTGTTCAGATGTGGGTTTCGGAAGGACCGCTTTGGGGCTGTGAGGAAAAGAGATTAGAAGGGCTGACCTGGGGTGGGGCCTGGGGTGTAGGCAGAAAGCCCAGGCAGGAGCCAAGTCTGTGTTTGGGTGGAAATCAGCAGCTGCTGGTGACTGACTGGGCCTGCAGAGGGTAGGACTGGGTTCTCCCGAGGAGCCAGACTATTATTCTCCCTGCCCCATGCAACTCAACAAATCTCAGCAGCATCTGCGAGGAGCCAGGCGTTGTGCCAGGTGCAAGAGACAGCCACGAGCAGGCCAGAGGAGGGGTCTCACGGAGATGCCAGTGGTGGGGAAGATAGACATTAAACACACCTCACGGGGAGGGATGGCTCATGAATTATAAAAGGAAAGTGCGGTGAGCTCTCTGCTTTAGCCCTGAGCCCCCTGAGGGCAGGGGCCATGGCTCTCTTTCACGCCAGAGATGCCTGAGGTCAGGGCAATGTTTTCTCCATGAGGCTGGAGGCTCCCTAAGAGAGAGTCCGTTTCCTGTCCGGCCAGCAGGCGCCTGCCTGCTCCCACATCTCCTGAGGGGCCAGGAACAGAGGAGAGCTGCTTGTGTCATCCTGAAACATCCACTAGCCGTCTGCTGCTTCCTGAACTGAGCCCACTGTTCCCGGGAGGCTGGGTCACCCGCTCTTTCTCAGAGGCACCTCTCAGGGGTGAGGCTGGGCCAGGGGAGGATCCACTCCAACACAGGGTGTCCACTCGGCCTCAGCCCCTGCTCCCACTGTCCTCCGCCGGCTCCAGCCTCCATGGCCTGCTCTTCCCCAGCTGTGAGCTCGCTCAGCGGCTGAGGTCAGGGGTGACTACTGCATGGGGCTAGACGCCAAGGGGCAGGGGTCGAAGGTCGACATTCACCCTAAGGAGGGGCCTGAGGACAAGACCAGGGTCGGAAGAAGACCCGGAAGGATTGCCAGAACAAGGAGGGTCTAGGAAAAAGAGCTGGGAGACAAGACCCCTAGACTCTGTCCTCAGTTCCTAAGGGCCTTGGGCAAGCCCCTTTCATTCCATTGGCCCGTTTTCCCATAAGGTGATGAGCCTGGGATGGAGTCCCTTCTGGCTCTCGCTTTTTTGAAATTCCAACAAGGACACTAAAACTGAACAGTCAGGAGTTACCTCATGTGAGAGTCCCATGAAGCCAAATGAGAGGAAATGCCACAGCACGAGAAATTCAAGGCTGACATTAAGAAGGACTTCCTAGGAGGAGGAGGGATGAGCCCCTGGGCAGGCTTTGTGTCACTGTTTTCCAGGGCTCCAGCTGACTAACCAGCAGGAGGGACCTGTGGCCAAGGCAGCAGCGGGAGATACCTCCTACCCTTGTAGCTGGGATGGGGACTTTGTCCTGAGCAGGCTGGGTTTCCCTTTCTGGCACTCATGAGACCTGACCTTTAACATTCGGCTTAGTCCTGAGGCAAGGCTGTTTGTTCCTCGCCCCACACCACTAGGATTGTGCAGGGCTGGCTTGGAGGGGCGTGGCAGCCTGTCTGATGGGGCAGACACAGCCCTGCATTCAGGACGTTCCTGACCATGGAACAGGCACTGACTCCAGGGAGCGCTAATCTGATAGGGGACACACAGCTCCCGTCTTTAGGGGCCCTAATAGAACAGAGGAGTCACAGGGAAAAGACCTGTCGCAGAGAAAAATGACCCGAGAGTCGGGCAAACCCCAGACCCCCCCACTCTGGAGGCAGCTGGACCCCAACTGCGTGTGAATCTGAAACTGGATCAGGAGGCAGAGACAGCAGCCTTCCCGGCAGTGTGTTGGGGGCCTTGTGGGGGCGAGGAAACTGTGCACCCCCTGCCCCCAGCTTGCTATAGACAGGAACATGGGTGTAAGGAACGGGGCGGGGTGGAGGGGTCCAGGCCTTGCTGGACTATGTGCACATCTGTGGGCAGAGGCCCTGGTACCTGTACTCAGGCCTAGGGAATGGATGTGCCCAGGTGTGTCCTCTTTGGTGCTGGTGAGCATGCTCCACACAGAGGCTATGCAGAGTCTGCAAGAGTGTGAGGTGCAGGAGTGTGCACTGTGTGTGCAGCACATGTGCATGAGCTAGGATGCAGACCCTGGTGGAGTGAGGACCTTGGTCTCAGCCCCATGAAGTCATACTGGGTAATGTGCAAGCCTTGCCTGGGCTTTGGGTTCCCTGCTCACGGGGAAGGGGTGGGATGGCCATTTGAGGCTTCCCTGGCTCCATCCCATTGGTCTGTGCTCTGAGCGCCAGGGGAAGCCCCAGGGGCCCTGCAGGCCTACCTCCAGGCCTCCTGTCTGCCCTTGATCCCTTGCCTTGGCGCCCAAACAACTGTGCCTGACCAACGAATGCAGGCCAGGCCAGCTGTCACTGTGACATCCATTCTCCGCGGTGGGTCTGGAAGCTCCCACCCAACTCCCCAGCTCCCACAGCTGGGAATTATTCCAGGTGGCACATGGAAGCCTCTGAGGCCATGGGGTCCCTCATGGGGTTTGGAGCCTTAATTCCATAAGCTGGGAAGGACCAAAGCATCAAGGAACTCTGTTCCCAGTACCCCAGAGCCCCACTTTCCACTGCCCCTGCCCCAGGGCTCAGGAGCACTTCCTGGGGCCCCAGCCCAGGCCAGGAAAGAGACGCCTGCTCATTTGCTTACAACTTACATCTGATTTGCATGTGCCTCCTGGTTGGCTATTTTTAAGCAACCCTGGAATTCTGATCTCACAGGATGCTAAGCCTTTTCCTAGGGTCTTGCTTCTCTCCACCCCACCTTGACCCAGGTTCTCCCTAAGGGATAGTCACTCACACATTCACACTCATACCCACATAGTCCCGCCCTACAAACACCTGCACTTACACACATGCTCCATAGGATATGCACGAGCATACACTCACACATGCAACCACAGGTGTCCACAGGTCTGTCTTCACACACACTCAAAATTCACACACACTTGTCTATACTTGTATACACACGTGCCCCACAGCCTCAGTAAATACATTCTGCACACATGGATTACTGCGCAAGCATACACGACTCAGCTTCACCGAGGGGCCCAGGGCCTGCACACGGTGTGTGTGCCAGAGCTGGCTGCCAGTGAAGTGCTCTAAGCAGCAGACCCCGCCCAGACCCCGAAACGGGCAGGAGTGTTAGGGGTCCTCCTGAATGACTCTCTCAGGGGAAGCAGTGCTGATCAAGGGGCTCTTTTTAGTGGCTTTACCACCAGCGGGTCCTGGGACACCATAGTCAGAGCAGTGGTCCTTGAGACAGGGCTTTGTCACCTGAAATATGGCTCCGCCCTGCATTTTCTCTGACCTCAGATGCCTCCCTCCCAAGCCTCCTACCCTTAGTAATCCCCAAACACAGCTTCCTTGGGTGGCCCTGACTTTATTCACCCGGCTCCCTGCCTTCCTCCGTCATCATCACTCACACCTCTTGGCCTTTGTGTGCTCTTCCTTCTTCCTGGTTGGGCTTCCTGGGCTTTCCCCACTCTCCACCCAGCATGCCCTTATGTCCCTTCAAGTCCCATCCCAAATGGGTGAACCCTTGCCTAGCTTACCAGGCAGAAGTGATCGCTCCTCACTCTGAACATTCAGAGGCAGAGCAGTGGGGTGGAAAGATGAGTTGGTCCTGAGTATCTGTATAGGGGATGCACAGGGGAGTTTGGGGCTGTAATCTTCCATTCGTAAGCAGACGCCAAGGCACTTTCCATGGCAAGCACTTTGGCTTAAATAATATTGTGTTTATGTGGGGAGGAAGAGCATAGGCACCAGAATCAGACAATGTTGCTTCCACCCTTAAGCTGTATGCTTTGGAGTGAGTATTGCTGCCTCTCGGGGCCTCGTTTCCTAGTCTGTAACATGGGCTCAGCATGGGATATTAGGAGGACGCATTCAGAGCTTGAACATTTGTGGTCTGAATTCTTGTTTCATCGAACAGGACAGACCAATTTGGCTCAAAGGGTTTTTGCTCATTTCTCTGTCTCCCCAGTGGACTAGAAATTCCTTGAGAGCAATGTCTCTCTCTGCAAAATGGGGATAATGGGACATTCCTCATATGCCTGTAGGGAGGATTAAATGAATTAATTCACGTAATGTGCTTAGAAGAGCCCTGGCTATTATGTGTTTACTATCATAGTTATTATCATATACCCTCACTTCATTCTTACATCCACCTTGTGTTGTTGGAGATATTGTTATCCAGCTTTACAGGTGGGGAAAATGAGGCTCAGAACATTTAGGAGTTTCTTTGCCAAGGTCACACACACACTGAGCCAGTATCAGAACCCAGATCTGAACCTAGATTTAGCAGACTGTTATCCATAGGTGAGGACGTGACAGTTCTAGTCACACTGATCAGATGTCCAGCCCAGGACTTCCTGATACAGTTGACTTGAACATGGCCACACCCCTCACTGTGTTTCTATAGTACATAGGCCTGTGCTCTATCTAGACTCAGCAACTGATGACAATGTGGGATGCCCTGAAAAGGAGGTGCCCATTGGCCCAAACCCAACAGCTGACTGAGTTCATCAGTACCACTCTGAGAACAGGATTCCACGTGGAGAGAAGGAGACAGAACGACAGCCTGGGCTATGTGGTCTTTGTCCACACAGGCCCAGGGTGATAGTCATTCGGCCCCTCCCTCATGTCCGTTTAGCCTCCCAGCTCTGAGCACCTGGCTGAGAGCACGCTCCACCCACGCTCAGACAGTGAGAGCTGGGACACTCCTCCTGGGCAGCTTGTCCTGGGATGTGTTTCCCTGCAGCCCACTGGCCAGGCCTCATTCATACCACCTGCCCATATATACCCTGGGACAACAGCCTAAAAGGGATGCTCCATCTTACTGGGGAGAGCCTCAGGGGCAGCTGAGGGTCAGGAAGGCAGGAACACGTGGGCTTCCTGGTGGCAGCTGGGCAACATCCAGCCAGGCCAGAGAGTGATCCCTCTACATCACAGAGCAAGTCTGGGCCTTGCCAGCTCCCAGAATTAGTGGGGGCCCCCTTTCTCTGGCCCTGCTGTGGGCTTGGCCACCAGGCAGCCAGACTCCTCAGTGTTCTGCTGGGGGCCTGGTATCATCTGTGTACCCAGTCAGCTCCAGGGAGCGTGGCCCAGAAGGCCAGAATCCCAAGAGAGACAAACTAGGCAGCTGAGAGGCTGCGAGCTCTTCTGATCCTGGGACAAGACACACCCGAGTGCCTGCCAGGCTGGGATGGCAGAATCAACAAGCCATGAAATAGGAAAGGAGGAAACTTCTTGGGATGAGATGAAGTGCGACAGAAGAGTGAGAGGCTTGCAGCTCAGGGCTGATCCTGCCCACAGATGTCCAGGGCTGGCTCAGCCTGGGGGAGAGCTGCTGGCAGGGAGCGAGGAGGCAGAGATTAGAGGCAGGGGAAGAATGACTTCTTGAGCTCCTTCAGGCTCTAGATTCAGCCTGCCCTCTTCATCCCAGACACAGAGAAGCAGATATTCGAGTCTTGTGGACACTCTGGAGTGATCAGGGTAACGAGAAGGACCCAGTGGACACGGAAGCAAGCTTGACCGCCCGGCACACCCAGGACCGCAGCGGCCCGGAACCGCTCGGGAGCGCGCTGAGTCGGGCCAGGTGTAGCGGTGCCGCAGCGCCCTCTATTGGCTGGAGGTGTAGTTCTCCCGTTCAGTTCTCTAACGGGTGGAGGGATGAGGCTGCCCAACTGGCCCAACGCAAGTTCCCTGGGGTCCCAGGAGTCAGCGCCCATTGAGACGGCCATCGGAACTGGGAGAAACTTGGAAAGCCCTGCGTGAATCCTTATTTTATAACAGAGACCAAGAGGTCCGGAACGGCAGGTGCCAGGGATTGGACTAGGAGGCTAAGTCCCTGCGGTGGTGCTGTGGGATGGCCTGAGATTCCCTAGTCATCCATCAGCCACGCTCCCCACCAAATACCTCAGGTCAACCCACATTCACCCGCTCCAGACTAGTCTCCCAGCCCCAGCTCGGCCTCGCACCGCTTCTAACTAGACTCCTCCTATCACAATTCTAGAACCTCCCTGTCTCCCCAACAACCACTCCTCTGCCACCATACCCTCCATTCCTCTTCAGCCCATCCCAACCTCCCAGCAGCCTCAGGAGACTTGTCGTGCTCCACGACACACCAAAACAATGTCCCCGCATGAAGCCTTCGGCTTTTTTCTTATTGTCCCACCCCCGGAAATGAAACCTTCAACTTCTTTCTTTTCTTTCTTTCTTTTTTTTTTTTTTAAATTAATTGTATCGGATTTTATTTTTCATTACAAACCACAGGACTGCATGTTCATTGTTAACAGCTTAAACAAACCAGAGGTATCTAAAGAGAAAGCAGATCATCTCTAGCCCCACAGCCCTGAGGTCACTAAAGTGGCTGAAGGCGTCTTGTCTTTTCAAAGGTTTCTCTAAGGCAGTGTGTTCAACGAGTAAGAAGTTTTGAGACCGACCACGTGTCGGGCCCTGTGCTGAAGCTGGGCTCCCTCTTCTATAAAAACGGGCTCAGACAGCACACGTGGCTCTACCCTTGCTCTTTTCCCCTCAGTGCTTCTAAGTCCGAGGATGCGGCTCTAACTCCGGGGGGCAGAAGTTCGCATTCTGAGCGGCCAGCACACAACAGCTACCGCAGCCCTGGCTGTTATTCTTTTTAATTTTTCCAATCTGACGAGTGAAAAATATATCGCAACAATCTGAGGGACAAAATCCATGAAGTAGTATTGGCGTTATAACCCCAAGTATAAAATAATATCCATGTGACCATACTGACCTAAATGTGTAAATGATTGACGGAATTAATAAATGGGGAGAGAAGGGACAGTCTCTCCCACAGAAGAGTTACAAATACATTATACAGACACTTCATTAGAAAAGAGGGGGCGCATAACTCCCACTCCTTAACTGTGGGCTTAACTAAAGAGTACAGTATGGAAAGAGGTCACCTGGGAGGGAGTGGGGGGCGGGATAATGTTACAGTAAAGAAACCTGACAAACACTACCGCAACCAGGTGATCAAGGTCAACATCAACATTATAAATCATATTGATAATACGTACCCTTGACATGACGTGGTAAAGGGGGAATTTAACCTTTGTAGTCGTCTTCTGCAAAACTCATAGCTCCTGTTTATGAGAAAAACATCAGACAAATTCAAGTAGAGGGGAATTCTGAAAATACCTGACCAGTACTCCTTAAACTGTCAAGGTCATCAAAAACAAGACAGGTCTGAGAAAAGGTCTGAGAAGAGCCAAGAGGGTTCTGTAGAGACTAAATGTAATGAAGTATCCCGGGTGGAATCCTGGAATAGAAAAAGGACATGTGGTAAAAACTAAGAACCTCTGAATCAACTATGGACTTTAGTTAATAATAAAATGTCTCTAATTGTAACAAAAGTATCATAGTAATGTAAGTTGTTAGTTCTTGGGAAAACTGTATGGGGAAGCAGTCTGTGGGAATTCTCTGTACTATCTGTTCAATTTTTTTGTAAGTCGAAAACTGTTCTAAAAAATAAAGTCTATTGAATTAAGAAATACATATCTCATTGTCTTTTAATGTGTATTTCTCTGACACCTGCTGGGGCTGAGTCTCTTTTCATTTATATGTTCTGTCAATTGCTTTATATACTTCTGCACATTCTTTATTTTTGTCTTATTCTTATTGATTTATAAATTTTTTATTGATAGTAAACCTTCATTTGTCATGTTTATTTTGTTTATGGAAACTTACGTCAGTCAAAAGTACTTTTTTTCTATAACCAAATCTTTCTTTTCTATGGCTTCTGGGTTTCCTGTCCTCTCTAGGATAAAGAATTATTCTTCTAAATGTTCTTCTGATATTTTTAGTTTTTATTTATCACTTTAAATCTTTAATCTGCCTGAGATATGTTTTGTAGGCGGTATCAGGTAGAAGGAGAGAATTTGGCTTTATTTTCGTCCAAATGGATCACCAAGATGGCAGCATTATTTATAAATCAACCTTTCCCCTAAATTGACATTTCCCCTTGATAAGCAATACATTCCCTGCTGATCTTGGATCTGCTTCTGGAGACCATCTCCCCCAGTTCTCCACGCTGTCACCAACATCCAGTCAAAAGTCCACACCACCATTTCCTTGAAGGCTATAATCACCCACCCCATTCCTTCCAGCTGATGCAGCCCTTTCCTCACCTGCCCCACCCCTGGAATGCATTCATTGCACACATATTTATGTAGCTCCTCCTGGTGTCAGGCCCTGGACCAGGGAAGACTAATCTCTGTCTTCTGGGGAGGAAAGGGAGGGAAACAAAGCGCAATTACGTTGTGAGGCTGGGTGACTCTGGGGGTACAATGGCGGGAGAGGTCCATTTCAGAAAAGCGTTAAGAAGTACTTGAGCTGGATGAAGTCACCAGGGTGAGCAAGTGTTTGCCAGACAGCAGAGAAGGAAGGGGAGTCAGGTGGAGGGTACAGCATGTACAAAGGCACAGAGGCAAGGCAAAGCCTGGTGTGTTTGGGGAGCTGCAAATGTTTCAGCGGCCACAGCAAGGGGGTGAGGGTAGAGAAGAGAAAGCGAGAGACAGACTAGTAAGGTAAGCAGGGCCAGAGCAATTGTAAGCATGCTAAAGACTTTGAGCTTTCTCCTGAGAAGCTGCATGTTGCTATGAGTATACCAACATTCATTTTTTCCACATCCACATTCTACCTGTGCTGTCGTATACTTATTTCTTTTCTTTCAATTAGCTAATTTTTTTCTAAAAGAAATTCAACTTAAAGGGGTGCAGATCACTTCCGTAAGTGGGGAACCAGAATCTCTTTGCTATAAATAAAATAGAGAAGCCTTAAAAGAGACATATTTCTATGAAAATTAAAATCATTCATCTGTAATATTTTTTAAAAGGACTCTCCCAGCCAACACAACAAATACCTCAGTTCAGGACACAATGGTGCAGTGGGTAAAACCATAGGCTCTGAAAGCTGGGCCTCCTGGGTTTGCATCTCCACTCTGAAGAGTATTGGCTGTGGATCCTTGCGAAGTCACCTTCTCTCTTGAAGTCTTGGTTTTCACACCTGTAAAATGCAGCAATAATAGAAACTGTCTCATTGGGTCCTGCGGCTAAACGAGAGAAAATTTGGGTAACATTTATCAAGTGCTGTCAATATGCCTTGGCAAGTTTGGGGGTATGGGAAGCCTTCCAAGGACTTGAAACAGAAGAGGGACACCATCTAGTTTGCATCCTAAAAATCAGCCTCCCTCTGGCTGTGGGGTGGGTATGGAAAGCTGGGAAAGGCCAGTCTGGGGCTGCTGTGGTCTCAGTGAGATGGAGGAGATACGATTGGGTATTGGTGAGAGAGGCTGGCACCAAGATTATGAGATGGAGGTGGGGAGGCCTCAGCGAAGTGGGGAATGCAGGAGGCCATAGGTCTGTGGGTCAACGTGTTACAATTTTGTGTTGCAGAGTCCGTGAAATCCCACGTTCGAGATGGCTAACTTCAGGCCTGGAGTTCAGGAATGAGTAGGTTATGCCCTTGGGCTGAGGTCAGGCCTTCACCAGCCTGCAAGGTCTTGGAGCAGCTGCGGGCTGAGTTTGCATGAAGTGGGTGTGGCAGGCACGCTTCCATGCTGGTCCAGGCACAACAGGGGTTAGAAAAGCATTTCCGGGTGGCGCCCTTCCTGCTGCTTCCCCAAGCCTTCTGCTGGGCGTTAGGCCTCCATGGGTGCAGCTGGCTCGTTCTGGGAGCTGCGAGACTGAGGATCCTTTCAGGCTATGACATTGCCCCACTGAAATCTCCGGGGGCTGGAGCACCAACGTGAAACAATGATGACCCCAAGTGGGGGTACAGGGAGAAACTAGGGAGGTCTTCCTCTTGAACTTCCTGGTTTGTGGTCTGGCTACACTCCAACCCTGCCCCTTCCTCAGTGGGCCTTGACACACAGCCCTTCGCCGCCCCTCCGCGTGCCCGTCTCTGATCTGATTTGGATGGAAGAGCCTAGATTCTCTGTCCCCAACAGAAGCCCAGGTCAGGGCTGCTCTGGAAATCCTTTCGCCCTCTCGGATCCCCCTGACGGTGTCTGCGTCCCTCTCTCACGCCCTCCCCTAAACCCACCTAGCGGAGTTCCTCGTGGACGGAGGCCGCGGTTGTCCCTTCCTTCGCCGCCAGGCGTCACTGCCCGCCTGGAAATGGAAGGAGGATCCAGGCTCGTCTGGATGCCGCTAGGAGCAGAAGCGCCTGCTCAGCCCTGTGTGGGTGGGCGCGACGCTCAGGAGGGAAGCCTCGACTCCGGAAGTGGCTGCCACTTGGTACTCAGGCCCCAACGTCCATCGGGGGATCTAGAAAGGCGCGCGCTCCTCAGTTAGGGCCACCGTGGCCGGGTCTCCGAGGCAAACCTGAAGGACGGGGGTGCGGGAGAGCTAGTGGACCCTGGGGTGCTCTGCCTCTACGCCCACCGTGAAAACGAAGCGGAACTTCTCACTAAAGATGTTATATTGACCCGTTTCACAAATAAAGGATCCGAGGCTACATTTCTGGGCCCAGTTTGCAGGGACCTCCTCCCAGTCGAGGCTATTTGCATTACAGAGCTGCCTGTCTGCATGCTCCTGGCATTTGAAAATCTGTGGTTTAATGAGTAACTGAATGCGAATGTAACAATAGCCAGCATTTATTGAGCACGTACTATGTGCCAGACACTGTTCTCGACAGACTTGTACCGGGATGCTGTTATCCTCATGAAGAGACTGAAGCACAGAGAGTTGAAGGGATTTGTCCAAGTCACAGTGGCAAATCCAGGATTACGACCCAGGAGATCTGGCTCCAGAGCCAGTTATAGTTTTGAGGAGTCTTTATTAAGTGTCTCAGAGCCGGGCGAGCGGGGAGGGTTTGAGCACCAGCAGGCTCTGGGGGCCACGCATTGTGGAGGGTTCCGCCTGGCCTTCCTCGCCCCGGCAAAGCGCCCACCCGAGGCACCCCAAAGTGTCCACCAGGTGGCGCACTGACCCCACTCGCCTCCGACGAACCACACCCGCGCGCCTCTCCATCGCCCCCTGCGTGAGTTGTCATTGACCACAGTGACCTGGATCCAGCGACAGGTGGCGAACAGGTGACCTGGTGCCAGGTGTCGGCTCCCTGCCAGGTGCCCTGCAGTCCAGAGGCCCAGCTCAGGCCCTGTTTTCTCCTCACTCTCACCTGTGAAGCAACCTGAGATGTAGCAGGAAGGAGCATGGCCAGACTCCTTTTGTTCAGTGCCTCACTGTTTACAAAGTGCTTTCCACCAGTTCGATTCAGACAAAAAATCAGGGGGTCCTGTGTACCCAGAAGGGCGCTAGATGTTCTCACACTCAGCATGCTCTCACCTCATGAGATGGGCAGTATGATCCCCCTTTGCAGATAGTGAAGCTGAGGCTGGAAGATGAGAGATTCACCCAACGTCACCCAGAAAACAGGTCTTAGAGTCAGACTCCTAATCCAGGACTGCTGAGCTCTGTGTCCTCACCCTTCCCACTCTAGGAGAGCACAGGTGGGAGCCTTTACAGGCAAGAGAAGGTCCCTTCTGGCTGGTGAGTCTTACGAGTGGCAGGGCCATAAACAAAATGACCTCTCAAAGCCTAAGGCATGTGCGGTTTGGGATGTTAGTGGACAGCTTCCCTCCGGACCTTTGGAGCCCGGGGTCTCCCACCCGCTTCCTTGGCTCCCTTGCCCCTCCTCCCACCATGGTGTCACCTCTCTCCCCTCACTCCTTTCTACATGACTGGCCAGGCAGCTCCATCCTGCACCCTTACTGTGTTTTGTCCTTTGCAAGCTCTAAACACTCCCACTCCGAATATTCTCAAGGCTCATACCTCTCCCAGTCTTGCCCCTCTAGTCAGAATTCCACTCTGCACCCAGCTATTCAGCTATGCACCCGAGCACCCTAAAGCACCTACAACACTCCACCTGTCCAGGACAGGGTGCTGCATCTCCCCTGCAAACCTGCTCTTTGTCCTGTGTCCCCAGATCAGAAAGATGAGGGTCATCTTTGACTCCTCAACCTCATGTTCTGGAGTCTAACTCGTCTCCATTCCACCCCTTAAATGTCCTCCAGGGCCATGGCCTCCTCTCATCTCAATGATTTCTGCTCTAATTCAGGCCACCCATCACCTCCCAACCTCCCATTTTACCCATCCTCTCAAATCCACCCTCCACACTGCGAGCACAGTGATGTCTCCAGTGATTGTTCTGAAGTGCAAATCTGCTCCCGGTTTAAAACTATATATATGTGTGTGTGTGTATATATATATATATATATATATGTAAACCTTAATCACAGGATGAAACCCAAACCTTAACTAGATCCATAGAGCCCTAGATCTACTCCCACCCACCTCTCTGGTTCTCTGTCTCACTCCCCGCTCTCCTTTTTCAGCTTCTCCAAAGCACTAAACTCTTTATAGCTTCGGGGGTCTTAGCCTGTGCTCTTCCCTTAACCTGGAAGGCGCTTCCCCCAGCTCTATGACTGGCCAAAGTCTCCTCCTCATTTTTTTAGCTACCAACTGAAAAGTCCCATCTTGCAGGGTTGTCCAGGTACATCGAGACTCTTCCTTAGTTTCTCTGGCTTAAAATTGACGTTCTTCCTTCATATCACTGCAAACATCTCGGAGCTTGTGTTTTCTTGTGCGTAGCTATTTCATCTCTGTCTCTCTCAGCGCCCGAATTCTCCATGCAAATAAGGACTGCAGCCTCTCTGTTCACAGCAGTAGCCCCACACCCAGCCCCGGAACTGACATAAAAGTAGACATACGATAACTTTTATGGAACAAATGATTCTTTCATCTCGTCCTCATCAGAACCCTGTCCCCAGGCTTACTTTCATCTCTGGCCTTTGCATGAGTCGCTTCCTCTGCCCAGAAGTTTCTTTCCTTCCACCCACCCCCCCCCGGAATAATCCACATATTACAAGACTAATTTCTCTGGAACTTGTCCCTGACCCCTTCATTTGAATGAGGATGTCCCTCTGGACTCTGTTAGTCCCCTCTACGTTAACATTCTGGTGTCACTCTACGGTCACTTTCATTGTAAATTTCCAGGTAAACATGAATGATTAACAACAACGATCTTCTCTCACCTCTAGCCCTGGACCTGTCTGCTCCAGTGGGCTCAAGGACATCCACTCTCTGCCTTTCAAACCATCAGGAATCCCATTTTTCATTCATTCACTAAGCACTGATCAGGTGCCTACTGTGCAGTTGTCTTTCCTGGAGAGGCAAGAAGTGGGGAAGGGAAATGGACAGGATTCTTCGGAGAGCGAGGCCGAAGCCGGCGAAAGCCTCATCGGAAGTGCTGAGCAAATGCCCAGCCCACCCACACCTAGGGTGCAAGTGGGCGCAGAGGAAGCGGGGAGCTGAGAGGTGAGACTAGTGCATGAGTTCTGCCCCCTTCATGGAGCATCTGCTGTGTGCAGGGCATGGCAGGGAGGAAGGTTGGGGGACACAGAGGGGTGGGCCTGAATGGCAAGACATGCCTGGGGGTATGCTCCAGCACAACAGTGCCCTGTCTTCCCACCCTGGGAACAGCTACAGGGACCAAAGTTGGGTACACTTGCTGTAGGAATCTTAGTATCCATTCTGTCTCTACCTTTTGAGGCCACTCTGCTCTTTTGAGTTGCAGCTCATACTCTCTATCCTGACACTTCCCACACATCAGAGTTTATCAAAGTGAAGTCCAGAGACCATCTCCATTGGCATCACCTGGGATGGAGGCAGGAGCTTATAAAAATACATGGTCCTGAGCTCCCACCTACCAACTAAGACTCCCTAGGTGGGACCCTAGAATCTGTGTGCACAATAATGCCCACTCTGTTTGGTATACTCAAGTGGGAGAGCCCCGCCACCCCTGCTGCTTCCAGGATCAGCCAATCTGCCCTCCTTGTCCCTGGCTGCTTGTTCCTGACTGGGGTCCTTTGGGGGCTGTTCTTCCTCTGCCCACCCTTAAATGTCAGGGTGTCCAGGGCTCTCTCATCCACTAACCATCCACACCTCCAGCACCCCAGGCTAAATTTGCTTCTGCCCTGGGGTGACCAAGAGCATCCAGACTTGACATGACCAAAGCCGACCCTACCCCTCTCTCTCCAGAACCCACCTTTCTCCCCCACCTGTGATGCCCACCTCGGTGAGCATCGCTCCTATTGCCCCAGCCAGAAACTTTGGTATCATATTGACTTCCTTTCTCCATTCCTCCCTCATATCAGCAGCAACCAGATCCTGATTATTTTGCCTCCTAAAGATGTGTTTAGTCTCTCTCTCTCGCTCGCTCACCCCGGATTATTGCATTTTTCTCCTTACTGGTTCCCTCTCTCTAGTCTTTTCTCTTTCTGGTGAATTCTCCAAAAGCTTTCTAAAATGCAAATCTGACTATAATCACCAGCCCCCTTAAAACTCTTCAGTGGATCCTCATGAACAGAGGTCCTAACCCTTTGACCTAATACACAAGACCCTCCATCAGCTGGTCCCAGCCTTCTGCTCCGGCTTCCTCTCCTTTCCTCCTGCTCCAGTAACAGCAAACTGCGTCTGCTTCTAGCCTCCAGACCTTTGACCAGTCAGTGCCCCCTGCCAGAAATAGCCCTTGCCTGCTGACTCCTTCCTCCTCACAACTGCGGCATCACCTCCTCCGGGAAGCCATTGCTGACCCTCCCTGCTCCTGTCCCCGCCATCCCTGGTGCATCCATAATGCCTGGTACAGGAATCTGTTATTCCAATCACCACACTGAGTTAGAATCATTGATTTCCATGTCTCAGTTCCACACTAGCCAGCGAGATCCTTGAGGGCAGGGACGGTGTCCCATTCATCTCTGTATCCCAGCCCCTGGCCTGGTGCCTGACACTAAAGACAGGCTCGGTTAGTGGTTGATGGATGAATGCGGAGGGGAAGCTTAAAGGAAATGAGAGCCAGGAATGGCCAAAAGGGCAGCGAGGGCAAGCCTGGCAGGAGGCGTAGCCAGAGCAAATGTGTGGGAAGTGGAAAGGCGAGAACTCCCCTTTATTGCACTCCCACGACTGCCTGCCAGCCATTGTGCCTGTGCTTTGTTTGCACATTTTGTCTCATTTAGTTCTTGCAACAACAGGTCAGGAAACTGGCATCAGAGAACCAAGCAACCTGCCCAAGGTCACACAGCCGGGCCCGGAGTGGAATCGGGGCTGTCTCATCTGCAAAGCTGTGTTCTTTCTGCTGGGCCACACAGGTCTCCTGGGGCCAGCACCTTCTGGAGATGGACAAGAAGTGGGCCCCGCTATGACTCTGCCTCCCTGAGTGCTGGAAACAGCTGCCCACGCTCAGGCAGACAGCTTCTTCCTCTCAGCTGGACTGGAGGCTCCGAGGCCAGACAAGGATTTATCTGTTTCTTCCTCCCTTGGCTTTTGGGGTCTTTGGCTGGACATGCATGTCCCCCACCACCACCACTAGGGAAGGGCTGCTGCACCTGGTACTACCCAGGGTGCCCGTGGAATGCCAGGGTCTCTGTAATGTTGCCTGGGCTCAGCAGAAGCTATCTTCCTCATTGCACTTGGCCCAGGCTGGTATTAAGATTCATCTGCATTCTCTGCGCACCCGCCTGGCAGATGGTGGGGGAGGAGGCTGGGTGCCTGCTGGGGGCTGCAGCCAGAGACCAAGCTGGGTCTCAAGGGCCACAGAACAGAATGCCCATCCATTGGGCCCCACAGGCCCAGCCCAGGCTGGGGCCAATCCAATTCTGGGGTACCTCCTCACCCTCACAGCCTCTGAAGGGTACAAGGACCTGACCTTTGCTTTTTCTAAGGATTAAAGAGGCCCTACATTCCAGGAAGGAAATGTGGAGGTTATTGGAAGGGGGGGCAGTTCCTACCTTTGGGAATCTCTTATCAGGGTCCTGTTCTTCCTCTTTGTCCTAAAAGTTTGCAGAGACCAGAGATAACCAGGGACCCCAGTTGGAATAGGAGCCCCCGTCCCAGCCTGGTGACTCTCTGGGTCACAGGGCAGGAAAAGAATGAAGAATGGAGGACAGCCTTCACGGAGTCTTAGCCACCTGACTCCCCAGCTTATCCCTGACCCCAGCCCCAGAATCTAGCCTGCCCCCCCGTGTCCTTAGCCAAAAGTTTCCCAACACAGTCGCTGGACTGAGATGGGGGGGGGAAGACAGTGATCCCGCCCGTCTAAGTAGAAGAGGAAAAGAACTGACATAACAAAAGGTGCACAGGCTAGATATCCAGAAGAACTTCCCTCGGCACAGAAGCAAGTTTTGCAGACAGAAAGTGGAGTTTCCACTGCGGGGAGGAATAAGGAAGCAATAAGGAAGCCATTCTTTTTAGGCTGTTGGAATGGGTTTGGGGGAAAAAATGACCTTTCTAAATTCCAGGTCTCCTGGGGTTGGAGGTAGGGTAGCAGATGCAGAGGGCCGGCAACGCGGGAGCTGACACCTCGCCAGAGGAGTGGATCAGGTAGGACCCCTACCCCAGGGCCACTAACCCTCTCCCTGTTTCGCCAAGAGTTACTTCGCCCTGAGTCCTGCCCTCTTTGCTGGGTCCCCGGCCTGCGGGCCGGCAAAGGAGGAGTTAACACGGGAGGTACTGGTTGGGCTCACCGTACCTGCCACCGCCGCCGCCGCCGCCGCGCCGCCGCCTGTGGGAGGGACGAGGAAGCGGGAGCCGCCTGGGCGCCAGGAGCGCTCCAGTCTGGCGGGTGCTGCGCCGCGAGCGGCAGCCGAGCTCCGCGCGGCCAGGGGCGTCCGCCAGGGGGCGCGCCGCGACGGGGCGGGAGGGGCCGTCTGGTCTGGGGAATTAGCACCAGGGACGGGCGCGCGCGCGGGTCCCCAGCACATCTGGGCGAGAGCGGCGCCGCTGGAACCGAGGGGGCCGAGCGCAGATCTGGAGCGGCAGAGCCACCGCGCAGCTGGGGCCCCTCGAGGCGCTCGGGACGCGCATCTGGGACCTCGAGAAGGGGCCGCGCCGCGCGCAGCAGGACCGGGGAAAGGGGGCGGCGGCTGCACGGCTGGACCGAAGGGGGCGGGGTCGGTCCTGGGTAGCTGGCAAAAGCCCGGGCCGCGAATCACCCGCGACTGGAGCATGGGACGGCGCTCTTGAACGAGCAGGGGTGAGGCACGGGCCTGGGACGCGAGAGGAAAAGAGGAGAGAGAGGGCCACGAGAGCCACGGAGGACGATGCAACTGACGCGCTGCTGCTTCGTGTTCCTGGTGCAGGGCAGCCTCTATCTGGTGAGCGGTCGGCGGGGCGCTGCTGGGAGCGCGGGGGCTCGCAGGACGGGGGGAGAGCGCGCGAAGCTTCCAAGCCCAGAAACTTTCTCCCTTCCCCCCAACGTATCCGGGATGGAGGGGACGCCCGGAGCCTGGGGGGAGAGGGCGGGTCCGAGGCCAGAGACAGTATAGAAAGGGTTAATAGGGGGCGGAGAGCCGATGCTTGGCTGGCCCACCCACTCGGCTGCTGGTGGCGGGAGGTGTGACCAGCACGAGGGAAAAGGCCGGCGGCCAGGTCGCCAAGGGTTACGCGACCCATTCCCGGAGCCAGGACTGCGCGGAGGGGGCATAGGGAGTGAGGCTGTGAAGCTGGTGACCGGCCGGGTCGGGGGGCGTGGGGCTGCAATAAGAAAGACGTTTTCCCTGACCTCAAGGACCCAGAGGGCCCCGTTTTCCCTGACCTCAAGGACCCAGAGGGCTGCGGGCCCCAGCCTGCAGACCCGCGTCCCTCGCTCCCGCTGCCTCCCGCTCCCGCCCTCCCCGCCTGTTGTTTTCCTCTCTCTCCCGGCCGCGCGCAGCCGGAGCCCCACAGGACCTGGGCAGGCGGCTCCCGCCCCGGGCGCTCGCGGCAGCTGAGCCGGCCGCCCAAAGACAGCTCCCCGAGCTCTCGCCCGCGGCTGCCGGGCGGCCCAGGACGCGGGGGAGCCCCACCTAGGCTCCAGGCCAGGGCTTAACTCCCTTCGGACCCAGCGCCCGCCCCGGGCGCGCCGTCCCTTCCTTGCATCTCTATCCTGTTGTGAAGAAGCCTCAGCCTCACATCTGGATCTGCCCCTGTCCTCAAAACAATAATCCCCTTTGCCACCTCCCCTTTGCCACGCACTGTGTGGAAGAACGCTTCCCCTCCTACATCCCACCTGCTGCCTTTCTCCCACCCTCTAGCCACTCAGCTGTGACCCCGAGGGCCAAGCCCACACGGGTCTGCAGCCTTTAGCCCAGCCCCCAGGAGCCTCCCCTGCTGTCCTTCCCTTTCCACCCCTGGGGCCTGGCAGGCAGGGGCACTGCACACGACCCATGGCCAGGCCAAAACAGAGTGCATGAAGACCCCAAACTCCTTAGGAGCCCTCCAGACCGAAGCCCTCAGGCATCCCCCAGCCTCACCCCAGGGATGCCAGCAAATCCAGATGGCACCCAGCAGTTGTGAGCTGGTGCCCTGGGTGCTGGTAACAGACACATAGGGCTGGTGCTCTCTTCAAAAGCTGAGCAGACAAACACCAGGCTGTTGCCCTCAGGAAACCTCATCTACTCCCTGATGCCCTCCAGAGCTGTCCCGCCTTCGAGTTGAGTCAAGCTGTCCTTCTGCCTCCCCGCCCCCACACCCCAAGCTCTTTCAGGAAGCCTTCCCAGGTGTAGCCTCTTGCCAGAGCTGATCCAGCAGAGCCTTGGCAGTTTTACAGGAGATTGGGGATAGGGATGGGGCTTGGATTAAATTCCTATAAAAGGACACATCTTGTCTTTGAGGCTGGGTGTGTGCAGTGAAATGGGAGAGCTGACCCTATGTGACTTTGCAGTGATGTAACTTTTGAGTGCTGGTGTCCTCATCTGTGAAACAGGAATAATAACTCCTACCTCATAATGCAAGTAATGTCCTGGCATGTCATCATCAGAAGTCCCCGGGGACTGTTTGGCTTTCCAGTTGCTTGGCCACCCTGGGTGTGGAATTCACTCCAGGTCTCCCTGTAATCCTCCTGCAAAAACCTAAACTGTATTTGTACTTCAGAATGTCAGTGAGCTCCATTTTCTTATTCTGTTGTCTGTTGATTCTCATTGCCTCTGAGGGTAGGAACTGCCCCAGAATGGGATGATGTCTCATCCAGCAGATGGGAAGATCCCAAAGGCGGAGCGGTACCTCTCCCACCAAACTTTCCCAGCATAGGGATGGAGCTCCTCTGTTTGACTTAGGGCTCCTCAAAGGCAGAGGCTATGCCTCCCCTACCAGCCTAGGATTTCACAGAGGCAGGGACGCTGCCTCTCGTATCTCTGGGAGCTCTGTCAGCACAGGGATATGCTTCTGCCATCAGACAGGGCATCTCCCAGAATCAGGAGCTGGGCACTCCCTATGGGTAGTGGTCCACTACAGAGAATTCTCAACCATACTTTTAGACTTTGCATAGGGGCCAGAGGCAAGACAGTGGAGTTAGGTGGTAGGGGTGACCTGAGTGTCAGAACACTAGATGGGACCATGACAGAAGATAGAGTGTACACTCACCCTTTAGCATAAGCGGGCAGTGGGTAGGGGCCCCTCAGCCCCGAATCAGCAGAAGAGACAGGGAGAGATGATGCTGGTAGTGGGGAGCAATGGACCAGAACTCCCAGGTTCTCTGGGGACAGAGCTCTCATTCTCCTCTCAACTCCCTCCACAGGTCACCTGTGGCCAAGATGATGGTCCCCCTGGCTCCGAGGACCCTGAGCGTGATGACCACGAGAGCCAGCCCCGGCCCCGGATACCTCGGAAGCGGGGCCACATCTCACCTAAGTCCCGTCCCATGGGCAACTCTACTCTCCTAGGGCTGCTGGCTCCACCTGGAGAGGCATGGGGCGTCCTTGGGCAGCCCCCCAGCCGCCCAAATCACACCCCCTCACCATCAGCCAAGGTGAAGAAAATCTTCGGCTGGGGCGACTTCTACTCCAACATCAAGACGGTCGCCCTGAACCTGCTCGTCACAGGGAAGATCGTGGACCACGGCAACGGGACCTTCAGCGTCCACTTCCGACACAACGCCACTGGCCAGGGCAACATCTCCATCAGCCTCGTGCCCCCAGTAAAGCCGTAGAGTTCCACCAGGAGCAGCAGATCTTCATCGAAGCCAAGGCCTCCAAAATCTTCAACTGCCGAATGGAGTGGGAGAAGGTGGAAAGGGGCCGTCGGACCTCGCTCTGCACCCATGACCCGGCCAAGACCTGCTCCCGAGACCACGCTCAGAGCTCGGCCACCTGGAGCTGCTCCCAGCCCTTCAAAGTTGTCTGCGTCTTCATCGCCTTCTATAGCACGGACTATAGACTGGTCCAGAAGGTGTGCCCAGATTACAACTACCACAGCGACACTCCCTACTACCCCTCTGGCTGACACTGGGCAGGCCACAGCGGCCAGGACAGGGCTAGAAGGACAGGCCTGCCCACACAGGAGGCCATCTGTCTGGACACTGGGCAGGGAAGGGGAGGGGCCTCAGGCAGGGAGTAGGGCAGAGAGAGAAGGAGATGCCAAGTGGGGCCGGGGCAAATCTCAAGTGGTAGGGAAGGGGGTCCCGCGTGCTGGCCCCAACCTGAGCTTGTGGAGAGACTAGGATGCGGGCGCCCACCGGAGGAGGAGTGGGTTCTCTGCTCTGCCTCACAGGGTGACCCTGCTGAGCGATAGGCAGGCAGATGCTGCGTCCAGGGGGCCACTGGAACAGGCATATCAGTGTGGCCCCTATAAAGCCATGGAGAGGAGCCTAAAACCTTGGCTCCCTCCCTGCCATCCTGAGGCAGGACAGCAACGAAGAGAGGGGGATTTCATCAGCGCGGACACCAAGTAGGCAGCAAAGAATGGCTGAGGCAGGGCCTCCTGGGAGCCAGCACTGGAGGGTGGAGGCAGAAGGAACTCTCCAGCCTCACTCAGTGGGCTGCCCTGAGCCCCTTGTTCTGGACTGTGGACTGAGCTCAGCTTGAGGCTGAAGTGGTATTCCTGGAGTCTTTGATGTCTTGACAAATAGACCACCTGCCTGAGCCAGGCCACCCCTTTCCAAAATTCCCTCTCCTGCCATGGCTTCCCGCCCTTCCCCGTGCTGATAGGACACACTTCCTTAAGCTGAGACAGCATGATCGTGGTTCTCCCGACACCAAGGACATAGGTGGAAGTCCACCTGTGCGCTGTGTGTCCCTCCTGCTCCCCACCCCCTGCTGGGTCCTCTGGGAGCATCCTTGTCCAGTGAGCCATCCTTCAATCGTCAGTCTTGCCTGTCAGACTGAGGCTCCCTTGGGTGGCAGACTGAGGCTCCCTTGGGTGGAGAGGGTGCCTCTCCTCTTAGGCTGTGGGGCTGGGGGAAGCCAGACTGCAGAGGGTGTGTTGGACCTGTTCCGTGGTGTCTGTCTGGGGGTGGGGGGGGGGAGGCCTTGTGAAATCACCTGATTGTCGACTTCTGTGTGCAGAATCTTGTTCGTGGAGCAGGGAATAAAGCTTTCCTGGGGCATTGCATTCTGAGTTGTTGGGGGAAAGGGCCCGGGGCACCCTGTGTTCCAGCTAGCATTTCTCTGATGGCAGCAGGACATTTCCTGGATTCCAGAGCTAAGGGGCTCCGACAGCCGTGGGAGCCATGTCCACTGAAGGCACCAGGCTCCCGCCCCAGCCCCTGGGGAGGCTGGGTGAACACTGTGCTTGGCACTGGTAACAGGTGGGGGTGGCATCTGCAGAAGCAGCTCGGAGCAGGAGAGACGGTCTGTGCGATGAGCCGCAGAAGGGTGTTTGTTCCTTGTTGCTTCCCTGGCTTGCCAGCCTGGTGGGCCCAGTGGGGGTCCCGGCTCCGTGAGTATTTTGCTCTGTGGCCTTGAGCAAGTTCACAATCAATCTCTGGGTCTCTTTCCATTCCTTATCTATAAAATGAGGAGCTGGCCCAGCCCAGAGGTTCTCAAATGTGAGTGGGTCTCTGAACCACTAAGAGAGTTTGTTAAAACAAATTTCTGGGTCACATTCCAGAGTAGGTCTAGGTAGGGCTGAAGAATTAGCCTTTCTAGCCAGTGCCTGGGTAGACACTGATGTTCCTGGCTCGCCATACTCTGAGGATCTCTCAGATGACTTCTAAATTCCTTCCTGGCTCCAGCTCCCTAGGAGGAGGAGACATGTGATGCCCTCTCCTAGCTGTGACTTTCCTTCACCTGCTTCTCTGAAGTAATGTCCTGGGAAGGTCCTTTCAGAGAATCAGGAGTATTTGGTTTTCAATCTGATGATGTGCTAGGGAAAGAACAGGGCAGGGTGGAAGGGAGACAGAAGGAAGCTTGAAAGCAGCCATCCCCCTGCCTCAGCGGACGGGGTGGCCTCGGAACAGATGGCTGCCAGTGGCACCTCATCTGAGAGCTGGCTGGGTCCTTTGGGGCTCAGCGAGGGGAAGGCTGGGCCCCCACTACCAAGATCACAGTGCCCCTCTCTGGAGGTCCTTTTAGGTCTGCTCTCTTGGGAGGGCAGCACTCAGGTCCCCTGGGTAGCCACAGTGAGGAGAGTCCCAGCACGAGGAGAAGACGGTCTCGCCACCCCCAGGTCTCGCCACCCCCAGCCTGCCTCCCCACCCTACAGCACTCAGCACGGACTAGGCCCCCTCACACTGCAGAGCAGAGCTAGACCGGGCCTTGGAAGACACCTCCTTCTACGAAGTGACTGAGAAGCTCACACTCCTATTCCACTTCTTCCCCCCGCACCATGCTTCCTGGGGCCATCTCTCCTGAGCAGACTTGAGACATTCCTCCACTCCTCCATGCTGCTCTCTCTTCCTGTGCCCTGGGGACAGACGCTACTTAGAGTTGAGAGAGCCCCAGGGGCTCAGGCCCTGCCATGGAGTCTTGGGTTGCTGGAACCTGGTTTTGTCCCACCTGTGGACACCCACCCACTGGACAACAGCCAGGAGCCCCCCTCCCCACCCCCACCCAAGCCCTGTGGGCACTGGGAAAAGAGGAGGAGGGTGGTGGCCCTGGGCCCCTCCTCCCTTTGGCCTGGCTGAACTATCAGCAGGACCTGAGGGCACGCTGACCCACCCCCTCTGGCTCCTCGCCTGTGGAGAGCCAGATGCTGCTGACAGCTGGAAGGCCGGCCTGCCTGGCACGCAGTTCTGCCTGCGCGGGGGGGTGGGTTCATTTTAATAACTTCATTTCACCTGCATTCACACTCCACCGCCTCGTCCGCCTTCTCTTCCTTCTCCATCTCCCTGCTGCTCTTCTCGGCTGGGATCTTTCTAACAGGTTTCCTCCAAAATCCTAGCCCTTCTGGAACCACCCTCTGGGCCCTGCTATTCTTGCCATCACAACACTTCCTGCACCCCTTTTGTCCTCACTCCTTTTGTTCAGCGGTCCATCCAGCTGCCTCTGGCTACAAAGGCGCCGACCTCTGCCCTCGTGGTGAACAATGTCTATTCCCTTCCCTGGGGAGGCGGACCCCCAGTCACCTGCAGGTGCTCAGCCCTCCCCCTCCCACCGGTCCAACACTCACAGGAGAGCAGATTCCTCAGGAAGGAGCTCATCTCCTCTCCCAGAGAGAAGCTCTCCTCCCACCCCAAACCTTTGGCCTGCCCCACACTGCCCTTCGGTGACTGGGCTGCTGTCCTGTGGTCCTGCTCCCCCAACTGTTCGACCTAGCTGGGGGCCACCTCAGCCAGGGCCTTGTCTCTTTCATTCGAGTGGAGCCTCTGGGACAAGCCTACTAGACTGGGGGCTCTTTGAGGACACGACCTGGTATCAGCAGACCGGGGAGTCCCTGGGGCCAGCGTCTGTACCTCCCACATCAGACTGGAGTCTCCTTGAGGGCAAGAACTGCATGCACATGGACATGGCGGGGTGTGGGGGACTTTGTTCTTTTCTAAGCATCAGAACACCTGGAGAGCACCTCTGCCCTTTGATCTTGGCATGGGCACTGTCTGGACCTCAGTATTCCCATCTCTAATGGGGTGAATCTTCCCAGAAGTCTGCGAAGCTAATTGGAGGGAACACACATTAGGTCAGCTGGCAGAAAAGCTGAGTCTTCTTTATGATGAAGCTTTCAGCAAAAAACAAATGGGTATCTAGATTCCTCCTCCCTCCCCCTCATTCTCCTTTCCTGAGATGAGCAAGTAGGAACTGAGTCACCTCTTTCTCCCTTCTTGGCAGGAATACTGGTGACCTTGCATGTGGCAGACTCTGGTGCAAGGTCCATTGCTCAGAGATACATGAGGTGGTGGGGGGTAGGGAAGCTGGGAGAAGGGTGTGTACGGGTGGTGGGGGCAGCTGAAGGTTGTGGCTGACCAGGGACCTGGATTATAGAGTGGATATGTGGAGGGGGGTGGGGGAGTCCCATGAAGCAGTGACTTGTGTTGGGAAGTGATCCAATGTCATGGCTGGGATTGAGAGAGAGAAATTTACTTCTGAAGACTCTGAGTCCTGCGTACTGCCAGGAGAACCGGACGCTGGGGTGACAGGCAAGGAGAGGCATCACTGGCCCCACCAGGTGGAGGCAAAATCGGGTGAGGAATGGCACCTGCTGATTATGCCAAAGTCCTAGGGTGACAGTTGCTGCTATCACCTGGCACTCAGCAGTTGGCTGGCTTCTGGTCCCACAGGGACACTGTTTCCTATTGGCCTTCCAAGATCAAAGCCTGACCTGATAACAATCCAAGGGAAGGATGCCTGGTTCAGTCTCCCAGTCCATCGTCTCAGGGCCAGCTGGCTGGACGGTCCCAAGGGACAAGCTGGCACCTTCTGAACCACAGAGACTGCCACTGAACTGGCAACGTGAGTTGTGGGAAGGTATATCTGGGTCCCAATCCTGGGTCTGTAATTTATTAGCTGGGTGGCTGGACAAATGACATAATCTCCCAGAACCTCCTTAAGTAAAAAACTAGGACTCTGCCTCCCTTGGAGCATTGTTGGGAAAATAACAATAAGCTACTCAACAAATGGTACTTCTTCTTCTTTGTTTTTGCAGATGTTGAAGTTAACTTCAGCCTTGCTCCTGGGTGGTTCGGTGAAAGGACCCAGGCTGGAGATAGGAGACCTGGGTTCCTGTCTTGGTAGTGTCCCATAATGCGTGTGGCAAAGGTTGTTAATTGTCCTTTAATATCTGTTCCCCTTTTCTCCATGCTAATGGAACCGTCAGTTTTTAGCTGGGCACATGGCTGTCTAAAATAAATAACATTTATCTGCCTCCCTTGCACCAAGATGTGGCCATGTGACTAAGATCTGGGCAGCGACATTAAGCCAAATGTTACTTGGTAACTTCCAGAAATCCTAAGACAGTTCATGACACTTTGGCCCTTTTTCATTCCATCTCCCGTCCTGCTGCCTGGAATGTGTTTGTGATTGCTGGCACTGTAGCTGCCCAGTCTTCGGCCATGAGGATAAGAACCATAGTAGCCTCGAAGTGGCAGAGCCATGACTGGAAGACATCTTGGTCCCTGAAAAATTGTGGGCTAGAAATATCATATAGCCCTACCTTCAGACTTTTATGTGAGGGAAAATCCAATTTCTATCTTATTTCTATCAAGTTTCTATCTTATTGGGTCTCTATTTCTAGCAGTTAAATCTAACTCCACTTGATTCAGTGGATGTGTTTGAGCCCTTCACTTCCGTGGACCTGTTTCCTCACCTGTAGATTTGAGACAGTGCTCTCGTATCTTGCTGCACTACAGGTTTTAGAAGCTCACAGACAAGAATGAACTTGGGAAAGCTCTGGTCCTCCCTCTCCAGCATCGAGGCGCGCAGCCTCCATTTTGGGAGGTGAAACAAGTTTCTGCGCTTTGCCGGGAGCCCCCGAGGGGCCCAGAAGGATTCTCTGCCCCTGTCTGAAAGGCCTACAGTCCCCCAATTCAGCCCCCACATGTCTGAGTCCCCATCCACATTCTGATGTCGGTGACACACAATCCTCGTTAAGGGCCTGACTGATCCCAGCCAGATGGGATCCTAATTTAATTAAAACCCTTTAATTACCTGCAACAACACAGCTTTGGAAGTCAAATGCAGAAGGGGGCCTGTGACGGGAGGGGAATGTTTGACAGGGCAGAGCGGTGGCTGCCCTTTCATCACTCGGGGAGCCCATGGTTGTGAGGTGTTTCTCCCACCGGGTGCAGCCCCTGCTTCTGGCTTGGTTGACAGACAAGCAGAGGAGGAGGGCAAACCAGCCCCTTGGGAGCAGATTACTAGGCTCTTGAGCTTGAACCTGTCGGTGTTGGTTTTGTGCTCACCCTACAAGCACAGACCGTTTAAACTCAGGTCTGAGCTCTCCTGAGACTCTGGCCCTGCTCAGGACACTCTGGGTAGGAGAAGGCACTGTTCTGATCCCTCCGAATTGGCTTAAGAAATAGGGGTACCTCTGCACCCACCAAAGCAAAGCCATGCCCCTGCAAACAGGGTCTTTCCTCAAGGTGTCATCCGCCTGGAACACTGGGATGAAAGGAAGTGATTACGTGGGTTACAGAGGGGCCATGTGGTTTCTCGGGACTCGTAAAGACATTCTCTGCCCCCTTGGTGCTTGGTGTCAACTGGCTCTTCCCTCTGAAGGCAGAAGGAAGAAGCCCAGGCCAGAGCCTGCCAAGCCTTGGCGGGGGCAAATTCTGAAACCCAGACTCCGTGAGCTGGGCTATTTTTAAGCCTTGTGGACATCATACATTAATATCCTTCTGTTCTCCCTTAGTACTTATTCATTCAACAAATATTGCTTAATAAAGCCTCTATAAGTTCCAGCTGGTCTCCATGGTGCCAGGTTTCGGTTCACATTTGAGCCATAGCCTTAAAGTAAATATTCTGTTGGGGCCAGTGTGATGTCAGTAGTTAGAGTTGCAGCAAGAAACCCAAGAAAGAGAAACTCAGGGGGAAGAATAGGAGCTACTCGGCCCTGCCACTCCCCACCCAAAGGTTCTCTATTGGAAGCTCAGTCCAGGAGGCTCTGTAGTTCTGTTGAGCACGCCACCCCCCTCAGTCCCCAGGCATTTTTGCTCCCCTTTTCTTCCAGCATCCGGCCCCAATTCCCACTCCGTCTTGCTTTCTCTGTGATCTCCCAACATCCACGTCCCTCTCTAAAGAGCCTGCTTCTCTCTCTGACTCAGGTTGAGTCTGGTGTGCTATGGACCTGCCAACTTGGGGACAGCCACAGAAGGAAATGTCAATGTTCCCCCTTGACTAACAAGACACTGGACACAGGAGCTGTCCAGTCTGGAGACTGTGAGGCCAGGGACCATGTGCCTCAGTCCAGTTGGCCTGGAGGATCCCCAGAGGCAAGAGGTCCTTCCTCTGAGGTGTCTCTAGTGAGCTACCTGAACCCCGGTGTCCTGCACGCCACACTTCACAGGGGCTCATCCTCTGATAGGCCTCGCTGGGTCTTGGATGTGGTTACCATGAGGAGCCAACGGCTCTGGGAATGGTGGCGTCATGTCAGCGTAAGGCTATTGACGTGTAGCCTCCACCCTCAGCCGGGTCTCGCACGCATCCTGGGGCCTCCTGGGAAGGGAGCAGCCTGGCTTCTCCTTCTTTCCAGGGTAGGTTGTGCAATGCAGTGGTGGAGAACATGGGTCCTGGAGCCAGGTTGCTGGATTCATAGCCTTACTCTGCTGCGTCCTAATTGTAGACCTCGGGCAAGTGACTGAACACCTTTGTGTCTCAGTTTCCCTATGTGTAAAATGAGGCTCATCTTTACCTGTCAGAGGGCTGTTGTGAGTTAGAATGTGTAAAGCGGCTGGAACCGTCTTCGGCACAGAGGCCACCTGCTCGGAGTACAGTCCCATACTACGGCCCTCCTGATCCTGGCCACGATGGGCAGGCAGGAGGGAGAAGAATGCCCATGGGCACTCTCATTTCTTGCTACAGGAAGAATGTGCAGGAAAAAGAGCCATAGAGAAGGTCTGTCAGGTCTATAAACACAACAGCAACAACGACACTTATGCAAAGGAATCTACTTTTGTTTTCCTTGATCCTGGCCAAGAAACAGGGCCCTTGACTGTATTCCTGCTGCCCCTGGGGCCCAGAATCCCCTTTCTGCGCTCCAGAAGCCCCTGTGGGACATCAAGAGGGTTCATCTGTGTACTCTCCCATGGGACCTCTACCCGTAAACTTAGCCTAAGGCTCAGAGAATGCAGGTGGCACAGAGTTAGACACCTGGACCACAGCCAAGTGCACTCCCAGGCTGAGATGGCCTGCCAAGTGCCCCTCCTGCCCCAGCCCCCACCCATGCTCCAATTTGTCTCCCTGCTCCATCTTCAGGTCACCTCCACCTGATAGATCAGTTTCTCATCAGCCTGAATGGCCACAGTCCCTTCCTGGCACCCCTGGGAACTGGGTGTGTGAAATGTGTCCGGCTTGGATGGTACCTGAAAGTCAGTCTGAGGACCGGGCCTCGCATGACCCATTTCTCCCACACATTGTGGAGGGCCAAGTGCATGGGTTACACAGGGTCTGGCCAGTAAAATTTGACTCATGGATGAACTCTGAGTTCAGTTTTTACCGTGGGCATCTTGCCTAGGAACAGGGTGAAGAGGCACAGGTCAAGAGGCAGCTCAACCCGGACAGGGAGCATCTGCGATAAACCAGAATGATGCTGGCTTGGAGAAATTGAGGGTAGGTGAGGGATACAAGAGAGTGGAAGGTATATAAATGCCCCATTTACCAGTCTTGGCAGCTCCCAGGCCTGGGATAGGAGGGCCTGCTGCTGCTCAGTCAGGCTCTGCCATCTGCCACATCTCAGAGGAGATCAGCACTGGAGGGCTCGTTGTAGACAGAGGTATTTTTTTTTTTCTTTTTTAATGTAGCAGGATCAGGCTCAAGATGTCACTCTAGTATGCAAGCCTGGAGATGAGGGAGAGAACTGTCTAGGAAAACGGAAGAAATAAATGGAAGCTTCCATGCTCCAGGAGGAGGGAAGGACAGGGGTAGAAAAGGAAGGACAAAAGAAGCTAAAGAAAAAAAAAAAAAACTCGTGTGGAAAAGATGGGCTTGATTTAGCAGAATGCATCATCCATCTTTCCCTGGACCCTCAGAGGCAGCAACAGCCCAAGACACGAGGCTCCTGGGTCCCGAAGTTACTTCCATCCCCTCCCCAAGCCTGATTTTCACACCTACAAACCGAAGTGTCTCTGCCCTGCCTCTTACTTCCCCGTCTGGAATTCCTAGCGTCAAGCACGCCTAGCGCTCGGAGACTATTACAACAATGATGACAGTGATGATCATAAATGAAGACCGCATGAGCTATTCCAGGCGAGAGATCTGACACAGGCTGACTTTCCTGAGACCTCTGTGGACTCCCCTCCTCGCCACCTGTTGTGGCAGGTTGGGCGCCTCAGAGCTTGCAGAATCTTTCTCCAGGTAATCCTGCTTCAATTCAAAAGATCCCCACACTCCCAAAGGTGCCCATTTCAGTGTCTCATCGCAGGTTTAGATTCCATTCTGAGAAAAATCTAAAAGGAAATGGAATCAAAAAGCTACTTATGGCTTCAGATAAAACCAGTGAAAATGAATAGCAATAACAATGCCATTAGCAGCGGCTCACCTTTCTGGAGCCCTTGTTCAATGGCAGTTACCATGTTAAGGACTTAACATGCATCTCCTCATTTATTTTCCAGAACTCTGAGATATACCCGTTTTACAGAAAAGAAAACTAAGGCGTATACAGCCAAGTACTTTGGCCAGGATCATGAGAGCAGCGGGAGATCAGAGCCAGGCTCCTGGACTCCAGATACTGTGCCCTGCAAACGCCAACCTGGACTCACTCTTCCCCAACAGTTCAGATCATTTCTCCACTCTCCCCCTCCAAGAATTCTCAGCCATTGACCTTATTTCCTATTTTACACGGAAAAAATACATCACCAGATGCAAACTTACTCAACTCCCACTATCAGACAAGCCCTGCTGTTTCTGAAGGACTCTCCTCATACCCATAGGGGGTGCCCCTCCTCTCTACCCAAGCCTGCTTGCCCTTCACACAAGTGCTCCATTGGACCTTGGAGCTTTCCCTGCTTCCTTTCTATTGGACCCTTCCCTTCAACTTAAAACAGGCTCACATCGCTTTCATTCTATATAGAAAACATAAAACACCTTTCTCTACTCATTTCCCTCCTCCAGTTACTACCCAGCCTCCTCCTCTCCCTCACAGCCATACCTCAAAGACTTGCTTGTATTCCCTGTCTTCTTCCTCACCTCCTACCCACTCCTCCCCTCACTCTGAAATGGCTCTGGCTAAGGTCACCAATGACTTCGATACTGCTAGGTCCAGTGGGCATTTACAATTCTTTTTCTTACTTTACAGCATTTGATACTTTCACCAATTTTCTCTTCCATTATATATAGTCTTCCTCTCTTTGGCCATCTCTTCCCCTGCTGTGTGGCTTGTATTTATCAGCCTTTAAATATGAGTTCCTTGACGTTTAATCCTACGCACCCTTCTCTCCTCTTTACCTGTCAGTATCCAACACATCCTAGGGCTTCAATTACACCTATAAACCAGTATATCCCCAGAACCTTCTCTCCAGTCTCAACCTCTCCTCTGAGACCAAGGCTCATAAATTCAATAGACCATGTGACACCTCTATTTGGGCTTCTCAAAGGATCTCATAATCAGCAAGTAAAATAAAACTAATGATCTAGTTTCCCTCAAGCCTCTTTATATTCCCATTGGGCTCTCTACTTTAGTGAATCCATCCTAATCATCTCTTCATCTTTATCCATCACTAAGATCTACTAAATCTGTCCCTTAAATCTCTCAAATATGTCTATTCTTCTCCAGCTTCGCCACCTCCCTCGTTCAAGTTGTATCATCTCTTGGCTTCCTCCATGCCTGCTCCCAATATTGACTTTTCTATACTCTAGCCAAAGATTTTCTTAAAATGAAAATCTTGTCACCCCATCTTGCTTAAAGCTCAACAATCTCCCCCCTGTTCTTAGTATAAGACCTATACATTCTAAGTACGACCTATGAAGGTCCTGCCAGACTGGCTTCTAACTTGCTTTCATGCTCCACAGTCCAGCTACCCAGCCTTCTCTGGGCTCCTAGAACACGCCATGCTCCCTTCTGACTCAGGGCTTAATGGATGCGATTTCTTCTGTGAGGAATGCGCCCCTCCAACATTAGCAAGTCCACAGCTCCTTACCCTTCAGCTCTCACCTCAGAAGCTGCTTTCTTCGAGAAGCCTTTCCGGATCCCCAGACGAGATGAATTCCTGGCCCACAGGCTCTCACCGTGCCCTCAACGTTTCTGTCAGAGCACTCACCGCGGTCCGACATTATGTATTTGGGAGATTACTAAGGATACATCTCCCCATTAGACGCCAAGCTCCAATGAGGGCAGGGATCAGTTTTGTTTATCCCTAGAAAATAGCACAGTCCCTGGCACATCATATATCAAGTATATAAGTGAATTCTTAGTAAAGAAAACAGAAAGGGCTCTAAAAATTCAGTCTTAAAAGGCCAAACCAAAGCGCGGTTATTAGAACTTTGGTGGGCATAGAAGACGTTAGGCATCGCACACTGGTGTGCTGACCACTCTCAAATACCCTCTTTGTTTCCTCGCTAACTTTTGTGTAGAGATAATGGGGACAGGAAAGACACACTATGGAGACCACGACCCCTGGAACGACTGAGGATTACATTGGATAATATGTCTCTTTTTCATTTGTTTTTCAATGAAATACACACTTTCAATACTGGTAAGAGGGAGAAAAAATTCATTTAACCAGAGAGATTAAAATGTGTAATATGACTGACTATTGGTTCATATAGTGCATCTAGATTCTAAAAAGGCAGTACTTCACTTTTACCATTAAGGTAGGTAAGTGCCTTACAGTGCTGTGGGATAACAGGAAATAACGAGGCACACAGGTGTTGGAGGAAAAACTTGAAACCACACCAGTGACGTGCTGAGCTGGTTCACACTAGAGCCAATTGTTAAATTTTCAGGAATTTTGAGAGCTCACTGTCAATGGCCAATTAAAAATTAAATTGTTTAACATACAATTAACAGCAAAGGTAATATTCAAAATTCATCTCTTCTCAATTATTTTAAATTGTACTATTATTTATGTCTACTTATCTATATGGAGGAGAGATACTAGATAATGGTGAACTGCACATCCCTTTCCAACTCTGCAGTCAGTAATGTCACCTTGGGCGTTTGAAACGGGCCACGGTGGGAGTATTCACACCATGGAAACTGGCAAATGCTACCAATCAGGGCTGTTAAAGAACTGAATGTTATACCTTGAGTAGCACACCACTGCACCAAGCCACTGGCTCATGACAAAAAACATTTTAAAGGGTTACAGTAAGCGTGAAGCCTTTTACCTAGAAGATGGATAGGTTGAAAAAGTGTAGACATGTGTCTGTCTTTAGGAATTCATTCTCAAAATTGTGTAAGGGTTGAAGGTGATTGTTTTCTTTCTCAATTTGAAGCTATAATTATTCTACAAACATGACTTTTATTATAAATACCAGTTATGAAAGTGTCTGTAATTTTGTGGAACAACCTGTACACCATGACTTCTAGACAAAAATAAGCGTGTTGACTAAATTGAGACATAAGTCTTAAGAGTGGGTGGGAGAGATTCCCTTCCTCTCTCCCTGCCAAACTTCTGGAAAGAGTAGCTTACACTCAATCTGTCTGCTTACCTTCTCATCAGTCTTGGCTCCTGCCTCCACCACGTGACAGGAACTGCCCAAGGTAACCAAGGCCCTCCTTAGGGCTAATTCAGTAGCTTTCAGTCCTCAGGCCATAACCTCTCTGCTTTGTTTGTGTGCCATGCCCCTGCCGCCTCCGTTAGACCTAATCAGAGCAGAAATCCTACCCTCTACCTCAACCCTAGCCTGGAACAATATTTGGCACCTTCCAGGTGCCCAGCCATTGTTTGCTGAATCAGTGGCTGAATTTACACCTCTGCGATCCTGAGCGTGTCATCTCACATCTCTGAACGTGTTTTCTCAGACATGAAAGGAAGGCAAATTATGTGGGGGGGGGGGGCGGCTTTTTTTTCCCCTTCAGTTTGTCGAGAGCTCAGCTTTAAGGGTCTTGAGGGGGAAGCTCTCTCCACTTCAACTGTTAGGAGCAGGTACGTCCTCTTTACTGCCAGGCAAACTTTTGGACTGTTGCTCTTTGGTTTTTGGGCTGAAGCCCCAAGGCTATTTTGTTGCCCTCTGTTGTTTCTTGGCTCAAAATCAGGTTGAGTGACCTTGAGGAAGTTCTATATCACCTTCCCAAGCTATACAGTTGGGATGGATGGGAGTGGCACAAGACCAGCCAGCAAGCATTCAAAACTCCTGAGATCTGTGAATTGCGGGGCTGGTGTTACATTCCTGTACTTGAGTCACGCATGTTGTATCTTCATAATTGTTACCCCTAGAGTTTTACCCGCCCTAACCCCCGTCGCAATTTCTTAATCATTTCTGTTGCTTGCATTGAATTTCCTCAAGTTTAAAACTCTTTTTTCCTCGAGTTGCAGGAATCAGAACCAAACAGTATTCTAGATGCCACTTTCCACTCCAACGTTACAGGAGTTACAGAGGAGAAGCAATCATCTTGCTGATGGTTTAGTGGCATAGAGATCCCAGCAGTCAATAACACTCAAGTTTCCCCTCTCATCTGGAGGTTGAATCTTCTGGTTCTTGTGGCTCATTAGCCCAACTACTGATCATCCTACATCTGCTTTCTTGCTTGCTTTCTCCGTGAGCTGTCCACCTATTGAGTCAAAAGTGCCAACGTGGCAGTCACCTCTGAAATTAAGAGGGAAAAAACACATCCACCTTGTGGATACGCATACATAAAGAGCAGTCTAATGATACTCACCTGAATGTTAGATTAGTCAGCAAACCATGAGAAATGAATCTAAATAATGGAGGGCAGAGTTCGGTGAAAAGTCATGAGATAAAGGAAACACAGGGGGCCTAGGCTGATTAAAAAGATAATTAGTTGTGGAAAATAAGGTTGGGCTCTAGCCAAGAATGTCTTTGAGAAAGATAAACTGAAGGATCCAAGACAGCCATGTTGGGGGAATTTAGTTGTTCTTTTACAGGAGTTCAAGAGCCAGAACAAAGCGACAGTCAGTTTCAAAGTGTAGCCCAACTTTGTTTGTTGTTCTGCTCATAAACATACAAGCTGTTTCCTTTCATCTGCACAGGCTCACACAATATGGAGAATCCACAATAGGTTTAAACCAGATTTATAAATAAATGTGCAGAGTGGTCGTCAAGCCAGAGACCTTTTGGCCTAAGAAAAGATCTCAATGTTCTTGGCTGGAATGTTTTTTTAAAAGAGGAATCTCTTTCAAAAGATCTAAAAGGTCAGCAGACTTACCAGAAATAATGAAAAGAGAGGCCATCTCTTACCTAAATTGTTAAAACCTATAAAGGTGTTTGAGATGCCCAGTAACAACAGAGGTTTAACCTCCACACAGGGAATGGGAAAAGTTCTCCGTGGTTGGTCAGATGTAGAGGGGCTGACAATCAGGGAAGAGAGCTGGGGAGTGATGCCAGATACTCTATTTGAACCTGAAACAGCAACTCTAAAGGTTCTGTGAAACTACTTGCCTGAAATATTGTTTTGATAAATAAGCTCTCTCCTTGTGGAATTGAAGCCTCCAACTGTTCCACTGGCACGGACATCTCTGCAGTGCAGCACATGCCCCAGATTGTGGCGTTAACTTGAATTAAATTTCAGATGTGGGGGAGCTAAGGGAGGGGGTGGTGGCAGTGGGAGGTTTATGAACAGTATGCTGGGGCTCTGATGTTGTCACAAGCAGATGGCTTCAACTGTATCATTTACACAAAAACAAACACGTCCAGAAATAATGGCACGAGAAGCATCAAGTAGCTTCACCTGTACCCGAAATCCTAACTGCTTTATACCCACAGTAAAGCCCACACTGGAAATTCCACAAATGTTGGAAAATCCCAGAAAGGACCTTCATCCTGCCAGAAGCATGGTGCCAGGATTGCTACTCTCCTGAGGACTTAGTCCCTGAACCCACCAGCCCCCAAACCACAGCCTGTGAATGAGGAAGAAAGCAAATCTTAAGCCTGGTTTCTTCTCCCGGAACCTCTGGAGAACGAGCCAGCAGGAGTACCTTTCCAGAGCTTTGCTCTTGCTATTCCCACAGGAAGGAGGCTTCACCTTAGATGTCATACCTACACATTTCAGAAAAGGAACTTCTTCCAGTTACTGACAATCTACATTAGAAGAACTATGTCACTCAATGGTTGTGTGCTCTTAGGCATGCCACTTGACTTCTCTGGGTTTCAACTTCTCTCATCCATAAAATGGGAAGATACTATTTATCACTTGTCCTACCAAACTCATCAGGTTGTTGGGAAGTTCAGGTGAGATACTGTGTATGGAAGTTGCTGAAAACAGACCTTCTGAGCAAATGCAGAAGAGACGGTGTGTGTGCCCTGATCCCTGGAGCTGTGTGCTGACCTGGGAAGGGAGGGCTGAGGAGGCGCAGGGACAGGCGTCCGAAAGAACATGGAGAACTGGGTACTTCCTCACACAGGTGACACTGAGGAGAAAACTGAGGAGTGCAGGAGTAGTTTCTATTAAGTGAACCTATCTTTGATTTTACTGATAACAGATCTTATCTACTCCATTCCAGCGGTGCAAGATAAATGAAAATTAGAATATCTGCAAAGGCTAAAGTCAATAAAAGGGAAATACGTTTGAGTTTTCACCTAAAGTCAAATAACACCTACGTTGGCCAGAGTGCCAGTGCATCTTCGGGTGTCCCCTGTCCTGCCCAATGCCGCTAGGAGATGGGCAGGGGAGGAGAGCCCCAGGGCAGTCTTGTGAGCTCCCTGAGAATTCAGACGTTATCTTCTCTGAAAACATACCACGTCAGTGACAGAACCAGTCAGCAATAATAATTGACCTTTATTTAATCTCCACACTTATGTCCCTTGATCTTTTTATATTTTACGAGAAGGGAGACTGAGAGTAGGTCTTAAAACATGAGGCTGCAGAAAGCCCACTTCCATCGCTTGCCTTGGCAGAGGTCGGGCCCGATCCCTCAGTAGGATGTGGACTGTGAGATACTCAAGAGAACAAGAGACTGGCAGATGCTGGCAGCTCACAAGGAAAACTTGAGATTAGGGAGACGCAGTAAATCCCCACTGTGTAGACATTTCAAACATTATCTCTGCAAGCTGCAGATTAGAACTAGGCCTCCAAAATCCCTCAGGGAACTCAGACCCAAAAGACAAGCCAGGTGAGTGAAACAAAAGACCAGAGATACCACACAGTACAAAATAGTCATTATTTATATTTTCAAAAAGAAAAAAATTAACATTTGGAAGTTCTCCCCTGTAGGAAAAGGGGCGACTTGGAAGGAACAGGACTGGCTCCGACGCAGGTGGCAAGTCAGGTACGAACAGCTGAGCAATCGGGGCTCGGATTTTTTTCACACAGCATTAATAATAAAATTTCCTTTTCTTTTCTTTTTGTTCTCTTTTTTTTTTGTGTTTAGTTTTTTTAGAAAAGGGGAGAGGAAGGAGAAATAAAATGAGAAAAATGCCAAAAAACATTTTCCACAATATCTAAAAACAGAGAACCATAGTTCTTGTCAAGACTGTATGAATTCTGGGTGAATTATTTTTTTTTCAGTTTTCAACACCAATAAAGATTTTTTGCAAAAGCTACCACATCAGAACACTCATCCTTCAGATCAAATAACCTCCTTCCCCTTTCGCCTTCACTTGTCATTTTTCACAAAGGGATAAAAAGATATATTCTGTTCTTGCAAACAATAAGTGCTAACAACAAGAGAGCTCTTCTGATACTTGTATGGTGGTGGTGAGTTTTCACAAATATCCAAGTATTAGCACAGTTGGATGGACTGAAATTTCTCTCAACATAAATACTACTAGAATCCACACACTGATTTTTGAGAGATTCTGCAAAAATCCTTTCTTCTTTCCTTTTCTTTCCCCTTCTCTTAAAACTATATGTCCTTTTCCTTTTGCTCCAGGCACCTGATGATTTGTTCTGCTCAGTCAGATGCAGACAGGTTTCTCCGAAGTACCACCGCTGGGGTGTCCTCAAGGCCAGCGCCTAAACTGAATCCCCACAGGATCAAACTCCACCAGGCCAAAGGGAACACAGTGACGCAGCGACAGGGTTTTCATTAGGTTGAACAGCCCCGAGTCCCCGGCCCTTCCCTCCCCCCTTTCCCCCCAAGTTTATTTAGTGCTGTTTTAAAAGTCTGGGGCCACGATGCAGTCTCTTCCCCCTACAGCAGAGTAAAAGCTCCACAGATTGCGCTGTCTACCTGGTGGTCAGTGGCAGCAACGGTGGCTGCTGCTTCTGGAAAATAAACGGAGTCTTACAACACGCAGGATCTTACGACTGCTTCAGGCGCTTTCGTGGGGGTCCCAGAAATGGGCACTGTGCTGAAGCCAGAGAGCGGTATGCCTCAGCC
The DNA here is from genome assembly GCA_003508835.1 of Eonycteris spelaea. NCBI lineage: Eukaryota > Metazoa > Chordata > Mammalia > Chiroptera > Pteropodidae > Eonycteris > Eonycteris spelaea. Next base: position 2,064,476 of record PUFA01000129.1, read on the forward strand.
ACCAAGTGGGGATGTGACACTACCATTGACTTCCACCCAGAGGTCTCCAATACATCCGAAGCATGACTAGGAGAAATGAGGAGAGATGGGTTACCAAAGGAGTGAAGGATGGATTAAACAGCTTCTTAGATAGCCTGATTTCTCAGAGTTTGCTGTAAAGGGTGTCAATGCAAGAAACATGCAGACAGAACCCTTAATGTGCATGAGAATTTGCTTGTTAGATGACGTGCATGTAGCTGACCAGGATGCAGCAGTTGTAACTCTGGAAACCAGGACCCTGAGCCACTCTCTTCCACATTGTCAATGCTCTTTATATTCACTGCCCATGCTAATAGAGAGACAGGTCTAAGCTTCCAACTGGCTTTGCCATTTACTAGTCCTATAACCACAGAGAAGATCATAGCCTGGCACCAATCTGATTTTCAAGAAGGAGAGGATAATGACCACGCTTCATTAAATGGTTAACATCTACAGAGCACCAAGCAAGTGTCCAGTGCAGAGTGAGCACTCACTAGGCTGAACATTAGTGGTCTTTTCCCTCCTTCTTTTGCCTCAATCAGTAACTCTTTCAAAACAATCTTAGAGACAGACTTAGAGGACCTCGTTTCCTGTTTTGGGTCATTTTTGGTGTTGAATAATGTTCACTCATCTACCTGGCAACCTCTTAGACCCGTCTTACCCCAGAACTGCTGTTGTGAGGGCTTTATAAACCCTGCTTCTCTTCCTTGGGTTTTTCTCATTATTTGCTCTCCATCATGCCCCACTGAGAATTATTTCAGGAATTAATATGGCCAGGTCATTTGTCGTTTAGAATGAAGGAACAGATCTACTGGAATAAGCATTTCTTTCTCAAAACAGTATTTAACAACCTCATCTACTGATGATCCCTTCTCTTTCCCCCCTTCCATAATGATCATTAGATACATTCTACTAACTCATAAAAATATACTTCTGTTCTACATGTCTTTTCATTAAGCCAGTGAATGTGAAGTAAAAGATGTTATCACTTGAGGAATACATATTTTTCAGGCCAGCAAGTTATCATTTTCCTCATTTCTGATCGCTACAAGGAAGCAAAAAGACCTCACTCACCAATCAAATTAGAATTGTGAAAGCAAAACCCTTTTCTACACTGTCAAGCTGAAGGGAAAGATGAAAACTCTATACTTACTACTAAAAGGTTAATGAAGCTTCTCGGCTATTTTATTCACTAGTTCAAAGTCTTTCTCATTTCTCTAGCTATTCCAACCACCCAGAAAGAACTTTGAAGATGCCAACTCACTAGTTGATGAAATCCACTGCCTGAGTTTTCAGCTGATCTGCGCTGTGGAGGTCGGCCAGGATGAGAATTTCTGCTGCGTTCTCCACAGAGAGGTTACTGCAGAGGGCATCCTCACACATGACCTTTAAACGCTCCAGGGCATACTGTAAAACACAAGCACCGCTGTCAGAGCAGGAACAGCTCTGGGCTGACTGCACTGAAGCTGTTTCCTGCAGCTGTACCATCATGTAACCGGATACCAGAACAAACCTGCACAGACCAAGAGGTTACTACCGCATTATAAAACATAACCACACTCAGAAGGCTGAAATAAAGATAGCTAAAAGAACTTGCATAGCTGCCATTTAAGTTCTGAAGTCTACCTATTAGGAAGATGGCAATATGGAATAGACCTACATCCTCAAGTTTACCCTACCCCAACTATGATTAAAGTGTTTCTTAAACCATCACCACCTACCCTTACAATGAGGCATTCCTCTGCGTCGAGTCACCAGGGACATTACATCTTAAATTTCTGCAATCCTTTTATTTAGAGCCAGACTAGGGTGAAGTACAGTCCTTTCAATTTAAGCATTGTCACTAGTCCCGCTGGGTATCCTAACTGGCCCATCAGGCTCTGCAAAGGAGCCCTGTGGTGACTTTCACTAGCATCTCTGCCACTAGTTATTCCTCAATGAGAGTCAACCAAAGGCCTCCTTTTAAACAGAAAAGAACAAATGAAGGCCTATTTTATTGGGGTTGAGGTTAAGACTCCTAGGGTAGAAGAACAAAGCAACAGAGACCCTGGATCCAGCTTCAGTCTAAATACTTCCTATTTTCTAAGGAAAGGGTATAAATGTTCTGGAAATAAAGGTCTAGGTAAATTTTGGGTATATTTGATCTAGTTGATTTATTTTGATGCAAATGTACGCCTCGTTCTCAAATATGAGATCACGAACTTACGAAGGAACTTTAGGGATAAGAAGGAGAAAGGGATAAAAAGCATAAAATAAAATATCATTAATCGGTTCACAGGAAAATGGTTTGCTTTGAGGGTATCCAGAGTCTCCATACAGCTCCCTCTTGAGGGCCTCAGAACTCAATGACACAATACTCTTCCAGACTGAATCATGGCAATCAAACCAGGCCAATTTTATTTTTATGAATTCTGGGTGAGGAGGCATAGCTGCTGGCACTGTGATCTCCTGCAGCAAAAAGGGTTTTATTGGTTTTTGGTGCAGCTTTAATTTTTTACATTTGAGTAACTGGAAAGCAGTTTCCATGGAAAACAGGAATGACACTAGACAAGCAAGAAATTAGGTTTTTGTTTTAAAAGGCTGGAAAAGGTTGAGTAAATGTTCAGTTTTCATACAGTGCTGCACAGAGCATTCTTCTCATCTTTTCTCAATACATTCTTTTAAAAAGACTTTTACCATGAATAGCTATGATCCCTACTGCATAATTAGACAAAAGTAGCCATTCTTATCCCTTGGGGGACAAAGTTTTTTTCTTAATTATGCTTCTGAAAAACCTGCCTAATGGCAGTACTTGCCCAGGAGAATGAAACTGTGTCTTCCAGGCCTGGCCAACGTGTTGTTTTGGTTTTGGTCTAATTACACATGTCCCTAGGAGACTAGAAAAGCTCAGAAGAAGCTGTTTCAGCCTCTTGGGCAAATTCTAGATGTTTAGATCCTTCCATGAAAGATTTCTTATTCTGTTTTCCTGAAGCTCAAAAGGAGGAATAAAGGTAAAAATGTTTTCAAATAAGCCTGGAGCAAAGACTGTTTAATGGGAAATTCTGAATGGAATTTTAAAAACACCCTTTAGTTACTTCTCATTCAAAAATTTAAAACACTGCTGTGATTCAACTGCTTTATCTTTTAAAACCATGAATTAACATGATACTGAAAATACCATTCTTGCAATGTCGGGTCAGGCTGGTCCCCATGCTCCATGCACTTAGGTTCCAAGTAGGTTCTCTAGCTGAGGAGCATAAACGAAAACCCAGGACATGGATGTCTAACCCTGGTCCTGAGAATAGACAACTCTGAGCCTCAGTATTTCTGTCTAAAAAGTGGGTCTTTCAATACTTCTCATCCTCATGGGAGCTAGAAGATGAGGGGGATAAATGTCTGATGTGTATAAGCTCAAGGGACTGCTTCACCGAAAATCAGAGGGCAGATGCGGCAGAATCATTACAAACTCATGTTTACAAAAAGCAGGCACTGGGCTGTGCCTTCTACTTCCCCAGAGCTCACAGTGTATATTTTATTACTATCTCCACTAAAAGCAACTTTCCTCTGGTCAGAACTGAGCTATACTGGAAGGGTATGGTATGTTCACACTGTTTAATTGTGCTAATAAAGTCTTAAAAGGTGATAAGAAGGATAGAGCTATTATTCAATCCTTTTCACCAGTAGCATTGATTGGGTTTACAAGCCTTATCCTCTACAAACACTCCAAAGAACTGATCAATAAAGGTAAAACCTCCACTGTAAACACAGGCACTTTCCTCTGTCCTCAGGGGGCAAAGGGAGGTAGAAGGAGGTTATTCCCATAAGTCAGTCCTGGGAAGGCTCTAGTGCCCTTACGTCAGAGCCAGCTTTGCCCTCAGATGGGTGCTGCAGCATCCAGGAAAAGGAGGCACTTCCAGCAGAAAACATTTTTCTCACAGGGTCTATTGCTGTCTGGGTTTAAGCCCTTTTAACACCCTTGCCTCAACCCTCTGCCTCCGAAACAAGTAAAGCTGCCATGGGAATAAATAGCAATCTTTACACACACACACACACACACACACACACACACACACGCACGCACGCACGCACGCGCTTTCTCAGATCACAAGGCTTTTGAGGACAGGTCACTGAGCTCTCTCTGTTGTTATCTACACAAGGAAAGTCAGTTTCCCAAAGTGTGTTTTGAGGAACACTAATCACTGGGGTCATCCTTGGTAAAAAAAGGATTCCAGTGTTAACTAAATTGGAGAAATCCTGTCTATCATATTCCCTTTTAGAGAACTCACAATGCACATTAACATAAAAAGGTTCTGAGAAATCCTGCAGTAAAATAACAACACAAAAAAATCCAAATTTGACTTGGTTAAACTCGGTGCTTCGTTAACCTTTTTCCCCCAAGTTTATTTTGGAAATCACTGCTCTGTTGTTTTAGGTAATCAACATACTTCCTTGCTTCTAAGATCCACATTTTTATTTTCACACTTTAACACTTCTCAGATCAAAATGTATCTTACAATTGGAGTATATATTTACTACAGTAGTATCTCTTTTTTCCCCAAAGAGTTGTTAATTACCTTCTAATTTTGAATATGGTATATTTCAATGACTATTAAGGGGAAAGTTAAAAAGCTAACCAGGATACTGAGTAAAAGTTTAAACAGAAGTTAATGAATTCAAGAACATTTTGTAAATTATAAAGCCAAATTATAAAGTGTAAATCCGAATATCAGTATTATCTAAGTCTCCAATATCACTGTGCTTAAATTTGAGATGGGAAGAGAAGTGAACAACAAACTTATCCTTCCTTTCCACAGGGAAGGTGACCCCATATAATTTACCATTCAAAGCAGGATACTTCTGAAAATAAAAAGGGTGCTATCAATAATTGTGTTGGAACACAAGTATAAACTAGGATTGTCCTGACCAAACTAAGATACGCTCATCTTACTTATAATGCAGCTTTCTAGCCCCATCATGAAATTTAAGAGGTCACAGAAACTCCTAGTCTTGTGATTATTTTTCTATTCTTATCTCACCTTGTCAGCAGCTGCCAGCAAATCATCAGCCATTTTGTCGAGGTTTGGAGCCTTTCCCGTATAAATGAAGCACATCATTTCCTTAAAAACTTCAGGCTCTACATCATTGATTTCAACTCGATTCTATGTCAGAAAAACCAAAAGTGAGAAACATTCCAACAGAACAAAATACTTAAACACTTTTCAGGATTTTAAGTTCTGGTGAGGAAAGAAGCTTGTATCATTTATAACCTAACATGAATGGAAAATTTCTCTTAGCCCTATTTAATTATAATAGCCCTTTCTCCCATCATATGTACCACCTCTGTTTTCTCAAATACAATAGCAAGATAACTATATCTTTCACTTTTCACCTTTCTGTTCTTGAGTAGAAACACATATCTAATATCCTCACCCAAAACCGTTTTGACATCTGCCTGGGACAGAGTGAGTCTGCTTCACCTAGAATCCTTCTGGACCACCTCTCTGCTCTCAGAAAGTGTCTGTTCAGGGAATTTGTACTCCATTTTTATAATATAATAAGAAAAAATAATTATGAAAATAAATCTGCTGTCAAAGTGGAAGAATCATCTAAATCTAGTCACCTAGCCAAAAAGATGCATCTTCATCCTGTCACATACCTTTTTGCTCTCCTCCATTTCATGTTCAAACATGGCACTAAAAACTGGAGAACGAGCTACAAAGTGAAGGGGAAACAGAGACAGATGTGGTTATCACATTATGAAGAAGAGATCATTTTCTTTTCTGTCCCATGGGTACAGGAAAATCTTAGCCTCAAATTATACCAGAATTATAAAATTCTTTTCTTCTTATACCAATAAGTGAATAATTATAATAAATAGAGGGGAAAAAACAGGGGAAAAATTGCTTTTAAAATGACTTATGGACTCCATTCCAACGATTTACATTTCAAGAAAATTACCTGAATTACCTAAGTTAGATCACAATGATATCCTCTGGGTAGATCTGGGAGTTCAAATGGAAGGTCCTTCAGGGTCTAAGTAGGATGTTCTAATACCTAGATTTTTGCCTGGAACAATGATACCTACTTTCCCCACTTCCAGGGACCACACAACAAGGAGGTCAAGACAGGGCACAACAGCATCCACTAACTAAATGAAGTGTTTATGACAGGTTGTCTGTTCTTCCAAGCCATGCATTCTTAACCGAGATTACAATGCCTCAAAAAGGCGAAAAAAACCTTAGACACTACAATCATCGGTGACCTTTCAAAGCTCAACCCCACCTGAGAAAATATTATCTCTTAGTATTTAATGTCTCTCATTGGAAATAATTAATTTTTTTCTTTAGGGGTGGGGATAATGAAAAAGGTTGAGAAAAAGTATTCTAAGGCATGCCCAATTCTAGTCTAATGAACACTATAAGTAATAAGTAAATGATAAATAAACTTAATTTCAACCATGAAAGTAATAAAATGGCTAAGAACGCAAATTTTATCATGTTGTCCAATGAATCCGGATTTTGGTCAAAGCTGAGACTACCAAGCTCTATTTCAGAGAGGAAGAACAGATGGAATATACAGCAGGACTCTGAGCTAACAGGTAACTTGAACTTTGACTTGTTTATGTCAGAAAGGACTAATTTTAGATCTGCCCTTTTCTAACCACATAATCTTGGGGAAATCACTTAACCACCTAAGCTTCAACCCTTTAATCTATTCCAAAAATATTAATTCTCATTGTTCTTATCTCAGAAGGGCTGCAGACTAAAAGCTACTAAATAAATAAATACATTGCAGAACTTGAAGACTAAAGGGCTGGTGCTTTCAGAAAAGATGGAAGGTTCCAAAGCAGTGATATGCTTAGAGGGTCTTCAGTGTGTAGGCAGAGGCTGATGCTATGTTATGAGAATAAATCAAATCACTCAGGGAAAATATGTAGAGAGAAACAATAATTGAATTGAGCAGAACCTTAGGGAACAGCAATGACTAAAGGGACAGGAAAGAAGAGGGTGGCCACACATTAGAAGTAGTCAGTGAACCAAGAGAAAACCAGGAGAAATATAAGAACTAAATAATATAAGAACTAAAGAGTCCCTCAAATTTAGGAACTAGCAGGTCATATAACTTTGGAAAACTGCTTTCACTACATGGAGGTGAAATGAGGATAAGTGGGAGGAAAGAAGTAGAGATAGTGAATGTGCTCTCTTCAGCAACTCAGCTCTGAAAAAAAAAAGAAAAAAAAACTAGAAGCTTGAGCCTGTTTACAGGTAGAGCGTAATAGGAGATAAGAGAGATGAAGATACCAGATAAGGATGTAACGCTTCTGCGAAGACAGTATGGGATACGAAACAGATCAGAAGGAGAATGCACAGTCTGCTTTGGACACAAGGAAGAATACCCACTCCACTGAGAATGCAGGGGAAATGCAGGTAAGGTGAGAGGCAAGAGCTGAGGGAGAAGAGCCTCAATTTTCTCTTTATCTTGGAAGAAGTAGCAAGGTCATCTAGGAGTAGGAGAATAAAAGAGAGTGCTAAAGGTCTGAAGTACCTATTGTTGAGAAAATGAAAGGGAGCTAATTGTAGAGAGAGTTCATGGAGCTCCTAGCTGAGTACGGAGACACTAACTTAAGAGTTAATAACTTCCTTTAGCAATATATAGTCACATCTAGTTGAGAAAGGGAACAGGAAGATGGTTAGATTGAGCCAGACTAAGATTCTGCCAGGTGTGTTTTAGAATAATAGAGCTGAGGGTCTTGGTAAGAAATTTGTTGCCTGAAGGTTCATGCAATTTCTTCTTATGTCTTATGGCCTGAATAGAAGTTTGAGGCTGACTGCTATGCTTTTGTGTAAGTCAGTTCTGCTTTATTAGCTCTTCCTCTGCGCCAGTCTTTCTTGTCTTAAAGACAAGGGGCCTGTTATTAGAACAAGAGCTGGTCCTCCGTGTCACTGGTAACATTCTCATTCTTCAAGAGAGGGCAAAGACCTCCAGGGCTAGGGACTTAGCTAGGTGGTGGTTTAGTCCTGAGTCCAGAATCTTCTGTCACATTCTAAGTTGCTGTCTAGGAGTAATACCTGCTCTTAATCAGTTTTGAGATCTATTCTATAAGTACAAAGGCATTCGATACATATCATCATCCATTCCTCGAAAATGGTGGCCTAAGTCCACTACAGAGAGGAAAAACAGCAATACCATTTTTACAGAGATTAGCCTTTTTGGTTATGGCAACCAATGTCACAATATAAAAATATATTCATTTGCAATTTTTTGCACTAGTTCAAAAGGCTGAAGTTATTCAAAAGGTGATTATGCAGTCACTGTTCTTCCTTGTTTCCCTAAAACTAATGTTCACCATGAATAAATACCAACCTGCTAAAATAGCTTTGTGAGCCTGGAATTCCTGGCCGGCAACACACAAACAACAGTCTGTGAACCGGGAATTCTCCCATAGTCCTCCTAACTCATCAGCCAACCGGCACTCAGGAACCTTCACCATATTCATGGTATTCTGGCCAGAAATGTTGACAGAATCTTGTACCACACTCACCTGTGAAAGACAAGGAAACACAGTCCAAAGCTTTTGTTACCAGAAATTTTCTTCCCAGCAGGAAGATACTTTTATCTCACTGCTATAGTACATTCGGATACTAATGTTAGTAATATTCTCTTGAAACCACCGAAACAGATCAAGGCTTTATTCTCTGGATCGAGTAATTTCCAATCTATCACAATCATATTTACTCTACACCATCTCAGGATGAGAGAACTCCATAAATCTTCTCCAACTTCTAATAAGCTCCACTTCCCCTGACCTAAAACCTGGGCAAAGCCACCAGAAGGAAAAAAACTGACAGAAACAAATGTTAAACCTCAAGTCTTTACCTTATTCTGCCTTATTAAGCAAAGGTTAAATACAAAGAACACCTATAGAAACGACCATTTAAATTAAACTCTTTAAAGAGAAAAATCTAGTAAACACAAAGCACTTCAATTATTTTAGTTAGGCCTGGAACAAGAAAATAAAATGCAGCTTCCACAGGGCCTGTTAAATAATTGGCACTTCCTCACAAATGTTAGTTTAATGAACAGGACTGGGCTTGGAAAATCTTTCTGGTAGTGCTAACTGGGTGGGTATCCCACACCATTTATACGCTCCGTCATCTGTGACAATGACACACATGTATAGCTTTGGAAGAATCATGGCGACAGGGGAGGGATCCAATTTGCCACTATGGCTTCAGCTGTAGCATGTTCAGCTGAACTAACAGTTCCCCCTAGATAAAAACCAAGGTAACTTCTAGAAGGGTCAGTGAAAGTCAGACAAATTTGTTAGGATACTAAATACAAGGATTTATAAATTATATAACATTATAAAATAAATTTAAGATACCAAACTGAAGATAAGACCCAGCAGATCAGTCTTCTGCCTAACAACCATTGCTATGCTTCATCTCCTATAACATATTGTTAGAAATGTTAAAATCAAAGCAGAACTCATAAACCTTGAGTATCAGCTCTCCATACTTGCTATTCCTGTAAGTTGAGAAAGACAGCTGAGGAACATCCTAAATGACCCAAATTTCCTCTAACTTTCAAAGATGCAAGTCACCCCTTAAATGCAGTCATAAACCCTGAGGCAAAGTTAATGCCCCATCCAAATGACCCTTAGTCCCTTCTGTGCAGGAGAAAGAGATATGTACTATCAGGTCAAGAAATTTATTCATTTGTTTAAAATGAGCAATAGTATTGAGCAATAAAACAGCCAAGTTAATCAATTATGAATGTGCTTACCATTAGTAGCACACTTTATCAGAGCCAGATTATTATGTTAATAGCCCAAGACCCAGTACAAACCCAGCACACACACACAAAAAAGATTCTCTCTGTCCTGTGTAAGAGCTCTAATTTGGTTCTGCTATTCTCCCATATTAACACCCTTACTTCTTTGAAATAATATTAACACCCAAAGTAGAAGTTGCCTGTTTCCAGTTATAGCTTAAAAATACTTCTGATTGAATTAAAAAAAAAGAGAAAAAAGATCGATTAAACCCAACTTCCTCATACAGAAAGGCAGGAATCTCTTAAGCTGGCCAGTGAAGAGAATGGAGAATGTTTTTGGCACTGAGTTCCTAAGCTTGAATTAAACCAAGCTGACAGGAGCTCAAAGTCATTAACGCTTGATGGCAATTTACTAGACTGGGTAAAATGAATTGGCAAGAGATAAGGTGAACTGCAAACTATGGTTACCTGCGGACCCTCTGTTGGTTAGATGTATGCCTAGTAATGAGTGAGGCCCAAAGACTATGACTCCTCTCACCGGGACAATTCCTCTCTCTAGACACAGACAGGAACACAGCAGGAAGGAGAATGTACCTTCACTGTCTGAGCCAGACTTGTTCTGTAGATATATGGATGCCTGGAGTCTCCAGAGCTCTGAATGTCTGGCACCTCTTACCAACATTAAATACGCTTAATTAAAAATAAATTTTAAATGGCATTCACAAATGAGTCTTCAGAGCCCAAACTTTTAACTTAGAAAGGGATTGTTTTCCTCTGCAAATGATGATGCTAAAATGAAACCATTTTGAGAAAAACTAAAGATTTTTTTTAATGCCTATAAAGTTGACTATGGAGACTCATTCAGAATTACAGCTGTGAAGATGACGTGACTGTGACATTTATGTCATCTGTCTTACAAATGACTGCATAAAAAGTCTCAGGAAGGCTGTATAACCCTCTACATTTGAAGTTGTAAAAGGTCCTCACTTTTAAAGTCAATTCCTTTTCTTAAAAAAGACAATTTCATAAAAGGCTAAAGATTGTGCCAATTGTACATTTTATATAAACGTAAAAAGTCAAAACTAATGGAAATATATTTAACTTCCATCTAATTAAAACAATTGAAAAAAAGAACAGACTTTGTATATAGATTGTTTATAGCAGCAGCACTATTTCTAATCAAAAGACTAGCAACAATCTAAATGACCATCAATAAAAGAATGAATAAACTGTTGTAAATTCATATAATGGGCTTTTTTACAGCACTAAAAACAAATGAACTATTATAGTTACATCCACAGTATAAATAAATTTTAGAAACATAACATGAAAAGAGCAAGTCCTAGATGACTACATTCATTCTGACAGCATTTTTATAAAGCTCAAAACCAACCAAATCTAAACAATATAGTGTTCAGGCATACAAATAATAAACAAGGGAGTGATACGAAACTATTCAAAATAGCTGTTTATGATATCATCTTCTGCGTGAGGAGACAATAGGTCTAAGGGATATGGGAGAAACATATGCAGTTAGTTCCCAGTTACTGGTGATATTGTTGGGTTGGGTTCTAGGTTTCTACTACATTATCATGTTTTATAACCTGTAATAATGTTTCATATTAAATCACTATTTTCATAGGTCAAGAATCAAATACTGGCACTTTCATACAGTTCAACTAATATATCCAAATAATCCATTAATAAAATTTTAGATAAAAAAGGAAAAACAGACCTACATATTTAAAAATTGGTAAAAATCACATTCAGAGGTTATGTAGGAACAGTCCATGTCTGAGAAGGAAAGAAATGTTTTAAGAGTTGACTAGTGTCTAGATATTCCATATTTCCTATATTTGATATTTCAACTTTAATTGCAGCATTACAAAGTACTGGAATCTCATACCTGTCAAAGGCATATACAATAAACATGGAATATATGCACCTTTATTGCTAACAGCTACTTGTTTTCAATATAAATAAATGGAGAGAAGGGTCAACAGAAGCTGAAACATTTCATGTATGTTTTCTGTGGTCCAAATTATTAACAGAAAATTAAAAGTATTAAGATTTAATGATTCTTTTTTTCATTACAAAAATAAACACTCTGTTAAGAACCTGGCAGAGCCCTTGTTTTCCTGGGTGAATGGCATTCAGCTCCACTTAGTGTGGCACGGCACACTAGAGATGGAAAATGGAGAGCTGACATGGCCCCGACACTAATTTGCTGCACATTGTTAGGAAAAAATTACCTGACCTCCCTAGGCACTGCTTCTCTACCCAGTAACACGAAATGAAGATAACAGAACTAAGCTAGCTCAAAGGACTGTGACAGACAATGCAAGGAATGCTTCGCAAATACGTTAACTAAGCAATATCAACTTGGAAGAACTGCCACATTTCCTAATAGATAAAAACATCCATCAGGGAGAACTGAAAGTGAACCCAGTGTAGCACATTACAAAGAAGCCTACTCATTCAACATTTTCAGAATTTGCAATCTAATTTCATTTACATATTCATTAATAGTAATACCATTAAAATAAAGCTCAAACACACAAATGTGTGATTCTCAGTCTTGCACCTTAGGATTCCCTCTTGTGGCCCCACCCCTAAAATTTCATGAAACAACTATATATATTGCATCACAATAGGACAGAAGTGTCTGAGCCAAAGGTTGACTGAGGAATGGAGAAGTACAGTATTCATAATCTAAATTTGTATGTAGACGTCAGTTTCATAAAAGCCTCTAAAATAAAAAACTAAACCAATAATAAATAACATAAATATGAACTAGAATAAACTTGTTTATAAACATTCCATTGATAAAAGGGAGCAACAGGTCAAAGGTATAGAATGTGCATCAAAGAATGGTTTAGCTTTGTAAAGCGCTAAGAACTTAGATGGAGTTGCAGACATTTTTAAAACCCACATATCCAACACACACCCCCACACAACTGTCTTGCAATGCTGAATGCTACTAAGTCCACAGAGAGCCTTGGAACAGAAATGAGTCTCACTAGGCACAAGCCCAAGTACGAGAAGCAACACTCAGCACCTGTGGCCAACAGAGAAGTGTGAGATGAACAGATGGCATACCTGGTCCGATGGTAAGAAAACCGATGGCATCAGCAGAACCCAGCAGACGTTTCCCTGTTCAACATCTCCTCATTTCCAAAGTGTCATCTCACTTCCCTTTCTAAGTCAGTAAGGCAAATCTAAACTTAACCACAGGATTTCTCCTAAGAGAATTTCATACGGGGAAGAGAATAGGGAGAGAACGCCTTTGGACTTAAACCACAGGAGGAGAGATGCTAAAATGAGGGCAGGACGACTGGTTTCCAAACCAAGTCAATACAGGGGTTGGAGCAGATTGGGGGAAGGGGAAAGTATATGAGAAAAGGCTGGACTCACGGTAGACTTGAAAATGCTACAATAAAGGTTAGGGCACTGCCTAACACACCAGATGCAATATTTAGAGACAGCTCTTTCTTCAGAGAACAGTTCAAAGATTGGGTTTCGTTTCCAACAGAAATTAGAATTTTCCACTATTTTTAAATTTTAAGTCTTTAAGATAGTTGAAGATTAAATTGATGGTCTGTTCACATAACATCTAACCTCACATAAAACCATCTAACTGTTTTCATTTCTTCACCTGAGCAACTGAGTATGTAACTAGATTTATATAGAATTCAAATTTCAAGTTCATAAGACAAAAAACAACTGCAACAATTTATGTATTTATATAGATGTCATCATGTTAATAGTTCCTTCTTTTATTTAGTCATTAAAAAGGAGAGAAGGTAACTATTACACAACTGCATTTAATGTATTCGGTGTGGTATTCTAATAAAATATACCCCCAAATTTTCTAACCACCAGGAACCATTCTATGGGAATATTCAATAAGCTGTTACTCAGAAAAGGAGCCAGCTACTGCTGGCCAGGCCTCCCTACGAAAGGGCAACATTCCTAAGGGACACCCTTCCCAGCTGCACAGGTGATGACAGGCCTTTGAAAAAGTTGTTAACTCAGGGTATTACTTGACAGAGCACACTGGTAGTTAGGGAATTTGCCTGCACCCTCCCCATGAAAATACAGTAGTCATTCTCATCAAGTGGTGCTGCTCAGGGAGTGCTTCCTTGACCATACAACGTATAGAAAACACTAACATCTTGGTTGACTGGTGGCTTTGGTCATTTATTATACTTTGAGCTTATGAGTATAAATGTGTTGATAACAGCATGAAATGACTTACTAGTATATACTCATTAACAAAACCACTTTACAACTCACTCACAGTCTGGGAATTTCTCTTTAAGGCTTCTCCTGTAAACCTGAGAAAAGCTCTTGGGTCATTGGTGAGAGAAGAACTCTCCTAGCTGACTACACATTACTCTCAGCTAACTATGAGTTGGAGAGCTTTACATAACCTTCACTAGAAAAAAAGCGTTCTTACCTTCCTATTTCACAATTACTCTAGCAAGAACAAACTAGAGACATTCAATTCCTGGTAGGTCATCTAGTTCAAAGATCAGAAAAGAAAAGTGATCTATATTTAAACATATGTAGACTCATATTCAAAGGGAAGTCAAAAGTTTAAGAAACAAACATACGTATCTAGTTGCTGTCCATTCTCCTCAGCTTGAAGTGACAGTCTTTACAAATGCTGATAAAACCCGTAATTAAAAAAGGTCAGAATTCAAGCAACTCAAATATCGCACATACCAACATAGTGTACAATCTTTGTTTTTAAGACCAGTAACAAGTGAACAGCTGATATGCCCAAGAACCCTGACAACATGGCACAGTTTTCACTCACATAAGTAACTTTTGTGCAGCACCACTCCACTTGGGGATTTTTCTCAGTTTCTAGCCCTGATACAATACAATTCTGTCTATCAATACCGACCAGGCCTGGGAAGTGCTAGTCTCACAGTGGGGTAGAAGGACTCACCTCACAGAAGAGGGTAAGCTTGTCATCAGGAAGAAGCCCGTTGGCCTCATCCAAGAGAAAATCTCTGCGGATGAATTTTTTGAATCCCCAGTCTTTGCCTTGCACAAACCTATATGCCCGTTGACTCTCTGGGGTGAAAAAAAAGAGTCATATTTATGGTTACTCGAAAAACCCTATGAAGTTGCTGGATGTGAAAACGAATCGAACAAAGAATAGAACATTTACCCATAGCTTTGGTTTCTTCTCCCTTGGCATTCAAGATGGAGAACTTGAATTTTGCCCGAACTTCACTCTTTGGACAGCTGACCAGTAACAGGTAAAGTGACAGGTAATCTTTGCTTTCTTCATCTAGCCCTTTTGGGTTTACTCGCAAACACCTGCCCAAAACATACAGGAAAAAACGTATATGTTGAAAACATCCACGTTTATAGGCTCGTGAAATGACAGGAGAACACTAGAACATCAAAATCAAGAGAGGGAGATGTTTGAAAAACAAACAAACCCAAGCCCCATGAGCACAAGATTCTGCTTCAGTAGAATAACCACTTGGGAACCACTTTTCTAGAGCAACCTGAATCACCTTTTAAAAAGCAAACAACAAAAAGGGGCATACTGGAATCTGAAAACACATCCCTTACATCTCTGCCTCTTTTCTCATAATCTCCCAATCACTCTTCCCCCCACAAAATATTTTAAAAGTCAACCTCGTTTTCTGTTCTAATCCTCAATCTCAGGAAAGACAGCCCCTAATTTTGTCGGGACTCTGGTGAAACCATGAAAAAAAATGTCAGTGACCTCTTCAATATTACCTTGGGAGAGAAAAAGTATTCTAGAGAAATACGTGAATAATCCCTAATCTTGTACAGATATTTTATCAATCTGGCAATAATATTCTAAGATAATAATAAAGGAGGCAGTATGGAAGCACAGAAAAAGCAAACTCCCACTACACAGGGTAGAGCTCCAAGCTAGGCTTCTAAATAGTCAGAAATGCCAATCTGTTACCAATGATCAAAACAAAATTCAGACAGAATTTAATAGGTTCAACTGAATAAGTTGTAAATGTCATTAGTTGAACTGCATGTGGTTCAGACACTGCTTCTACCATATATAATACATAGACCATATGTATCCTTAGGCCTTGCCAGTGTTATGGCACCTCTCTCAAACAGGTGGCCTAATCCAGTGCCTCTCTAGGGAGTGCATATGCCACTTACGTCACTGTATACTGTGCTAAAGATGTGGATTTAAATACAATGCCTAAGAATAAGCATTCTCTCAGCACCTAATAATACATTGCTTAATGCACAAAGCCAACATATACTAAATAATTCTTCAGTGGGTTATGAGAAGTCAAAACTGGTGGTTCACAGACATGTATGTTCTCTGGTCTGTGCAGTGAGCACATGGTTGTATCCTTAACTACCTGCCCCTCCTCAAGAGGACATATGGTTTGGATGGGACTGACCCCCACTCCCACATTGTATTCCCCTTGCCACAGGAATTAATTGAGGTAACCTAGGCCTAAACCAATCAGTACATGTATGACATATTCTTGGCCACACAGTTAGTTCAGAAGAAGTTCAAAAATTTCTGTTGGATGGTAGTGGCTTATGCTCATTACTACTGCCCATCATCCTTTAACCCAAGGAAAATTAGACTTGAGATGTTCCACAGTGTGGAGAGCAGGGCAGAGCAGAGACGGGGTCCTTAATCTAACCACTGGTCTGCTGGATCAAACTAAGCTGTAATACCATCCTATAGCCTGGGCATTCCAGCTATGTAAGCAAATAAATCTCCTTCATTGTTTTTTAAAAAGGCAATTCAAAAGTTAAGAGATTGTATGTTTATAATCTAGATTTCTTGCGATTTTGAACAATTAGAAAATCTGGGAATGGTCACGCCGTTACTCACACATGCTATAGTCAGCTGCAAATGAGGAGCCACAGCCTCTTTAAGAAGGACACTCACTTATTTGTCAAGTAGTCAACACTGACACCAGGTATGGATACTGTTTATGACACCGGCCCTCTTTGCTTATTTACATTACCCTCCAGACAACTGAAATTGTGGATCCCTGATATACTTATTAAATTAACACAATAAATACAGAGCGGGCACCTCTATGTGTCAGGCAGTTCTAGGTACTGGGCAATATGTTAAGAATAAAACAAAGTTCCTGCCTCCAAGGAGCTTACATTCCAGTCAGTCTCCCATAAAACCAAGCAAAACAGTCAACTTTTAGAAAAATTTTTACAGCTAGATGTATTCTTCCTCACCATTTCAGTTTATCATTGGCTCCTGATGAAAAGGTTGAACTTTTAATGACTTCACCCATTTCCTCCCGGCAAAAGCTAAAGTTATTGATGGTCCACATGTAGGAGAATTTCACTACCTTGATCTGTTGATAGAAAACCAGGAAGCAATTAAATAGCAAGTGGGCAACCTGAAAAACAGGCTGAAGATCAGATCATCATCTCCCCTCCCTCCCTCTGCATGATCCCAAGGAAGACAGCACTGTCTGGCCAGCACAAAGGTTCAGCTTTTTCTCGCCTTAGGTCCCTCATTCACATTTTCAGAAATCTCACAGCGACCAACTGCTTTTATAACTTTTTTCAGCCTCTGAGAAACACTGAATGGGAAATGAGAGAAACATGGACAGGGCTGGGAAAGCAGATGATAAAGCCATACCTAAAATGAACCTCTGCTCAGAGCTGTGTTTAACAACTGAGATGTTGAAGCTACTACCTGGGGTCGCAAATCTCAAACCTAGTTTCCCCTTGAGTTGCTCACCAGAGGAACACATTTTCGTCAAGGAGGATGTAAAAAGATCTAGTTTCAAAGACTTCTCCCTTTCAACCTCCTGTGAAAAATACTGGCCTAGGGCACTGAGATTCCACTTGGAGAACGAACCAAGACATGGAAAGCTGACAAGTACCTTATCTATCTTCTGCTTGGCAGTTATGTTCCAGAGAAAGCAGGAAACCCAGTGTAGAAAGAAACCTTGTTCCTTTCACCCATGAAACCCTCCCAAGATCCAAGACTTAAAGGGTGAAAACATGAACTTACCTGTGTGTAGCACCAGCTCTCAGCTACAGGGCCACTCGACATTTCTGCCGGAGGTGGAGGACTTGGAACCCTTGACATCGCCAGTTTGAAGGTTAAACGAGATTTCCAAAGTCAGGGGACAAAGATTTCTGTTCTCTCTTCACCCTAGTCACTCCAAGAAGCAAGAGGATATTTTAGACTGATGGACACCATCCTACTATTTGTCTGATCTTCCAAAGACTGGAAACTTTGTCTCTTGCTTGGAATTCTCTACCTGTATCATTCAAATGGCTCCTTAGCATTCTGATCCCAAATTTAAATGTTAACCTCACAGAAGATCACCTAATCTAGTCTCCTAGTCCCGATTATACCACTCCATTTTAAACCTCTGCACAGTATTTGTTATCACCTTACTCAAAGGGGATAGAAATGTATGTACTCAAAGGAGACAGAAAGTACATCCATAAAAACACTGACTAAAGCAGAGACAGCATAGTAAACCACGCACAACTTCGCCACTGGCTCCTTCATTTAGGGCACAAATAGCCCATTCCTGTAGGAAAATGACCTTGTTACCTCTCTACTGTCTCATCTTCTGCACTTCAGTGCAAACTAATGAAGAGTAGTCTTCTACTCCTCAACCAACTGTTAGCTGTTCTTTTGAAGGGCAACATTTAACCCTTTCTTAGATGTGTTCCTTTCCCTGCAACAATAGCGACCTCTCTCTACTTACACTCCATATCATTATCCGATTTTCTAGATTCTTCACCTTGCTCTTGCCCTATTTTTTCATCATTCCTCAATCTCTTTTGTTGAATTATCTTCCTCCATTGTGATTCCCATGTTTTAATCCTCAGTCGTCTCCTCAATCTACATTCTTTTTTATAGCAATTTTATCCATCCCAACAGCGTCAAACTTCTGCCTTCTACAAATATTTTCCAAGTCTCTCTAACTTGAACCTCTCTCATAAGCCTCAGACCTTCAAATAACTGCTATGCATCTCACCAGAGTGTCCCAGTAGCAAATCAAATCCAACTCAAAATTTATCCCTCCCCCAAGGCTTTTGTAAAAACACAATAACCATTCTACTACCAAAAAAAAAAATATTTGGTTATATTACAACCTATTTTTTTCCTACATGCTTTGGGCAGGTGTTTGTGAATTTGGTTACAATTTTTAAGTGCCATAAACAAAACCAAAAAAAAAAAATTGAAAAAAACTTGCAATGCATGACAATTTATTAATATGTAAAGTGACATATAAATTTTTCTATAAAATCAATAAGAAAAAGCCAAATTACCTTATAAAAATATTGTTCACAAAAAAGAAAATAAAATAGTTCTAAAACAGTCACATCTATCAGACCAACAAGAAAAAAATCAACCTAACTATGAATGGGGATATGGTAACTCTCATATACTGCTGTTGTAAATTCTTCTAATTTACAGTCTCATTTAGTAAAAAGTATATTTTGGATAGGAATTAGGCCATATCTAGTGAAGATGAACATACGTGTACACTAAGATATTAGTAATTCCACTTTTAACGATAATACTGTTACTTTAGTGTACATCAGAATCATCTGATAAACAGATTGCTGGGCCCAATCCTCAGAGTTTCTGATTCAGAAGTTTGGAAGTGGCCTGAGAATTTGCATTCCTAAGTTCCCAGGTGATCCTGATATGCCGGTCACATTTTGAGAACCACTGCCCTAGAGAAACTGCACATGGGCATGTGAAGAAATAGTCAAGAGTGTTCAATGTGGCATTGTTCATAACAGTGAAAAACTAGAAACAAACTGAAAATTCATTAGGAGAGAAAGCTAACTAAATTGGGTTATTTCCATACCATAAAAAACTATATTTCAGGATTTAAAATTAATAAACTAGATCTATAGAACCATGAAGATAAAATCAAACACAATGCTAATGAAAAAAAGCAAGTTTTGGAATGTCACGTGTAGTACACTATTTATGTCAATTTGAGAGTATATATTATTTACAGATATATGCATGTAGTAGAAGTGAAAAAACATTGACGAGCTATGCATCAGATTCAGGCTGGGAGAGCAAGGGAGAAGAATAAGACTGGGGAAAAGAACATAAGACATTTCAAGTTGATTGCTCATATTTCTTTTAAAATAAGAATGATCTGAGAAAGATATGACAATATAAATGTGTTAATTAGGGATGATAATTATTTGAGTATATAATATTCTTTGTACTATTCTGTTTTATTTTAATCTATGTATTAACTGTAGAAATAATGTAAGGTTGTGTTCCATTATATCATACATTATCTGGTCTGTAACATCCAAGGGAAAAATTTCTTTTCTGAATACTTGGTTTACTTTCAGCTATGGACAGACAATATGAATCTTATTGTGTTGTCGTCTCTGCTTCATTACTAAGAAGCCCTGAGAAAAATTTGTTTCTCTTAAAACTATAGGCTCATATGCTTATCCTATATGCTATAGTGTATATAGGGTTCATATGCTCATTCTATAATAGCTTTATTATTTACTTAATGTTGTTATTCCTTTTGCTATAATTCCCTCAACTAATTACTCTTTTATATGTTAAGTATTTTTAGAAACTGCCTCAAATCATTTGTAAAAAGAGGTACAAATGAATATGAAATAATCACTCAACTCACATACATGCACTGACCACCTAATTAATAATCATGAAGGAGGATTAACAAAATATAGTTGTACCCTCACAGAGTCATACCATTGATATTACCAGAGTCCCCATTGGTTTTAAACACTATTCTACAGGTATTTACAACTAAAGCATCCCATGTAATCACAGGTAAAGTTAACACATGATGTGCTATTTTACTTAAGCTAACAAACTAAGCACTGTGGCATTTGAGACTTCCTGGTTCATGCAATTCATGATTCCATGATAACATCATGAAAAAATACCAAATGCTACACCTGATCACCTGATGATCAAGGTAGGCTTGGCATTTGATGGAAAACACATTCTCGCAGAACTGTCTGTCTAGGAATGAGTAAATGCACCTTAGGCAGTTTTACAAATCCCAGTTACCATAATAATGCCAGGAAGGGCCAGAATGAAATTTCAAAATTCCTACTTAAAACTATCTTTTGGGCAGATTGGCAAAGAAGATGTGAATTTTACACATTAGTTAAGAGTATAAAATTTGGCTCTGAAGGTGTGGGGTGCAGGCTCAGTTCTACACTTAGCGATCATAGAATTTGTTTTGAAGTTAAAAAAATACTTTCAAATTTATCTAACAATTAACAATTTCAGAATTCTCTAAGAAAAAGATAAATCTAAAATCCAGTTTATTTTAATGGCTTAATCGCTGCTACTGAACCATGGTTCATTATTATGACCAGAAAAAGTACTACTTTGGGTTTAGCCATTTTTTTTTCTTTTTTGCTTGTTATTTATTTTGTAGCCAAGTCTTTTTTTTTTTTTTTAATATCACTTTTCTTCTAGTTTTTAGAAAATGTCCAACACAGCAGCTAGGAGAACTGGAGAATCAGCCTTAGACTCTGAGGAGCTTTAACCACAAAACCTGCTGAGAGGGAAATTGACTAGGATAGCACACGTCTAATTAATTTCCATTGTAGTAGGCACCATGGGCAAAGTGTTCATCAGCAGAGTAGCCTGGTGTTACATGAACTCTAGCATTTCATGCCAATTGCTGCAGATACCCAGCAGAAAAACAATTTTAGAAAAGAGGAGGTTTATTTGAGGGTCATGGTTTGAGAACCTTTGCAGGAAATAACTAGCACCAAAATATACTGTTCCTGTCTTCAAACAAGTTAAGACAAGACTGTCCAAGTTCTCTAATGAGAAATTTATTCTCCAAAGCTTAGCAAACTTTCAAGTAAGATGACAACTCTGAGGCTGAACATATCTATTACACACCACCATTTATTTTACTGTTCACTCTATTAAATCCTGACCTATAGGTTATATCTCTTCTGGGTCACACCAAGAAACATATTTAAAAATATCTGTTGATTTTAATACTGCTCAAATGCCAATGAAGGTAATATCAGTTAGCAAGAAATAACAATCTGTGACAGAATGCTTCCCAGCAATGATTATGATGTACATATAATGCTTTAAATGGAACCTACGCAGTGCACTTCTTTTCTGTTTTCTTTTACACTTATGAACACTTCTATTGCCTCTAGTAGACTTTAAGTTCCTTAAAAGGAACTTCAAACTATTCTCTGTATCCCCTTTACCACCTAGCACAGCCTGCCAGGAACAAGGCATTCAGCAAAAACACTTTGATGACTGAAACATTTATCCAGTTGCATTCAAGTTCATTAACTTTTCTTGTTTGATTCTTTCACGTATCTCTAAAAGAGCCCTTAGAACAGTGCTGAGTATATTAGATTTGCAATGTAATGAAAATCATCAGTTTGTTCTTTTGGATGAGTTATGCACAAAGCCAAAACCTCCAAACCTGGCACTCTCAAGTATCAGCCCTGGTAAAAGTGAGTTTTTCATCCAGTATCAAGTATGTATGTTCATTCTACATGCGGAGAAAGACTGGTTATAATTTCCTTCACTTGAAAACACAAATCAGTAATATGAACTAAACTCTTACATAATCAGGATTCTTTCAGAATAGAAGATGAATCCCTGTATAATACAGGGAAATGTCATAATAGTTTAACCTGCAGTCTATGCAGAACTAGAACATTCTGAAAAGTGTTACATATACAGTTTACGCAGTAATTTTTTACTTTTTTTAATTCTCTATAAGCATCCCTCCATCTTTGATCTAATTCAGTTATCCAGAGAAATTTTTTTTAAACCAACAACTAACAGAGGCATATCACATACAAGATAACTATGTTAGCCTCATAGTCATCAGCCTTAAAATTACAGGAATAAGATTGTGGTGATATTAGCTTGAACCAAATAATTGTTCTGTAGGCCAAGAACAGTAGAATATCAGCAATTTCATGTGGTTCAACGTAATACAGAAACATGCGCAAACTAGACAGCCAGAAATATAGCTTCGTGCTAAAGGATGGTTTGTTACGGATTTTTAAAAGCCTATCATTTTTTGTCTTTTGATTTAAAGCCCTGTACAGTTTCCAAATAAGGAAAAATCCCGATGTCATAACTATTTTAAAACTGAGAGATGTTTACATTTTCCTAAACAGAAGATGCCAAAAAGATTGATAATTAAGCAGGGAGTTGGGGGTTCAGGTGGGGGAGATAGAAACTATAGAAAGACGGGTCTTGAGAAACTGATGTGCCCTCAATGGAGTGTTTGTACTTCTTCTGTTACATGTCCTCAATCATATATAGCCCAGGAGGTAATAACTTCTTTCCAATCACCCCAAGGACAGATTTTATTATAGGTCGTACTGACTTCCTCTGTTACAAGGTTTGGATAACTTTTGAATATTTGCTATGGTAAACTTTTTGCAGTTTAGTCTAACAAAATACTAAATGCATTTTTAAAATTTAGAGATATTTCTTAAAATGAAACTTAGAGCAATCAGAGAGAAGCCTTAATCAGCAAAGGAAAGACTGGGTTTTGTTTATGTCCCTTATCAAGTTCATGCTTTATAAAATTTATAAGTTAAAGATGACTGCTTTTTAAAACACATATAATTTGACATATAACATTATGAAATTCTTTGAGAGGGATTTTGTATTAAGTAAGTCTAAAGAGTAAGAAGAAAAAAGTCAACATTCTATAAGAAAATAGACAAAGAACAGCCAATACTTTATAGAAATGTAAATACCAACAGTTCTTAAACGTATGAAAATATTTCCACCTCTCATTCATAATACAATAAATGCAAATTAAACTGCACATTGATTCACCCAGTGAATTGGCAAAGGTCAAAAAGTTCAGTAATATTTGTCATGGTAAGAAGAACATTTCTGATTAGCGTATAAATTGTACAATCCGCATGAAGGGAAATGTGTATCAGAATGCATAAGAAATGCATATACCCTTTGTTCCAGCGATTTCACTGCTAGAAATTTACCCTACTGATATGTTTAATATGACAAATATGAAAGGTTTCTCATTGTAACACTATTTGTAATCACAAACAAATAGAAATAACCTAAAAGTTAACCAACAGTGGATTGATTAAATAAATTACGATACAGACAATGTCTATTAAAAAAAGAGGAGCTCTTTCTATTTAAAGAGGCACAAATATTTTTTTGTTTTAAAATCTCATCTATCTGGAAAGCTACACAAAATTCTAGGGACACTGGTTATTTCCAAGGCAGGAAACTGAGTACTCGGTTGGGAGGAATTCCTATTGTATTCCCTTGAACACTCTGAATTTTGAACTATGTGACTATATTATTTTTTCAAGTAATAAATTTAAAAATTTAAAAAGAAATTAGCATTTACAATTAATTTTTCTAAGTTATGAGATGGCTTATAAATTAGACCCTTATGAGACATTGCTATCTTTATAAGATCTACTTCCTGTCAAAACCACCAACGCCTCAGTGCACCTCCCTAACCTCATCTAACACTTACCTTTCGCAATCACCATGCTTGTCACTCAGGCCTTTCACACTATTTGGTGAACACATCAGGCTCTTTCCTCTACCTGGAAAACTCTTCCTTCAGATCTTTCCACAGCTGGCTCCTTCTTGCCATTTAGATGTTCTATCAAGTGTAATATCCTCAGAGAGGTCTTCCCTGACCACTCGATCTGAAGTAGCCCAACTTCTAGCCCGTCCCTTTCATCACATTATTCTATTTTATTTTCTTCTTTATTATCACCATCTGAAATTATCTTTATTTTTTTACTTGTCTATTGGCTTCTCTACTAGAAGTTAAGTTCAGTGAGAGAAGAGCATCCCCCTGTTCCTAATGGTATAGAGGGCACCCGATAAATATTTGTTAAATAAAATTGTTGATGAGTAACTAGACTCACTGTCTTTTGGGATTTTTTTTCTCAATGAGCTCTAGTTAAAATGTGAAAGTTTGGAAGTTGCTGAATGAATAACAGCTATAGGAACCCAGGCACTTTTAACACAATAGACCACTAAAAAAAAAACTATTGGTTCATTTCACTACGATTTTAAAGAATTTATTCAATACGTTCCTAACTACACTCTTTTTGATTAAAAAAAGAAAAAAATCTAAGAAAACCTGTGAGGAAAGGGAAGCCCACAGGGCTAAACTAAAAGTTCCTGAACCCACGAGACAGCAGTAATATAAAAACATTTTCCAGAATAAGTCAATCTTGATTATAGAAAGTACCATTACAGCAGCTGTCAGGAACTCAGGCTAGATCCCTAAGTTATTTCAAGTCTAATTTTATAGAATAAAATTCTAATATATTGATAGAATGAGGCAGATCCTTAGCATTTACTTAGATTTGACCTATAATTTTCTGACATGGGATTTGATTCCTTTAAAACTGACATGTAGAGAAAAGATAAATAACATTAAATATGTACACATGTGTACATGTATACATATATGTTTAAGAATAAACATATATCTTTAAAACATGTTTAGATACATAAATAAGTTTTTTCTATACAAGGCTAAGATGTAGAATTTGTTTTCTGCCATAACCAAATATTTATCTAATTAAGAGTTGAATTGTTCTTTTAACTGCAGTATAGAAGGAAAATTCAAAAACTAGTATTATGTATGCATGTCAGTACCTTTAAGGTTTTTCTAGTTTACCAATACCTCTTATGCATAGACTCTAAAATGATTGTGAGGATTAGATACGCCTTCATATGTAAAATGGCTAGTTTTCATTCTTCTCTAAGTGTTATAAGATAGTTTTACAGAATAGCTTGGCTAGTAAGGCTCATCCAGACAAAGTCAAGATGAAGATGAACAAGAAGGTACATAAAAGAATCTCAAGTCACAGAAAGGAGTGGGATTACCAACAAAATGCTCCTGACTCCCAACTTTAGTGTGTGCTGGCTGTTTACAGCCTTACTGCCCTTTTCTACAGGTTATAAATAACTTCAAAGTGTCCTTGTCCCTAAAGAGACCTTAGCAGCCAACTCGAAGGTTAAAATATGGAATGACTCTCACTTTGGATATATTTTTTCAGGCAGCAAAAAAAGAGCAGAAAAATTTATTGCCAATTTAAGTTAAGGGCTGGGGAATCATTCCTTTCCACTGAAAACTATCCATTACGTAAGAGTTGCTGACATAGACATAATAGCAAGATTTCCCATTTCAAAAATATATCCAGGAAGAATGCAGTAGATGCTCTCCTCCAAAGGTAAAGGTCTATCCTGGAAAGGGGCAGGTGCCACTCAACAGCTTTGTAGGGTACATATCCTTAGATCTTAAAAAGACTTTCTGAGTTTGAGTTTCCCTTTTTAATTTATGCAAAATCACTAGTGAGTTAAGTACATACACAAAACAACACCAGAGGAAAAAATTCCTGTCTCCACTTGGATGGAGAATATAGCAGAATAAACCATGACTGCAAAAACAGGTTTCACAAGGTGATGGGCTGCTCTAGTTAATTACAGAACCCCTGCTAGGAAAAAGAAAAACTCTTCCAACTGCTTGGGAAAAAAAAAGTCAGCTAGGGTTCATCAGATTAAACTTCTCCAGACATCACTTTCAAAATCCATCATTTGGGAGATGTATGAAATGGAGCGACATGAATCCAAATCAGGAAACAAACCTGATTATAAAGGGGCTATTTCACTTCAAAGTGGATCTCAGTTCCAAAGAAAACACCTTTAGAAACTAACTTAGATAGGCAGAACCAAACAATCAGCAACTTCTCTCTTTTCACAAATTATAATAATGTGTTGATTCCACTGAATAGCTTGGGTGAAAATCTCTAAGGCCACAAAGAGCAAACTTTGGAAAGATGAAGATTTTAACACATCCCACGTATTATCAACGATTTTTCCCTCTAGGTTGAGAAAATTTATTCTAAAACAAGTGCTGGAACAGAATTTTAAAAAAGAAAAAGGAGGAGGAGAGGGAGAAGGAGGGAGAAGGAAGGGGAAGAGAGGGAGGAGGAGGGGGAGGAGGGGGAGGAGGGAGATCAGGGAAAGAAAACCTTATGGTTAAAAACATTCTATTTATAATTATATCCCCAAAGGTGTTTTGAGATTTGAGAGGTTATAGTTTTTTATCCTCTCCTTACACTACAACTATGAAGAAACTTATAAAATCCAAATAGTAAACAGATGAAAGGCTTGGGTCTAATATAATTTAAGCGTGTCCAATCTGCAAGGAATTAAAAAACAGAAGAGTCATTTCATGAAACAAATAGGGAGAGGTTGTATAACCCCACAGGGTCCTCTGGCCTTTACAGAGGCCAAATTCAACATGCAGTTCTCTTTGGCCATCTATACTTTAGTCAAAGCATTTAAAAATACTTCTTGCTAACACCATTTGGCTCCAGAAAGGTCCCAAGGAATGCATATCAAAGAACAAAGTCTAAATTGGTCTTAAGTAATTTGGAGTAAATTTATTAACTTAGAAGCTGAAAAGGCCTGCCTCTTCCAAAGGACTTGATATACCACATGGACACCATTCTCTTCAGCATTAATTACTGTAATACAATCTAGCTTATGCATTTTTTTTTTTAAGTACAGAATTCAGTATTTTCTGGAGACACTTTTCTATTTAAGAGACACTTAGACCTCCCTCTAACTATGAGAAATCAAGGTACACATATGCTTTAATCTTCTTCCACTAGAAGTCTTAACTGAAAAATCTATGACTGTTTACATGGACCCATGCTCCTTGCCTAGCAAATATTTGCAGAAAATAAATTCTTTTTTAAAGTTATTAAATTAAGCCAATTTCTATGTTCATGTTAAGGTTCTAAATAAATTAAATGAAACAAAGAATGGCCAGGAAGTTCTCAGCTTTAAATGTTCATTCCAAAATTCATGCCACATGGAAAAAGTAAAACCACACAGGCAGACAAAACAGGAGAAAGTTAGGCAGAATCTCTAACAGAATTTCCTGGCTTCTGATGATTTGTCAAAATTTAAAAGATTAAAATGCAATAACACCTATTTTACTCAATAAAACACTGTCAAAACATTCATAAGCATTAGAGGCAATAATCTCTTACCACAAAGTAAAAGTTTTAAGATGCTAGCCAGAATGGTAGGAAGATTTTTTTAAGTTACCCCTAGAGAGATGGGCTCTAAGGTACATATACGAAGGCAATCTGCTCAAAATAAAACTCCTTTTATAGAGTAAAATGAAGCCCACAAACTGCTTTAGGTATCTCATTTTATAAACTGCAATTCTAATTTCCCTACAGATCTTTTCTAGGGAGAAAAATAATCTTACTCTAAGGTCTCAAAATCATGTATTATCAACTCTTTGATTAAAAATTAAATCCAAATACCTTTTCTTCCCTTCAACATCAATGTAAACCCTAATCGTATATACAATAGTCACCAGAGAAGATCTGAATAACTTTGATTTACTCCAGGAAAGAATATTCAGAATAAAACTTCTTTTGAAGGTACTTATGAAAAATGTTTTTTTCACACTGTTTGTAATGCTCATTATTTAAAATAAAAAACCACCCTACATGCTTACCTTATATGACTTCCAACTTTACATACCATTTACACTGAAATGAAACAGTAGATTGCACTTAAGATGTGCATTTTTTAAAGTCATGGTAAATATTTCTATGCATTTCATTCCACTTTTTCCTCATCACCTTAAACTATGTTTAAAATATAAATTATGTAAAAACTCACCAAGTTAAGTCAGCAGGAAGACTCTAATTTGTCTTGTCTAACAGGAAATCTCTGTTGGAAATAGAGATGATGAATCAGACTTAAACTAGATACAAGTTCTTACTTTGGCTATTCTGAAAAGTGGAAATTTTACAAAAGTAGGTAATACTTTTGCTAAAATTTACAAGTCAAAATTATGATTCTTATATTTCTAGTCTTGAGTACTCTATTAGTCATTGTTCAAAAATATAATACTTAGAAGTTATAGTCAGAAAAATCCAAGCTAATTCGCCTAATGAATTGGCTTAACCAAAATGAAGTGGCCTGCCCCAAGTCAATAAAAGGGAGTGATCACTTTTGCCAGCTACCTCACAAAATGTTGGAAGAATTACTATGAAGGTTTTGTGTAAAATACCCTTTTAATATATATCCTGTGGGCCAATTACACCAAAGCAAAATGCATTTAAACAAAGCTATGTTTCCCACAGTTTAAGTAAATAGCTGCCACATTGAGATTCCTCTTGAAGACTGGTGAGATATCTCGGCTAACCACCACTACCACCCTAATAATCTACCATACCCTAAAAAGTGACTCAAAACAGAAACAGGGATAAGAGTGGTTACAAGGCTTCTGGGACCCTAACGTAGGCAGAAGATTCTGGTGCTATCTTCCCATTTGTGGGAAAATGAAGCACTGCATATATCATGGATTAATTGTTTAAAAATAGAACCTTTTCCTGAAAATGTAAACACTATCTTTAACTGGTACACTGGTATAAATAAGCTGCTCTCATTTTGAGAAATAAAGTCTGGTAACTATCAATAATAAAATGAGCCCTCACCAAAACGTGTCCTAAAGTATGATGTTAAAAAAGGACAGTCTTGATCAGAAGACTTAAGAGTAGCAAGAGTCAGGTTAAATTCATTTAATAAATATTTACTGAACATCAACTGTGCAAGGCATTGTTTGAGACACAGGGGTTACACACACACACACATGCTTCCTGAACCCTCTGAGGGCTTTTAAGACTTTCTAAGTAACTACTCCTTAGGCAGAAGATATCAGCAAAGTCTAACAAATGAAATTTCCTGAATATATGTGATTCTTAAAGCAGAAACCAATACCTTTAGTCTTTTACTCTCTAATTTTTTAAGGTTTTGGTTTCTCAGTTAATTTGTTAGAATGAACATTATGAGGCCCAAAGATTAGCAAAATTTAAAGTCTGACAATACTGGTAAGCACTGGGAGGAACTGGAATACTCTCACACTGTTGGTAGGAGGACGAATTAGTATAACCACTTTGGAAAAAGTTTATCATCTAATAAAACAAAGGATCCAGCAATTCCACTCCCAAATGTGGCCGAGAGAAACTCCTGCACATTTCCATCAGCATACATAATGTTCATAGAAGCACTGTTTATAATAGCTGAAAACATCATCAATAGAATGGCTACATAAATTGTGGTATATTCATATAATGAGATGCTACATGGCAATGAAATTAAACTACAGTTCTACACAATGACACGGATGAAAGTTACAAACATACTGTTAGGTTCTGAAAGATGCAAAAGAATATATACAGTATTAAAAACAGACAAAATCAAACTATTAGTTTGCAATGAATTCTAGGTAGTAAATTCACAAAGTAAGGAAATGATTATCAGATGTTAGACTAATCAGCTTCTTCTGGATGTTAGCAATGATATATTTCTAGGTCTTACTGGTGGTTATATAGGTACTTGCTTTTTATAATTAATATTTACAGTTATGTTTTATATATTTTTGCTATATTTCATAGTGAAAATGTGCAAAACATATATTAAAATAATCCAATACAGTGTATATATACAGCTGACCCTTGAACACATGGATTTAAACTGCATGGGTCCATTTATGTACAGATTTTTTAAAATAAATACTATAAATATATTTTCTCTTATAATTTTCTTAATAAGTTTCTCTTCTCTAGCTTGCCTTATTGTAAGAATACAGTGCATAATACATATAACACAACAAAATATGTGTTAATCAACTATTTGTTATCGGTAAAGCTTCTAGTCAACAGAAGGCTATTAAGTTTTGGGGAGTCAAAAGTTATATGCAGATTTTTTACTGCAGAGGGGGTCAGCACCCTAAACCTGGCGTTGTTCAAGGGTCAACTGTGTGTATATAAATTTTATTTACATATTTACTTATTATTAAATATATTTAATATTTACTATAAATATTTATTTTCTCCAATGTCTAAGGGTAAAATACAATGTCTTGTACAGAATATACCCTTGATGTTTTTTTCCCCCAAGACAATTCAGGATGAAAACTAGGTAACAGAGCAGGGCCACTCAGGAATAAATATAGACAGGCATTCCTACTGTACTTCCTTTTTTGAATTTATATGCAATACCTAAGATTTGTATTTTGGGAAAATTTTCAATACTGACATAAACATTTAAATCTATGTATGACTTCTCACCAGGAGCCACTAGTTAATACCTGAATTATTATAAAAAATAAAAGCTTCTGAAAAAACAAAGCCAGGATGCAAGTATTTTTGGTATTATCGTTTTAGTTTTATCATGGCCTCTGATGGAACCGCCAATGACCTCCTATCTCTCTATGAATAAAAGCCAAAGCTCTTACAATGACTGAATAGGCCCTGCACAATCTGAATCTTATTACCTCTCCAGCCTCATCTCCAATTACATGCTTCTGAGCTCACCATGTCCCAGCCACACTGCCCTTCTTTGCTGTTATTCCTCAGACAGAACAGGCTAGTTCCTGCCTCGGGGCTTTGTACTTGCCTTTTTCTCTTCCTAGATAACTATTCCCCAAGATATTCCCTTGGGCACACTCCCTTACCATCATTTGATCTTTCTGTAATAGTCACTATCTCTCTGAGGCCTTCCTGACACCCTTAAAAATGTAATCCCCTCCCCATACAGCCCCAATCATATTCTTCCTTATTGTTTTCTATAGCACATAAAGTCACTTACCATACTGTATCTGGAATGTATAAAGGCAGACTCCTGTTTTTGCTATACCCTGGAAATGTCTGGCACATGGAAGGTCAGAAATACTTATTTAATGATTGAATTAATCTGTTTCTTTTGGATTTCCATCCTTGAAAGATTAGACAGTAACTCTATACATTTGAAAAACAATGTTTCAGAGACTCGTGGAGATGGACTATAGACTAGTGGTTACCAGAGGACTATAAACTAATGGTTATAGTAGGGTGGGGGAGGAGCAGAATGGTAGATGGGGTAAAGGGGGTCAAATATAGGGTTTAGGGAGAGGGTGAAGTGGATGAAGGGGATCAAATACGTAGTAGCTGAAAGAAACTAGACTTTGGGTGGCAAACACACAAGAGAATATACCTATGTCAAATGATAATGTACACCTGAAAATTATATAATTGTATTAACCAATGTTACCCCAATAAACTAAAAATTAAAAAAATAAAAATAAAAATTAAAAATAAAAAATGTTTCTCCTCTCTGTCAAATTTCCTAACAAAGTTTGCTTTATTAACAAGTTTCAGGTTTACGTTCTTATTAACATTAATGAGTCACAGATAAGACTTAAATAAAGTTGATTCAAACTAAATGGTATTTTTCCCTAACAAACGTGCAGTGCCTGTTTTAATAACCATGCTAGGAGAATCAAGCGAGACAAAGATTTCCCTATATGGCTGGTGCAAGTTTACACTGGCACAACCACTATGGGAACTATCTGACAAGATGAAGCATGAAGACTGAGGAACTGCTTCCTTTAGTGAAACTTGTTTTTTTTAAAAAAGTTTTTAAAAAATGACCATGTTTTACTTTTAAAGTAAAAAAAAAAATAGGTGTTTTAAAGAAAGAATTATGCAAACAAAATATAATTTCAAGAAGAAAGTTCTGTACATTATATTTTGATTCACAAAGAAACAATAAAGGTTTCTGTTATGTATCCACATGAACTATCCCAAGAAAGTGACTATGGTTAGAAAAAAAAAATTATTTTTGACTTAGGAACTAAAAATGTTTATGGCAGAGTTTCCAGAGTGCTGAGAAAACAAAACTCTATGTTAGCATTCCATATAAAAACACAATTTATTCTAAAGAAAGATTTAAAATAGGAATCTCTCCCCACAGAATAACATGTGGGACTGATATGATAAAGTGCAGGTAATGAACTCCATTCAAACAGTGATTAAAATGGCACAGGGAAGGTAATTCACTTAACAAAGCCTACTGGTTGACATGAGAGACTTCTGAGCATAGAGGTTGAGGCTACCCTTGTGAGGGAACGCTTCATCCAAGTTAAAATCGGAACAAGCCTAAAACCAAAAGTTACATTCCCACAATATGTGACCTGAACCATATCCTAAGACATGATAAATCTGAGAAACTACACAGCCATCTCATATCCTACAGTTATATTACTAAGATTTCCATTTTAAGGTCTTATCAATTGTTTTTTAAAATATGTGGCACATAAATTCTTCTCAAATTCTTAAGAGTCAATGTATTCATGAGGTAAATAGACCATGAATATACTCATGCATGAGGTAGCCGCCCAAACTAGTTAAGGAATTCCTACTCGAATACTTGCAGCAGGCAGAGTGTATTATTAGAGAAGAGCAACAGTTTCCATTTGTAACACTTCTGCATTCCATGTGCTCAAAGCTCTGAATAGATCCACATTTAAAGGGGAAAAAACATGGAATATAAAAATTAAAAATATACTCAACTTCATAATAATGAATAAAAGTATAGTGGATTAAAGACTCCAGAAAAAAATTGTAAATGAAAATCACTGGTCATTGAACAAAAGGGCCCTGAACAAAATTTATTTATAATAATTCTAATCTAAGATGAAGGCTTATATTTTTTAAATGCTTAATTTGGCTAAGAATTCTCCAAGAAACCCTTTCATAAATATCAGCTATGTTTAGATCCTGTTGAATTTATAAGGTCACACAGAATTGCATGAACTGGATTAGAGAAGACTAAAAAGGCCTACATTTACCAGATAGAGTATTCCAGGAGTTAAAAAATAGTAAATGAAAATTTGGAAGAAGGGAAAAGGTGAGTAACTATTGACATTTATGAAAAAAAGCTATTGGATATGAGACAATAAAACCACAAAATATTAAAATGCCAAGGTTGCCAAATTTATTAGATTTCAAAAAGAATCCATAGGAAAAGAAACTGTCAGAGCCCCTGGCCCTAGTAAAAGAAAACTGGCATTCCAATTTATAGATTTTCTTTATCCCTTCCTCTCCCTCAAATGATAACTGTGAATACCAAAGTGGTAGGCCAAATGAGAGAACTCAAATAAGAATATATTTAGAACAAAACAAACCTCCAAAGCAACAACAATAAAAAGGAGGAGGTAGAGGAGAAAATCATAAAAGGGAGACATACAAAGTTTTTGCATACTAGAGTTTTGCCTGTAATAGCAAAAAAATGAAAATTTGTATATCCATCAAAGAGGTTTGGGAAAACTGTAAAACAGTCATACAGTGAAATAAAAATAAAACAGCTAAAATAAGACCTAGATCTATATGTATTCAGATGAACAGATCTTGAAAAACAAGAGTAAAAAAAAAATGACTCCCATAGATATTTATATATTTCAACACACACACATTTATATATTTCACACAGGCTGACTGGAAGAATGCACAATTCATGGTAACAGGTTGTCTCTGGGGAGTGAGGGTGGGAAAAAGAACTGAGAAAGTGAATAAAGAGGGCTTAAGCTGAAGGTATTTGTCACAATCTACTTTTAGTTTGGTACTTTTTAAAAAACCTTTTCAAAACAATGAATTCTAAGACAAAATTACAAAAATCAACATCAGAGCAATAATTTAAGTAGATAACAATGTAATCTGAATCAAACAGAAAAAAGCCAATGAACTCAATCCTGATCTTCTCAATGATGGAAAATCTATCTTTTATTGGTAAAATATTTTTCCAAGTTCATGGGAGTCAGAGCACTGGCGTTACTTGAAGCGGGGGGAGTAAACTGACTTCATATACTTCAGTAAGAAAATACATTTTAAATAGAAATAATACTCATAGTAATCCAGCACATCTTCAGAGACACTATAAATCATAATGAGCCATGTTTCAGCAGAGCACCTTCCCTTTTTAACTTTCTAACCTCTACAGAACCTGTTCTACTCTACCTTCTAATCTCCTGAAGACTTGTCCTCCATCTTTCCCTAATTTTACTCATTTTCCTGAGGACCGATCCCTCCTCTAAGCATTTCAAATTTTAGTATCTCTACTCAAAGACAGAATTTTTAAAACTTGAGACTTTTTGAAATGACCAAAGCTTTTTCTCCTCTTTCAATTCCTTTTTTCTCCTTCTTCCTTTACTTTTTCCATCCCTAACCTGTTTTCCTTCCATTCTCTTGCTGACCAACAGTTGCTTTCAACTGCTGACAAGCCTCTGCCACGTTTATACTTTCCACTTCTTAAGGAAAAGATACTCCCCAAAACCAAACAAAATCTCACTCTACAGCCTAAAGGTCAAATAAAGGGGGGAAAAATAAGGTGAAAATACTAATCATACTTTTGCTGCCTTTCATTTCAGCATTATGGCTAGGGATGAAGTTATAACTACCAAATGAGAGAGCAAAACCAAATCTTATTTTACCTTTTATCCTCTTTATAGCATTTAAATGTATTAAATGAGTCCTCTGTTTCACAAGGTACTTGGGATAGGTCTACACAGTTAAGTACTATAGCCTCCTAGAACCATAACCTCAAGATTCACAGTAGAGGCACCATCCCGACACTCCAATCCCCACCCTTCCCCGCTTCTTTTAAAAAATTTCTAAGGTCCTTTGTGTTAAATGCTTTAAGCTATATAAGCATTCTCTCAAAAGCAGTATTCAGTGCTTCACAGTCTTCAAAGTACTTTTATATTCATGATCTTCTTTGGGATTTTTAACAGCTCTGTGAGACATACAGGGCAAATATTTTACAAATAATGAAACAGAAGCTCAAAGGTTAAGGATCCGTCATGGTCACATGGCTATTAAGGGGTTTGAGTTCAGAACTCAAGTCTTTTAACTGCTAACCCAATACTTTATAATTCTTGTGACTAGGTGATTCTCAGATCAGGTATGGTCTTTTATTAAATATGTAGGAATTGGAAAATATCTGATAAAAGACACATTCACATACTCTAGCTTTCGGTTCTGATTTCATTTTCAAGTGGCAGCTATGTTGAAAAGCATGTTCCTTTGTTATAATTCTGAGAATCATTATTAATGAAGACCTGGGCAAATCATTGATAGACTCATGCCTACATTTAAGACTGGACCCTGGGAACAAATCATTATGTTCTAATACTTTTAGGATGACTTTCCACACTTTAGTACCTAATCATCATTAATTTTTTAAAAATAAAATTACTCTGTCCTAACATGTCAAAGTATCTTTTTGTTTTGTTTTTATTTTTCATTTTTTTTTTATTAATTTTAATTTTTATTAATTTTAATTTTTATTTTTCAATTAGAGTTGATATTCAACTAGAGTCTGAGTTTCTGAGAAACCAGTTTTCTTCTGGAGATCTCTATCTTCCTTTCACCAAAAGGTTACAGAATCAAAAAGCACAATTTTTATCAATCCTTAATTATATTCATTGAGATGTCTAACATAACTAAAATACTAAATAGCACCATTTCTACCCAGTTGCTCAACCCCACACCTATCTTTTCATGTCCCGTTTATTAGCAAATCCTGTCAGCTGTTCTGCTTCCTAATATAATCCAAATTTATCCATTTCTGTGCAGTTTTCTCTCACTTCAAACAGTGTTCACTGGTTTCTAATTGATCTCCCGGCTTCCTCTATAGCACAATCTATTCTCCACACAGCAGCCACAATGAACTTTTAAAAAATAAATCAGATCATGTCTCTCTTCCATTAAAGCTCACTCAGAATAAAATTAAGTATCTTTACCTGATTCTATAGGGTACTATTTAAGAGTTGGCCCCTATGGCCATGCCAGCCTGAACATGCCAGATCTCGTCTAATTTTGGAAGCTAAGCAAGGTTGGGCCTGGTTAGTACTTAGATGGGAGACTACCTAGGAATACCAGGTGCTATAGGTGTAAGTAAGTAAGTAAGTAAGTAAGTAAATAAATAAATAAATAAATAAATAAATAAGAGCTCCCATTATACCAAATTCATCACCTACCTTCCTCAGGAATCACTAACTTCACTCCAAATACACTGGCCTTCTTTCTATAAATAAGCCAATCCTGTTTCCACCTCAGGGCCTTTATATCGTCTTCCCTCAGCCTGGAAGACCCTTCTAGATATTCACATTGATTGTTTCTTGTTATTTAGGTCTTAGCTCAAAAGTCACCTCTTAAAAATAGAAAAATTTTTTTTAAAAAGCCTTTTCTGATCACAGTCAAAAGTAACAGTTCCACCCCCACATTCTATGAATTTATCCTCTACTGTCTACAGTTTATAGCCTGATCATCTTCTGAGAGCACTTTTAATACTGACATTCTGGTCCTGAAAAGCTGAAAACCAGAACCTAGGCAGTATGGAGGGCCAGTTCAAACTTAGAAGTAGGTCCCTGGTCTTTTTTTTTTTTTTTTTAAGCATCCAACAGAAACTCTATTTAAACTCTTTTTTTCTTTTGGGTATAAATCTTTAAACAAAGCCATTTTAATCTTTGAAATCTTCCTATTATATCCATTAAGGCTTCTCTTTTTAAAAATTATAATAATATCAAGC
This sequence comes from Eonycteris spelaea, assembly GCA_003508835.1. NCBI lineage: Eukaryota > Metazoa > Chordata > Mammalia > Chiroptera > Pteropodidae > Eonycteris > Eonycteris spelaea. Next base: position 2,101,704 of record PUFA01000129.1, read on the forward strand.
CTCTAGACTCTGTCATTACTTTTTATTTGCTTTAAAGAAATCACTAGTCTTTCTGACCACTAATTCTTACTCTAAAGTACAGTTTCTTTTCTATCAATTAAAGTAAACAACAATTGATCATAATGGGACTGGGGATCCAGAAATCCAAGATGGAAAACTGGCTTATAAATAGAAAAATAAAAGGAAGCGATAAGAACATCTTTGGAGATGTTGGTGTAAATAATACAAAGAATTTTAACAAATGCCTTACAGAGTGATAAAAACTGAGAAAACTTGTTAATACTGCTAAATTCTTCAGGAATAAAAGACTAAAGTGATCTGAATAAAGTGAATTCTTTGCTATTAGCCCAAACTCCTGGAGAGCAAGGGACTTGCACCCAGAGCATCCTGCATTATTGTGGCACATAGGGGGTGCTTCATAAACATCTGGTAAATAAATTAGTAAAATAATTCTACGGACATAAACACCCAGTCAAATGATTTTGTTTTATACAGCAGGAAACTGAACCCCAAAGCCGTTTAGTGGCTTGTCCAATGTGATGCAGTACACACAAGAGGCCAGGAGCAGAACTGAGACCAGAACCGAAGCTATTCTATTTCCCTATATTTATACTGGAAAAAGCAAGTACTGGGCTAATGTCAATGTGGGTAAATGAAACATAATGCATTGGTGAAAAACAATCAAACTGTAATTAAGGACACTGAGTTCTGTAATGATTTTGAATGTAAAAAAAAAAAAAGGACCTCGATGAGGCACTACAATTACCCATTATGTAGAGTCCGAATGGACCAACCAAATTCTTTGCTCTATTATCAGAAAGAATACTGGAAACAAACAAGAAAATACATGCAACATTGACATCCTCCTACCTTGCTGTCCAGGCCCTAATGCCACTGTTCAAATTAAGTCAGCTATCAGACTACCCAATTCCATTGCTCAGTCTACATTCACAATGGAAGTAAAGTGGCTATATAAAATGCATTCCTCCCTAAGGATGTAGGGTTACAAAAATAAATTTGCAACTCTTATTTGTTCTTGACCCTCTATAACCTTTTCTCCCCTTCAATTCAACCAAACCCTTACTGATTAAAACTGCACAGACATGACTTGACTCTGATCCTTAAGATGCGAAAAGGCTCCTTTACTCTATTTCCTGAAAATTCTTTCTTTAAAAAGCAAAGTTTCACTTTATCAACCTAACCAAATTATTATCAAATAAATACTCATTTTGAGAGAGGCCTGTTGATTAAATTTTGAAAGAGTAATCTTCCCCACCTATACAAGCAGTAGAATCACAAGCAAAGATAGACTTATATCCTAAGTCCAACAACTAATCTTAACACTAATAAATGTGTTTCTATTGCTTGAGCCCCAAAGTCAATCTCCAAAAAAAATATTCACTGAATGCAATTTGGATGTCCGGTCCCACGGTGAACTACCAGCCTCACCACTACCAATTTCTTTGCTTGATTTGAATAAAGAGAAAATGTTTCTGGCCTTGAAGAGCTAGGAAAAGACAACTTATAATTAAAAGAAGAACTGCTCATATTTTCAAGAACTGAGAGATTCTCAATATATAAAATTTTCGTCTTTTAAATGATTTTCCTACTATCTTTTATAGTATACTTTGCTTTTAAATGGCAAGCCATTTAGAAGTCACAAAAATTATTTTTCCATCTATTCATTCCTAGATATTACATAAACAAAAATTTGGTAAAATCAATTTAAAAATTCTAGATAAGTATTCAAATCAAAAAGGGAAGCTTTGGACTCCAGACACGAATTCACTTCAAATTTTAAATATTTACAGAACTCACAAATTCACTTTTAGGGGACTGAGTCTCCAAAGTCATGAAATGTGGGTAAGAGTTACCACTACAACTGTACTGCCTCAGGTAGTAACTTTAAGAACTGTCTTACAAAGGTCAATATTTTATTGGGTCTTCCAAAATCAATTCTTCAACGAGAAAAGGACATCAGTTTAATAAACTGTTAGAATAAGAACAGAACAAGTCAATATATTCATAAGCTTTTGCTGTCCTTGGGACCTGGATTCTAGTGCAAGCTTTGCAGATACTTTCCTAAATTTGAGTTTTCTTATCTTTAAATTGAGATCAACTGTCCAAGAATTTCTAAGGTCCCTTCCACAGCTAAAGTTCTATGGTCCTTTGAAAATACTGTTAAAATTATTTCTGCCTCTCTTAATATGTGCTCTTTAAATCTAAAAACAATACACATAAAGCATAAATAATTCAAAAATTATAGAAGCTATTACTGGAAAGTGAAAGTTTCCTTCCAGATAAGTCAAATACCTCTTCTAAAGCCTAAAGATAACCACTGTTTTCTTTTGTAGTCTCAGAAACAAACAAAATTTAACGTACAAAACCAAAACAGGGGCATGTACCAGCAAACATACATTCTGTCTCTCTCCACCTACCCCTCCCTTCCTCCCCCCTTCCTTCCTTCCTATCTGCCTCACATTGCCTAAAGGCACACATATACCTTATTCTAATAGCTGCAAAGAATTCTACTGTACTCTGATGTGTGGTTTTCAGGATTTTGCTACTACAAACAATGTAGCAAATAAATATATTGAACATAAGTACAAGCAAGCCCAAGGTCCTGTATATTATTCACTTTGATGGATATTGCCAAATCGCCTTAAAAAGTATTGTACCTGTAATACATAATATATACTGCCCGCACAACTCCCAGATTCTTCGCACTTTTGGACATCTACCCTCTTAATATATACTATTCATCTAGGATGACCAGAGATAGTGAGAATAAACAAACCTTCAAGCAGAAAAGCCAATGAGATTTAGACCACCCCCTCCCCCAAAAAGGCCAGAAATGTCTTTTATAAATTACAAAGACAAACTCCAGCTAAAAACGTGACAGAAGTGATATGTGGTACTTGTTTACATGATTCAATTGTTGCTGTTTCCTTCAGAAGTCTGTAAAAGAAGATATGGCCGTAAAGTAAGTTTTGGGGACATGGGTGGGGGGGAGCACAAGAAGAGGTGAACGACTTGTACTGCAGATTCTGTAATCCCAAGGAGACACAGTTCCGCCTTAGATCAAAATGTGAATTTAATAACATGTTTGGCTAAATTCTTCCATATATAATCTGGCTACTTTTACCCAGACACGGTTATTAGCACAGTTAAAAGTCAATTTAGTTCCTTATCATTGGCAAAGGAGCACTATCAATTCAGCTTTTTACCTCAAGATTAATTGGGCTACTGTATGATTCCACATGTGATAAAAGTGTTAATAAAGCACATAGGAAGCAACTCTTGCTATATTTTAAAGTTTTTTATTAAATAATTGGTATAATGCCTAGCATGTAGTAGACACTCAATAAGTAACTGTTAATTAAGTTATTCACACCGTCCACTTTGAAAATTATAATCTTTGTTTAACAGGAAGTATTTGCAAAGGGCCATGTAAACATCAGGCAACTTTAGAAGCATGTGTGCGTGTGCGCACATGCACGTGTGTGTGTGTGTGTGTGTGTGTGTGTGTGTGTGTAGCACATTAAGTTTCTCAAACCAAATTTCTCATTTTACTGTCCTATGATTTGCTATCAGAGCTGGCCCTTGAACAACATGGCTTTGAAAGGCATGGGCCCTTTTATTAGCAGATTTTTTTTCAATAAATATACAGCCAGCCCTCTGTATCCCCAGGTTTTGCAGCTGTAGATCCTATGGATGCAGAGGGCCAACTGTGTGCATTGTTCTACATTTTACATAAGGAACCAGAGAATCCTAAGATTTTACTATCTGCCGGTGGAGAGGTCCCACAACCAATCCCCTGAAGATACTGAGGGAAGACTGTAGTTAATTTTTGAGGACTCCAAAGTTATACATGGATTTTCAAACTATGCAGGGTCATTGCCCCAAACCCCATGTTGTATAAAGGACAACTGTATAAGTGTTTATTAATCTTCAATTGTAGTATGCTATCACATTTTAGGGGGGAAAAGGAAAAACTATACTTTGGTTTTATACTAAAATGTGAAAACTTTTTTTTAAATTTAGAATCAGGGAAATGCAGTATATCTAATGTAGCATGTTTGTTTTCAGCAGAAGCTCCCTCTAATTTTATAAGAAAAGTAGGAAAATATAATTTGGGAACACCGACTGAGATTATTCCCAACACACTTTCCATACCCAAGTACACTAACCACACCTAACACTAAAATCTCTTAAGAAAATTGCACCCAGTTTCTTCTATTATCAGGGGATCACTTAAAAAAAAAAAAACTACTAACAATTTGCATTAATCAGAACTATTAAGAATCAAGGCCAATCTTACATACAACTACACATAAAACTAACCAAGCAGAGCAAGTCCTATGCTAAGGGCCAGAAACATCTCTTTCAAAATGAAAGTGGTCTTTTCAGCCCTTGCTCTGACTACACCTACCACAAATGATCAGTGGGGACCAATGCCGGACATTGGACTCAAGAGGACATAGTTTCAGCTATCCAACAAGGCATCAACTGGGAAAGAGAGGGGGAATTGAGCTAACTGGGACACAAGGGCAAATCAAAGGCTTACTTGGCAAGGGTCCTGTCCCTGATATTACCAAAAAATCATGTAGAAGGTCCCCAAATTCTAACACTAATAAAGAAAGCCTTACCTGTAGGCACATAATTTGGATAGGCCTTTTAAGACTGTTCGCAGCTAAGGAAAATTTAAAGACTTCTAGGTGTTGGCAAATTCTACTGAATGGAGTTCAATGTCCCATTTACCAGACTGAATTCCACAGATCTGTAGACACAAGCTTTAGGTTAAGTGTTTCCAAATAAAAATTATAAACCAAACAAAAACAAATACTCCAATCACATAATTAAACAGGCAGGCTTCAGACTGAGATGAAATAATTACATTCTTCAATACAATCTACTGTTTCCAAGACACACAAGAATCTGTTTCTTGGACTTGAAATTGGTATTAAGTGGCAATGGATCAAGGAGAGAAAATAAATGACTACTTGAAACTAGTCCAAAAATCAAATCTAAAGACATTCAATTTAACACTGAGCTTGCACATACTGTCAAGAACAAACTAAAGCAATATTTGGTTGTGTTGCTATGTTAATGGCAAGCTACTATGACATAAAAAAAATAATAATGGTTCATGATTGGCTGTAGACAGTCTGGTAACCAAAGTACATATTTATTAGTTACTGCCTATACTTGCCACTAAAGTTTATCTAATCAAATCATGTAATGCAAATACTTCCAAAAGGAAGTAGTTTTTTTCATTGTATCAGTTTTTAATGAGCATATACTCGATTCTAGACACAGTAGTCAAGGCACAGTCCAATAGAAGAATGGAGTTTTCTATTGCTCTATAAAATTTACCAAAAACCGAGGTCTAATATCCTTGAGACTACCACATTATTTATATTTAACCCAATTATTTCTATATTTCATGTCTATAAACTTCATTTTTTTGGTAACTGATGTAAATTTAGCTAATTCAAAATATCTTTACATTATAGTTAGCAATAAAGATGATTCTGCTATCATTATTCTAGAATGAAATTATGATCTTATTTCAATTGGGATAAACTCTGAATGCATTTTTTTTAAACAATTTTTTATAAACAGTAAAATTTACGTTTTGCATAAAATTAGTCTGTAAATTTTGACAAAATTCATATATAACCATTACTGCAATCAAAATATAAGTTGTGTGTGTGATTTTTGGAACAATAACCATAAATAAGTTATCTAAAGCACTTACTTCTAAAGATTTTTACCAAGTAAAAGTAGATAAAACAGGACCTAAAAATGTAAACAAGGATTTACTGAAAGCAGAGGAATACTAGTCCCCTTCTTTTACTCCCACCTTCTAGCCAACCCAAAACAATACAACCACCCTCATTTCTTTAATTCCCATGGCATCAGTTACCATGTACAAGCATCTCTCTTCTGTATCCAAAATCAAAAACAACTTCTTGCTATGAGACATCTCCTGGCTATCTCATAAGCATCTCGAACTCCGCAAATCCAAAATGGAAGCCCATCTTACCCCTAAAATCTGTCTTCCAGTAATCCCACCATGCATCCAAGTGCTCAAACTAGAAACCTACGTGTTAGTCTAACTCTCCACTCTCTCCCACTACCCCCATCTCCACTTTCCACTCCCCAATTTAGTCAATTACCATGTCTTAACAATTTTACCTCAGAAATACATCCCTAAACCATCTATTTCTCTTGATCCCTATAACCAAAAACCAGCTTAAGTAGTTCAGCCATTAGTATACTGCAGTATTTAATGCAAATTTATTCATTCATTCCTTCAGAGTAAAGTTTTTTTTTGCCATTTCACCTTTGCATGTTTCCTCTACTCAGAATGCTTTTCCTTCACCTTTGTAAACATCTACTTAATCTCTTCAAGTAGAATTAAATGCTTTCTCCTCCTCACTGTCAATGTGAGCCCTCTTGCTGTTGTAATTATTTGTCTTTCCCACTAGCCTGAGAGCCCCGGGAGGGCATTTCACTGTTATTTATTCACCTTGGTAAGCCTGGAGTCTAGGCAGTGCTCAGCAAGTAGTAGATGCTTAATAAATGCTTGAAAAACAAATGGGTGAATATATCATTCAGATAAAATGACCTCAAGGATTTTTACTTCTTTTTGCTAAGATTCCACGCTTACCAAGTGATCTTTTGCTTATTAGTCCAGTATAGTAGTTACTAGTTGTACGATTTCAGGCAAATTACTAAAACAACTTCTCTGTGCCTCAGTCTTCTCACCTGTAAAATACAAATGAGAATACCTCCCTCATAAGGTTACTGTTACAAGTTAAAAACATGTAAAATGCTTAAAGCAGTATGTAACACATAGTAAGTGCGCAGTAAATTAGCTATTGTTATTAGTTTTTTAATAATACCCAGATGATAGAAGAGGAATGGACTGAGCAGACACATGTTTTCTAGGTCATGGAAAAGACTATGTTAATAAAGTGGCACTCTGGTTTATCTGTCGCCCCTTGTAGTTTGCTTAGCCACTTTTCACAAGACATATCAACCCCAGTGACAATAAAGAAATGAAGTCTACTTGCAAAACTGAAGAATGGATCCTGAATCTTGAGGACCCCATTCTGAGAGGATTTGTAGGAAGAGCTAGTTGGTCGCTTTATGACACCTTACCTTGCTTGGTTCTTTCTAAAAGGCAACATTTTCATCAAAGAGAATACAATTTAGTAAAAAGAATGTAATGTTAAGAGGGAGATACTTAAAGTATGTCACTAATTAGCTTTGAATGTGATTATGTACTTTAAAGAGAAAGTCTTTTGAGTCTGTGAAAAGTACTAGTTAGCTCTCCATTATCCATGCTAAAGGAAGTGAAAAAGTGGCATAAATAATTCAAAACAGACAGTAAAAAAGAAATCCTTAACATTTTACTGAGAAATGTATTATGTAATATCTTCTATAGATTTATATCCAAAATTGTATCTGGGCTGAATTAATAATAAAATGTTTTTACACAGCCTGTCTATACATTAAGGATGTCAATGGACTGAATTAAAAATTTAAAAAGCCAGCATGAGATAAATCCCTACCAATAATTTACATGAGGATAATTTAAAATTATTATTCCTCTCAACCTCACAGCATCCGCATCAGGCTCTAATCTCAGCCATAAAATTCTTTCAAATGAAAATCTCTAAATGTCACTTAGAAATAAAAGATGAGAACAACTGAGTTTCTAAAGGTGAATTGATCTAGACCTGGCAAGCCACGAGAGAATCATCCCATTGAGGGTTTTGGCTCCACAGATGTGGAGGTGCACTATTGTGCCTAAAGACTCAGAAGTGGGTTATCAGCCTAACTGCAGGCCAACTTATTCCATAAAATCATGATATTCTTGAAAGCTTATGTAACAATCTCAGTGCTCAAAAGTATACTTCTGTAACTTGACTAAACCTTTCATTTTATAGAAGAAACTACGATCCACAAAAGGTGGAGCTTGTGTCTCAAATTACATAACAAAATAAATATTTTAGTACTTGGAATACTAAGTATTAAATTTTTTTAGATATAATTAACATATAATACTGTATTAGTTTTAGGTGTACAACATAATGATTTGACATGTATAAACTACAAAATGATAAATTTAGGTAACATCCATCACCACACAGTTACAAAAAAAATTTTTTTCTTGTGATGAGAACTTTTAAGATCTACAGGAAGTTCATTATTTAAATTCACTTACATAAACAAATAATCTCCTACATTTCTTGTAGAGAAACTTTAATGTATTCAGTTTGCTTAAATTAGGCCACATTTATTTATCTGCTTTATCTTATAGATCCATATTGTGCAACTTCAGATGTACTAAAAATAAAATTGGTCCCCTTGGATGTAACTTTATTCCTCTCCACTACATCACAAGACGAACCCTACTCTCCCATTACTCTAGCAGCTAGAATCTACTATTTGTTAGCTCATACATACAACTATGCGTCTTCCACAAATTTGTTCTGAAGCCAGGAATGGTCTCCCACCTCTTATTTGAATATTACCCTTCTGGGTCCAGGTCAAGTTTCACTTTGTCTTGAAGCTCTTCTAATCATCTAGTTCACTCTGAATTCCTATCATATTTATTGTCACTTGCTTGGCAGTTAACAAATGTTACTCAGAATGCCTTACCTAATAATTAACATAGATGCCCAGAATTGTAATTGTTCTGTGAATATGTCTTTCCCTATCCCAAAATCCTCTTTTGGTAGGTTTATGAGACTTGGAAATAGGTACTTAAGAAACAAACAAAACAGCTGGTAGAAGAACAAAATAGATTTTTTTCTTTTATTAAAATGTTCTATAATGCTGTTTAATTGTTTTTACTATAAAAATATATAAAGAGTAATTAGGAAAAAAAATAGAACATTGCATACCCTTTACAACAATTCCACTTTCACTTCCACTTCCACTTCAGGAATCCATCCTAAGAAATTAATCTGTAATATATAAAAATTTATGTACAAGGATGTTCATCACAGCATAATTTATAAGCAAAGACTGAAGAAAAAGGAAGTTCATTAATAGGAACTTGGCCAAATAAAATATGATGCATCTATACCATAGAATTCTTTGTAGTGACTTTAAAAGATTATTTTTAAATAACAAAATTTTTAACTTTAATTTCTATTTTTTCTTTTCCATTTTTATTACAGAAAAATCAAATCTTTTGATTATGAAAAAATATAGGGTAGACTTTTAAATTATACACAACTCTTTTTAAGGATTTGTGTGTATAGCACATTACTCACATTTACTACTATTACCATCACCTACGGAGTGACTAGCGAAGAGAAACAGTCCCTAACAATGTACTGAAGTCAATATGCAATTAACTTCCCTGCTGTTTTCATGTTTCTTCAAGCAAGAAGTTTTTGAAATAATTAACCAACAATTTTCACTGAAGGAAGTTTCTCACCTATGCTAAGCAGGTTTCCATAAGCAGTGACAGGAATGCAATGGGTCAAGTCATCATCAAGACAAGTTATATTCCGAAAGTCAACCATCACCACCAGGACCACCCCATCATCAGACCATCAAGGTGGAGAGGAACTACCATAAGTCGATTTAGCATCTCTGGTCAACAGATCTGAGCACTGGGGTATACTAAGACCAACATGGTACTCCGTGTCTTTGTGTTGACAGGATTTCAACTTCAATGCCTCACACAGCTATTCCACTTCAGATGCTCATCTACACCCTCATAGAAAGGATCTCTTGGGATTTCTCTACTTCCCAGATACCAATTTCTGAATTTTTCTCTATTACCTCTACCAAGAGGAAGAGATGAATCAAGATGAGAAAACAGAAACTGTAAAAGTCCTGAAGGAGGACCTAGCTGGGTACACGGGAAGATTAGAAGGAAAGCTGGTGCATCTTGAACATGCTGGACAAAAGAAAACACTCTGTGTGCAAGAAACAGGCAGGGACCATATATATCTCAGAGGGCCGATCAGGTCATGATAAAGACTTTGGATGTTGTTATTTTCATAAATTTTGCCACTCTCATGGTGAATCAATTTTTTATAAATGAAAACCTTATCTTCTCTTCCAAAACCCACTGTAATAGCTTCAACTGCCAGCCTGCTAGGCAGCCTCTCCTAAATGCTAATACATGCAAAGCCAAACACTATCTTTTTTCTCCAAATCACCTCCTCCTATTTTATATCTGCTATAGAGAGATCATTCATCCAGGCTTGATATCTCAAAGCTATCTTTCATTCTTTGCCTACTGTCCACTGCCACTATATACAGCCTCACAGGTCCTCAAATTCCAATCTACTCTTTCTATTCTAGCCCCATTGCCACATCTTGTTCGCACTAGCACCAATTCTTGTTTGGATTACTGGAATAGGCTAACCAGTTATTTCTCCCAACAAATTTACCCTAAATAATGTCATTTAGATATTTTTAAGACCACCAATAAGCAGATAATATACAAACTTATTACCTCTAGTTCTGACTTCTCTTCAAGCTCCACTCATATATCTGCCTACTTAACATATTTATACTTAGCTTCATTCGCATCTCAAATTTAACATGTCTAAAATTGAACTCCTGATTTCTGATCTTCCCTTCAAATCCCACACCTACTCGTCCCATTCCTTATCCATCTCCCACTCCCATCTTAGTAAGTAGCACTTCTACCCATCCAGTTATTTGAGCCAGAAACCTGGGAGTCATCCTTGACACTTTCTTCTCCCTCAACTCTCACATTCAATCTATAATTAAATAGATTCTTTCTTTAACATACTTTCTCAAATCCATCTATTTCTCTCCATTGCCTCTGCGACCAAGCCCCACCTGCAAAGATTCCTATCTAAATAGTATGAGGTGCAGCCTAGGCATCGGGATTTTTAAAAGCTCCCCAGTGATTTTAACATGCAGCTAAAGGTGAGAACTACTGCTCTACAGCTTTTGGACTCTCACTAACCTCTCTGACCTTATTTTTACTATTCTCACTATTCTCCCTTCTTCACTTAATCCCAGCCACATTGGCCTCCCTGCTGATTCCTTGATCTTGCCAGGCACATATGTTCCTCATGGCTTTTGCCTTGCTATACCCTCTCTCTGAGTTCCGGTTCACTCCTTTTTCTTCTACAGATATTTACTCAAGTATTACCTTTGTAGTGACTTAATGAGAAGTTCTTTACCATTCTACCTAAAATTGCAACACCTACCCCAATCCCAACACTCCCTACCTCTTTATCTGGCTCTCTTTTTCTCCTTGGGACTTACCACCTTTTAACATAGCATATATTTTACTTATCTCGTTTATGCACTTCATGAAAGCAGGGATTTTTGTCTGTTTGGTTTCTTAACTATATCCTCAACACCTAGAAGAGCATTTAGCATAAGGTAGGTAATTAATATTTAACTCCACAGAGCAAGGCCTTCCCAGATTCTCCCAACTAAATTTAACTTCCCCATTATTCTTCTAATAGTAATTTATTCCTCCCCTTGATAACATTTACAGTAATTTGTAATAATATTTGTGTTTATTTGAAGCTTTTTCTAGACTATAAATTCTATGAGAACAGGGATATTCTGTTTGGTTCAACATTATATACAACATTCCTCATGCTTAATTAAGTGGCACAGAGTAACTATTTAAAAAATAGTCAATGAATGAATAAATGAATGAGGTCAAATTTTATGAAAGCACACTCTGAACATGTTTCCCCCAAGCCCACCCCCCCAATCAAAAACTTTCAAAGTCTCCCCATAGTAAACCATAACTGCCTGGCCTTGGTAGAAAACCTTCCATGGTCTTGGCCACTTTACTTTCCTGTCTTATCTCCCATTATCCCAGGCGTCTTTTGATTCAGCTATACTACACTGTTCATTATTTCTGGTATACACCCAATACTAACAAACACTGCCATTTTGCCACCTCCACATTTTTGCTCATGACATTCCTTCTCCCCTAATTCTCTCCCCATTTCTGACAATCAAAATTCCAGCCTTCAAAATACCTACCCCTCAAAATCCAGCTCACAGTAACCTTCACAAAGATAGCTTTTGGCATAAGGTGGATAATTATGACTCCACCCCAACTTCTCCAATTGAATGATCTCTTCCTCTTCTAAATACCAAAATATATATGCTGGTTTAATTTCCCACTCATTTCAAAACATACCCCTTCCCTATCTTTTACAAAACCTTTTGTTTATATTTACTCAATAGATAGTTGTTGAAATGAAGTCAGTTAACACAACTACTCCCCTCTCTGTCATAAAATACATTTAAATTGGGAGGGGGGTTATCTTTAGACAGACCCTTTAATGACTAAAAGATACAAAATTGGAACAGACTTCCCTTACATGACTTTTCTGAAAAGGCAAGATCTGCCCAAATGTAATTTTTGGAGCTCAAATTTTTAAATGTATTCAACTGTTTGAAAAAAAAATGTTAAGCTACAATGTGCTACTATGATGACATAAATTTCATAGCTATATTAAAATGGGTTACCCTAAGATTATCACATACTTGAAAGACTATCTGTCTGAAAATCTGAATACCTTAAATCCTGCTGTCTGAAATATTAAGTTAAAACATATCTGTTCGACAAGAAATATGAAACTTTTGATCTTTTAAAACAACCCATTCATTTCTATATCATGTTAAGTAAGCGAATGTTAAGTAACAGCCTAGCAACCCAGTAAAATTCTACCATGAAATACCTGTTGTACCTCAAGTAACAGACCTTTGTCTCCCAACCCACACCCCCTAAGCTTGTGGTTCCCAAGTCCATCAACCCCTGCAGGTCTCTTTTGAGGAGTCTGTGAAGTTGAAACTATTTTCATAATACTAAGGATCTGGTTGCTTTTTTCATTGTATTGACATTTGCACTGGTGGTACAAAATCAATAATAGGTAAAACAGCTGCTGATGCCTTAGCATAAATCCAGGTAATGGCATCAAACTGTACTAGTCATGTGTCTTTCGCCATCATGTACTGGTTGGTGATTTTAAAAAGTCAAAATCAATTTCACTTAAGAATGTTCTTGATGAAGCAATAAAAATTATTAGTTTTATAAACCTAAACCCTTGAGTACATATCTTTTAAATATTCTGTGTGTTGAAATAAGAAGTATGCAAAAAGCACTTCTGAAGGATACTCGAGTACAATGGCTGTCTCCAGGAAAAGCACTAGTGACTCTATTTGAGCTGTGAGTTGAACTGCTTTTATCATGGAACACTACTTTTACTTGGAACAAAAAACAAACTGTGGTTATTCAGTCATACATATTTAGCAGACATTTTCTTAAAAATGAAGTGAGTCTGTCACTTCAAGAAAAAAAAAAGGCAGTGTGTTGCCAATGATAAAATCTGAGCTTTTAATCAAAAATTAGAATTTTGGAAATCTTGTGGCTGCTTGACAGATTCCTAAACTTACAGACTGTTTTTTTTTAAATTTTTATTTATTTTTAGGCGAGGCAACCCTTGGTTGACCTCACAGATTGCAAAGACCTGTAGGCTTATAATCCCTTATTTTTTAATTTTTTATTTTTATTTACTTATTTATTTTTTATGCCTACAGCACCTGATCTTCCTAGGTAGTCTCCCAGTCAAGTACTAACCAGGCCCGACCCTGCTTAACTTCTGAGGTCAGATGGGATCGGGCTTGTTCAGGGTAGCATGGCCACAGACTTAGAGACTTTTCTGATGAGAGAGATGTGGTGATATTAACATGGTTTTTTGCTATTACATTATGAAATGTGTCATTTGGCAGATCGGCTTAACTCAATGAACCAATATTTCCCAAACAACCAATATATATTATAATATCATGTATTGATAAAAAATCCATTCAAAGTACATAACAGACCAATGGATTTTAATGTAACAGTAACTCCAATACGATTTCAGGTTCCACACTATAACTTAACTTATAAGAAACTACCAATTGTCAAGTTTTGGTATAGTACCAGAAAATGATATGCATAATTATCTGAAAAAACTATTCCCTCTTCCAACTACATATCTTTTGAGGCCATATTTCTTCATATACTTTAATCCAAATAATCTATTACATCAGATTGCATATAGAAGCAGTATAGAATCTAGCTATCTTATATTAAGCTGGATATTTATGAGATTTGCAAAAATGTAAAAAAAGTCTAATTTTTTAAAAAAGTTATTTTTCATAAAAAATGTTATTTATCTTAACATGAGATAGTTTTTTAAGTAATTAATATTTCTATACATTTTTGTTTTGATTTCTAATTTGGTCAATAGCAATCGATATAAACCACATAAAACAAAAGCTCTTGGGATCCTCAATAATTTTAAAGAGTACAAAGAGTCCTGAGATCAAAAAGTTTGAGAACCACTGCTCTAAGAACCACCCCCAATATTACTGTTTCTACCAAATCTCCCTTCCCTCATTTTCAACCACAGTTGAAACTCAGGAAGATATCTGGCCCAAGGGAAATCAAGCCTTAGACTGACCAAATCACATATCATTCAGGAATCTGAATTAAGCCCCATAGAAACTAAGGTCTATTTATGGCTGAACACTAGAGTCCATTAACTCTTATAGCTGAAATCCTTAGAAGTGTTTTGGTTCCATCCTTTTTTGAGGCCTAGTTTTCAGCTTTCCCTTGCATTCTACGACAGCTATTTCCTTTTGATAAATGTTTCATATGAACTATTCTAAATAGGCTTCTTTTCCTTATGATCAAGGAAGCCATAACACCTAAATGCCATTAACAAAGTGTTTTATTTGATGTCCTTATCTGAGACACCAAATATAATAAGGTTATCCTTCACTTGAAAGACCATATCCCTATATAAAAATAAAAATCACCCCCCCAAAAAACTAAAATTAGAAGTTATAGGCTCATTCAGAACAAGAGACAACTTAATGATGAGCTGCTAGATAAGGGAGGCTTGATTTTTTTTTAATTCTCTTTTAGAGAAGGCCATTCCATGAATCGTGTCAATATACTTTAGACAGCAAATGGCTTCATTAAAATACACCCATCTGACAGGGTTTTTCAGGGAGGTTGATAAACAGAAAAAGAACAAGGTTAGTGAGACTTGTATCAGATACAAACAATTATTACAAAGCTATGATCATTAAGACGGTGCAGTACTAGCATAAGTGACTCTATTTGAGCTGTGAGTTGAACTGATATGCAAACATATCAGTAGCACAGAATAGAGAATGCAGATCATAAGCTCTCATATATTTGGAAACATGAAAGGGGCATGATAAAGTAGTAGGGGGTAGACATGACTATTTAATAAATGATGCTGGCAACCGAGTTATCCTTATGGGAAGAAAATTAAATCCTGACTTAAGAGTTATCATTACGGGAAAAAAAATTAGGTACCTACTTCATACCAAATATCAACATAAATTCTAATTACAAAAAGCAAAACTTTAAAACTTTTAGAAGAAAATATAGGATGTAACTATCACCTCAGTAGAGAAGGAATCCTTCATTAAAACACACAAAAAACACACACACACCACAAATGAAAAACATAATAAATCTGACTTCTAAAGTTTAAAACTTAGTTTCAATAAAAGATAAAATAAAGTTAAAAAAAAAGAAACCAAACCAAAAAAAAAAAAACCCCAAAACAGAAAATAATAAGTATTGGAGAGAATGCAGAGAAATTGGAATCCTTGTTCAGTGTTGGTAGAAATGCAAAATGGTGCAGCCATTAAAGAAAACAGTATGGCAATTCCTCGACAAAAAATTAAAGATAGGATTTCGATACGTTTCAGCAATTCCACTTCTGGGTATAGTCAAAATAAATGAAATCAGGGTCTCAAAGAGATCTGTTTACCCCCATGTTCACAGTCGCATTATTCACAATAGCCAAAAGGTAGAAGCAACCTAAGTGTTCACTGACAGATGAATAAACAAAATGTGGTATACACATACTATGGAATATTATTCTGCTTTAAAAAAAAATAGGAAATTCTGACATATGCTACAACATGGATGAACTTTGAGGGCATTATGTTAAGTGAAATAAGACAAATACTGCGCGATTCTACTCTTATGAAGTATCTAAGGTAGTCAAAATCATAGAAATAGAAAAGAGTACCTGTTTCTAAACAACAAAAAAGAATGTAAATCTCAAATTTAGGAGGAAAATGATCACACACATATATGTTTTCTTACAAATAAATAAATAGGCGAATAGGAAGAATTAGAGGTTTCCAGAGAATTACTGCAAGCCCTTCTTTGATGCAGCTGGTGTCACAGCAGGAAGATTTATGCCAACAGCTTCTTAGAAACAGTCAAGAATAAAGGTCTTCATGGCCAAATAAGGGTTACTGTCTGAATGTTTCATTCCCACTCTGAGGTCTGCACCTCCCAAAGTGGCATGACCAGCTTTGCCACACAGAGCAGCCAGGCAACTCCTGCCAATTCTTTTAAAACATGACCATAGTTGTAAGAATGAAGGCCCAAGCATTTCCTAATGAGGCTATACTTTAGAATCTTTTTTCCTATCACGGGAGCTTGTCAAAAACAAAAGTAAAAGAAGCTACTGGGTCTTACTAGCAAATGTGTCAGAATAGCGTTTCAGAGTGATTCACCATGCCTGAAAACACCACAAGAAGCAGGTGTGCTTCCCTGAAGACACAACCAGAATTTAAATATGGGGCCAGTATTGTTCTATGAAACCAGGTTGAGAATAACTTTATAAAGTCTGGAAGTAAATATGACAAGATAGTAAAAAGAAAAATGATTTTCAGATAAATATCAAAATACTGTTATTCTCAGGCTTTGAATAACTTGAAATCAGTAAGATTACTCAAAATACCACTATATTGTAAGAGTTTAATAAAACATTTTCTGCTAAGGTAGGAATTAGTCCAGCCCCTAAACCTAGCTTTAGAATGCAGTTCCACTTGTATTAACCTTCATTAGTCTGTTAAAGAAAACACTGGGGATGCACCAATCATTTCTACTGAGTCTAGAGTAGATGATAGAAATCCACAGGATTGAGCGCTGTTCCAGATCCTGAGTTAAGACAGCTAGATATTAGAGTTCTTGGCCTATCTGAAATTTTTCCCTAATTAAGAACAACTTCTCTCTCTTTTTTATTATGAAAATCTGATGATAAAGAAAAAAATGCTATCATGGAAAAACCTTACATAACACTCCAACTGTGTGGAGAAACGCATGTAAATGAAGAAAAGAGGAAAGACACATACTTGTGCATACACATACAAAGATGTTTTTATATAATAATCAAGACCTCACATCTCCCAGAAAACTTATGAATACAATTTCAGTGTCTAAATTTCATTCTGTGTACGTTTCATCTCAGAAAAAAAGCAAACTGCTCAAGAGAAGAAAATCCCCCAGTCTTTTCTACAACTAACCTTAATTAAAGGAGGAAGGGGGTTGTGGGGAAGCAATGCTCTCCTCAGAGATACTACCTGTCTTTCACAAAGAGTATTCAAGACAAGGAATCTGTGAGGTCTAAGATCCAGAATTCAGCCATGCCAGCAGCACAGAAGTGAGTCAAACACTAGGTGCTTTGTGTTAAAATAAAGGCACCTTTAGTTTTTAGAATTTGGTTCCAGAAGCTATATAGGGAGATAAACAACAATTTATTAAAAGGGAAAACTATGTATATTATACCTATACACACTCAAGCTCTCTCTCACACACACACACATGCACATGCACACACAGATGTGAGAGTTCCAGATCTGGGACAGGAGAATATAAAGCCAGGAACTTCTTGTACTAGAGGAAAAGGAAATGCTCATACAGCTTAACAGGGCTCCCACAGACCAAACATGGGACATTTTGAGCATCAAAAAAAGTCTGTAATTGTTGGTAAAACATAAAATAAATTAAAACCTATGAGTTTATGATTCTAAAACAAAGAGAGAAAAAGAAATAATTCATTTGCCACTATTAGAATTGATAGTTATACCTTCTCTTTGCTAAGCAAATTGTTAAAAGGAAAATTAGGAATTTACCTGAACTTCTTGGTAGAAATTATAGTTTATTCCTAACTGATGAAGAAAACATTTACAGAATATTGGGGGAATGGCAGAATTAGAAAATTACCATTTTACAACAACCAAAAAAACAACTGATTCAGGTAAGGATCATCATCATTAGATGAAAGGTTGCTGGAGAAATATAATAAATAGTATGGTGCCAAAGCGTCGCCTCTGCAGGTTACTTGCTAATTACAAAGGGAAAAAAAAGTCTTTACAATGGAGAGATCTGGTATTTATCATATTAAAGAATGATCAAACAAACTCAGGATCATTAATAGTGGGACATTATGACATTACGTTTCTCTTAGTGTGACACAATAAGAGGTACAGAGCAACACCTATCAAGTATTCTTATCGAAAATGTTTAACCTAATCTAATCAAGCCTTTAGACTTCATTGACAGTTATAGGAAATTCAGGGATATAGAAACAAATTAAAGAAAACTTGAGGAAACAATCAGAAAATTCCAGAAGTGATATATTCTGTAAGAAAAATGGCCTAGTCTCTTCAAAAAGTCAGTATCATTTGGCTTCTAAATAAACTTCAGACTTAAAAAGACTAAAGAGACATGTTTGGAGAAAATACCAATAGCTAAAAGGTGCCAACTTTGAGTCAACTGGGAAAATCTGAACATGAATTGGATATTAGATGGTATTAGGAAATTACTGGTAATTGCTTTAACTGTGATAATGTATTATAAGAATAATTAAGTAAAATAAAGTCTTTACTTTAAGAAGATGCATCTAATGTAAAGTATTAAAGTATTAAGGTGTCAAGATGTCCGCAAAATAAAAATTTATGTATTATATATATAAACACACATGCACATATATAGATAAAGCAAATATAGCAAAACGTGAACAATTGTTGAACCTAGGGGATAACTAATATAAAGGTGACAACTGTACTATTCTTTAAATTTTTGTGTTTAAAATTTTTCACTTACACAGTTGTTAAAAAAAAAAAAAAGAGGGAGCACAAATTGCACTACCATCAGGAAGGTGTCTCAAATGAACTCTCCTCTAAATCTCAATCACTCATTTACAAAGTCTCTCAGCACTGGACACAGTGTACTACTGCTACTGTTCTGTTTTCTAACTATTCTCTTATTATTCCATATATTCAATAGATCTGGTTTTCCAGTAAGACTATAAACTCCTCCAGGCACAGACATAGTGAAGTCCTCCGCAATCGACAGACTTTTAAAAAGTACTAGTACCAATATTCTGTGTAGGCACTCAGTAAAGTACCATAACTGAGTTAGCTTTTCAATTCCTCAACAGAATGGCAGTTCGCTTGTATAAACAATTCTGAGTCACAGCTGTCAAAAGGAAATCATAAAACCTCACTTATGGGCTTATAGTATTTAACAAAGAAAAACTAGCATCTAACAAAGAAAAAAATTAGAATATAATATAGGTTTTAGACGTCTTTCTAGCATTGTAATGGGTTTGTTGTGTTATCCAGGAATAGAACTCGATTCTCATGACATTCTTCTTCAGTCGAATAGTATCTTCTACCACCACTACACTACCATCTGCAAAAGAGTGACAGTATTTATCCACAACTCTGGGTGTAATGAAGCTTAACAAGCTACACAATTAATTTTAAAATCTTAGATAAAAGGCTGCACATAGATTTTTAAAAATTTTTGATAGTACAGTGCTGGTGAGTAAAGAGGCAGACTCATACTCTGTGGGCAGGAATATAAGTTCATATTATAAGACCTCTCTGGAAAGCAATTTAACAATATCTAACAACATTAAAAATGCATATATCCTCTGATTCAGCACTTCCACTATGAATTTACCCAACAGACCCATGTAGATAAAAAGCACATACAGAGAATTATTTGCAGCTCTGGAAACAACCTAAGCATCCAATAATGAAGTGGATGAATGATGTACAACTATACAAAGGAATGCCTACCATCTAATAAAAAGAGATACCCTACCTACTGTATGGAATGATGGCCAAGATATAGTAAATGAAAAAAGCAAAGTGCAAAATAGTGGGTATAGTTTCGCACCATTTGTGTAAAACAACAACAACAAAAACACCAAAGAATATATAGTTGTATATGCTTGTAAAAGCATCAACTATCTCTAGAAGGGTAAACAAGATACAAACCAACCATTATGAAGAGCTCTAAAAGAAGTTACCAAAGTACCAAATGGACACCAACCACCCCAACTCTAAGACTGTGGTTGTCACAATAACATACTCTTCAGTGTTCACACAAGGGGAAAAAAAGCCTCCAGCTCTTTCCCATGACACAGGAGCAGTACCCCCTCAAACTCCTATCCTTCCATGTCATCCCTTGGCTCCACTGTAACCATGGCAACAGAAAACAGCACAAAAGATAGCTGAGCCATGCAAAAGCCAGAGTTAAATGGGGAAGTGAAAAAAATACATATATACTTTAAGGCCCAAGAACCTAGGGTACTAGAGTTAAAAATGGCTTAAAAAACCAAAAAAAAAAAAAAAAACCACCAAAAAAAAAAAAAAAAAACTTTGGAAAGAGAATACCAAAGAAACAACATAAAGAGGAAAGGAACAGAAAATAAGGCTTACTAACATATCCCATTCCCAGTTATCCAGATAGAAGATGGGGTTGGCCAAAGTAAAAAACACAGAAAATGTCCCCCCAAAGCAATTCAGCTATTCATGTTAATGCCATTCAGCAAACTTTCTGTTTATAAGAGTTTATCATTTTCTCATCCTGTTCTGATGGCAGAGGTAAGAAGCAGCAAAGTATGGAAAAAAGCAAATTAAAGGACCATGGATAATCTGCCAACGGAAAACCCGGGGCCTAGATCGCTAAAATAGTACTGTAAAGTTCTTTAAAATTGGTGTTTGTTACTTGTAAAGGTTAAAGAAGCTTCATTCCCATTAACGTTAAAACTTCCACTAGGTAAGTTATCATCCACCAGTAGTTTCAGGTTGCTTTTGTTTGCATGTGATGTTCATAGAGCATTAATAATGTACAGCTAAAACGGAAGCGCCAGAGATCTTTTACAAAGAAAGAAGCAAATGGGTCACACAAAGTAAGGGCTGGAGATGAGAGAACCTTATGTCTTGATTTACAGCTACTACTCTAAGCCTTATATTGTGTGCTATTTATCTCTTACTTAGTTCTGTGAAGATAATTATTTTACTAAACGAACCCCGCCTCCCTTGCTTTCTTTTTTGACACTTAAATCCTCCTCAGAAGGCCTACCAAAATCCCCTGCCAGAGTAACTGAATAGGCTGGAGCACCTACTCATAAATTTAGGGATGTTTGCATTAAAGGTACAGCATGACGATAAAAGAAAAGTAATGCTAGAACTAGAAGTTGCAGTGACAGTTTCAAAAGAAAGGTCAGCGTGGGACACCGCTGGCTGCGGGAGGCGTTTGGAGCCAGGGAGTCTTTAACGCAACACCAGATGCAAACAGTGCTTTGACAATAAGTACCCTCAAATAATTCAAATCCTCCCTTTTGGACAGGCGCAACAGGCTCACTATCTGGCAGCAACTCTAGCCTACTGTATGGGAAGAAGGCGGGCGCGTGGTCAAGGGGCTCTTTATCCCGCAGGTCCCTGCAACACAGCGATGCGCATGCGCCCCGAAGGCACCGAACAAGCACCCCTAGCTCGTTCACACTCGCGCATGCGCAGTCACCCATCTCGCCGCAGGCGACAGCTCACTATTTGGCAAGGGGGATGGGGCTGGGAAAATGATGGGGGGGAGGCTGAAGGCAGGGGGCGCGTTTGTGTCTCCTGAATGTTTGGGATTGGGAGAAGAAACGGTTGATTAGGCTCTGGCATTCACAAGCCACGTAACCCGGGTTGTGGGAAATGGGGCAGTGTATATGTGTGGCCGAGAGGTGAGGGGAGGCAGGGGGAGTGGGGGTCAATCACCCCTTAAAGGAGGCGCCCCCCCCACTCCGACAGGAAAACCCTCTCCCTCGACTCTCCTCCCCCCACTCACCTGAAAGCGGCGGCGACAGCTGCTGGTCCCTCTCCCCCTGCTTTCGCCTCATACTGTCCGCAACATCCGGGACCTGCGGGACCGCCGATACACAAATACACACACACACATACACATACACACACTTGGAGCGCGCACACTCACACACACACACACACACCGATACACACCGGCCGGGGCGTCATGGCGTCAGCACGTCGACGCAGCGAGCGCGTACCCGCCGGGCCCCACCCCGCGCGGCCTCCGCCCACTTTACTCCCCTCCCCTCCCTGGGTTCTCCAGTCCTTCCTCCCTCTTCCTCAAGACTCCGCCTACTTTCCTAGCGCGCATGCGTCCCGCCGGTCTCACCAGGGCCAGGGGATTTGAAGGGAAGGAGGGGCCTCAGAAGAAAGAGGCGGGAACTCGGAGGAGGTCTCGTGCGGGGCGCTGCAGGCTGCTCCGAGGTGCGAGGACCACATAGAGACACACCAAGGGGAGCCAGGGGGGTGGCGTAACAATAAAGGCATTTATCAACAGCAACTTATATTTGCAAGTAGTTTACGGATTAGCAAAGACTTTTACCTCGTTTTCTTTTAACCAACTCTTAGTCAAAGGTGTTTTGGACTTGATAATGCTAGAGACTCTTTTCGGTAACTTTTAAATTTCAGCATTTGGAAACAAAAATAAGTACCATAGGGGGGCATATAAGTGACGATTGAAAGGATTTGATTGACAATTTGTTGTTTTGGACACCTAGGTCCCCAGTAGGTCTCACATTCTAGATCTCAAGAGCCATCAGTGATTCTTGAGTTTAGCAAAGGAAAAAGTCTCAGAGCATCTTGGCCCTGAGAGAAAAAAAAAAAATTCATCTCTCCATTATAGTAACAACATCAGGAATGGGATTTTATTGTTACGATTCTTTCCTTTAGCTTAACCTTTGAAAATTATTCTTATTGAATCAAGCCAAATAATCTGGAGTAGGCACTGTCTCTTTTCCATACTGAGACAGTATTATGTGCATACACACACACACACACACACACACACACACACACACACACACACACACAACCTAAGAAGGCATTGGACCCAAAAGAGCACACGAACTTGTGGGTCGTGGGGTGACAAAGTGTGAGCCCTGCCTTGGGAACAGCTTCCGGAAGCCCTGCTGTTGTGGGACTGTCTCCAGGAGACAGCGCTCACAGTCTCCTGCCACGTGTGTGCTGGCGCCAAGTGGCTGGTGAGTCTATTGAGCAAGGGAGCCTGGGAGCCCCTGAGCGAAGCCACAGGGGTTTGGAAAGAAACCTCTGACAGTACCAGGCTGTCTCCCACTTTCAAATATACAAGCAGACCTTGCAGTACTACAGCTTAAAAGGTCCTAGGACTCATGGATGAAACACTCTAAACTCCAAGAGCTTGCCCAACCTAAATTTCAGTAAAAATGATCAAGAAATGGAGATCTTAAATTGGACAATGATGTGGTTACTGTGTTTGCCCTGCTTGAAACAAAAAGAACTTTTGTCACCTATTAGGCTAATGCTTGAAACTTTCCAATTAGATTTCACTCAACATCATCACCAAAAAACATTCCTTTGGCTGAAGCCAATAAGGTTTTTAGTCCTTGTGAAAATTCAGAGTGCCTCACAGGTAACCAAGAAACCTGTCACTAGTAACTGACTCCTGGTGTCATGATGCTGTTCAGTTCCTGTTGTCTTGACTTTGGATTTTGCAGGACAGCAGAGAAGAAAGAAAAGGAGGACGCTTTGGACATTAGAGCATGGAGGTAGGGAAGGTGTGCAGGAAGAAGAAACTGAACGCATGGACAATATACTTGAGCTACCTCACAACTGGAACTCATCGTTACGGTTTAGTCAGATTCTGCCTAGGACCTGGGAGGGGACTCCTCAGGGCTAGTGGATCTGTGCCAGCAGCTCGTCCAGGCTGGCCTTGAATCTCCAGAGATCTGGAAGGACTTAAGAGTCCTATCCCTATCTATAGTCTGGTGTGATAACGTTCCCATTCTACTGTGGGGACCATCCCACCCATCTGAGATGTGATCCCACCAGCTTCTGTACAAAGGACTTTGATTTGGTGTGGATCTGATTAAATGACTGTAGATGTCCTTGGAAGCACTGTGTGGAAGAATTTTAAACAGCTTCTCCTTTTTAATATGCACTTCCTCTTCGATTTTAATTATTTTGTTCCTACATTTTCCCTTTCAATTTACTAAAATCTAGAAATGTAATTAGAGCAGAGGCTGGGCTCAGAGAAAGCTGCCAGGATTTCTACAGCATGATTAAATATACTAGGCATCCCTTTAGTGTGGGACTGAAAAATAGGATTCTCATTATTATCTTTCCTTATCCAGGGAAGAATCAGCACCACGTACAGATACGGATTTATTGAAAATGCAGCACTAATTAAAAACCCACTCAGCCTCTTGACGATGTTTGGGGGGAAAAGTAAAGTTATTTAATTATTTCCTCCATTTACTGTTTTGTTGTTGTAACCATGACAAGCTAGAAGCCCCCCTTACTTCTGTCCTCAGAATAAAATTCTTCTCTCCTCAGGAGGGACTTAATGAGGCTTTTTTCTATGCAACAACAATCGAGTTTACAATGGCACCAATTCAATTCGCTGTTCTTTGTGATGGTAGAAAACATGCAGAACTCGTTTTCTTAATTCCAAAACACAAATGACAAAGTGTTCATTGGCCATCAGGAGCCAGGTCTGGGCAAGGACTCTGTCCCAAATGAGCCCCTGAGATGTCTGGTATTTATTCTGCCAGTGAATATCTTCGGCTCCATTTTACAGTCTAGTAAACAAAGCCATGGTTCCCTTGAAGCTGTAGGGAAAGTGGGGGCGCAGGCCGGACCAAACAGAAGAGTATAAACATCCATTTTGATTATAAGCATGGTTGGAAGATGAAGAAGCCCTTCTCTCCTCTCTATGCAGTTGTTCAGTTGGCCAGTCAATGAATGCCTGGCCCAGTGGCCTGCCATGGTGGAACCCCACATGGATATCAGAGATGGATATGCAGGAAGAACCTTAGTAGGGGCAGGGTCCTGTGCTCTGGAGGTCTCCAGTCTAAAGAAACAGAGATAGATGACACATCCTGGGGCACAGATATTAGACCATACACAAAGAAGCACTCCAACAAGAACACATTGATGAGATTGTGCTGGGGCCACAGAAAATCAGCAGTGGAAAAGTATTTATTGATTGATTAAATTTCATAGTGAGGCAGCTGTGGCTTAATGAATGAGATCCAGTCTCCTCATCTGGAGACTCATGTTCAAACCCAGCACTAACACAAACTTGGACAAACCTCTCTGAGCCTCAGTTTCTCTATCCGAACAATGAAGAAAATAATCATATTGTGAGAATTAACTGAAATAATATTTGAACATAGCACAGTCCCTGGCAAAGAGTAGACCCCACTTATTTATGGATATGTTACTGAATGTGGATTTTTGAGGTAATGTTCATATACCTGCTGGTCTTCAGGAACCACTCTAATCTGGTACTATGCTCACTCCTTTTCTCTACACCCTTCTTTAGAATTCTTTGGGAACCATGAAATCAAGGAAGCAGCAGACTTCTCAGCCAGAACATTACTACTTGCTAGCTAGGGGCCCTGAACAAACTCTCTGATTGAGGAGATTGGTCAGGGTTTCTGGTTGCAAGAACTGTACCAACTCTATGTCAACCAAAAATAGAATTTACTGAAGACATATCTCTGGCTTGACAAGAGCTGAAGAATCAGACTTGGAAATCAGGCTGAAAACCAAAGGCTAGTGGAGAAAGAACAATCTTCTTTAGCAACACTTTCTGGTCAGGAGGTTCAATTGCTGGGCACTGCCACAAAGTGCCACCACCAGATACATGGCCACAGCTGCTGCCACTAGGAAGGATGTCTAACATTCCTTCCATCTCTGTGCCCCATGCTGCAAAATCAAACCCAGGCAATGGCACCCGGTTCGGCCAACCTTAGGCCATATCCTGAGACCTGATTACCATGGCAGTCAATGAATATGGTCTTGCTGCCATGATGTCCATGGTGTAATATCCTTCTCACTGACTCTATCCATAGCAGGGTATTCATTCCAAACAGAAAGCAGATCAGATGCTGGACTGCCAATCCTCCCATCTCATTTGTGAAATGAGACATTCACCATCAGGTAATAAGCAGCATCTAATGACATGACATTTGTTCAAAAGTGTTTGGCTTATAAAAGGCATTGTTACTTTACTTTCCTCTTTAATAAAAAGTGTGAAATGGTAATTATCTGAGGATTTGATCGATGTGCCTATGGATATTGAAGTTCTGAGTTTTCAACCTGGGAAAATGGCTGAAAAAGTGGAAACATATCTGAAAAAGTGGCATGCCCAGCAAAGAAGCAGCAGTAGAAAAGAGGACAGGAAATGGTAAGTTTGAGTCTAGCTTTTCTTTGATTTTTGTCTTGGAGTGCTAACACAGCTCCATCATCATCTCATTCATCTTTAAAACAGGTCTAAAAAATTGCCTGAAGTCATTGCTTCAAGTTAATTTTAAGAGGATTAATATTTGTTTTCAACAAAGAATGTATTACCAAATATAAATTATATTCACTGTTATGAATTATTTTCAGTGGTTTTTTTTTTTTTTTGGTTTTCTTCTGAATGGGCTTGATCCACTACCTGTTGGCATTTGCCTTCAAATAACATTTACCTAAATTTAGATAGTTTAGTGTAAACACATTTTTTCCTCTGCCTCAACTCAAATAGAAAGTACTTCAGATTTTACAATTTTAGATTATCCTTGTTATGGCTCTACTTTATCAAGGTGCATTAATTTCAATTGAAAGTTTATGTTAGAATCCTATTTTAAAAAGGGAATTTAATCTAAAATTCAATTACAGAAGGTCTGTGCCAAAGTGAACAGTCAATGAGTACTTACTGAATGTTCCCTGGGTACAGAGCTCTACCAAGGTAACTACAGGAGAAGTCAAAAGAAGTATTGTCTCTATTCACAGAGAGTTTTCAGTTTCAAATAAAAAATAACATTCAAGACTGGAAGGAACCATAGAGATTTTTGAAAGGTTCTTGCTTCTCGAGCTTTGGCCTTCTGAAAATTTGCCCCAGGTGTTCCAAGGTGGAGCGTTCAAATGGGACTCAGGCAAATCAAGCCAAGCTAACCTGGTCCTCTTTCTATTCATTCAGGCCAGAAATTAGGCATCATCCTTGCCTCCTCTTTTCCCCTGATGCCTCACATCTAATCCATCAGGAATTCCCATAAGTTCCAGTTTCAAAGCGTCCCTGGAATCCACCCAGGCTCTCCATCTTCCCAGTCCTACTCAAGTTCTAGCCACTACCCTCTTTTGACTGAATGACAATGAAAGGGTCCTAACTAATCTTTTTAATTCTTTGCTTGGCTCTCAATCAATCCCTTCTTTGCTCAGCACCCAGGGCAATCCAATTAAAACTTAAGTCACATCATGCTGCCTGCCCCCCTTAAGATTTTTGAACAGCTTCACACTGTACCAAGAATAAAATCCAAACTTTGTACCCCTGCCTACAAGAGTCATACCACATCTTGTGCCACTTTCTCTGTCTTCACTTTAGCTGCACTAGCCATCTATCAATTTCTGAATTGATAAAAACCCATCAAGCTCTTTCCCTCCATAGGCTTTACATTTGCTGTTCTCTGTGCTTGGAACACTTTCCCCCAAGCTCTTCACACGGTGGTTCTGCCCCTTCTTTCAGATCTGTTTAATTTTCAGATCCACAGAGAGCCTTCTCTGACCACCCATCATATCCAATACAAGGATCTTCTGTCATTTTCTATTATGGTATTCTGTTTACTTCCTTTACAACACTAACAACAATTGGTAATTGTTTTAAGTACTTACTTGTTTATTATCAGTCTCCCCTACTCAACGGACAACTCCATAGGGGCCTGTTTTGCTCATCACAATGTCTCAGCATTCAGCACAGTCTGACACATGGACAGAAGGTGCTTCGTACTGAGCGAGTGAGTGAGTGAGTGAGTGAGTGAGTTAGTGAGTGAGTGAGTGAATGAATGAATAAATGAATGAACAGAGAGCCCTGGTCTTTGTCTGAAATGTTAGAGAAGGCTTGAGCAGAGGTTGGAAGCCCGAATGGAAGGTTAGTAGGCAAAGGATGTGGAGAAGGGGAATGTGGAAGGAAAGCAGTCCAGAGAGATAAAGATCCTAAAGCCAGAAAGCATGGAGTTTTTGAGAAACCCAAGGATAACTAGTGTGGCTGGAGTATAGAGAGAAAGTGGGAGGCTGTGGGAGGTGGGTCAGGAGGGTCAGGTAGAGCCAGCCAGCATCTCTCCCCAGGGATCCAGACCACAGTATTGAGAGCAGGGTAGAAATGAATTCCCCAAAGGAAGGTTGACACTCTTGTTAGAAGGGGGAAATGAATGCTGGCAGCCAACGACAGACCATTGCTTCTGGTTTTCCTTCTACCTCTTTGGCTGCTTCCTTTAGCCATCCTTTGAACATAGGCTTTCTTTGGATTCTTTGCAGTTCCTCTCCTCTTCACACTGTCCTCACTTGCCTTGAGAGCGTTCATTCGCTCTTATGGCTCCACTGTCTTCCATCTGCTAAAGAATATTCCAACTCTATCTCGAGCCAGGTCTTTCTCTTGAGCTCTAGATTTACACACCCAACTACCAACCTGATATCTTTGGCTGGATGTTCCATAGGCACTAATAGTCAGCATATCTAAAACTTCTTTCTTTTTCAGGCTTCTTTGTCTCACCAAGTAGTTCCAGCCTAGGAATTGGGAATTATTCCTGATTCCTCAAGTTCATTTTTAATTCAACACTAAGTTCAGACAATTCTATGTTAGTCATCACCGAGTTCTACCTACTTCCTTCCATCTTTACTGACATTTCCCCCATTCCTCCCTGGATCGTAGCAGCCTGCTCACCCGCCTCCCAGACTCCGTTCTTCCCCTTTCCAATTCATTCTCTGCTCTGCAGCCAGAATGAGCTTTCTAAAATGCCACTCTGCTCAAGTCAATTCTTTGCATACAATCCTTCAATGGCTCCCTATTGCCCTCAAGATAAAGTGCACACTCCTTAATGGGAATGAAAGACACTTTACCGGTGACCACGCCTTTGTCTCTAGGGGCTCTCTTCCCCTCCCCACCCGGCTTAGCAATATGGTTTCCAGTCATACACAGAACTACTTTCAATTCCCTGAGTAAACCAAGTTCTCTCTTTTTGCACATGTTGTTACCTCTTTCCAGAACAATGTACTCCATACCTTCCCTTGCCCCAACCCCCACTTCCCCAGGTTAATTCCTGCTGATTCATCAGGCTCACCCATCTATTCCTCCAGGAAGCTGTGCATGTCCCTAACCCTGAGCTGTCTCTCTCCATATTTCTCCTCCCACTACACTATCCCTTGTGCAACTCTTGGTGGCCTGATTCCTTCTCTGTGTCCCTCACTGGATGGTAAGCTCCTTGGGGTCAGAGATCTCCTTTTTCTTTTTTTCTGTTGTGTTTTCAGCACCAAGCAGCATTCCTGGCACATAGTAAGTATTCAGAGAAATGTTTGTGTAATGAATAAATGGATGAATGAGAAAAATAAACATTCCTTTCAGGAACTGGGTTGCTGTAGTTTCAGGCACAGAAGCCTCTAGCAGCTTCCTCTTCCTGCATCCACTGTTTGGCCACAGGCTGGTCAGTAGTCTAGTAAGCAGCCCATGAGAACTCTGCACACTCTCTCAAGAGGCTCCTTGACTCACACCCTCTTCTGGGAACCCGGTCTTCCCTTAAAAGGCCATCTTATTGGAAAGTTCCTATGATGGCATTTACGAACTCTATTTTTATCTATGTTGGAAAAGTCTCAAAGTTAATTCCTAAGCCAAAGACATTAAACTCAGGAACGTGGATGAGTGAGGAAGCATCTACGTGATGCCTTTGAGTCACAGCTTTGTTTTCCATGGCAAGGGCCTCCATTCCTTCCCATCACTAGGCCCTTGTTTTTAAGGATGGGCTGGCTCTAAAAAGCTTTTGATCCCACGTTCATTAAAACTAGATCTTGCAGCCTTAATGGTCTATGAAATGGTGTCCCCTTCCCTAGGAGTCTCTTATCTCTGCTAGGGCCCTCAGAGCAGAACACAGAACTGATTGCCAAACAGCTCCCAGTTTGTTTAAACCAGCTTTCCACTCCCCATCCCCAAATGGATATGAATCATGGACGATAGTATTGCTAACAGAAGGAAAGAAGGAGGCAGGGTGGCCAGAGGAGAGGGCTCCCAATGAGTCTGGCCAAAGAAATAATTGGACAGAAGCTACAGATATGAAGAGAGTAACTCAGCAGGGCTGGCGAGAAAGTCGAGGGCCTGTGCCAGGGAAAGGATTCACCATCAGAATCAGCGTGAGGTGGGGGGTGGGGGAGTGTGGAGAGAAGAAAATGCCAGTGAAGGATCCAAGGAAGGAAGGGCAGGCAGGAGAGAAGCAGGAAGCAGCAGCAGAGATGGAAGGAATCAGATAGTTTGTGGAAAAAAGTAAAGAGAAGAGAGGGAGCATGAATTCCTTTTAATCTAAATAGGGTGGATAATTTGGGGAAATAGGGTGTTGGAGAGTCAGGTAGAAGCACCAGAGTAGTGGTTACTCACCTCCCCCTCCCCACCAGCCCCAGCAGATTAAAAATGAGAGCCGAGGAATATATCAAAGAATATTCTCACTCCAAGATTCAAGGTACTAAATTTGTCACCAACCCTGTCTCTGGATAAGAGAGAGTTTGTCGAAGGGTGCTGGAACCAGAGGATTCAAGCTACCATTGACTCTCCCTCCCCTTGCCCTTAGCAAAAGCCTAAACAATTCATGATCCACACCCAGATGTCCCTGTCCTCCCCCGCCCCACACACAGTGCACGCACAACCCAAAGTCACAGCCCCCTCTGCCTCTGCTGGCTACTATAGGACAAGGATCAAGCTTAGTGCTTAGAGTCAGCACTGCCTGCAGGAGAGACTGCTTCTTGGAAAGTTTCACTTCAAAGCTTCTGGTTGGCCAAGTGCTGGTAGGAAGCAAGAGGCACCTTGGAAGCTGAAGGTAGCTTTGGCTTTCAAGATACTCTCACCAAAGAGAATCATGGGATAGAAATGTCCATAGTCTAGCTTAAAGCGTGACTCCAATGTACCTCAGGCTGCCCAATACCCTCCACCCTCTCTGATTCTGAGAATCGCATTTTCCAGGCCTCATGAGATTTCAGAGCTAAGATGGAGGCTCTGATTCCTAAGTGATCTAGTTACTTCTGAAAATTAGACAAAATATACTTCCTAAGCCTCAGGTGTCTGTTTTCCAAAGGTATGTCACTCATTGGGGCAGCAAGAATGTATATGGGATGCTCTGCGTGGTTGCAAGGCAGTATCTCCTCTTGATAAAAAAGACAGCATACCATTAGCAGAAATCAGCAGACTGCTCCAAGGGTCAAGGGGGGGCGCTGTGTTGGGCAGTCTAAGCCACCCCCACCCTTCTCTTTAACTTGGGAGTTTTAATCCCCAGTGCAGGGTAAAGGGTCATTTCGATGATCACACTTTGGACAAGTGAGAAAAGCATTTTACTTTGACCCCCACAACTGCTTGCTATGCAGTGGGCACTCTAGCAGGGAAGCAGTGGGTGGCAGCAGCTGTCAGACACCTTCCCCTGAGGATGTATCAGTTGGTGCCAACAGCCTATATAAGCTCTTTCTGATCTCTATGCCAGTGACTACGAGTCCTGGAAGGAAGTCAGGAGTCCACCATGAGCCCTGTATCCTTCTCCTCCCACTTATCTGCCAAGAATGGGAGGGGTGGTTTTGGAAGCCTGCCAAGAAAGTGGCTGGTGGTTCTTAGACACATTTTCCAGCTGTCATACCTGTTCACATGGGAACTCACACTCATGCATGCACACACACACACGCACACACACTCAGAAATAAATTGTTTCGGGCTTTCTTGTTCCATCTGTCCCACGCCCAAAGCAATAGTAATAAGAACTTCCATCAATGTGCCTTCATTTATTGATGTTTGGCTCTTACCATATACCAGTCACTGTGTGCTAAAAACACAAGGACACACTCTTGGGGGAGAAAATATATATAAATACTAATTAGATGCAAGCCAATCATATAGTGCTGCATTACCATAGGTGGCAAACTGGTGGTCATAGACCAAATCTGACCTGTAGGCCTATTTAGTGTAGCTGGCAAAGAATTTCTAAAAATTGGTAAAGTTGATGTAAAAATCAGTATTTCCATATATATATTTTTGGAAATAACAGATCTGGCAACAATTGGAAGTGAAAAGTCACTGTCCCCTTTAGATGGGACATTCACTCAGATTGTCACAGGCTACACACCCCTACCTCTCCACCCCCGCTCCTTCCCTATTAACTTCAACGGGTTTGCTTCATTTGTCCATGTTCACTGCAATGATTGTGCAGGTGTTAGAATTTGGGGCCCTTAAAATGAAAAGCCATCAGATGACCCAAAGCAGGGAACCATTAGCTCTGCTCCAGGAAGTCAGATGAATTAACCCTTGAACTAAGCATTCATTGATTTCTTATTTATTGTTTCCCTCCTTCCCCTACTGTGAGATGCATTAAAGGAAAGACCTTAGTCAGCCACCTTCTCCACATTATCCCCAGGAAGTAGCACAGAGCCTGGTATACCATTGGTCTCAATACTTATTTGTGAGATGCGATGAATGGAGTCACTAGAAGTACCAGGTAAAAAAGGGAATTCCAAGCAGAGGGAACTGTGGGCACAAAGGCATGACAGTATATAGTGTACAGAGAAACTGCAAATAGTTCATGGTGAATGGGGGTGCTGGAAGTGTGAGGTGGGTGGGATCATGTCGGGTGGAAGCAGCAAGAGTTGAACAGGGAAAATAGGCTCCAGTGGGATACTGAAGCGCTTTTGATGCTGCATTAAAAAGGTACCCAGGGACCGTGGAAGTGATTTAAGGAGTGAAGTGACAGGATCAGATTCTTGTGAACAGAGATAACTCTGGCAGGGTGGTGGGTGGGGAGAAGGGAGCTCCAGGAAAGACAGAAGCAGCCAATTGAATTTAATTCAATGCTCCCTTTTCCCTTTCTCAGGCTCCTGAAACGCCACTGGGGATCTACTTTAAGAGAATGGTGCCCCCTGCTGACCAAGTCTGGGCTTGCGCCTCCCCAGGCCAAGAGGGAAATTATAAAATGTTTGGCCATGAGAAAAAGTACCTGGAAGCTGTGTACACAGAATTACAGTGGTGATGTCTCTGAGAGTGCCTTCATTTTCCTAGGAAAAGAGGGGCCCATGAGAAGGTATGTGATAATAACTAATTGCCACAAACAGTGTTTGTTGCCAGATAAATACAGAACACTGGCTGCACTTGGATTTCAGATAAATACCACCTAATTGTTCGGTATATCTCAAATATTGCATGAATAATTTTTAGTATAAATATGTCTGAAAAATTGTTATCTGAAATTCAAATTTAGCTGGGCATCCTGCATTTTTATTTGCTAAATCTGACCTGTAGAAAGGCTGGGTGACAAGCAGAAATGAAACCGGATGGGTTTCTTTCCTTGGGTATCTCTGCAACCTCAACCTAATCTCCATCTAAGCAAAGCTCGAAATGATGCTTTTTCATATTTAGCAGTGGTGCCCAGTTATATAATTCTATTTGGGAAATCACTTTTAATTAAATGAGGCCCATGAGTATGATGCATCCTATATATGGACCCCTTTTAGAATCAGAACTTCACAGAAAAATGAACCTATCAGCTTGACATATGTGTGAACACTTGTGCTGTTACAACACACGTATACTTTTACATAAAATTTCTGGGAGTTCCCAGCCTTCACTTAAGAGTGACACATTCCTTCTAGGGATGTGGTCTGAATGTGGCAATTCTAGATTCTGCGTAGGAGGAAATGGTGTCCAGCAGAACCTAAGCTGAAATATGGTGCTTCTACTAGTGTTAGCCACCCACACACCATGATGAAGTACAGTAGTAGGCAGGAAGAAACGCTCCATCCCTTCTCCTTGATAAAAGCCTTGAACCTCTTCCCTCTTCTAACTCTCCCAGAACAGGGAGTCAGGCATATTCGGATAGAAAACTCACTAGCCCCCAGAGACTTGCACCTCAGCTGAGTAGATAGTGCTGAATGAAATCACCTTTCATTCCGAGACCCCCTGGTTCCCCTTCCACCCTTCTTGCCATGGAAGGCATAGCCCAGTTTCCTAGTCTGAGGACGGTGCCTGTCAGAAACTGGCTTTCACCAGTAGGCAAAAACCTTCCACACTAAATTCTAGATTCTGAGCTGAGAGATCAAAGCCATGGCCTGGACATTCTCGGAGATCTTGGAGCAGGAGTGCTAAGTCTCTCTCCCGCAACCCTTACTGAAAAGTCCCCTGACCTCCACAGCCTGTTCTCCTCCTGGCCCTAAAAAGGGAAGGCAGAAGTGGCCCAGGTCAGGGGGATGCTGTTTTCACTCTCTCAGAATGTTCTAAATGTAAAACTCCACTGCAGGTTGTCCTTTGTCACCCTGCTATGTGACATTCCAGCTCCCAGGAACTGCATTATGGAATACTGACTGAGTTCTATCAAACAATCATGATATACCCGACCATGTTTATCGTAGAATGTTTAATGTTAAACATTTTCTGCAATTAAAAAATTAGTTAATTTCATTATCTATATGTGGTATGATTTCCGACTATAATTTCTTTGGAAGAAGAGTCCTTTATTCTGAAATGAATAGCTTCTAAAATTTTTAGTTAAAATGTTCTTTTATAACCCATAATGGTGATATTAGATTCTTTTGTTATTAAAAAAAGAAGAAGAAAAAAAAAGCTAGCATACCTGTCAGCCCTCCAAATTATTTAGAAATTCTCCTGGACTAGGAAATCCAAACAGCTGAGAACCACTGGCTTAAGCTGGCTGACCTCTGACCTGTAGTAAGTGGAGACTCACTCTGGGGTCCTGCCCTCGGAGTTGTGTGACCTTATGCACTTTGGTGGGTTTTAGGTTCCCTATTCCAAATATGAGGAGACTTGTTTCTGGCCCATGATCTCCCCAGGAGTGTTGTAGGAATAAAATGTCATGGACTAAAGAGCTTTGGGAAAGAAAGAGCTTAATAAATACATGAGATTGCTGCTCCTAAAGACAGCTGGTGTGTTCTCAGTAGGAAGGGCTGAATGATCCCGCAGAGACCCAGGACAATTTTTCTGCCAGGGCATCTGGGGAAAGTGACCACCAGCACCACTCATAAAATGTACAAACTGTTCCACTAACAAAGTGGGACCAGACGGCAGAGGCAATGGGCCTCCTGAGCTTTGCTTCTCTCCCTCAGACAGCACAAGTCCAAAATTCGACTAGAACTTGGAGAACCTGAGTTCCAGTTAATCTCTCCAGGACATACCCAAGGACCACCCGCAGGTCACCCAGCCTTCCTTTTCATTTCTAAAAGGGGCGGATAGATGCTTGCTCAGTCCTCTTCACGAGGGTGTTACAGGGCTGTGAAAACACATCACCCATTCCTAAATACCTCACTTTAAAGATTAGCCAGTGTTTCATTCCTGCCCCTTTAAATCTTTTGAAAAACAATGTATAATTTTTCTTTAATATTTAATTTTAGAATAATTTTCTTTAATATTTAAATTCAGAATGGTTTTACCCCAAATCACTTTTGTGGGTCACTCCCCTTGCCCTGGGCTAAGATGTGAGCAGGACAAGGAGAAACTGCTTTACTACAAGCCTGAACACAAACAGCTGAGGAGGTAGACGTGATGGTCTAACCAAAATAGACCTAAGTACAATACGTCTTGAACTAAAATGTGGGGAAATTTGTGCCGATTCTCTCCCTTCTACACATAACTGAGAATTAACTGCACATGAAAGTCCTTTTGATCTTCAGAAACCCGAGGCAGGGGCCGCCCAGGTTAGGGATCAACAATACTTTTGTTTGAACTTGCCCGGTATTCCATATTTATCAGCCCTATTATAACCTAACAGAGTGTTACTGACTTTAGTCTAACCTAGCATTCTCAGTCCCTGTGACCCTGTAGGTAAGTATGCCACCCAAACTTTGCAGCTTACGCGACATTTTCAATTATCTTTCAATTGAGCTGAAAGATGTCTCATTGCAGAGCCACTCGCCTGGCCCTGAGCTTACTTGCACTGATTGGAGGCCGGAGCATGAGAAGTCAGACAGTTTAAAGCCCCATCTCCACTTGGCAGTGGAGCCAAAGCTCCATTTCCTCCTCCTTTCATCTTCCCACTCCCTACAGCTCAAGCCTCACCTTGTCCAGACACCTTCCTTTGTTGTTACCCCTGCATGTTTGAGATGCAATGACTTGTTTACCCATCTCCCTATTAAACTATAAATGTCCTAGAGGGTAAGTACTGTTCCTGTTCAACTCTGGACTCCCAGCGTATTCACAGTATGTGGCACACAGAAGGAAGTGTTAGATGAATGGGCAGGGGATTGAATGAATACACCAGAATTAGGCTCCTAGCCCACCACGGATAGGACACGCTTGCTCCAGTATGACCTAAAGCCATGTTGAGCTGTTGAAAACTGTTTTGCTCCTGGTGACTATGAGGCACATCTGAGACAGCTAGTTGAGAATGGCAGTGGATAGAGGGAAGGGATGGTCTGATAGCTCAGAAAATGCCTCTTGTTAAAATAGCAGGCCCAGGTGTGAATTGCTTGTAGGCTCATAACCCTGGTAACATGCTCTAACCAACTAACCAATCCACAGAATAGTGTGGAAGAACTATCTATCAGTCCAATAGGGAAGGAGCTACTGGATGCAACTTTCAGGATGAAAAAAGAGTGGGGAAAGGGGTGGAGAAAGGAAAGAAGTTCAGCCAGATTTAAGTAAAACCTCTTTTCTCAAGGAGTTCAAAACGAGAGGAAGCCTTTAGGGGCAGAGCTGCAGCAACATTCAGGCCCCAAGAGAGGGAGATGAGTGCGAGTGAGACAGGGCTTGAAAGGCTGGGCGGGGGGTGGCAAGGCAGTGGCTCAGGAAGGAGGCTGGGCTCCCATCTGGAGAGCTGAGGGGCTGAGGTTGCTGAACAGATGGAGTGAAAGTTGCAGCTGGTGGAAATGCACTTTCATGTGTAAAGTATGGTCCCTGGAGGATTTCGAGTTCCAACTCTGAAGGCAGCAGTGGGCAGGTGGCTCTGCTCCATGCTCCGCCTTCTCTCCCCATTGCCACCCAGAAAACTCGACAGCAGCTTTGTGCCAGGACTCAGCCACCATGTCTTCTGCCAGCATCCCTTTCAACAGGCAGCTGGCATGGTGACACCTTGGCACAGGCCAGGACAGCAGAGGACTGTAATGTTTTAGCAGCTAAAGGGGGCAGGGGAATAGGAAGGATTAATCCAGCCTCCCCAGGAAAGGACCAGGTGCACTGAGAACACACAGAGATAGAGAGGGAAAAAGATCTTCCAAAGCTGTTCACGACATACACACTGGGTCTCTACTTCTGGTTGAGCTTTGGCTGAAGGAGAGGCAGTGGAGAAATGTGAAAACACAGGCTCTGGCCTCACTGGACCCAAACCTCAAGAAAAGCTTCTTGAGAATATATCTGTAGTTTTTAAAATTGCCTACCAGCAACTTTAAGAGGGAAAGTGATTTTTACATTCCATGGCTCTAACACAGCCACCTGTCCTGACCTTTGGAAACAGAAGCTGCAAGCCCAACTATACAACCTATTAAAGCTCCTCCTTATAATGCTTAGGCTCTTGAAGAAATTAGCCACTCAACCATAGGCTAACCACACCCAAGAGGAAGCAGCTTAGGCAATGAGCATCAAGCTCTGCCTCTTCCTCTCTCTATTTGTTAGGCTGTGCTCTAGGTCATCAAGAACAGAAACTTCCAACTCTGTCTTGTTAAAATCCAAGCATTTCTTTTTTAGAATATGTGACTTTGCTTCCTTTAAAAACAAGACAAAACAAAACAAAAACATACTGGAACCCAGTCCTTTAACCCTACTGTATCCATTTTCCCAAGAGATGTTGTTATTTGAGATAATAACTTAAATATTCTTGGAATGGAGGTAGTTTCTCTCTTCCTAGTGGGATGTCTTCTTGACTCCTTTCCCAAACTTGGCATCGAAACCAAGACCTATGGAAAGAGAGAACATGGGCAGAAATGAAACCTACCAATGATTTGGGCAGAGGGTAGGGGAAGGTCAGCCTCTTGGTTCTCCAAAATTGGGGCTTTAAATAAAACTAGTTTTCAAACATTCATTTTAAAAACACCCGCCGAGAAAAGAGAATGGCATCAAATGAGAAAAATCACCAAGGTACCAGAAATTACATAAATAGCAATACTGAAAGAAACTTAAGAGTCAAAACTTCTAAGCTAGTTCTCCCAGCATATCCAAAGTGACATAGATAGGAAGTAAGTATAATTTTACCCTGTTCAGTGTCTGGGGAACTTGAGTTGCTGAAAGGAAATCACTAAAACCAAACGCTCATTAGGAAGGCTGGATTAGAAGTAATGCTTCCTTTTCTCTTTTTTGAAAAAGTTTCCTCATGACCCAGCAATTCCAGTTCTGGGTATTTATCCAATGAAAATGAAAACATTGGAAAAGATATCTGTGCCCCTATGTTCATTGCAAGATTATTTACAATAGCCAAGATATGGAAGCAACATAGGTGTACGTCAGTAATGAATGGATAAAGAAGATATGGTGTGCATATACATATCTATCTATCTACCTATATACACATATGCACAATGGAAAATTACTCAGTGATAAAACAGAATGAAATCTTGCGATTTGCAACAACATGGATGGACCTAGACGGTATTATGCTAAGTGAAACAAGTCAGACAGGGAAAGACAAATACTGTATGATTTCACTTTTAAAACAAAAACAGACTCACAGAACCAGAGAATAAACTGATGGCTACCAGAGAGGAGGGGGTGAGGGCATAGGTAAAAAAAGTGAAGGGAAGTAAAAGGTACAAACTTCCACTTATAAAGGAAATAAGCCACAGAGGTGTAGTGCATAGCATAAGAAATATAGTAAATAATACTGTAATAACTTGCCATGGTGACAGATGGTTACTAGACTTATTCAGGTATAAAGATGTTGAATTGCTTACATTGTACACCTAAAATGAATAGTATAGTATGCCAACTATACTTTAATAAAAAAATTTTAGGTTCTCTGTAAAATAACTAAATAAATTTCATAAATATATAAGTAAATTTTGGGAGGAAAAAAAATCAAGTTCTGTTGCTGTCTTTTTGTGGCCAGAGATGCCTGCTCTGGGTTACACTTACCCAAGAACACAAGCACAGTGCCCACCCACTGCATGGAGCTGATGGGGTTGGCGAAGAGGATCACAGAGGCCAAGATGGTGAAGAACTTTCGAGTTGTGGTGATGATAGAGCAGGTCAGGGGGCCAAAATACACAACCGTCATGAATATGAAGCTCTAGAGATACACAGGGAAAGGTGAGATCAGGCTAGTTCTTGGGTATCTGCCACAGGTCTAAAGTCCTTAACGAACATCAGAGCTAATCTTGCCACCACTCTTCTCCCAGCCAGACCAGTGTCTCTTAGGGAAGCCACACCATTCCCTGTCAAGGCACTCACCTGACCCAGGGCACTGGTCAGGCCAAAGAGCAGGATGTTATAGATGATAGGGTTTTTTCAGCAAAGCTCAGGAACTCCCAGAGCTCCCCAGTGAATAGGATTCCTAGGAAGAAATGTCAAAAGATGAATGATACATCTTGTGTGCCCATACCCACACACACACACCTGCATATGACCTGGTAAAGTACTCCAAAGGAGGGTGGGCCATGGGAAATGTATGGAGTGAGTTTGTATTGTCCCATTAGGCATCCTTTTCCTATTTTTCTGATTAGGGAAACTAACTAAAGACTCTCCCAAGCACAGCTTGGAAGTTAGTTACTTCTGCCAAAAATGACTGAAAGTAGAAATCCTCAAGTGTTGTGGAGACATTGATCCCTACATCCCTAACTCAAGGCAGCCCCAAGCACTGGTCACCTCCAGCCATCAGTAGCCTCCTCCCAGTGCGCTGTACAAAAATGCTTCCTACATGTGTCCAGCTTTGGAAAAGGTTAGGAAGCACTGATTAAAATGCAAATGTATTCACTTTCAAACTGTGTTTAGTATACACCACATACCAATGTCTCATCTCCCTTAGAAGAGGGCAAGTTCCCAAGGTAGCCCTGTGTCCTACTGCTGTGTCCTCCCATGATACCTGGCAGTCTACCCCTGATTGTGCCAGGAACGAGTAGCAAGCAGAGCTTGATGGTGAAGATTCTCAGGGGCTTGGACATAAAGGCATCTTGGACCCGAGGCAGGCCTCTGGCCTGGGCAAAGTTAGCAACTAACCCCTGAGCTAGCAATCGACCAATGAGGGCAGTCTGCCCTCTGGTGATACATGGAAAGAACAGCAGAACTGCTCCTTACCAGCTCCCAGCAGCAATGTCGACCAAAGGTTAATGTTCAACATCATGTGATTGGAGCCTGTTTGGTAATGAGCTCGCATGTGGTCCTGGGAAACTCCTGTCAGTCCATCCAGGGTCAGAGACAATAACTGGGAAGGAAAGTATGCAGCCTGCAGTGAGAAGGCCAACAGTGCTCCTCCCTAACCCAGAACACAGGACTCTCACCTTTCTGAGACCCCTCGGAAAACCTTAAGCAGAGTCTTGAGGACAAAATGCTGTTATTCAGTCATGGATGGAGGGTAGGGAGAGACCATTCAAGCTCCCTCTTCTTCCCGGGCACTAGAATGACAGGCTATCTGAGCCGCATGGTTGTAATGTAATCAGAGCAGGGCAGTAAATCTACCACTTTCCAACACAGTGCCATTAGCCTGTTTGTGTGGCGGCCTGTTCCAGGCTGTGGTGAGCCACACACATTCTTCCATTAAAGCTGGAGAGAAAAAGTCTACTCCCAGCATGTTAGCCTCCTAGCTTGGAAGATAGTGCTCCAGAGACTGGATTCTACAGTCACACTCCTGGATTAGAATCTTGGGCAAAGTTAGCCCCTAACTCTGCCACTTAACAGCCATAAGACCATGGGCAAGTGACTTAACCTCCCTTTGTTTCAATTTCTTCATCTGTAACATGGAGAAAATACTATCTATGAAGTTGTTGTAAAAATCAATCAAATGGTATGGAAAACAGTTGGAACAGTACCTAAATACATAGTAAGCAATAGCTACTACAGTATTATTTTAAACTCTGGCTTCTTGGTTTCTCAAAAAGCAGCAGTGAGAGACACACTACCCCTTTACTCTCTGCTCTCAAGTCTCTGTGACCTCACACTAGCATTTAGATACAGGTTTCAGGGTCATTCCTTCCTCAGGATTACTGAGCTGTAGTTAAATATTTCAGGCTTCCCATCTTAGCAGAGCCAGGGGGCCACGCAGCAAAGGACAAAGACTAGAAATGGGGAATGAGGAGTACTACAAACTTCCTCCAGACATATAACTGGCCTTTCACCTGCCCAAGTGGGGTTATTCCTTGGTTAAGACTACTGGAAAAGGCTGCCTTTCCCACCAGGATCACGTACCAGGAGCAACTCTCCATAGCCAACTGTGTGTTCTTCCATTCCAACTACTTTTTTGGGTTTGTACATGAAAAGGGCCACTCCAGCCACAATTAGCAACACACACAGGTACTTGGCCATTGGATACTTCTTCTTCAAAAGGGTCACTCCAAGAAGCATGACTATAGGGAAGAAACAGTAGAAAATTCAGGCACCCACAGGGATCGATGAGCCCAACACTCTCCTCCTAGGAGCCAAGAGAAGACTCATGAGAGAAAAAAATATCTGAGAAAAAGGCCTATAGAGGATAAGAGAAGGGTGTGAGGCTGGCACTCAAATAGAAATGACTGAGCAATACGGCTGAACAAAGAGCATAAGGCAGGAAAAAGGCAGAGAAGCAAGGGGAAAGGTCCAGGAAGGAAGAGGCCAAGGGTGTAGCCACTGGGGAAGAGTGAAAGGTTGAGAGGAAGAAACTGATAATCAAAATGGAATTGACGGTATCTAATGACAATGTTAACACACAGTACGCCAAAATGACTGATCACATGAAGCAAAATAGGTCAGCCTCTAACTCCCCCAGCTTATCCACCAACACCACAGGAAGTGATACAGATGACAGGATGGCAGGGGGAAGGGATGGAGAGAATTCCCTGGGGATAGCTACGATGAGATGAGGAAGCCTGGACAGATACAGAGCTCTAGCAGAGGAGAAAATTTACTACAGGAAGAATGAGGATGGAAGATGGGAGACCATCTTCTTCTGCTTACCTGGGATTGGCTTGCAGGATTTACCAAGGACCTGTAATTAAATTCAGCAAATAATTTCTGAGCATCTGTGATGTGCCAGGTACTATGCTAGATGCTGTGTTAAGATGAGTAAATGGGGGGCCTGCAGCAGAGATTGTAGCCTCAGAAAGTAGTGCTACTGTGGCCAACCCACCAATGCTAAACCTAGATCTATGATTCTTCACACTCTGAATTTTTCAAACACACTCTCCTTTTTATGTCACAGACCCAAGGAAAAAAATCCTCAGGCCTTTTTTTCAACAACCTCTGAGCCAACCCTCATCCCACCCTGAGGTTTCACCTGAGTTGGGTAGTTGACAAACTGTAGTGCTGAGTTACTGGAGACCATGGCTCCCAGGTAGGAGACAGAACAGGCAGCATAGAGCCAGCTCTGAGTCCGATCCACCCTGGCAGTGTCAAAAAACTGGATCACTGGGACAAAACAAAACAAAACAGAAAAACAGACAAGAGAAACCTGGTGGGCCTAAGGTGGACCACTGAGCAAAAGTCAAAGCA
Source organism: Eonycteris spelaea (assembly GCA_003508835.1). Classification (NCBI taxonomy): domain Eukaryota; kingdom Metazoa; phylum Chordata; class Mammalia; order Chiroptera; family Pteropodidae; genus Eonycteris; species Eonycteris spelaea. The sequence goes on from PUFA01000129.1 coordinate 2,144,527, forward strand.
ACAAGAAATGAACCTGTCTGTCTAATAAGATAAGAAACATAAGTTGTTTCTGTCCTCTTAAACTGGAAAATCTCTGTAGATTGTTCACCTCTCCAGTCCCACCCAAGCCTAACACAAATACACATGCAAGCCAGGGGTGAGGAACTCATTCAGTTCAAGGGACTAGTTAGCACTGCTGCTAGCTCCCAGGTAATAGAGAAATACTCAAAACATGCTTGAAGCTGACACATGAAAGAAAATCAAAGAGATAAAGAAAAAAAAATTAAGTATTCTTAATGGGGATCTGGAATACAGAAGATCCATTCTCTGCACAGTTCAGACTCATAGGTTGGTCTAATTTAACAAAAAAGTTTACTTTGTTCTAAGCCATGCGTTTTATAGACTAAACAGAGAGGCTATGTAAGCACTAAAGTGGGCGAGGGCCTTGAGAGTTGGATCCCTGCCTAATGCCCAGGATACAAAATGGAAGGGGCACATAACAGATTACTATCTAGATACTTACAGATCTTGGCAAACACAGCATTGATCACACACTGGATGAAGACCAAAGTTAAGGCAAAGGTGAAGGTCTCCTGTTTGGCTCCTTCCCCATACTTTCCTCTTGTTCTACGAATGAAATACATGAGAAAGAAAGAGAAAAATTAGTATATTTCCTTCAGTGTCATCTAGTATATATAGAGCTACTGGAAGCTTTGAAATTATCTTGCCTCTCTGGATGTAGTGAGAGTTTTGGGAGGATCCCTGGGCTCATTTATAAAAGAGATGGATTTTATTGGACTTAGAAACTAGACATCCCTTTCTGCTAGTCCCATAGCCTAGGACAAAAATATCCATAAAGGATGGAGCTAGAAGAAACGTAGAAAATTAGATGGTGAAACGAGGTACCACAGGAAGAAGGGATTTGGGCTACAGCAGCAAGGCCGAATGCGAAAGTCAGGTGTCTGCAAGAATCTGGGAGTTCCAAAGAGGAACCCGCACAGGTTATGGAAACCTGTGTGGGGTTATAAACCTCAGCTTGTAAAAGCCAGACTGTTAAAACCGACAGGGGGAAAAGTAATTACAGGAGGAGAAATCACCAGGTCCGGAGAATCCAGAGACCAACTTTCGCGTTTTGGAAATCTGAGGAGGCTCAGCCGCCCTGCAAAAGTGTCGAGGTGCTGGGAGGGCAGCAGGGTAAGAGAGCAAGAGAGAACACCAGTGAGGGCCGCGAACCCGTCCACGAGCTGGGGAGAGGGCGCAGGATAGGGGGGAATGTGGTGCGTTCAGACCCCGGGCATTCGCTCACATCTTTTCCTGTAGGATCCCATAGTAGAAATAGCAGACAAAGACGCCAAGGAAGCAGAGCGGCAGTCGCAGCCGGTCGGGCACCAGGGAGCTGCTAGCGGCCATGAGACGCCCCGACGACCCGACCGGAGACCCGCTCACTGCTGGCAGAGGTAGCGGCGGCGACAGATCCAGACGGACATCGCCGACCGGCGACAGGGGCCTCATAAGAGCTGCATGCGACCGCCGCTCAGTAGGGCCCAGAAGCCACCGCCAGAACTGCCAGCTCAGAGCCGCCTAAGGGAAAACTCCTCAGAAACCAGAAAACGCTTCCAAGGAAAGGAGACCGGCCCTGGGACCTTGGATTTATCCCTAGTGGCCACGGTAGCCAGCTGCCCCGAGGTTACTGTCTTGCCCTCGAGATTTTTTTGATCAGGCAAATCCGAAGACAACTGCAACCCTGAGCTCGACGGGACGGCCTAGGAGATACGCGGGCGTGGCGTGATGGCGTTTTAGGATGTGGAGGCCATTGATTGGCTGCACTGTGTGAAGACTGACAGGCGGGCGGGGAAGAGGTGCTGCAGGCAGCTGGTCAAATCGAAGAGTCTTTTTGCCGGTCGGCCGTCTCGTTTCTGCTGGGTCCTAACGCCAAGAAATTATCAGTGGAGCCTTAGCGTCCCCTAGCGACGCGACCCTCTCCACCAGAAGAGCGTTTAAGGCCCGCTGGGCTTTAGAGAACAATCCTTCTCCTGAGGCAAATCACTAGGCTTACGAGGCATGGCTCTTGTCCCAGCTCCGTCGCTTAAAGGCAGGGCAACCTACACGCGTCACCTAAATTCCAAGCCATAGTTTTTTGTCTGTCTAAAGATAGATAATTAGTAATAGCCACCTTGTCGCCTCTTGACTGTTGAGGATCAAATGAGCTGAGGTTTATGAAAGTGTTTTATAAACTGTAGAGGGTGCTGTGCACGTTTAAAGTATTTATCATTATTCTTTCTCAACCCTGATCTTGTTTCTTCCCATCCTGGAGGTGGAAATGGAAGCTTACTGGAGTGAATTTTCTTTAGGGTCTTAAAATTCACCAACAATGGAGCAAACCCTTCAGCTGTCCTCCACATTTTTTTCCTATTATTGAGCTCCTTGTTGGACCCCTCCCTCATCCTGGTGTTGGGCCTCTACCTACTGACACTAAGAGCTAGGGCAAGGCTGACCCTCGGTCTTTCCACTACCATGCCAAACCCCCCACTTAACTGTACTCGGGCTGCTAAGTAGGTAGGCTCCTTCTCCCCTTTGAGCAGCCTGCTTCTTTGGCACAGCCATGGGCAAAGGAAGGAAACTCAGGGCAGCACCACACCCATCTGGGCCTGACTCACCAAGGCTTTGGGGGGAATGCCAAACATCTTTCAGGGGGAGGGGTAAAAGATTGAAGATGGGGTCTATCCTCAAACCCCTCTCTCCTTTACATTGGTGGGGAAGGGGACCCCCATACATTGCTCTCTTGCCCAGTGGTTTTTCCATTGAGTATCTGTAATTCCAGGACACCAAGCAGCAGCTGGGGTGAGAGACCTGGGTTCTAGGTCCAGGTCTGCCTCTTCATCAGCTAAGACTTCAAACAATTCCCTTGACCTCTGAGTTAAGTTTCCTCATCTTAAATTAATGGGACTATAACAAGAAGCAGTAGAGCACTGTGGTTAGAAGCATGAGCACTAGATTCAAATGGTCTGGTTCCAATTTCAGCAATCTCACTTCTTATCTATGTCTTTCTGTCTTTCCCTCATTAGTACAGTGGGATTTATCATTACACCCTATTGAATTGCTGTGATTTATCTATGACATTTTATGCAAAGCACAACAGGATATCTGATGCTTACAAGCCAATGAATGGTAGTTGGGATAGCAGCCTAGAAGCTTGTCCTGAGGTCTTTTGAGATAAAATTGTAGTTATTATGACTGCCCTTGGGGTGTTTTCATCCATACAATGGGGCTAATGTGTCTTTTGTGAAAATGCTTTGTGAATTGCGAAGCACCATCAAATTGTTGAAATGGTTATTCCCATTTCCCCCAAAAGCCTAAGAGTGCTTACAGGTGTGGTACTGTAATAGCTGCGAGGCAGCAAAAGGACAAGAACAGTTTCTTCTACTGGTCAAGGAGCGCCCATAATGTCAAATTGTCTCCCTTTGTCCAACCTCATTTCCTCTCTGAAATCCACTCTCCTTAGGGAGCTTTTCCAGACTAACCCAAGAATGAATGACTCCTTCACCCCACCTCCAACACACTCTTCATTCTGGATAGTCTTTCCACGGATCCGCTACTTATATGTCTGTCCACAAAAAGAATCCAAGCCTGGTGGCTTAAGGACAGGGACTCTGTTCATCTACATCATTATGTGTTAAGTAAAGCCTCCTCTTGAAGACAAGGATAAAGTGACCCTCAATCTCCACCCCATTCCCTCCCCTCCAAGATAATGAACAAAACCTCAAGCTGCTGGGAATACTTATTTATTTGGTCTATTAACACCAAGATTTGCAAAAAACAACTTCTAAACACAGGATAAGAAAACTTGAACATTAACATTCTTCAGTTTTGTGAAGCTCAGCAGTACGGAAAATATACAAACTTCAAACAGCTGCAAAAATAGTGTCTTTGGGAGAAAATAGAGTTTCTACATCGATACAAGAAAAATAGGCATTTTTCTACTCCAACCCAGTCCTGGGGCAGGTGGAGGGTGTAGAGTCACCACCACCACTTGCCACCTGGAGGAATGCCAGCTCTCCCTCTCCCCCACTACCCACCTGGGGCTGGGCAGGCTGGGCTGCTGCTTAAGACAATCTTAGGGTGAAAGCGAGATGAAAATGCCACTTGGGAAAACGCTAGGTTCCCCACTCTGCCAGCAGCTGGATTGGTCAAGTGTTATGGCCCTTTAGGGCTGCTTTGGTCAGCTCCTCCAATGAGAGGGAGGCATGGGGATGAGGGCTGAGAGGATGGGGGTATCTATCAATCATTGGGTCTCCACTTCTTCATCTGTGGAGGAGAGGGAAGGAAATCTGTGGTGTCCCCTCTCCTCTGATCACGGCCAGCTGCTCCATGACAAGGACAAGGGTTCCATATACAGTCCTTTGGACTCACCCCCAGGAGTGGGGGACCCAAGACCTTTTGGGTGGGTTTTCCATCAAGTGAGAGAGGCGGCAAGAACACAGGTGTGACTTGTGAGCTGCCCAGCCGCTAGTGGAGAAGGCAGGCACCCTCTCATTCAGAGGGGATGGTGTCCACCATAAAGAGGACCCAGGGCTTTGACACAATAAATGAAAGTGCTCGAAGGCTGAGAGGGAAGGGCTCCTTCATCCCCCACCTCAGGGGAGCTAGGGAGGGGCCTGCCACCAAGGCACTGGTCTCCATGGTAAAGTGGGGGGCAGGGCCCTCAGACCACCAGGGAACTCTGGAAAAGCACAGGCTCTTCTGATGGTGGGGTGCGCTGCCATGGCTCGAATGGCAGCGAGGAGGCCTTGGAGGCCTCTGGATCCTTCCGAGGTGGTGGCCTGGGGCTGCTAGGGGGAGGGGAGACCCTGGGCTTGAGGGGCAGTTACGGAAGATGAAGCCCATGCTGGGGAAGAGGGGCTTCATCAAGCTGACGGGGCAGAAGGCCGAACCTGTCGGGTTGAAATGGACTTTGTTCTTGTCAGGACAGGATGTCAGGAAGGCCAGGTCAGGACCTGGGGACCTGGAGGATAAAGAGAAAAACACACAGACATACATGCGTACATACACGTATATATAGAAACAGTCGGTGAGAAGGGATGAGAGATGTCCCAGCATTTGGGGAGTAAGGGAGCTGGGTCTCTCTGTTCAGACAGGATGATAACTTAACCAAAAAAATGATAGGCTACTGAGCAACAGCCAGTCTGTTGGTTCCTCAGCTCTTCATTGTTTAGAAAGATGGCTAAACAACAGGAAATCTACTTTAGCTAGAAAGTAGGAGGATTTGAAGCTAGACTGGAAGGAGAACTTCCTGACAATGTGATTCTAGAAGAGACCAAGGGATTTTTTGAGTGATTTCATCAGTGAACAGTGGTTTGGGGGCAGACCCTTTGCCTGAAAGCAGCGATCCAGGCAAAATGGCTTTCTAAGACTTTTTATAGTCTTCAGCAGGGTTTCTCAGCTTCAACACTATTGACATTTGGGGCTGGACAATTCTTGGTTGTGGGGGGCTGTCCTGTGCACCATAGGATGTTTAACAGCATCCCTGGCCCCTTCCCACTAGGTGTCAGTAGCACCTGACACCCTTCCCCCCATAAAAGCTGTGACAACCAAAAATGTCTCCTGACATTGCTGTCATCTGGGGGGAAATATTGTCCCCCATTGAAATCATTCTTAAGCGCATTTGAAAGGAGTGATTTTCAAAATCTTTACTGAGAGGGAAGGATAGCAACCATTGTGAGAAAGGCTGTCAGACCTTAAAGAAGATCTAGGTTCTAACTCACCATGTGGTCTTGGCCAAGACTGTCTCACTTTACATGTGAAAATTATCCCTACCCTTCCGATCATATGGTGGAAATGGAACAATAAAAAGAGGTTGTATCAGAGAGTTCTGGAGTAAGGAATGCTTATGATAAGAAAAAAGAAGAAGAAGAAGAAAAGTGTGATGATGTTTTAAGGGTGGCAGAGCCTAAGAAGCTGCTGGTTGTGAGGATTTTGGATGAGAAGACAAATGTGTGGGAAGATGGGGAAGCTCTGTCGCCAATGGATCCCACTGACTACCTTTTTCTTGAAATATATTTACAGAAATATACGCTTAGTGTATAGCTTGATCAGTTTGTTACCATTTTAATTGTAGAATTCCAAGAATTCCAAACTCAGGAAGAAGAGTAGGTATGAGGAGGAGGGCAGAGGTTGGCACAGAGTGATAGGTGGAAGGAGGTAAAGGCCTGGGGTTCCAGAGGACTGCACAGTGGCAATGTGTCCCCTGACTGAGCAGGATTTAAAAGGATCCCACTTCATAGAGGGATGGAGAATGGGCAGGAGAGGGAATGCTCTTGGTGTGTGCATGTACACATGAGGAAGGTGACCCAGAGGAGTCCAAGCAATGCTTGAGGGAGATGAGGACAACCAGCATGGTCCTGAACAGCCTGATTCCCTCCCTAGGAAATCCAGACCATCTTACGGGGTCAGAGGTTAGGAATAGGAATATGTGGCAGATGAACCACTAAACACAAGAACTTCCCAATAGGAAAGCTGACACAATGAAGAGACCCCAATGAGCTGAGAATATGTATCCCAGGATATCTTAGATAGTAAGTGACAGATCAGTGTCTTTCATAAAGGGTTGACACAGAGGCAGGAAGCTAGATGAGATGACTTCGAGATCTCTTCTGGCCTTATGAGTCTACAAAAGAATCAAGACAAGCAGCCGCCTAATTTCCTCAAGCAATTCCAGGTTGTAGTTATTCAGTTATAACATGGACTGGGGAAGGGCAACGAGAGTCCAGAGTCTGCTACACAATCTGGCCTCTTCCCTCCATACCACTGCAGAGGACCCAGTGCTCCGGAGAGATACTGAGCAACAGTGATGATGCGAGCAACACCCCAGTGGTCATGGTTTTCACCTTCACTCTCACTTTGTGTTGTATATGTGCCTTCTGCTACTACCATGGGTTGTCTTCTCCCTTTTCTGAGATATGAATAGAGCCCTCAAGGCCCTAAACCCTGTCCCAGCTAAATGTCCACTCACACACCATGACTAAACTTCCTGACTGCCATCGAAACCACAACTTCCACAGTGAATCTGCCCTGAAGAATATTAAAGGTGGCGAGAAGAATGAAATGAGTTCTTAGGGTGTCTGCCAAGCAGGGCTGGCTGTGTGGGCATGTGGAAAGGTGAGCTCTTGATTTTCTCTGCTAATTGGAGAGAACTGTAGTAAGGAAATCAACTAAGAATGGCTTCTGAATTGCCCAATCTGGCTTGAGAATATTGCCTAGTCCTTATTTGCAAGGACTGGAAATTTCTTTCTGGACGTTCATGACACTTGAATGACTCCAGCTTGACTCAAAGGATTAGACAGCTGTTTAGGTTCCCCCGCCCCTCAGTGGGGAGGAGACGGTTCTCATCTCTGCCGAAGAGAACGACTACTATGTTCTCTCTCTCTGATTATGGTCTAGCAAATTCTCACACCTTCCCAGGGATGAAAAAAATAGGAGAAACAAAGGGTTTAGGTTTCAGAGCTCTTTCCTTTCCACTTGCTGCTGTGCTTGTGGCTGGCGTGTGGGCAGAGAGCAGGTTTCTATGGAGACAATGATAAGCAAAGATTTAAGTGCTTGGAGTAGGTAATGTCAACAAGTTTGATCATGGAAAATCTGCGATACCAATAATCTAAAGTTGACGACACTCTAGGATGAGAGAGAGTACAAGACTGAAGCAAGGTCTGTCGGGTGGGACCACACAGGGCTAATCCCCCATCCCCATCCCTCTTCTCTGATGTACTCACGTGGCCTCTTCAAACACACGCACTCTCTCACAGCCTTCTGGAGGCTCCCGTTTGAAGACGTAGCTATGATTGGGACGAGGGGAGGCGGCAAAGGCAAGGACTGGAGATGGGCTACCATCTTCGAGGAAAGCTGGGTGGCCTGGAGAGGAAGCTGCAAACAGAGCAAGGCTGAGTCCAGTGGAGCTGAAGGAAAGATCTCTAATATTCTTGGCTCGGGCCCTGGTATAAAGGGAAGAGGCTAGGAGACACAATAAGGTGGGTGGCCAGGGTTATGCTGAGCCAGGTTGTTTGTCCATACTCTACCTTAGAAAATCTCTGAGGCGGCTTACAGAAATACATATCCTGTTACACAGGATAACAACAACAACAACAACAACAAATACAGCTGAATTAATGGAAAAATGAGGTCTAATACCAACTCTATATTCCCAGGAGATAAACAGCGATGGGAAATCCAGGCCTCAGATTTAAAGGAATCCTAAATTCCATCTCTCTCTCTCTCTCTGCCTTCTTCCAAGACTGCACCGCCCTGCCTTGCCAACATACCACAGCTTCTTCCTTTCCACAGCCTTGAAAATCTATCCCTTCTTCCAGGAAGAGCTCTTATACTGACTCAGAGAAGCAATTTTTACTCAACTCCACTTGCAGGATAAAATTCCTATTGCTTTCCACACAGCAAATGTACTTTGCCTACGTTGCAAATATTGACTTTATCTGTATTTATCTCACATTTATTCCTTATTACTCTATGCTCTATTTACCTCTGTGTATTGTTAGATCATGTCCTTGACCAGCCTACCTCACAGAGTTGCTGTGAGAATCGAATGAGGCAACACAGGCAACATAATGTAAGGGTCATTACTATTAGGAGGAAGGATTCACATCTTGTCCTCTTGGTGAAGCAGCCAGGGCACAGTAAAAAGTAGAGGTTTGGAGTCAGAAAGCCTGGGTTTCTATCTGGATCAACCCAAGTGACCCTGGTCAAAAGACTGCATTCTCTTATTTTATATCATTCACAACCACCTTGAGGCCTATTGCTGCTAATGGGTTGAGTAGACTCCTGAACAGACTCGAGGGCTCTCTACTACTGCATGCCGAACCTCAGCCAAAGATGTAGATGAGAGGGATTGCGTCTTTGGGTTACAGTGAGGATTAAATGAAAATATAGCTGCAGAGACTTTATATAAATTATAAATCAGAATTGATATCAAGGACCATTATTATTACTGGTATAATATACAGAATAAAGATGACTCCTAAAGATATTCTGGTTGGCTGGTAAATAAAAATGCTAGGCTTGAACATTGACTAGAGGCGGAAAGGGGAGTGGAGTTGCCCCTGCTCCCTGAGTGGGCCCTGCCGCCTCAATCTCCTCAGCTTACCTTTGTCACCGGGGATGGATGCCAGCTCCTCGACTGCACCCCGGTGTTCCTCGTGGCTGGTCTGACCAGAAGGCTGGGGGGATGCCAGGGAGATGGAGGGAGAGCTGGCAAGGTTGCCAGGCTCCAGGAGGAGGAGGGGGTGATCACAGCTGCCACTCTGGGGGGAGCTGGGGCACGGTGCCCATCAGGGATATCAAGGATCTGCCAGGAAAGAGGGTGGGTGATAACTCCGAGGCCTGTCTCTCAGGCCTGCAGAGCCGTGGCGACTCTTAGGTCCTCCCTTTGCCCTTGTTCTCCTTCTCTATTTATAAAACACAGTGACAACAGGACACCATTTCCCCAAGTCACTGGTTTCCCACCACCTGCCCCAATCTAAGGGAAAACCCCTCCTGTTTCTCCCACAGTTCTTTGTTCTTTTCCCTTGCAACACTTGCAGCCAAATTCATAATTACATATTTATTTGAATGTTTTCTCAATGTGTTGCCCCCACCAAGCTGTAAGCCTCTCAAAGGCAGGAACGGGTCTGAGTGTCAGGCTCTGGGAACACAGATGCGAATAACAATGGGGGGGGCAGGATGGGGGTATGCCATCAGGACACTGTAACCCCTGTGGGCCACTGCAGGACACGTATGCAGACTGTCATCACATACTAACTCCCCTTTCCCTTTTTAATATTCTATGGTACTTTTACCCACAGCTCGCCAAATTGTGTGTATGAGTTTGGGTGAAAATCCTACATATACTCAAATTAAAACTCAACCAGCAAATAAATCGTAAACTGAGGAGTGTGCCCACTAGAATTATATTAATACTGCCGGACTGGCATTCCCCAATTGTACTGTGTCAGTATAAAAATGTGCCTGAGACTGCAGAAAAGGTAGCAAATAATTCTGCCTAGGAGTGGGGTGGGGGAAAGGGCTACATTGGGGAACTGGGCATGAAGGATGAATGTGCGTTGCCAGGTAGAGATGGAGGGAAGTGGTAACTCAGGCAAGGGGGTGGCTTGAACTGAGGCACAGGGGTGATGGTGCTGGTGCCAGGTATGTGGCGACAGTGAGCTGGTGCTTTGGCTGAAGAATGATGCCTCACCCATTCCTCCCGGCTGGGACTTGCCTTTTCTGTCTCCCCACCACCAAAAGCCTTCCCCAGGAATACCCACCCAGCTCTCCTGTCCCTGTGGTTAAGTCCATTTAAGTCTAATGAACTCAGTTGATGTTCCTTCCACATTCTGGTGTTTGCATGTGGCTCTGTTGCTGTAGCCACGGTCTGTGAGTGCCAGAGAGCAAGAGTCCCACTTCCCCACATCCAGACTCAGCAAGATGCTGCCTGTCAGCGTATCCAGGACACGGGCCCCACTCACCCGCAGCAGCTCCTCTTCACCCTGCTCCTTCACGAACACCTCCTCCAGCTCTTGGTTGAGCCCTTCCAGGCTCCGGTGCAGGCAGGGACTGAGTCGCAAGACAGGGGACCCTGAGGGGAAGCTGGGAGGGGACGACTGAGGAGGAGACAAATGAAGCACTCACTGAAACCCACCAAGCCCCAGACAATCGTCAATTCTGACTTGGAGGAGCGGGGGTAACAGTTATGTCAACACGGCAAAACCAAAAGAGTAAAGGAGGATTTGTGGACAGTTACAGATTGCAATAGGTCCATTCAGTGGGGTTTTCTCCAGAAGGCAGATTTGAGAGGTCTGGAGTATGCTTTTAAAGGCCACAGGAGCATTGCCGCCTCAATTGTATACGAGGGTGAGGGTGGAGGAAAGCAAAATTCAGAATAGCAGGAAGCCCTTCTAATGTCAGTCAGCAAGTCCAAGTTTGCACTGAAACATCACCTGGGTACCCACGTGGCCACAGAGCATGCAGTGCAGTAGGGCTCAGGAGTTGCTCAACTTGAGAGGATCTTCTCATGGGAGCAGTCGGGGGGTGCGGTGCGCATGCCATGGAGGCTGACAAAGGGGAGAGAGCTTGGGGGAGAAAACATACCCTCAGTGCACCGCGCACAGCATGGTCCCCTTGGAGTGGGGAGCCCCGCTCCTTCTCTTTCCCACTGCGGCTCAGCTTTGTCCTCTGCAGTTGCTGCTTCAATTTGGTAATCTGGTGACCCAGAGAGGGGGAGAGGAGGCAGTTGAAGCAAAGCACAAGTGCACTGGGTCCCTCCTCCCAGGCAAGGCCCCTGCCAGAGGCCCATGAAAATGCATCGAAGGGAGATGGCAGTTAATCTTCCATCTCAAAATACCTCGGCGGTGTTCAAAACGGTGATGATAGGTTCATTGGGCAAGCTGGGTACCTTATTAACTCGATTATTTGGTGTTTTAAATTACCGTGTATTCCATAGATGGATGAGTTTCCAAAAATAAAAAATAAAAAATACGCCATGCTGAAACCATTTTTGTCTTTCACAGATTCCAAAGGCATGGAATACTACTCTATTAATAGAAATGGGAAATAATGTTTTTGAATTCACTCTCCAAAGTATATTCACAGCTATCTCAAAGGCCCTGGGACCAGGAAGGATGGAAGGATTTCCCCCCTATTTTAAAGCAGACTGCACTGAGCAAGGAGCAGGCTCTCCAGAAGGAATATCGGATTTTGTCCCAACTTCCATTTCCTGTGACAATTATGCATTATCATCAGCAATTCTGAATATTATCCCTGTCACATTTGTAATTCTGCACCTACTTGCCTCAGCTGGCAAATGATCAAGAGATTCAGAACTATTTTAAATATGGGCCTAAATTAAATGGAATTCAGAGAGTAGATCTGCTGCCCACAGCCATACAATGTGACTACCGCCAAGAAGAAAGTGCTTTTAGATTTGCTATTGGGGATCATTCGACCACGACTCCATGTTTAGTATAAATGACCTGCTTACTCTGTTAATTACAAACTTTAAATACTTTGTATTTCCCACTAGCCTTCAATATTTCATATTTTTCTCTGTTCTTATAACCAGGAGGGCGAAAGCCACTCCCCCTATAAGAGGGTCGAGGGTGACTCCTAGCAGGTTGGCCCTGTCAGGAGCTGCCCCATGGCACGGGCATGGCAGGCAGAGCTGGTTCGCACCAGTCTATGGCTTTTTCTACTCAACATCAATGACTGGAACCCTCCTGAGGGAAAAGGAGGGTCAGGACAAAGTGCTTGAGAACACATAATTGTCTTCTTTTAAAAATAAGGCAGGATGAACAGTTCAGAAATAAATGGGGCCGAGGCCTCCTAATTCCCAGGAACTGATTCCCCATCTTTCTACAGTCTCTGAACTGCTTATCTGGATCCAATCTCAAAATAAAGTGAGGACACAGGCCTCCCATCCTGTGTTGGCTGCTGAAGGGCACCAGCAGCCACTGGTCAAGCCCCTGCTGACAGGAGGGTCTGGCCACCAGAAGGCTGGCAGGCAGCTTCGAAGGAGCCATCTCCTATTAGGAAAAGGTCAGGTCGAGGCAAGTGAGATTGGAAGTGTGCGTCCATTTTGGAGCAGATGTATCCATGGTGCTTGGGGTAAACAAGAGGCAGTCACCCCAGCTGGGAAGTCCGAGGGCAGTTACCTCTTTGCGGTGGTCTGTACTGCCCCAGGACGCTGAGCGCTTGTGTGTGCAGGAGCTGGCCCGTTCACCTTCAAGCTCTTGCCAGGACAGGGGGGTCTGCAGGGAGAGGAACCCGGTGAGACAGAGCATCTTCTCAGGCAGGCTCAGGGGAAGCAGGCACACCGTTTCCTAGACAGAAGTGGTGGCTCTTCGAAGGCTTCTCCCTCATCTGCTCATCAACCTCAACACTGTCAGCCTCTTATTATTTCAGGCTTCTCCACTGCAACTGCCTCTTTCTCAATCCACTTCTTTTCCAGGAAACCTTCCCTGATGAGCCAGTAAGGCCAACCTTCTCTCTACTCTCTTCTGACTTTTACACATGGATGATATCCCCAGCTTTTCCAGGGTTCCCCAACAGTGAGGACAAGTACTGCCCTCCCTATCCCCACCAGCTCCAAAGGGGCATGGGCTCAGAGACCCACTTGGTCCTTGCACCCTCTGTGTGCCCAGCATAGACCCAGGTTCCTGGGAGCCTAATGAAAATGAATTACTCGACCAGCCTCCAGTTAGGAATCATTAGTTAGTAAAATAGGATAAAGGTCAACAGAGATCTTCGCCCTGCATCCCTGGCTGAAGCAGGGGATGCCTGTGCAGTGCAGTGCCTCAAGTCTGCTCTGTGATTTTCACTGTATACAGAGTAAATGCCGGGGGCCCCAACGTCCTCCTAAATATGCAGGGGAGGGGACATTTTCAGAAAAGATGGAGCCAGAATTCTGCACTCAGCCCTGACTCCTGACCCCTCTTGGCTTTATCATAGCTCCTTCTCTTGGGTCCTGCTCTGCCCCTCGTGAGAACAGGGCTCTCGGCCAGCCAGCCTCCCTCCCCTGCTGCACAGAAGACAGAGTTGGCCCAAGATGGAGGCAGGGGGAGTTGTAGACCCACTTCCTGAGCCCCGACCCGAGAGAGGAAGCTGTTGGCTCTAAGCACGAGGCAGGAGGACAAGATCCCTCCCAACCACCAACATCCCTACTTCCATTCCAAGGGAGGGGCCCAAGGGGGAACGCTCCAGTGGAACCAGTTCCTCTCTAACTTCTTTGCACAAGCTGCCAAAACCATGAGGGCCTGGGAACCATCTCCTCCAACAAATCTGCTGACCTCCCCGGAGAGGTTGTTGCAAACAGAAAGGGGGGAAGAAAAGAGAGAAAAAACCAACAACTCAACACCCAACAGCTGCTAAGAAGAACTCAGCGGGGCAGTCTGAGCGGGACTGTGGGAGCGGTCCTCCCTGTGCGACAGCTGCAGAGGAGAGGGGCTGCCGGGGGGGGGGGCTGAGGCTCCCTGGTTCTTCCTTCTCCCAGCTGCACACCGATCAGGACCTTTAGTGGGCTGTGAGACACAATCAGGGTCAGACAGCTGCCCTACTTCCCTTCCCTGATGCTAGTACCACAGGGAGACTATCGGAGATCCATTCCTCCACAGTTCCCTCTTTCAGGAAGAGGGCAAGCAGCACATCCTTCAGGCCTGTACCCCAAAGCCCTTGAGGTGAAGCTGAATCTGACAGTCTATGGAAACCAAGCAGTCCATCTCTCTAAACCAGAGTTGGCAGACCGAGTCTCGGAAAAGGCTGCTGCACAGACTGAAAAGTGGGGAGGAAGTCGGCCTCTCCCACAGCCCCCTCGGCCCAGCAGACACACAAACGCTCCACCCCTCCAGGGCTCCAAAGCCGATCCCACAGATGGCTAGCTCTGCTAACCAAAGTGCTGAGTCCCACACTAGCCTGTTGTCACTGGAAAGATGGCAGAGGCTGTAGAGGAGAAACGGCAAAAGCTAAGGTGGTGAGCCCATTTCCCCTCCTCCAGGAAGACACTGTACTCACAGGTGGGTGGTGAGAGAGAGGGAAAAACAGCCACGTTCAGGCTGCCACCGGTTCTACTAACATCTCTGGCAAACTCTTCAACTGCCTTCTTTCCTCTGAGATATGTGAGGGGGTGGAAGGAGAAATGTAGGCTAGCGCTGGAGTTTAGAAAGGATGTGAAAATTCATGGCAGCCAAGATCATCTCCTCTCTCAATCTATTTCACCCCACCGCTCTCTCCTCTGCGACCGCCTTCCAGCACCTACTGCCTACTCTGCGTAAACTGTGCCACCGAGGTGTTGCTTTGTCTCCGCATCCACACCCTGGGTGTAGATATCACCATCTTACCCTCCATCTCATGGGCTCCCCTCTCCAAATTTGGCTCTCTGTCCTACCTATCTCCATCTCTTTTTTCTTACCTTGCCCTTGATCTCTAAGCCTGGTCTCCCCATCTAAAATGGCTCGCCCTACCAATTCTTCCCAGCCCTCCCGTCGGGGAGGCTTTCCTAACTTTTCTGCCCCATGCTGACTGCTCCTTTGCTCTGTGTCTCCTCTGTTCACATGGGTTCAGGGCATATACCACTCATTCAATCAACAAATAGTTACCAAATGCAAACTGTGTGCCAGGTATTGTTCCAGGTGTTGGAGACGCAACAATGCACAAAACAACAAAAATCCTCACCCCTTTTGAGTTTAAATTCTAGTTGAGGATACAGTTTAAATAGTGTAAGTACTAAAGAAAAAAATACAGCAAAGAGAGGGGATAGGAATGCGGGAAGTCGGGGGTGGTATAGGGTTTTAAACATCTAGGAAGTCCTCAGAGAAAAGGTAACATCTGAAAAAAACCCTGAACGAGATGAGGGAGGGAGCCACGTGGACATCTGAGGTAAGAGTGAGCGAGACAGAGAAAAGAGCAAGTGCAAAGGCCCTAAAGCAGGAGGCGTGAGCCTGGTGTTTTTGAAAATGATGGGGAGGCTAGTGCAGCTAGAACAGAGTGAGTGAGGGGCAGTGTAGCAGGAGATGAGGTTAGTGTGGCAGACTGAAAATCCCCCCCCCACGCCCCAAAGTATCAGATCCTAATTCCCGGAACTTGTAAGTATTACCTTGTGTGGTAAATATTTTTGCAGATATGATTAAGTTAAGGTGGGAAGAATATCTTGGGTTATCCGGGTGGGTCTTAAATGCCATTACAAGTGTCCTTATGAGAGAGGGAGACAGCGGGAGATTAGACACACACAGAAGAAAAGGCAATGTGACCATGGAAGCAGAGATTGGAGCAATGTGGCCACAAGCCAAAGAATGTTGGCAGTCACCAGGAGCTGGAAGATGCGAGGATTGGATCTCCCAGAGAGCCTCTGGAGAAAGGGTAGCCCTGCCAACACCTTGATCTTGACCTAGTGAAATGGAATTTGGACTTCTGGCCTCCAGAACTGTGAGGGAATAAATTTTTGCTGTTTTAAGTCACGACATTTGAGGTAATTTGTTACAGCAGCTTCAGGAACCTAATACAGTAGAGGCTATCCTGTGTTTGAGGCTGTTTACATGCTGGCCCTGAGTATTCTTAAGGCGGGCATGTGCACAAGTGTGGGCTTTGGCTCCCCCAACTGAACTGGAAGTGTCAAGAGTGGGGACCATGCTCTGTCCCTTACTTTCAGTGCCCCTGGATGGACAGACCCCTTCTCCTCTCATTCTCACCACAGAGGTCTGGGCCAAGGTCTCCTTGGAACACAGAAAAGTCACAGCTAAGAAAGGCTACTCTTCAAAAAGCAATCCTTTATGGCACAACGTGGGCCAAGCCATGCTGCGTGACGGCACCATAAGTAGTCATTCCAGATGACCCTTAGGAAGCAGGGTAGAGCTTGAGCTCAGCAGGCCAAAGTCATGTTTGCCAAAGGGACTCACACACTGGAATAGATTATTTGCACTCCCCGACCCAGGGGGAGCAGCTGAGGGAGAAGCAGGGCCATTTACTAGCCATGAGTGGCGTCAGCCAACAGTGCAGATGGTACTCGAATTATGCAAAACCAAATGTGAGTTAGACCAAGCAAGCCTTGCCTGAGATCCTGAGATCCCATAGCAACATGTGGCAGGAGATGGGGATGGGGATGGAGAAGAGCTTTTCAAAGAGCAGCCTGAGAGAACAAGAAGGCAGGGGCCAGCAGGAGCTGAAAACCCTCCTAACTGCAACCTGCATCTCTGCCCCTAGCCCAACTAAGTTTCTACCTGGACTCGGAGGAAGGAAAAGTGCTGACTGTATTGCCTCCAGTGTCATTGACAGAGACCAGGTGGGTCCTGGGAAAATAACTCAGCACATGTGTATGGACCACAGGGCAGTATGGTGCCTGGCCTGGTACAGATGATCAGGAGCAAGGTGTTGAAATGAAATCCACCCAGGAATCAGCCCCCCGGGACTCTGGCCAGACAGAGACAGGAAAGGCTCTGAGGGGAGTCTGCCGGCCAATGTTGAGAATTCTGGCGGCAGGTGGCCAAGGCCACCCATCTCTGGCCCTACAGTGACTATGCAATTCTCACATTTTCCATCATAAACTCATTTTCAAACATTCTGTGCTGTTGTCACACCATATGCTGAACAACTGGTCCTGTTCACCAGTTTGGAAAATAGGCACTGTGCCCAGGCCCCCACACCCACAAAGGAAGGCCTGTGATGGGCAGACTGAATTGTGTGTTACCACTAAATGCTGAGGCACTGGCTTGGGAAAAGGAGGAAGACACTACACAGGTAGGGGAAATTACAGAAAGGGAAGTCATCTCAAACAAACAAAGCACGCTGCCTCTGCCTCTGGCCTTCAGGACACTCCATGAGGTTTTTCAAGGACTTAAGCTATTTTTTTTTTCCCAAAAGGTAAGTCAGGCCTAAAGGAAAAAGTCTGTCATATAGGCTTGCCAGCTCACCTGGAGCATGCAGAGGAAGTGGAGCTAGAGATGAGAAGGGGGCAGGGGGGAGGGGGCAGGCAGAGCAGGTACCCAGTGTCCCATCTGTCTGCAGGATGAGAACACCAGTGGGGAAACTTTGCTCAAACAGTCATTCCAGCTGTGGTGAGGCCACTTCCTCCCTCCAGAAGAGTGCAAGAAGACTCAAATGCTTTGCACAGCAAGAAGGGAGAGGGGTGACCGCAACCGGCATATGCTGCCATCACCGCCCTGGCCCGGGCCCAGCCGCTAGGAGGGACCAGCCCAAAGCACTTGATGGCCAGCTCTGATTCACCAGCTGACCTGGGCAAAGGTGGTCCAGAGAGGGGAAAACATTCAGATTGATTTGGAGAATCCTGACAAAGTCCTCCAAGACACAAAACAACATCCTCCAGGTGATGGTGACTCTGCACAGAAGCCCTCCTCATCCTCCCTGGCTGGCCACTCTGTCCAGCTCCAGCTGCACCTAAGCTCTTTCCTTTTTGTACCTCACCAAGCTGGTCCTCTGGGGACCTGGTCATCCTTCTCCCTTTGCTTGTCCTGACTCAGAACATGCAGCAGCTCCAAAGCACTCCTTCCCCAGTTACCACATTCATACCTCCTCCTACCTCTTCCTGCTTCCTAGGACAACTTCCCAAATAAGATCCATCCACCTCACTTCCTCCCCTGCCCCAAATATCTGGATAACCCAGCTCTCCACGTCAGCCTGGAAATTGTCTAACCTCTGTGCTATCCTCTCTGCTGACAATCTGTTATATTCAAGAACAGAGCTTTCCACTCCATCTTCTGCTTTGTGAGGAAGTTTCGAGGACACGGCATGCCTGGCTATCTAAATGCAGGTGTTCTGTGCTTGTTGACCAAGTCCGAAAATTATTTGGAACAGGCAGTGCCCTTGCTTGCTCTAGGGGTTTCAGAGAGGGGAGCTACTCAGCCTAGACCTTAACAATGACCACTGCCCTCACTGCAAGACAGGTCCCCAGGAATGCCAGGGCTGATGTGGTTTCCAAACACACACTCTACCTGCTGTCTCGGGAAGGAGGGGGTGACGGGTGCAGGGGGAGCAAGTGAGAGTGCAGAAGGGCCTGCCAGATATGGTGTATGCGCCACACTGGTATGGCCAGAAGACAAAGGGCAGAAAGTGGAGTAGGGTGGGAACAGTCCCCCTAGAGCTCAAAGGAATTAGGGTAAGGTCCGGCATCAATCTGTTTTCAACAACTTAAAAGATTTCAAGGACTTTGGTAGATTCCTCCTCCCTACCTTCCCTCTGCCTTTCCCCACACTCCCTTGTACTCCCCCAAAGAACCTTTCCCTCCCTCATCTCCAGTCTTTTCTGGGTGATGTACCAGTGCTCAGAAGAAAAGGAGAACCAGGAACTTAGGGAGATGCCACGAGAGCCTCAGGTCATCATGGTGTAATACCAGTGTGGGAGAAGGTGCCAAGACAGGGGGCTCAAGCAGAAATTTGAATGGAGCCCAAAACCTAGAAGCAGAAAATTCCCAGAAGGCCATGGGCAGAGCATATAGTTTAGTCCGGATGCCTACATTGATCAGAATTCTCCTACCTCCTGACTGCAGCCACAATATTGACAGGTTGCTAAGAGTTCCTCGAGGGCTGGAGCCCATCCCGGGGAAAGAGGAAAGCTGCACAGCCCGGCCTTGCCAGACCCACAGAGGCGCATCGCTGACCTCTGTCTTGCGGTGGCAAGAAGCCCAGACTTGTTATATAAAAGATCTGGCCTGCAGCTGGAGCCTAAGCAGCAACACATAGCCTAGAGCCCAGGCCTCTAAATCTGGCCAGGGAACATCTGAGGCCAAGCCTGCCTTGAGTTGACAAAGAGAGCACTCCCTGAGGAGTGGGATCAGGGCTTCCTAGAAGGCTGGCAGCAGGAAATACAGAGAAGGGCTACACGGAAGCCTGCTGTCTGACAAAGAGGGCTGCCATCCTGAGCTTACACACTCACAGCA
The DNA here is from genome assembly GCA_003508835.1 of Eonycteris spelaea. Taxonomy (NCBI): domain Eukaryota; kingdom Metazoa; phylum Chordata; class Mammalia; order Chiroptera; family Pteropodidae; genus Eonycteris; species Eonycteris spelaea. The sequence goes on from PUFA01000129.1 coordinate 2,163,920, forward strand.
ACCTCAAGTACTGCTTCTCCAGGAAGCCCTCTTTGACTACATACATTATTTGGGCTAAACGCTCTTCTCAATAGAAAAAGGAGAGCGTGCTCCAGGCCTGTAAGGGGGACGCCTGACTTATGCTATTTACCCTTTTCAAATAGTGCGCAGGGCTCCCAGGAAGTAGGCCTGCTCTGTCTGCTGCTTAGAGAGTGTTTTCTCTTCATATTCTGTTTGTAGATCTAAAGAGGGCCATCGATTTTAACTGCAGCAAATTCTTGTTGGTTCAAGGTGGGGTATTCCCACAAGAATTCCCCTCCCTAACTGTGCCAGACATTTGGCCCCATCTCATCCCTTGGCTGTCTGTTCACTGGCCTTCATGAAACTGGCATTCAGATTCACAGGCCAAATCTTGCTCTCATTTCCTTACTCTTCACTTTAACATGCCAAGAACAGTACTGGGCATTCAGACTTTCATGAATAACATTTGAAAATGAATCTCATTTTAAAAACAAATGAAAGAAAAGGACCAATGTGATATGCGCAGAAGAGGAGGTAAGAGGAAGTGAGCACACAAAATACTTCCACTTTTGGCCATCACCCCACCTATGAGCAGACAGAGCGGGCATACACTCCCCCCTACTCTCCCAGCTTGCAAAGGAAGGGCTGACTTGCCCAGTATCCCCCAGGACACTGGTCTACCTCTGAGCCCATGTTCTTCCCACTCTGCTTCTTCCCTTTTCTGAGAACAACTCATTTGTTCTGAAGTTGAACAGGAATGGGTTTTAACTGCAATAAAAATGAGAAGATTTGAATCTCAACAACATAACTATTAAAAATGTTGAGGTCCTGAAGCAGATTAAGAAATATCTTTGGATAGTTAGTTTCACATATGAGGTGATGTTTTGCTCAGGCTAACACTATCTTATTCAAAGACTGACAAACAGACTGGATGATCTGTGGAGATTCCTTCCAAGTTTACGATTCTTAATGACAGTGGTGAAGAAAAGGGAACCTGGGTTCCACAGGACTCCAGTGGGTCCGCCGAAATCCCGGACCGGGCTGCTGGCCAGGGATCAAGCCTCCATGATCTGAAAGCTTCCCACTCCTACTGCTCCAGTGAGATCTATCCTAGCTTGACACACTTTTTGGCCACCTCTTTCAGTTGTCTGGGGAATGCAAACTCAGTCAAATGCTGGCCCCCGTTTAATTTTAGCAAGGTAAATCTCATTTTTTAAAACCTAGAATAAATTCCAAAATCAACTCTTGCTTACCCACACAGAAGTACTGAAGCCAAACTAAAAAAAACAGATTGACTTTTCTCTTCCACCAGTCAGGTGGAATGCAAACTCATTTTCATGTACGTTTACCAAGAAAATCAAGCTGGTAAATATTAGATGATAAAAAGCTACATGGTGAATATGTGCAGCCAAAACCCAGGGCAAATCATTTCGAGGACTGAGAGGTGGTAAGTAGACCAAAGGCCTCCTCAGCCAGCCCCTTCCCCCCCCTTATCCCATTAGGAGAGAGCTTCATTACCTGGGTGGCCTTGTCATTGGTACAGCAGGTGAAGGCCCCATCAGCATCTCGTGGCCACTGGCCCAGAAGGTAGGAGCTGAGGATGGTGTCCAGGGAGAATGTACGTCGGACCTGGGGTGGCTGAGGCCTACACACTGGCTTTTCTGGGGCCACGGAACATGGGACACTGGCTGGAAGAGAGCACAGCCCACCCGTAACATCAGAATGGAGGAAGGAGACATGGTAACAACCTTCTCTCCTCGAGAAAGCCTCACCTGACTGCCACTTCTTCACTTGTATCCACTCCCTCTAAAGGAATTTGAAGCTGCCCATAAAAGCACACACAGTCTGCAGAGAGCTCTCCTGATTTAACCAGTTGGCCATTACCCCTGGAAACAATTTATACCATTATACTTTAGACCGGGGTGGCTTTTATACACATGTCCTCTATCTTTTTCCTGTCCCTAATGGACCATGAAATGTGAACTCTGAGATTTCCATATTAAGTTTCCTGAGAGCAGGACTGTTTCTCATCACTAGAGAGGGTACTCTAAGTGGACAAAAGCCACGTTTTCTTCCACTTTTTATCTCTGGCCATTTCCCTCCCTCCAGCACTCCTTACAGGGCTCCTACGCACTATGCAAATTCAACCTAACTGAAGGATTCCATATTTCCTTCAAGGCTGCTTAGTCCCAGGGAACCTAAGTGCCAGAGACAAAGAGAACAATATAACTACTTTCAGCTATCTGGGACTGAGGAAGCAGTTTAGAGAAATATCCAAATCTTTTGGTCCTCTCCTCTGCCTGTTACTTCTGGCTAAATAAGACAAAAATAAAGCAATTATAAATTCATTCATTTTCATTTTTACCTTGACTAAAGCTTTCTGGTAGAAGGTAAAAGTTGGAACTATTGATAAAAGCTGAAACTATTGATAGAATCATCTCTGTGTTTCAGTCATCTGTGTGGATCATGTTTTCCATGGCCACATTCAAAACACTCTAAAAGATCTGTAAGGCTCTTTCCTTTAAACAGAGCAAAATGCATTCACATCTGTACTAATCCCTTGATAATTCATGTGTGCATTAAGCACAGCAAAAAGAACTGGGGATTGTAGGTATAAATAAACTTGAAGAACTTTATATTAAAAAAGACACTAACAGGTTGGCAGTTCTTCAAAAGTTAAACATAGAATTATCATATGATCCAGCAATTCCACTTCTAGGTATATATACAAAGAATTGAAAGCGGGTTCTCAAAGAGATATTTGTATACCCATGTTCATAGCAGTATTAGTCACAATAGCCAGGAGATGGAAAAAACCCAAGTGTTCATCAACAGATGAGAGGATAAACAAAATGTCATATACATGCAATGAAATATTAGTTTCAAAAAGGAATGGAATTCTGATACATGTGCTAACATGGAGGAAACTTCCAAACACTATACTCAGTGAAATAAAACAGACACAAAAGGGTAAATATTGTACAATCCCTTATATGGGGTACCTTGAAATAGGCAAAATTCACAAGGACAGAAAGTAGGACAAAGGTTATTTAGGGGCTCATAGGGAGAAGGGAATGGAGAGTTCTTGTTTAATGGGTTTCTGCTTGGGAAAATGAAAACACTCTGGAAATGGATAGTAATGATGATTGCACAACCCTGTGAACGTACTTAATGCCTCTGAACTGTAAAGACAAAAATGGTTAAACGGTAAACTTTATGTTATGTGTTTTACCACAGTAAAAGAGATACTAACAATACTATCTACATTCTTCAAATCCATTTAAGCATTTTCATTCATAAGTATTTTGATGTAGTTGTAATAAATATGAAATATATGATGTTCTTTTGTGTTTTCCTTTCCATATACCCATTTCCAAATATCAACAATCTACATATTTGTCATTTTTAATAACTACATAATGCTCCATCAGGTTGATATACGGTAGTTTGCTTAGGCAGTCCCATATCATTGGACATTTGGGGGTTCCTCCTTTCCCATCTGGAGATCATAAATATTACTGCATGTACAACTTTCAGTCTCAGTTTTTATCCAATTCCTGACATACTTCTAAGTCATCTCTCCCAACCATCATATAATATATGCTCATCCAAAACAAAGTAAAAGTGACTTATAATTCTGAAAGTAGTAAGTGTGAACTGTGGAAACGTCAAAAAATACAAAAATATAAACAAAAAACCCTCAAATCTGAATGCCCGGAGATAATCCTTAATAATAGTATGAGGTATATATTGTTGTAGGCTTTGCATTCTCGGTATGGGATCGTACTGTACATATCATTTTGCAAATGTTTTTGCCTTATATCATAAACACCTTTCCAAATTAACATATACTGAACTACACCACAACCTTTTACGTGATCTTAATATTTCTGTTAAAACACTTCAAAAGCTCTCTTTCAAAGATGGTAGTCAGAGGCCTCATGTCCTGGTCCCACTTACCTTTCCTTTACAATTCACTCCTCTTCAAAGCTTCGATGTCTTAGACAAACTATACCATTTCCCACTCCTGTCCCAGGCTTTCCTTCCTCTGAGGTTTTGCACATGTGCCCAGGGTTGAAATCTGATCCATCAGAGCCAGCCTAGCTGTTTCCACCTCCACCTTCACAGAACCTTCTGGATTCCCTAAAAGGAATGTCTCGGGATTTTCTGATTTATCCCAGCACTTTGTACCCTGCTAGTTATCACCCTCCCTCTTGGATTATGATTATTTCTAACTCCTAGATACTAAACAATCTGTGGCCAAGAACTGTCTCTAATCTTTGTACTTTGTACTTCTCACAGTGCCTAGAGCATAGGGCTGGTAACAGGTGCTTAAGTATTTGCATAAAACCAAAAAACTGTTACTACAAGGGTAAACCTGCTCTAGTTGTACCATGGATTCTAAGTCTGTCTGTCTTGCACATCCATGCTCAACCCACTCCCTGGGAATAAAGCCTCCAGAGCTGCTTGTCACTTTTCCTGTCTCCACGGCTCAAGAAGGTCCGACCTCTTTCTTCCCCACCTTGTGCTCAGAAAGTTAGTTAGGCATGCTAGGTTCAAGCCCCAACTTCATCTCCCACACTAGCATTTCAACTACTCATCTTCCTATTCTGCATTTAAGGTCAAAAGGTGGCAATCCAACATTTCTGGGAGCTTCCGACCCATGTTGGCAACCAGGTCAGACACCAAAATGCTGTCCCCTGTGGCCCTCCTAAAGTGTCTATAAGAGCCCACAGATGAGGTGGGGGCTCTAGAAAAGCACATTTATAAGATTACACAACAGAAACAGAGGCAGGCGGGAAGCAGGTGAGCAAGAGACTGGAATAAAGGCCAGAAAGCCATGGTTCCAACAGCTGCTTCGCCACTGTGCAGAGGGAGACAGCTGTGGCTCCGGGGCTGAGAAAGAAGCGATGGAGAGTAAGATTTCTCGGAGTCCTCTCTCCCAGCTCCTCGGCCAAAGTGGCTGCAAAAATCTCCTTCAGATTTCTTTTCCTCGCTGAGACCCTCGTGCTCTCCTGTGTGTATACAGTATTCGAGTTCTGCCCCACTCCCACAAAGTAGTGTGTGTGTGTCATCTTTTACTCTCCCATCAGCTCTCAAAGAGGCTTGCAAAAGACCGGTAAGGAAACCGAGGTACAGAAAAGCCCAGTCTCAGACTAGATTCAGTGCCCAGCAAGTCAGTGGCAGTCCTAGATTGAAATCCAAGCCTCCACCCCCTTGTCGATTCACTGGGGCTCATGGTCCTCTTGGATCAGGAACACCCTCTGAGACTGCTGGGCCACCTGCCCGGACACCTGGAAGAAGGATTACCTTTTTAGCTACTTTTCAGGGATGGGGAATAAGTCAGGAGATGGTAGGCTTGACATGCGGATCTGTAATAACATCTTGTTTTTTGGGTGTGTTTGTTTTTTGAAGAAGTCTGAAACCCCGGGGTAAAGCATTCTACTATCTCCTAGGGACAATTTAAACCACACCCATTTTACATCAGTTCCCATTACCTTTCATACCCCACTCATTCATAAACTATAGGAGGAGTCTACTCTCAAGGGCAGCAATCAGATGTGGTACTTTACTCCCAGTACTCACCAGGCTAGGGTGGACCCAGAATCCTGGAATTTGGTGTGAGAATCCAACCACCCATTTTGGTCAATCCTACATGCTTGCTGGCCACCTCTGACCAATGTTATTCATAAAGACCCTGAGGACTTCATGGGCCCTAACTTATTCTTCCATATACCAAAAACAAAAACAAAACAAAGCGCCATAAATACAAAAAAAAAAAAAAAAAAAGCGGGTGGGGGAAGGACACAGAGATAGAAATGGGGATGGGGAGAAACCAAACACTCTAATCCAAAATCAACAGCCTCTAACCCTCTCCTCTCTGCTAGATCTGCAAGGATCACGACGAATGTAAGTCAAACTGAAGGGCTTGCCTCAGTTTCTTTTCCTTAAATGACAGCTGGGCCTCAGCCCTATTTCTACAATGACCACATCCTAGCACAGGGTGCTGGCACAGCTCCCAGCCAGCCACAAGATGACAGAGCTACCTTCAGTCTCGAGTCCTCAGCAAGGCCCCTTCCCTCTCCGACCCCCAAGTTCTTGGCATGTTTTAGCCCCTTGGAGGAGACTAAAATGCCCTGTTTTCTTCATGCCCAGAAAATAAGGGAGGGGCATTAAAATTTGAGATTTTTGACAGGGGAAAAAAACCTACCACTTATTTTAAAATCCTCACCTCAAATAGTTTGGGGAATACCTGTTAATTTGGGCACCAAAACTTATGGGTTAAACCAAGATGTCATGTTCCCCCAAACAAAACACAAACCAAATCCAAAATCTGACACTGACATGTTTTATGTCATCCTCGAAGGGGCTACAGGCTGGAGCAGTGTGCCCTCTCCTCCCCCCTCCCCCGCAAACATCTGGGGGCACAGATGGGAGGGATCTACTTCTGACTACAGACCTGCCCTTACTGGTGGTGTGACTGCTGGCAACAGCACACAACCTCCCTGGGCCTCGAGCAGGAAAACAATCCCAACCTAAGTTACCTCTTGGGGATGCTGTAAAGAACAGAAGATGAGATGCAAATATGCTTTAATGTCTTCTTCGTTCACTAGATTATGTCAAACCAATTGTCACTTAATCCCTCCCCCCACTACTGTCCTTTAGGACTGAAGGTAGTCTCCTGGAGAGGAGACTGCCCAGAAAAGACATGTAGAGTGAGTCCTAGCCACCGATGTCTCCTGGGAAGGCGCATATCTGCAGTGCCAAAGCCCTTTCCTTTACTAGGGACAGACTGACCCAGCACAAACACCATGGTGAGTAAATGGTGCAGGGAGGGAAACAAAGCTGCTTGTAGATGTGGGCATCAGCAGCTGCGGGGCAGCACTCAAGTTATGCTGCCCACTAAGACCTACCTCCGTTGGGACTGTCCCCTAAGAAATCTCACAGGTCAGTGTAATTGAAATAGGGGCTCATGAGCTTATCCCTCATGGGCTTACCAGAAAGGTCTGGGTAGTGGGGTCTGTTCTGCAACTGTGTGATTATGGTTGAAGGAGAAGAAGCGTTGAAACGTCACAACGGTTGCTTGTGGTTGGAAGATGAATTGGTTTCATTTCTGGAAAGTACCCCTCTCAGATTTGGGAAAAAGGAGGAGGGAAGTAAGACAATCGGCTCCCCTATCCGAGAAGAGACACCCATATCATGACAGGCCACGACAAAACAGCAGGGCTTGCCGGGGCACTGGCTGGGTGGCTGCAGGAGGGTGGAGTGGTCCTGTTTACAGCACAGTGGGGTATTATCGGCCCATCGCATGTAGCAGCCTCCACGGCCCAACCACCTGGCGAAGCAACTCTGGCACAGGGCCAGGCCATTTCACCATGCAGCTGAGCAGTGGCGGATGCTTGGGTTCTTGGGCAACGGCAAATGAAACAAAACAAAACAAAACAAAACAGCACACACTGGAGATAAGAAGCCTTAGGTGCTATCTTCCAGAGCCACTTGGTCCTGTCTCCCAACTGCTGCATTTGTATGGCTTTGGGGAGAGGGTGCTCTGAGTGGAGAAGGCCAGCAGCGGCCAAGTGTCTATGCACTGGGGGACAGGCAACAGGGCAGAGAGCACACAAACGGCAGACAAGACACTGAACCAAGAGTAGCCAAGAGGGGCCTGGCACATCACAGTGGACTGACCGATCCCTTCAGTAAGCAAATTTTGAGCACCCACCCACAAGCCAGCTCTGTGATAAGTACTCATGAGACAGGTGGAATAGGCCAAAAAGCTGCTAACAAGGTTGATACAATCCCTAAGCATCTAACCAGCCAACACCTCTGCAGAAGCACCACCAAGCCGTCTCTGCCGTTACCTCGTATCCCTGGCTGTAAACCAGCTCAGGCCTGACCACATCAGTAAACCTCCACCCCTGGAAGCCAAAGAAGGGTGACAGCTCTCAGAAGAAGGGCAAGAAGGGGTCAAGGGAAGGAGGAAGGCAGCAGATGACACAGGAAGTGAGGTGCTTGTGGCTGCCCTTCTCAACTTGGCTAGAGATAAACTGAGGGGTGGAGGCTCAGCAGCTTACAAGGAGAAATCAGGCCTTGACCAAAGAGTCCTGGATGGGCACCTAGGGGGAGTTACTTCATTTACTGTATTCTCTCGCAGGAGAAGCCTGGGAAAGACGACAAGTCTATGCTCCGCCCACCCACCATTAACATGAGGCCCAGCAATCCCAAAATACCCAAGAAGGACTACAGAAGGAAGAAGACAGAAACAGCCAAGGAGACCTCACACATGGCAAAAACTCAACAACTAGCTGGTCCAACAAACAAGTTATGAGTCACTTTCTCATGTTGTTGGGCTTTGAAGCATTATTAGCACTAGGCTTCTCGCTTCCCCTCTTAAAGAGAAAAAACTCTTATTATAACAGAAACTGTACATATGTTGGAGGAAATAAAATGCAGATGAGCAAAAACTGAAAAATAAAAACTATGCATGTCCTCATTCAGAAATCACTACTGTGTACGTCCTTCCTGGTCTCTCTTCATGCACATAGGCATGCATATATATTTTTAATAAAACGAGATCATATTATACACATTTTGCTACAGTCTGCTTTTTTTCAGTCACTGATCTTCACTTAAGAAGAACAAGCAGGCAAGGGCAGGGTGGCCCAGGAGACTGAGGCAGGAAACAAGGTTGGACATCAAGTGAGCAGGCCCTGCCCTATCCTGTCTCATAGCTGTGATGCAGCAGTTTTGTTGGGGGAAGGGGTTGTTAATTTCAAGAGGAGCAGAGTAAAGTAGGGATTCAAAATGTCAAAATATTTCCCCAATAACAGATTTGCAGTTAAGTAGGGGAAGTTCCTTCTAATAGCTTCACAGGGATTATTTTTCCATTTCAGTACATGTGCTCAGATTAAACAGTGCAGGCAGTCTTCTGAGCTCCCTGTGGTCCAGCACTGCTTAACTGCTTAACTCAGGGACATGTGGGTTTTGGAGGGAAGTTGTGGTCAAACCGAAATCCCCAATATGACTATATGAGAGTAAGACGCCCTCCTTGGAAAGCCCAAGGAGACCCCATCCATCCCAGCTGGGAAAATTAAACTTGGGGCTTTGAACACTTTCAACACAAAGCAATAACTCATTTCATCCATAACAGGTAGAATAAAATAGATGAAAAGGGAAAAAGAAATAAACAGTAACATCATGTTTCCCTTACCAAGTAGGCTTATCTAAAGAGAAGAGAATGCTAATTTTGTATATGCATGAAAAACTTCTCAGCCAGGCCCTCAATTAATTACTGACTCCATACTTAAGCTTGTAGTTCAAGTGAAAAAGCTTCTGGCTGTGTATTTGACTCCCCAGGATGCAGATCACATTGATAGGCAGCTGGCTAGAAGGGCCACGACAAACTCATTGGAGATGTCATTGTGGGAAAAAAATAAGGAATATATTAACGCTCCTCATCAGAAAGGAAAAAAAGGGTGATCTCAAAGCAGGGGCGGGGTTGGGGGTGGGGGATAGTATTAAAAAAGTAGACAGCACTTACTGAGACATTCTGTTCAATTCTCAAGAAGCTGCAGAGAAAAGAAAAGGAAGTGGGGTGAACTTTTCACCTTTTATCTGAATTCTCTGAAGAGTTCTGTAGGGTTTCAATATTCTTAAAACAAAACAAAATACTAGCAATTACTGATTGGAGCATGCTTTCCTTTGGGATGAACTTGGCCTTTATGCAAAAAATAGCATAAATAGCACATAGCCTACCAGCCCTCTCCCCCTAAAAAAAAAAAATTCTTCACCCCATGGTTCTTTGGGAGTGATAAATTTCTGGGTGCCTTATAAACTCATAGAGCATGCATAAACCCTGCAGTATCTTCACTTCTTACAACGATCTGATTTCTATCAAGTATAGAAGAAATCATGACATCCAGTCAGCTCTTAGGTAGTCTTTTAAGATAACTAAGGTGAAAGAAGAAGGAGGAGGTTCATCTACAATACATCCTGTGAGAAGACAATTGTGATTGAAATTGCACCCTGATTTCTGTTCTGAATGTGTGCACCCCGTACGCTCCCCTGAATTCTCCTCTAGAAGACGGGGCAGAGCTTCCAAGTATTACAGGTGAGGGCCCCATGGCACCATCATGTAGGGATCTGAACTGATTTCGCTAAAGCCACAGGACAAATTGAGACATGGGCCTTTTCTCTCCCAAGGAAGACTCGTGAAAGTACCTTTCCCACCCGTGGTTCATTGTCAGCCTCAACTATCATGACTGCTCGGCCGCGCTGGTCCAGGAACCACTCTCTGGATTGGAAAGGTTCTGTTTCTTTCCCTTGCCAGGAACCAGGACAATCACACCACGTCTCAGGAACACTGTTTTACTCACTGGACATGGTGGGTGGGGTAGGAAGAAGACAATTAAAATACGAGGGATCCCTTTTCTAGTGAGGAAAGTGGAAAGCGAGGGAAAGAAAAGGAAATAAGAATAGAATTACAGATAACTTTCAAATAGTCAAAATAATTTCTTCTTTGTGAACAAACTATGACTTATTTTTAGCTCCATCCAGCCCGCCTTCTCCCTGACCTCAAGCAAACTTTCAGACAGCAATGTATGCATAAGCAATAGATACTCAATTTAACATCAGCCCAAGTCACACAAAAATAACTAGACTTTGACAGAATGTGATGGCCCCATTTTGTTGCCTTCCCCACAATGATTCCAAAAACTCCCATTTTTTTTTTTTTTTACTCTTTTGAACTGCTCATGTCACTACTCACATCCATCAGTGTTAATTCAAAACTGGCTTCATGCAACGCCCAAAATGATTATCTGAAGCAGGAACAGTCATCAATGGATGTCAAACTACTGGGAGAAAGTTGCGGAGAACAGAATATTTATAGAATGCCAAACTATCATCTCCAAAAACCACTTAAGAGAATATTTTAAAATATTATTTTGAATATACTTTCACACTGGGAAATCTGGTGATCACCACCTCCAGTGACCAGACTTAGCATGACTAGTAATGAACATTCTGTGCCTCCTAAAGTGATAGAATACGAAGTACACAACTTCACCAATGAAATTGTTCTTGCCAAGAATATTTGACCTGGATCGAATCAGGCCCCAGAGTTAATGTCTCATTTGTATGAAATACAGAGGATAGATAGAGGTCAAAAGTTAAATACTACCATGAGGAAACAGAAAAATCCAGAATATGGGACAGCTAGAAGACAAGTAGTCCACATTTTTCAAAAGTCATTAAACAAACAAACAAATAAAACAGGGGTGGAAGTGGAGTTCTAGATAGAGACTTTTTAAAAAGACATAACCGAAGAAGAACATTGAGTTGATCACGGATCAAAGAGAAATTTGAAAGTGGACTGGATGTTAGATTACATAGACTTACAATGTCTTTAGGCATAATAATGATATTGTGATTATGTAGAAAAATGTCCTTATTCTCAAGAGATGCTACTGAAGTAATGGGCCAACTGTCATCATATTTGCAACTTATTTTCAAACAGTTCCCCCCAAAACCACATGTGGATGCACATATGTGTGTCTATCTAGACACACACATATGTAATAGAGAGAGATGAAAGAAGAGAGGAGATAATACAAGAGAGATTAGACAATTGTGGCTAAAAGTTGTGAGTCTAGGTGAAGGACAAATAGGAATGCATTGTGCTTACACCTTTTCTATCAGTTTGAAATTTTACCAAAATAAAGTTGTGAGAAATAAAAGAAGTAGCTTAATTTAGGAAGACAGAAATTCAGTTTATTCCTCAGCAAGGATCTAACCCCTTTAGCATTTCAATCTTGGCAGATTATAGTCAAATTCACTTGGGTCACTGCTCTGAATTTTTAATTTGGGAAAAGGGAAGGTGGGCAAGAAGAAATGAAACAGTGAATAAAGCTTAATCTGAGGCAAGGAATTGAAAGATATAAATTGGTACAAGGTAGAATAAAGATACTAAGTGAAGGAAACTTTAAACCATATTAAGAAGTGTCACGTCATCCCAGGAACCAGAGCAAGACTGCGAGGCAGAATTAAGGGGTTCACGTAGGTCCGGAAACAGTTGGAGCTGGCTATAACCTCAGCTATGTCCAGCCAAGTTACCCCTGGGCATCACTTTGCCATTCTTGCTCTTCAAAAGGATCATGCAGAAACCAGTAAGATTCCCAGGGAAGATGGGTAAAATGGCTAAAGGTAGGTAGATCCCAGGAGGAAGGTGAAAAGAATTAGAATTTATCAGTCTTCTCCCATGTGGGGCAGTAAAAAGAGTAGGAAAGTCTAGCTGGGTAAAAGAACTTCTTCCTCATCAGAACTGAATGAGGGAGATTATAGAAGCTACCCAACAGTTCCAGGGAGAGGTAATTATATGTCCCCAGATGTCTCAACGTTCATCCCTGGAAGGCAGAAGGTTACATCGCAAGAGACTGAGCGTCCTCTAGTTCTAGAATTCCCCAACTATTAAAGGATAAATAAGAGATGGCTACTGACCAATTCGGCTAAATTGAAAACTCAGAGCCCATGCTGTTATCTGGGGCAAGATAAGTTAATAGAGGGAAAAAGGCACAGAGTCAAAGAGAGACTTGCCTTACCTAGGTTGATCAAACAGCTGTGTTATAGAGTACCAGGTGATTTCTTCCACCTTCTCCCTCAAGCAGAAGAGTATAAATAGCACTCAGTTTACCTGTGGGCAGCCATAAGCAGGTCTGGTCACATGACTGGGCAAGCTGAGAATAACCACCAGTGCTGAGAATAAACATCAGTACTCAAAGGGCAGGTCTGCTCACTTGCTCGAGCTCACTAGGTTGGAATCTGTCAAGACCTCTGCTTTTAACCCTGACTCTGGTTCATTTCGCTCTCAGCTATGGGCCAGGGAAGAGCAATTGCTCAATTATGTTCCTCAGGGCCAGGAAGTTACAGTCACAGAATTTGCTTTGCCTTTAGGGTCTAAAATCCTATAGAGTTACTCTACTCAACCCTCACAGCTGCATGGACCATTCTGTCCCACTTGCAGAAAGTCTTCTCCAGTTATCTTCACCTCCTTACTCAAGTACTACTCTGTGTTCCCAGCTTCAAAGAGGAAATACCCAAGAGCCCACTATATCCCATTTAGTGATTCCCTATCTAGCCTCCATCATTCTGGAACTGACCCAGTCTGACCTCACCTCAGTGGCAAATTCCCAGGCTGTGCCCTACCAGTGGAAAAACCCAAAAGTGTCCTGGGCAACATTCCAGGGCAGCCCCCTGCTCTGAAGCCTTGGTCTTGCTGGTTGTTAGATCCCCTAAGGGAGGCTCAAAGGTTATATAGTGCCTCCTGAAAAGCATGATTAGATGGCTGCTCCAGAAAAAGTCTCGAAAGGTCTGACACTGGGAAAATTATTCCTACTGGTATATGTCTGAGACTACTGATGACTTTATAGCAGAAGGATGCTTGGTCAGCTCACCACTCCACGTGTGCTTCCCGAGGGAAGGGGGGCATGGCAACACATATCACTGGAGGTAGGTTATACCATCTTCCCTGTATACGATGGGCTTTGTATCTGCTCTTAAATTGAAAGCTGTTTAACAGTAATGTCACTTTCTTTTATAATAAGTAAAGGAAAGATTTATCCTCCTGCAACAAAAGGGAAAAAGTTTGGGATGGTCCAATCCATGCCTCTAAGAACTGGAAGGAAAAGGCTCAGTTGTCACGGTCATCTCTAAGCAGATAGCTTTGGCCATTTGCACAGCAGCTCCAACAAAGACCTCTAAGCTACAGACAAACCAATGGGACTTAGGGGGAGGCCTCTCCTCATCCTCCTGCATCATGCTCTGATTCTGGATGCCCATCCACCCGGCACTTATTTTGGGGTAGGACAGAGCCAAGAAGAATCAAAGAATAGTAGGGACAGCTGATATACCTTCATAACTGCCTAAGGACAAGCAATCCAAGTATATAAGCTGGTAATAATACAGTTAATGCTCATGGGTCTATTTCACATAACTGGCTGGAGCCCATGAAAAAAATCCTTTGATGCCAACTTAACCACAGTCTCACGGCTCTAGGGTAGCTGCAAGGAGACATTTTAGATAAAGGACACACACTAAAACTTTTTTCTATATTAAGAAAGAGATTAGGACTTATTCACTTATCCCAATTCTAGAAACTAGGGAAATATCAGTAAGCAAAAATGTCAGGAATAATCCAAGTGCCTTCGAGGAACACACTGTGGTTTGGTGCAAGAGGAGAGAGGCCGGGAACAGAGTATTTGAATCTCTCACTCCGCTGCTTAGCAGTGATTACCAGATCGACCCCTCCTTGGGCCCTATAGCACGTGGAGGGTTTTTGTTGACTAAGAGTGAGCCCTCCCTTTGTGTATGAAGTCAGTTAAATCCTGTCCACCTGGTAAGGCATGCTGCAGTCAACCATACAGACGCCCTCTCTCGGGCTCCTATACATTCACAAGGCAGTTGTCACAACAAACCAATAGTATGATGCCTGGGCTCAGGCCCATAATCTGGCTCACTTTCTAAGCCAAACTCAACTCCTTTCCCTCAGATCTCGACTATACAATGCGAAATAGTATTACTCCACAGCTCTGGCACAAGAGGACCCACAGATTTTGTAGACTTTAAAAAATGAAGAGAGTGAACAGTAGAGTAAGAGTATTTTGTAGAATAAGGAAGCAATTTTCCCCTAGAAGGTACCTGGCCACCCTGAATACGATCAGTGCCATTTCGGCAGACTGCTGCAACCCTGCTGATGCCTCTGCTGGGTCAATGTGGGGAATGGACAAGGCTCGGACACACGGCAGCCGGCACCCAATCACTCTCAGAATCTGGTGGCAACCTTGTTCAGCTCGAGTAGCAGGGACAAGCTGAAGTCTCCTGAGAGTGGCCTACTATCACAGTATATACCTGGGCCCAAATCCTTCCTCTGCCTCACTGTGTGGCATGAACTCAGATGAGTCATTAACTTCTCTGGGCTTCAGTTGTTCCATCTCTTAAAGGGAGAAGAATAAGAAATCTTACGAGAATGGTAGAAAAAAAAAAACTAAAGAACCCCTGGTACAGTCAAATTAGCCTAGCATAGATTCAATTTTAAAACTTTTTACTTAAAAATGATTTCAAAATTATAGATGCAAAAATAAGAATAGTACATAGAACACCCTTAAAACCTTTACCCAGATCCACCTATTGTTAAATATTCATCCCATTTGTTTTATCATTTGCTTCTTTTATGTGCACTTCTTCACACATACGCACTCTCCCACAGTCACACTCAGCACACACACATTCACACTAGACACACACATATTCAAATACCCACACATACTGTCCTTCGTTGGCTTTTCGTGTTGTTCTGTTTGAAAACAACAAGGAAGTATTGGAGGGTGGAAGGTTCAAGGTGAAGAGGAAGCAAAGGGGGCCTCGCTACTTGGTGATAGTTCCCAACTCTACTCCCTTCTCTCTGCCTTCAATGCGAACAGCAAGCACTCACGTGTTCTGGCTTAGAGACGAACTATTACATGGAAAGGACCAGAAAAAGTACGTGTTATAGAAGATAGTTGGTTACTCGTCTTTTTCGTTAAACAATAAAACCACAAAAAACCACCACAAAGCATTTATATGAATCATGGAAATAGCTTTATTATACAGAATCACTTTTATAATATTTGTTATAGTAGGATTTTACCTCGTGAAGTTGGAAAGTAACTGGGAAAGAAAAGTTCCATATAAGCATATGATTATTAGAACATTCAAGAATTCCATACAGGATCTGGTTTGGTAAAATTGGTAAGGAGGTAAGAGTTGCCCATAACCCTCTTGGGAGTGTTAGATAACCTCTATGAAGCAGGCCAGGCGATTCTCCATAATACCAAATTCCTATGGATTCCTCTCAAGTTCAAGTCCCTGCTCTTCCCCTTACTGGGCACATGCTTGTCTCAGAAAGGCACTGTCAGGTGTCACAGTGCCTCCAGTCCCTGTTAACCTGAAGTTAAGAGAGAGAGACATGCTCTGGGAGAGCATGGTGGGGGTCAGGGGAATGCATGCACCAGGATGTCCCTATGTGGAGGACTAAACTGTCATCATGATGGAATGCCATCTGTACCCACCCCACCCCCCCACCATAGGAATGCACCCCTCACTTTTATTCCCAGGTGCTTTTTGGGGGTTCCATATAATCACACATAAGACACTCTTTCCTATAAGCTCCATCTTAAGAGTATCTCCGTGATATGGCACCAAGCTCAGGAACCATGACCACAACCCCACAGAGACAGGAAAACCCTGCCTGCCTCCTGGGCCCTACCTGTCCTTGGCTAGCTTCTCATTCCACATGGAAATTGCATATCTCAAACCAGTGGAAAATACTCAGAAGCCACTACTATATCACAGATGTAATAAACACCACTTGCCAATTAGCCACACCAAGTAGATAGTCCCTTATATGGTGCTAAGGAAACAAACAAACTTCTTTGCAGCCCATTTTCCTTTCCAATTCGCCAATGTGTCAACTGAACAAATGAACTTTTGCTCCTGAATACAGATATACAAAGGCTGGACATGTGCTGGGCAGGCAGCAGAGGATGCCAGCTGGGGAGGGAAACTCTCACCAGACTGTCCAGACTATGTGGGTAGGGCCCTGGGATCGGGAGCAAAAGGGCTTTCTTAGTCACACGGTTGCGGGCAAGTCACTTCCTTTCTGGGCCTCAGTTTCCTTATCTTCAAAAACAACTAAATGTCACCTGCACCGAGAGGACTGTGGTGCGGATGAATGAGAAACATTCAAAAGCACCAGCTATGAGCAACAGAGAGCCAAACAAGTGCAGCGCTTGTTAAAACGAAAGATCTGCACTCTCAACTTTCCTGAAAAATAAAGATGAATTTGGGGGCCCTGCAGAGTTGTGATTCGCAGGCTCTTCCTCTCCACGGAAGCAGCTGTTTTTAGCCTTCCCCTGTGAACACAGAACCACCCAGGATTACGGTCCTGATGAGGAGTCCAGGTGCCGCTCTCAGCATAAAGATGCACACACATCCCACGAACGTGACTCACTCTGTCCTTCTCTTCCCAGTCTCTGAATCCAGACTACGTAATACCCTGAAAGCTCTCTGGTTGCATCCCGTCATGCCAAATGCTATCCACCTCCACCCTCCACCCCAGTGTGTATGTCATATCTGATGGGCATGAGTTACAAAGACAATCCCAAACAGGAGCTGTGCTTTTAGCCAGCTTGCAGGTGTGGGGCAGGGAACGCACGTGCTATCAGCGGTGGTTCTCTCAAAGTCATGTGGGTAATTAAACATGCAGAGCACAAACCCTTAAACGGAAGGCAGTGTGCAGGGCTGGGAAGAAGAGAGGGGAGGAGGACGTACGAGAAAGCTACCTTTCTTTCCTCCCAATCACATTTTTACTCTGTTCAGAGTTACCCCTAGCAAGGCGAGTTTCTAAAACTATTTTCACTAAGCCAGCAGGCCCATGGTTGGCAATTTTAAAGGCAGGGGAACACAGACTAAGTGGATGACATTGCTTGTGTCTAGATCCTGGGGAATGAGAATGAGAATCTCTTTCCAGCATTTCCCCATACAGTGTGGGAAAAGGAGAAACTAGCAGTGCTTTATATCACAGGATGGAGCATGAGTTGGGATGGGGGGGCTTCCAGCCTGACCACACCTCTGAAGCCGCTCTAGGGCCAGTAGACAACTCTGCTCCCTTCCTAGAAAAGTCACCATTCAGATTTAGTTTTCCTGCTTTCCTTTGCTATACATTATAGCACTACTAGGAATTTGGTATAAATCTACCTGGAGTGAAAGGACACCCAGCATTCATCTTGATCTCCTTGGTTTCCCACCCATACTCACGTCTCAGCCTAAAGCCAGGTAGTCTGGCTTTTTTACAAAATCATAAAAAAATCCTAAACACTGGCTGTTTCTATGGATCAACCTGGTAACTAACCTCCTAAATCACCCTCTGGCTTTAAGTGTATGGGGTAGAGAGCAGCCTACCGGCCTAGCAATGACATCCATGGAAATGCCACGTCTTTGCCACCAGCTGGGCTTCAAGCCCAATGCCCAGGATGAATAGGAGAATAGTGATTTAGAGAGAGAGAAACTAACACTTGGTGGAAGGGGGATAAATAGCTGAAGAGAGGTGTTATAAAGGGGGCACAGTGTAGGGGGAAAAGAAGTGGGAAAAACCACTTCAAGTGAGCCTGGGGGAAGTGTGGCTCAGTCTCCCCACCCCTGTTGCCTTTCCAGCAACTCAATCCAACAAGTATTTATTGAGCACGACACTCCCCATCTGCCCTGGCCCTCCCTCTGCAAAAACACTCAAATCTGTTCAAGCTGCAGGGTGAGTTCCATTGCACTTGAACTTGAAATATGAGGTGCCTACCTTTTAAAAAGGCAGGCACGCAGTTTCCAGAATGAGGCAAAAGAGACTAAAGAGATTTGAGAAAGGAACACAGTTGACCAGACAAGGCCATATCGATGCCACTTCCAAAAGGAAAGAAGAGAGAGCAAAAACTTCATTTAACCTTAGAGAGATTAATATGATGGCTATTTAAAAAATAAATTCTCTAACCTTACCTAACACTGAATACAGTATTCCTTCGTTCTATGCCTCCTCTAGCTTAAATTTCTACTTTATTCACTTGTGGACGTGTTAGTTACTTACTCTTAAAGTTGTATGTTTAATCCAACTTTTGCCTCTCAAGGAGGTTAGACCTCAGTGTTCTTTTGCATGTTTTCATTTAGGGTCAGATAAGGGATTCAGGTGGCAGAGCCGGTGGTAGACCAGACAGATGCTTGTTGACATAGTTCCTCCCCCCACCCTGAAAAGCCACCCACCATTTGCAAGACAGGGAGTACAGAGTCACAGAAGAGGCCTTCTTAACTTACAGCTCTGCCCTGCCAAACACTGCCCGTCCTCTAAGAAGCCACATTCAGGCACCTCAGAGAGAAGACCCCCTCCCCCTGATCACAGGCGAGCTGTTTCAGACCAACCAGGCCTTTCCCAACCTCCACCCCTTTGATTAGGGAGCTGCAAGCAGAACTGCTAATGCGCAGGCAGGGTTAGAGCCCAAGGCGCTCCATCCACCCCCAGTGTCAGCGATCTGCGGCTCTGGAGCAGGGCAGGGTAAGTGAGCAGGGCAGGGTAAGTGTCTGTACACAGCCGGGACTGCAGTTCCAGGTTCCCCAGGGGCTGGAGTTAAAAGTTTTCCTATTATGAAATACTTTGATAGCATTCTTTTAAGTTCGTTAAAGCCACCTTTGATTGGCTGTGGTGCTCCCACACAGCAAAAGTCAATTGAAGCTTATTTGGGCCTGAGGATAAACATTTAAATGACTCCAAGCTGGGCATTTGGCTTTGTAGTGACCCTGAAGAAAAGTGTGGAGGAGAAAGCAAAGTGCCAGGAAGAGTTTTCAAAACCAGGAGGCTCAGTGGAGACCAAGAGCTGGAGGCCTGAGTGTGAGCAGCCAGCTGTACAGAACCTCCCACCATACAGCTGTTCCCAACAATGGCCCCTTCCCAAGCTCCCCATGACTGGAGAGGAACTAGAGCACAGATAATTTATAACTTCAAATATAATCCAAAACTCTTTTCTCTCTGAGATCACGATTTGTTTTTGACCAAACAATGTGAATAGATTTGGCTAATGTTTGGTTAATTCACAACCCTGCAAACCAAACAATGAGAGCCCTCTGCGAAGATTCAGTTCAAGCTGAGGTAGTAGAAAGGCGACCAGCTTTCCCACTTATCTTTTCCTCTGCTTCCACTCCTCCCTGCTCCCTCTTCCAACCATCTCAGAGAGGAGTAAACCTCATTAACCCACCAAGAGATTGTCCACTCTCACTAAAGTAACTCGCTGGTGGACACTCACCTGGACTCTAAACTGGAAAAGAAAATACAAGTTGTTCCCTCCCAGCCCCTTATAAAGAGCTCCAAACTGTCCGTGGAATGAGAGTAGGCCACATAAGTCTAGGAAAGCATTAGAGCCTGTGTCAAATAGCATTTGATATGGGTGGTAATGTCAATAAGAACTCAAAACCAGACCGGCTGCCGGAACATGTCACACCCTAAAGTCTGAATCCTCTGGGCCGAAGGCTCTCCGTGAGAGCTGTAAGAATCCAGAGGCGGACACTCGATTTCCAACGGCTCCATTAAGATCACGGAATAGTGTGGCCTTGAAGCCCATCACATCATTCGGTATAAACTAGCAGAAAATGCAGGGAAACTGTTCCCTGGCTATTTAACCCACCAACCACTTTGGCAACACTCACATTGCCACCATAACTATGAAAAGTTTTGCAATCCTGCCTCAAATTTTCTAGAGGTCTATCTACATCTTTAAACAGAGAGAATGATGTCCTCTTACCACCCCTCCTCCACTGACCTGAAATGGTTTTTAAAAGCCTAGCTCTATGTTACATAAGTGGAGAACTTCTCACATATATATAATCCTTTGCTAACCAAAGTACTGAAGAACACGTGGACCCACACTTCTTTAGGTACCAAACAGATAAAGTCGTCAAGCATTGTGGCCCCAATTTTAAGGATGCCATTGCTGATGATAACATTTAAGAGTCAGATACTTCAGCAGTACATTTTGCTGACCATGTGCCTGGTGCTAGCAAAGCTGTCAAAAGCAAGTTAGCAGCGTCAGGCTGGCAAGTGCCTGTTTAATGCTTCCCCAAAAGAAGATGCCTGAGTTTTGAAGGATAATTGTAACTCTAAAAGAGTCTAACTGCACCCTAAGCTTCACTATAGCAAGATGGCTTTTTGGCATAGAAAAGTTGTGCTCTAATCTAATCTCCAGGCTGTTTCTGGCACCAGGGTCTAGAAGGACCATGGTTTGATCAGGGCTTTCTCTCAGGGTCTCTCATAAGCAACCTCGTTTATGTGGTTCCATACCTAGCTAAACACCCACCCGCCAAGAACTATGTTTACAAAGCATTGCAAGAAAGGGGTTTAATAATCACCAATAGCATTACTAATAACAGTGCTGCCTTATATTCATTGAAGCAACCATCCTAGAGACCCTAATCAACATTTGAAATAAACCTTCTTATGTCCCTGTGGGGAAGCCAGTATTTTTAGGGCAGCCATGGTTACTGCCAGCTCTCAATGATCTCTTCAGAAAAATAAAAGGTAAAAATTCAAAACAGGAGATAAGCCTAAAGTAATTTCCATCTGATTTAAAATGTGTTCACTGCAGTTGTGAGTTGTTATGTTTGCAAGGTAGGTAACTGGGAAGGGGGTCTAAATTTGCCTAACAGTTAAGCTTTTATGTAAATCCAAATTAGTTTATGTCTACTGAACATGTCACCTGACAACGGTGGGGGTGGACAGCTTAGATTCACATGTGCTGATCTTCTACAAAGATGAGAACTGACTGGAAGCTGGTAACCCCTTTTCTTTACCCCTAAAATATAACTGGAAACACGGGCTTATTAGTTTTCGTTACCACTTTAGGAATTCCTGAGGTGTATACTAGACACATTTGAAACTGATCTTTATATAGGAATGGTCAGGAACACTTTAAGACATGGATAGAACAACTTTTTCTATAAAGTGCCATGTAGTGAATATTTTAGTCTTTATGGGTCAAATGGTCTCCATCACAACTACTCAACTCGGTCATTGTTGTGCAAAAGCAGCCACAGGCAATACCTAAATGAAGGAGCATGGCTGTATTGCAATAAAACTTTACTTACAAAAACAGGCAGAGGCCTAGGTTTGGCCTCTAGGCCGTAATTGCCAACCCCTAGTTTAAGAAGTTTTGGAGGAGGTACAGAGACAGTATTTGGCTCCCCCAGCCCTAGCTGGTCCCAGTGGGGCTAGTCTACCAGAGAAGAATTTGCAGAGCTGGATTAAACATTAGCTTTATTCCAGAGATATGGAGACAGAGACTCTGAACAGTTTAGGAAGACTGGAACCCAGAACAATTCACCTCCTAGTCCCGTTCTGTCCATCATCAGTGGTCCTTGAAGAACATAAAGGTTAAGAGACTCCGAGAGATATGACACAAATGAGAATTTAATTAAAGGGGAATTGCAGTAAGAAATTTATCCTGGGTTTCTATTACCCACTAGTGGCTCTTAAGTTTTCTTAAGAGTTGACCTTCATTTTTCTCTCTACTCTTTTCTGCCTTCCATGCCCCTAGCCTATGCTCATAAAATGAAGCCATTCCTTACTTTATAAAGACATCCCTATGAATGAATGGCCACAGAAGGCAAATCCTGCTCTTTACACTATAACCCCTTTTTTACAAGGTCTAATATATCTTGTCAAGAACACAACAGGGTGTGGTGGACAGATAACTGCACGGCGCTGACCACTACATCACTTTGAGATGGGAAACAGAAACAGTGACGACACCTATTGTTCCTGAAACCCAGTCCCAGCTCACCTGCCTTTTAAACACTTGGATTTCAGAGCCCTGTTTAGAAAGCTCATTTTAAAAGATGAGGGAATAAAAGTGCAAAGGGAGGCCCTCAAATTCTGAAACCTGCAGTACTGGTTTCAGACCAATATGGGTTGGCTCTTTGAAGCCTGAAAAGGCAATGGGCTCTGGCCAACAGTGCTCTCATTTTAGCTAGGTGTAAAATATAATGACAATATGAGCAGCAGCAAACACCTTTTTTAGCCCCTTCTATGCACCAAACACTGTTCTAAGTACTTTATATCTATTACCTCATTTAATTCTTACGATGCCGATATTATTTACATTTTACAGATGAGGAAACTGAGGCAGAGAAGTTAAGGAATTCCCTCAAAGCCACATAGCTAATAAATGGCAGAGCCTGGATTCAAAACCCAGGCATTTTGGCAACCAAAGCCACTCTCTTAAGGGTTTATGACTATAAGGCGTTTCCTTCTATCACATATGGCCTAAAGGAAACCACTTCTGCCACTTCTCAAGGCCAAAGAATGGAAACAATCTGAACACACATTAAGGTTAAAGTTAACCTGGAAAAGACCTGATGTGTTCCCAAACCAAAGGCCAGGTACATTCCCTTAATGTCTGGCCACAAAGAAATCCCCAGGCTCAAGCCACTCCTTATCTTTCCTCTCTCTGGCCTCACTGAAAATCTACAGATAATCACACTACACAGGTAAGTGCCTTATTTATGCCTCTGGGATACTAATAGGTGGAGAAATAATCCATCAGCCCAATCCTTAAGCAAAAGACCATCTAACCTGCCCTAAATCATGGGCAGGTTATACAGAACTCTAGCTTCCTATGTTTTTACCAGTAATCTCAGGACCCCTGGCCCTATCAAAGAAACAAGCCATGTAAAGAACTCAGTCATTCAAAACTACATTCATCTCCTTTCCACAGCATCCACTAGTGTTTGCTTTAATATAAGCACTGTAATAGACAGAATAACTACTCTTAAACTATGACTAATAGCTTTCCAGCTACTACACAGGCAGACTTTCTGTTGATTTCTACTAAAAGTGACTAAGGTTCTGGCGCTCGCTGTTCTACTAACTTCCCTGGACTCCAAGAGAGCCCAAACAAAACCAACAGGTTTGTAGTCTTGTGGTTTACTTAACAGCTCACAATAGGCATGAGTTTGTCTGGGCATTGCTTCGTTCTACACCGCCAGATTCTAGGCATACTTTTACTAGTTGGTCACCATCTTGCTACCAGATTTGACCGAGTTTCTGCATTCCAAGATGCAATGCCAACATTTACAATGAGGTCCAGATAGACTTGGACTTCCTACTTCAGAGACCCTCTTAATCTCATTCTTACCTAGAAGGAACTGTAACAGCTATACTTTCAGGAGGGGGATGTGTAGTAACTAAGCTTAGTAATGCAAAAAGCTCAAGAAACTCTGCTTGAGAGAATGTCATTAACCATTAGATGGCAGGGACTATGACTTTTGTACATTTGGTAGACTCTGAGGCTTTGGAAGTGTGCAATGATCTTTTCACATCTGGTGTGAATCAAATGCAAACCTCACTTTTAACTTATTGCCAACCTCTTTGTGCAAGTAGGTTCCTTTTCCTATTCCCAACTGCCTGCATTGGGGGAAGGAGGCGTGGAATACCCATCACAGCTTTGAGTGTGAAATTCAGGTAAACTTATTCCTCCCTAGTTTCCCCCACACCCACATCAAGCTGCTATTAAGACACCATTTCAGTGCTGTTCAGAAAGGGGGTATTTGCCCCCGTACTTGATTGTAGCCCTCACCCCACTGCCACGTTGGCTGGCAATGCCTAAGACAAAACAGCCTGAGTAGAGGGAGGAGAGAAAGGCAGGGGGGCAAACTGCCCAGGTCCCATACACATGCACACGTATGCACGCGCGATACACACACACACACACACACACACACACACATGCACACACGATGGTTGGAATGGACAGCCATATTAAGCAGGTCAATGATCTGGAAAAGTATAACTCCTGGGACATACCAAGGGGAATGTAAGGAATCAGAGCGGAGTGTTTGTACCGTAGTCAAAGCCGTTAAACTAGCTTATTCCAACGGCCCAGATGAAATCAGCTCCAGGAGGTGGCATAAAGGGACACGCACGTAAAGTGGTAGAGAAAGGAACTCCAGAGCTGTAGAGTAGGATGCTGGGACCAAACTCAAGCTGGAGAAGTAACACATGGCTCCACGGGACTCTCTTCCATGCCCCTCCCCCTCCCAGTGCAGACGTCCAGCGCTCACCGGCTCCTCGCTCCAGCGCCAGCCCTGCACAGGGCGCCCCCATCACGCACCACTCACTCCTTCCTCACACCTCGCTGCCACCCCTGCATCTTCCACTCACCCCTAAACAACACCTCTGCCCACTTTTCGGTTACGCCCCCAAAGCCGGCCTCCATCTGCTAGGTCCCTCCCCTCAGCTCCCCGCCCCGACTCCCAGCACTGTCCGGATGGTGCACCCCCGACCCGAGTTCACGGCTCCTCGCTCTCGCTCCCTCCGCCCTCTCAGACTTTGCGCGACCTCCTTTCTCTTCCCTCGCCCCCATCCACTTTCCCTTCACACTTCTCCCCATACCCCCCCCCATCACGCGCTACCCCCTCCCCCAACGGCTCCTTCCCCGGCACCCGCTCCAGGCCCAGCTCACCTGCGCGGCCACCCCCGTCCCGGCGCTGGTGCGGCTGCTGCAGCTGGAAGGGGACCGTGGCCCTGAGCGGCTGCAGCCCAGCCCGGGGGGAGCCGGCGGGGGCTGGGGGAGAGCAGCCCCGCCGGAGCCCTCCGGCCCCTCCGCGCCCCGGCCCCCAGGTACCTCCGCCTCTGCCGCCCGCTGCGGCCCCCGCCATCGCCCGCCTACCACCTCCCAGCCTCGGCCCCACAACGAGCCCCACAGCCCCCCAACCCCCGTTGCGGCTGCTTATCTGCCCTACGGGGCGGAGACCGGCCCCCTCAATCCGGAGCTCCCATTGGTCTTACGGATTTCCCAGACCCCGCCTCCCAACCAATCCACGTCTGGCTCTTCCCTTCTCAGAGATTGACTGGTCAATATGCCTAGTGATCCAACCCCAAACCCCACAACCATCCCACCCCCGCTTGCTTTCGCACGTCCGAGGGGCCGCTGATTGGTCTGCTCAGAAGAGGGCTGGTTCTCCGGCTCCGCCAATAAGAAGACGCAGAAAAGGGGAGCGTCACACCCAGTCCCAGGTAGTATGCAAATCCGATGTCACGTGACGTCAAGCTGAGCAGGGGCGCGACCAGGCGTAAGATGGAATCAAGCCTACTGAAATCGTTATGGGGGCTAGTGAGGAGTGTCAAAATTTCGGCAGTTGAGTCCTCGCAAGCACCAAGAAAGGATAACCTCAAAAAGCATTACTTTTTGTTTAACCTGAAAATATTAGTTTGAACCCTCAGGATCTCAGTGCCGCTTGCAAGCTTCAAAGAGTACAAATTAATGCAAAGTTTGCTTATATTTGCATGCGATTTGCATTATATTTGTGCACTTAATGTCTACTGTGCCTCTTGTGACACCCACATATGTCTTTCTCCACGTTTCCAAGTCCCTACTTGGTGTTGGTCCAACCCGAAAAAGAAAAAAACAAAAAAAAAAAAAACAACCAACAAACAAAGAACAGCTGCTAGCTTGTAAATTAAATCGAGACTATTAAAGGAGCAGGAATTTCTCTTCAGAGGCGTTCATTCCAAGTCTAGCTCACCAGAATGGCAGTAACAAAGTGACTGAAAGACTTGGCCAAATTTGCACAGTGACTCCCAAGCTAAATCCTGGTCTTCTGTGTTCAACGCTCTCTGACCTACAAGTCAAAATGAGACTGGATGGTCCTCAAAGAGAATGCACTGTGAAACATTTGGGAAAGAAAACAGCATTTAAGTTACTATTGAAAATTATATACTCTTCAAAAGAAAAAAAAATCATTACCCTTGGTATTAACCATTTTGTTCTATATATGGAAAAAGCAAAAGGCAATCAACCCTGATTGTCTGCAATAAGGGACCATCCAAATAAATTGGATTAATTCCCTCCAGATTTATATTTAGCTGTGGATTCTATTTTTGATCTTGCTACATTTTATCTTTCTATTTCTGTTTTTGCCCAGCTTAATTAAAATGAAGGTATTCCCTGAAGCCATACTAATTAATCAGAGAAAAGGAGGTAATCTGGGAGCATGCCAAAAGTCAAGAGGTCATTCTGGGATTAAATATTGAAAGCAGATAATACTGAAAGTGGAAATTCAAGACTTGGTTGAATGTTAAAATCAACTAATGCACAAAACAGATTGAATATGCAATGGAGTATTTCTGAAGAAAGATTTTCTTTGTAGAGTGTATTCTTGCAGGTTTGAAGGATTTACTTCAAGATCTGACATTTGAAATTTATTGTTATTGACTGGGAAATGTTTGTACTCCTTTTTCCATGAAAAGGACAATTTTACCAAAGGCAGATAGGAATGAGCAAAAACTGATGAACTGATAAAAACTCAGTCTTTATAAACTTAACTCAGTCTTTTTTTAAAAAAAAATCTTGCAATTTATAATGGTCCTCAATTCCAAATAGTTCAAAGTTATTGTATACTTAAAAAAAAATCCTCATGACAATCTGAAAGAAGAAAAGCATGGATTCTTATTATGGTACAAGTGGGGAAACTGGGACTCCAAAAAGTGGGTCCTTTTGATTTCTAGCTCATATCTCTATGAGACCTTATTGGACACCCTACCCCACATCTTCATGAATAAAACCAGTAATGGTAGCAGCTAGCATTCATTGAGGTCCTTTGTCCATACCAGGTACATGTTAATCACTGTGTATATATTATCTCACTTAATGCTCATGACCACACCTGTGAGATGAGTATTATTTCCTCTTCATTGAGGCTTCAGAAAGAAACAACATGCCCAAGGCTATTCAGGCATCCTGACTCCAGAGCTGAACTCCTAATCTCTATTCTTGTAAAACTTTCTTATGAACACAGAAGGATTATTATTTATATCTTACATAAAGAATCTCCATAGATGCACACTTGGCTGAGATGTTAAAAATTAACACTTGTCTAGTACTTTCTAGCTTTCACATATATTAACTCATTTAATTTTCACAATAGGCATGTAAGGTAGAAAATGCAGATATAAGTCTCTTTCACAGAAGGCTAAGTTACAGAGGCTAGACGACTTGCCCAAGGTCATCCACTTAGTAAATGGCAGATCCAGGATTTACATCCTGTCTTTTACCTCCAGATTCAAGTACTTTTCCAACCAACACTCAACTTCTAGACCATTGGCCTGCCTGAGAGCCAAAGGGTGGGCTAGTGGTCTCTTGAAATCTGTTCTTGCCTCCCAGGACCTTTAGGACCCTTCGACATGTAAATTCCAGGCTGTCTTAGGAGATGGTGAGTGATTTTTTTTTTTATTGTTTGAGCCATATAGTGTGTATTAGATGTAAAGTCCTGGAATTAAAAAATTGTGAAATACTTTGGGCAAGTGGCACCTTTTCTTTATGCTAGAATCACTTCATCAACTTCACAAAATTGTTATAAAGATAAAATGCCATATTATTGGACAGATGCATTCTTCTCTTGCAGGGAAGGGTAATGTGGATAGTCCCAAGGACACAGAATTTAAATTTTGCTCCAAAGCTGAGGTACCAGGAATTGAGGGCTTGGACAGTAGAAGAGTCAGTGGAAGTGGCACAGCTGAAGAATTGGATCTCCTGAGTCCAGAGAGTCCTGGTCCTTCCTGATAAGTTGCTGGCAAAAGACACTAAAGTTGACCTAGCTGGAGGAGTGAGAAGGCAAATAGGCACAGGAGATCCCTGTCCTCTCCTTACCCAAGTATCATGCCCAGCCAGCTGTCTCTTATTCCCTTCTCTATTACTGATAGCTTCTCCTGGTATGGTCATGATGGGATGATAAAGACCACATCTGAAGATCAACACTTGTTTATTTCCTCCAATAAAAGAAGCCATGGTTTGGGGGAGGATTCTATAAGGCAAAGCATCTCCTAGCTTGCAAGAAACATTTGTCATTATCCTACTGTCATCCTTATCAACATGATTGTCATTAATTCACTCATTGCAAATTTATTGAAATGATAGTATGTGTCAGACACAGAGCTAGGTACTAAGAAATGACAATAATGTTCAGAGACATGCTCTCCACCCTAGGGTTCACAGCTCAGCAAGCCTTGTAGCCTGTATATAGAAGTGGCACTGGCTAGAGGCTATTCCAGTTGAGACATGACCTGAATCCTGCTTTCAGGGACTTTGGGTCAGAGGCAGGCACTTATAAACATCAGAAGTGAAGGATATATACACCAAGATGTCAATATATTGTTTTTCATCTATAGGGGAATCATTTGTCTCAGAGGGTTCCAACAACAAATGCTTACTTAGTCCCTCCATCTCAGCCTGCTCTTAGGATGTCTACAGATGTCACAGTGAATAAAAACTCAATGAATCAAAGTTATTTTTCCTATATGTGTGATTCAGAAGTATAGCCACTCTTCAAGCAGTCCCTATGTTATTAAAAGCTATAGAAGATGAGGGACCACCAAAGACAAAGGCTGTGGGGAGTTCTGGCAGATCAGAGGATCATGAGGGAAGCCATATCCTGCTGACTGCTGAATTAAGGAAAGGCTGGGGTTGTCATAGCCAAGAGAAGTTTTCCAGGTCTAATGGCACTGTATGGCCCTACTTGCAGGGCACATTGACTTATTGTCAAATCACCATCTTTGCCCTCAAAAATTCGATTCTCAGTAGCAATTGTACAGCAGAGAATAAAGAAGTCGTGATATTCCTTGATACCTGGGGGACTGGACTTCCTGGTACATGTCTAAGCGCTTACGTCTTTGGCCCCTGAGGTTCCAAAATAAGAAAACAGCAGATAAGACGATGCAGACACGGTGCCTCTTTCCGACCTGCCTCCTTTCCTCGGCTTCTGTCTGAAATGTCAGGCCTGGCTCCTCAGGGAACGAGATCCTGAGGAAATGGGGTCAGAACCGAAGGAGCAGAGCAGCCTGAGAGGGATTGGGAAGGAGGATTGAGGGAATGAATGAGGTTATGGGAACAGAGTAGGGAGGGGGTCCTAGCCCTCAACACCTTTTCCACTCTGGTGGCCTCACTCTCCTTCTATCCCTTCCCTCTTTCTGCCAAGGTAACCAGATGGCCTGGATTTTGACCTTCAGTACTCTCTGACACATTTTGTCCCCTGCTGCAGCTCACCCACCACTTTCTGTCCTCTGGCTTAGTTATCTATCTTCCTTGTTTGTTCTCCTTCATTCAAACTGGATGATGTTCACTCCTTAATTCTGTTTTCCTTTCTCTCAGTGGGAATCAAATTTTCTTGCTAAACTGCAGCCTTTTTAAAATGAAAATTTCTCATTCTTAACAATAAAGGAGATGGTGGATGTTTCGAAACAGGTAAAGGGTATATGTGAGATCAGAGACATTCCATGAAAAATACAGTTTTTTCAAGAATTGGAAGACGTTAGAGACTATGTTCTAGCCTACTCATTTTACAGATGGAGAAATGGATGCTCAGACAAGGCAAAGACTTGCCAGAGGCCACAAAGTGAATCAGAGGCAGGACAGGAGACCAGGGCTCCCATATTCCATTCAGTGTTGCCTCAAAGTATAAATACTTCTAAAAGGATATAGATGGAATACTATTTAGCAATAAAATGGGACAAGCTACCGATAGATACTACAATGTGGATGGACCTTAAAAACATTATGCTGAGTAAAAGAAGCCAGACGTAAAAGACCACATATTGTATGATTCTATTTACATGAAACACCCAGAAAAGGCATTTATAGAGATAGAAAGCAGATCAATGTTTGCCTATGATTGGGAATAGGAGAGAGATTATCTGCAAACAGGCACAATGGAACTTTTGGGGTGATGGAAATGATCTAAAACTGGAATGTGGTGATGATTGCATACCCTATAAATTTACTAAAAATCATAGAATTATACATGTGTAATTTGTTAATTTTATGGTATGCAATTTATACCTTGATCAAGATGTTTCAAAAAAAGGATTTAGATGTGTTTATGTATGAGAGATCTTTGATGTGTGACAGACCTTATTAATCTTTTAAGAGAATGTCTCAGGAAACATTTACGTACCCCCATGACATCCCTAAAAGGTCACTGTGCAAGACATATGATTGTACCCTTTGGCCTATAGAATACCCAGGCTGGCCTTTTTCATTTTTAAAAAATGTCCTCCCCTCTAAAATGTTTCCTGAGTAAAATAGGCATCTCTTAGTCATCATTCTAAATACTACATCTGGCACTGTGACCAGCATTCAGATGGTGGTTCACAAAAAATTCATTAACATAAACTTGAGTTCTGCTGCATCATGTGATTATGGGTACCTCGGGGAACTATTTGCAGGGTTCTAGAGCAGCACCTTGCTGGGAACAGTTTGTGTGCCTCACTCCTGATTGGGAGATCAAGTCTTTAGAGAGGAGATGTTGGTTTACATACATTCCCAGAAGACTGTGTATAAAACAGAAAGCCTATTCGTTTCAGCCCCCTTTAGACTTCCCTCTTCTCCACTGTTTTTCCCATTTACCTTCTTCAAGTAGGCCTCAAAAATACAATTACCCCTGAAGCAAATAAGCTACAATATCCTAAACATTCTCCATCTGATTTCCACATCCAGTCCCTCTCCTTCCCCTCACACCAGGCACCAAATCAAACATCAAGTATCATTCCATTTCAAAGATAACATAAATATAACAGAAGGGCAGAGTGATTGGAAAGTTGGTCTGTAGTCTGATTTCTTTTAGATCCAGGGAATAGGCTCCAGAACTTATTTTCAGAGCCAAAAAGATTATCTCTAAAGGGCTTTTGTAATAGCTAATTGCAAAATTTGACCACAAGCTCTTCCTCAGTTTTATTTTCTGTGTCTTAGTTTATGAGTTTTCCCCCCTCCCTGCAACTCCATCTTCTCCACCATCAGCTTCAACTTCCAATTAGACCTCACTCCCTCCAAATATTCTTCAACTGGCCTTGTGAGACACTAATGATTCCTAAGGACTCAGGTGTTCAGCTTGTAGCCCATTATTTAAGAGTGCTAGCTTATGGGTAGCTTGATCACTTCTGCTAAGTCATTTTATATGTTTGTCCTTTCTTGCCAATTCTGAGCAAAGAGACCCATTTGTTCTGGATTTCTTGTCAGCAACTTGTATAAGCCACTATATCTGGCAATGCTGAATCAATGTTAGTTGTTTATTTAAGTATTTGACTGTTTCTCCAACTAATGTTTCTGATCACTCCTAAAAGTTGTGGATAAAATCCCTGCAGACTGACAGTAGGAAAGACTCCAGGTTTCTGAGGCCTACTGCTTCTATCATTTGGGGGTTCTTCTTTAAGCTAAAGAGTAAAAAAAATTATAGAATTCAGTAAGGCCTTGGAAGGGTTCTGTGCAAGTAAGGGGCTCTGATACTTAAGTTTCATTAGCTTCATTATAAATTTGTTTCTGTCTGAAAGGATGAAGCCTGGTTATATCCCATCCAACTTTTCAGTCCTGACTGAATTAGTTGTCTATTTCTGGTTTTTCCTGTGGATATCCTGGCCCACAAGATGGCTCTGGCTCAACAAAATGGCTTTGGCAGTCAAGTCTCTCTCTCTAATGAAAAAGTCCCAAAGGCTGGATTGAAACTCCTCCCACTTGGTAACTAAGTGACACTTAGAATAGTGTTACTTTCACAGCAGGTGGTTTCTCTTGCCTGTGCATGGTAGAGGGTGAGGACCTTCAACCCAATTCTAGAAGCCCCCGATGGCTCAAAGCCTCAAGGAATTGTGTTGTTGTACAGCTGAAAGGCCTGGAATATTCCAGTATATTCCAGTGGCCTCTGCAATGCCTGTTTCCATTCAACTAACTTGGGCAAAGGCTTGGTAGTCTACAAAGTAGCCTATATTCTGCTAGAGTAGTAAGCCGCTTGGCTTTGCTTCTTCTCTGCCAATCTGACAATATCGCACAAGTTGGCACCTTCCCTGGAAGTCCTGGAACCCAAAAGTTCCATCCAATTCTCTGACCTCTTGGGTATTTATTTGCTCAGAACGTCAAGCCAGGGTTTAGATACCAACCCTGTCAATTTCTTGGCTCTATACACCCAATTCTGAATTCTTCTCCAAAGATTATTAGACATCCTGGGTTCCTTGAACCAATGGTGGGTCTGCATTCCTCAGAATGCCCACCGTCTGTGGTGACAGAAATATCAGGGCCCCAGGAAAGAAGTAAAATAATCAGGATGCTGCAGGCCATCTGCCCCTGCTACACAGCGTAGAATAAAATTTCCACTTATTGGGTACTTACTATAGCCTAAGTAATTTGCTACTGGGGAGGAGGGTAGGATTCAGTGCACTAGGTCAGAGGGATGCAGACCTAGGAGGTCTACTCGTTACCCAGAGGTTGAAGTCAGAGATAGGAATATAGGCCAAACCAGTGATGCCACAGCCCACTCCTCTGCCTCCCTGTCTCTCTCCCAGTCCTAAACTCTCTCTAAAACTCTTGACTTCGTTTATATTGTAGAGGGGGCAGTGCTCGGAAATCATGGAGGTGATTCTGGCAGGTTCCAGCTGTTCTTGTTGTGTGAGCTGAACATTTCCTTGGAACTTCTCCTTAGCAAAAGCATGTCTGCCTTTCAGTGGACTAGCCTAGGACCCAATCCATTCCCTTTTTCCAAACTTCTTACCTCCAGGGAGGAGAGATAGATGGGAAAGCTGGGGAATTTCCATTAAACAGAAACTAGAGAAGATTGAAGGAGGCAGAAGGGTGGTGCTGCCCTTTAAGAAAGCCTGCCAGAGCTCAGGAGCTGAGACTCTTAAGAAACTTCGTAGCCAGGTAAAGTGAGAAAGCTCTTTGTGGGGTCAAGAGAGAAGCTACAAGAGGAGGCCCTAGGGAAGACTTAGCAGAAGAGGTTGGGAAGGAGGTAAGAATGTATTCAGGACTAAAAGCGTGTTTTAATTCTGAAATCACAAAAATTAAAAAAAAAAAAAAAGACTCACCCCTTGACTCTCTTCCCACCTCTGGGATGGGGCAGCCAAGTAAGGGGAACTCTTGTCAGACAGGGCTCTCCATTGCCAGAAAATTCTGGCTGCACTGCCTGCCCAGCCTGCCAGAATGCTGCTTGGAAAGAATGACCAACCACTGTGTTTGGTTGATAAATGATGGGCACCCCTGCTGCCCCTTCTCTCTTTTCTCCCTGCTTAGTTTGCAGTCTTCTGCCTTGCACGGAGTCCCAGAGCATGGGAGGAGGGAGAAGGGTCCTCTAGACAGTATTTAATACTCGGTGATTTGTAGATTGTGGAAAGAAGAGGAGGAGAAGCCAGAGAGGGAAAACCCCTGGGACTAGTTTCCATGACGCATCAGCACACCATTGACAAGTCAAAGTATTTTCTTGATGTCTGTGCCTTTAGCCCAGCTTTGGGATAAGATACAGCCCTCAACTCTCCTGAGGCCTAAGACTCTGGTACCATCTAGAATGAGACCAGCTGAACTGGCCAGAATAAGGCAAATGAACATACACCTAAATCCTTATCCTTTTTCTAAAGCCCCACACTGCTGGGAGAGGGAAGAAATAAGGGAGCTGGTCAAGCAGATCAATAGCTGTTTCTAGAGGATTTATTTTTTTTAATGTACAAGAATTCTTTTGAACCCTCTATGGCTCCAAGAAAAACCATTTGAAATGTCCCTGCTTAGGGGGCCAGAGGGTTAAGTGCCAGGGATAGAAGGCTAAATGCCAGGGGTGCTTGTTTCGGGGATTCTTGGGACCCAGGCTAACGACCTCCCTGCTGTGGGCTCAGGAATACCAGGCCCAGGCTCTGGTTGCCCTGAGAGATGCAGCCATTTTTACTTCTGATTGAAGGGCACCACCTTCTGGGATTTTCCCTTCTCTAGTGAAAACCAAAGTATAATAGTCCCAGGGAGCCAACAGGACATGTGCCCAAGAGTCTGGAGGGCACTGAAGGAGATAACAATGTGAGGTAGGGTGAGACCAATGCTTTATATCATTTAGAATTTGGGCCCTGCTGGTGGAAAAGAGATGCATTTTGTGAGCATGCATGGTAATTGCCCTTCATAAGGATGATCTCAAAAGGTCAAGGGATAGGCCTTGAATAGCCCTAATGTTCCTGAAACAGTCTATTGTATAGCTATTGTCTATACATGTAAAGGAACCCTTCTTGACCCTATTCATACTTTTTTTTTGTCTCTGGGGTTTCGCAAGTGAATAATTAACATACTACTTATCCCCAGAACCAAGTCATCTCCTTTAAGCTTCAGCAACAAAAATAGTTCAACATAATTTCTTGAGCTTTACTATGTGCCAGGTGGTATCATGCTAGAGATATAGAGATGAATAACACAGTCTGATTTTCAAAAGATTTTCTTCTTGCTGACCTTCAGGGATTTGGTAAAACAAAATCCGCGGCATCTATCCCCTTTTTGCATGTGACTGCATCATATCCTCTTCTTTCTTCTCCACCGTCTTTGAATTGTGCCTCATATGGTAACCTCCACTTTTCCCTTGAACTGATTTAGATGCTCTCTGGACTCTTAATATATCTGCCTCAGGAGCTGAGTGACCAGAATTAGACACTATATTTCATAGACGAATGTTATATCAGTGCATGCACAAGAGTAACACTACATTTCCTAACTTCCTTCACTTACTCATTTGCCATTTCTTTGGTACATCCATTGGTTGCTGAGTGCCTACTAAGTACCATGCACTGTGCTAGGTGCTCAAGGTGCAATGCTAAGTAAAATGACACTGTCCTCATGAGACCTATAGTGTGGGGTAGGTGTTGGGAGATTAAAGGTAAAGAATCTAGCAGTCACACAAATAAACATGTAATTACAAAACTAAGAAAAGAGCTATGAAAAAAAGTACAGAGTGTTATAAGCGCAGAAATGGGGGCCTTGATCTAGACTGGAAGCTTCAGGAAAGCATTCCCTGAAGAAATGAAATTTGACCCGATATCTGAAAGATTAGGAAAAATAGGTGAAGAGTAGGGAAAGAACATTCCAGGCAGAGTAAAGAGTGTGTGCAAAGGTCCTAAGGTGGAAGGAACCAGTGCACTCTTAAGGAACTGCAAGATGGCCAATCAGGCTGCAGAACAAAGAATGAGGTTGTGTGGGACAAGATGGAGAGTTAACCAGAGGCCAGACCATGCAGGACATTGCAGGCCCAGTAAGGATTTCCGTCTTTATCCTATAGCTCATGGAATGAAAGTCTTTATCGAAGAGCCAACAATGGCTCTTTATCCCAGATTACTAATGCTGCTTATATGTGTTTTGAAGAACAGTAACAATGGTCTGAACTGCTAGGAACTTCCCCAGTGTCCTGGCATGGTGTGGTTATGTCTAGCTGGCACTTGAGAGGCCCAAAACTGATGAGCCAGCCCCAGCCTGGCAGCCCTCACCAGTGTGGATGGAGGGGCAGGGTAGAGGGTGGGTGGAGTGCTTTGCCTGAGGTATCAGCTCTGCAGTGATGGTTGGAACAGCCCCAAGACTATGGCTCTTGTTCCTAGATAACTCTATCGTGTATACCCCCATTTAAATGGCCTACTCACCCCACCGCCCTTCTTACAGCAGCTGTGCTCCCCACCCAGTCTGGGAATGGTTCTTGGATAAGAACTCTAATACTGCCCAGAACCTGGAGTCTTGACCTATTGAGTTCAGGACTCTGTACTGTCTAGAATTATGTGTACTTAGATATCTTTGATATTTTTTCAGAAATAGAAATGGAAGCCATGGGAGAAGAGGGTCATAATGGTTGGACTCAGCCTTTCTGAAGCCCGCTTTTTCCTTCCAGTCCTCTTTGGAGAATGTGGTTTGGTGTAGTGACATCTACTGGCAATGTGAGGCAGGTAAGAAAAGAGCAGATGCCTACTCATCCTCAAGTAATTTCCACACTGGTGAGAAAGTCAGTCATTCTTAACCCCTGAGACTGGGTTGAGGTCAGTAACTTCAGTTGGTTAGAGCAAGACTAAGAAGTCCAAGGTGTAGACTGTGCTGGTTTGCCTTAAACAGAGAAAAAATTTTCCTAGTTATAGCTTGCATCCCTCAACTCCACCAGTTGATTCACATCTGGGTACAGTTAATCACTAGGGAGACTGGATAAACAGGTATAAATGACTGAGAGAGACCCGTGCCCAGACCCCCCATTCCTGGGAAAGCATCTCCCAACAAATAAAATGACCCACAGTTTACAAATCGCAGAATCATTTTTTGTCCTCCTGAAGTTGACTGGCTTGGGAATTTTTTTTTTCTGGGACTCAGTTTCTCCAGGGAGAAAATAAGTGTCTACAGAACCATCTTCCAGGTTTCTATAGTGGGCAACAGTGACTAAAGCTTTTAAAATGACTCCTCAACTCTTGCTGAGGTCAGACATAACCTGCCTCCTCATGTATCACACACGTCGCCTACACATTCTGTTCACAGTCTCATTCTCTTTCTCAATACCATGCATACTTGACAGAGTTTACCACTACAGGTAGCTGAAAAGCCAGAGCAAAAGTGAGGAGAAAATACTAGAGAAATAATCATGAAGCAAATGTTCTGCCTTCTTAAGAACATTGACTCTGTAACTGAACATGGCTCAGAGTATCTATCACTCAAACTTAAAAGAAAATCATTTAGACCCCCAAGGAGAGAAATGAACAATGAACAGGATTTCATGGAAGAGGAAACAGAACTGATAAATACACACACGTAAGATTGAAGTATATTTTAAATAGAAACAAAATCAAAAGCCCATTCAAGTTTCAGTTTTCATTTCTGGTAAAATTGCAAGATTTTATTAAGTGGTAATAGTCAGTTCTGGGGACAATGTCTTAAAATTGGCACCCTTACACGATAATAGTGACAATGCTAGTGTAGCATTGTGGGCAAGTCTTTGGGGAAAGAAAGAAAGCAATATATATAAGAGGTAGACATAAAAGTAAGAGAGACTTGTGCACTCACTGCACTATTTGACATAAAAGACCCTAAAAAACTCCACATAGGGGAATGAGAGCACATTATATCATAGTACCACAAGGTAATATCACACAGTGATTACATTACAATTATGAAGACTATTAGAGAAACAACACTTGGAAATGTTGAAATGTGTAAAAAATATAAAATTTCATGTAAACAATGAATGCCTATATAAAAACATAACCATGTAATGAAACCATATGCATGTGGAGAAAAATTGGAAGGATATGTGTGTGTGTGTGTGTGTGTGTGTGTGAAACTTTGTGGCAGAAGCAAGATTAAGAATTTATTTCCTTAAAATTTTATTTAGTGCTATTACATTGGGTTAGTAATTTTTGAAAAAGTGGAGGGGGTTGGGGCGGGTGAAAGTCATACTCCCCCAACTTCCTCCTATGCATTCTTTGTCCTATATCATCAGTTCTAGGAGGCGAAGGGCCACATCTATTAATTCACAGTGTACACTCAGCTCCCAGACCAATGCTCAGAACTTAAACGGTGCTCAATAAATATTTGTTGAAAATGCTTGAGTCTAAAAAGTCTCAACCCATGATGACTGGGTTCATTCCATCCTGGAGAATTAAGAGGAATTTAGTTTTGCTGGAATTAAAAAATGTAGGCCCATCCACAATGGCAATTCCCTGATCTTCTTGATAAGTGAATTTGGGCATGGAGAACCCAGGGAGAGACAGTCTGTTAAAACAAACCCAATTACCACTCAGGAACATATGTTGCCCTGAGGCCTCTGCTGCCATAACAACATCATGTAACTATAACTACAGCCCTGGAGGGCTTTGGCCCTGTCAAATATGGAAAAAGATGTCTTCATCATGCCACGGCTTTGTGCTCAGATTGACTTCCCAAGGGAGCTTGGATCAGGGAAGGAAGGCAGAAGTGGAGGAAGGGAGGAGATGAAGGGCAAGACTAGAACTGCTACTGAATCAGGATCAGAGCAATTTTTTTTTTTTTTTAGTAATTTTCAAAATGCAGTTATTTGACTGTTTAGTTTTGGTGGTTATTTATAACTCCAGCTGCAGAGGCAGGGGAGCTGAGTCTGAGCCTGCTGGGATCTGTCCAACACCTTCCCCCCAGGGTGGGCTGGGGTGGTGGTGGATAAGGGTGATACAAGAACAAAATGAACAAGTGGCCAAGAAGGTAAGAGAATTCCAGTCAATATCCAGGAAGAGTAAATAAAGGACCATTAGTGACCATGCTGACTATTTTTACAGCATCACAAATGAAAAGATTTTATATGAATCATGGTCACATCAGCAACCTCTGAGATTCTCCCAAAGGGATTAAGACTAGGCCAGTACTTATACTCAGAAGTTATGAAATTGCCCTGGCTACACTAGCATTGTCTTAAAAAGGTCAAGCCATGCTTGTTCACCTTACAGGACAGATATCTGCCCACAGAAGAAACTGTTGCTCCTAACCCCTCCTAGGCATGTCACTGGTCGAAAAACAGGCTTTGAAGAGATGATGGCTGGTTTCGTGCAAGCTTTCCTAACTGAGCCAGCACCTGGCAGTGGCCACCCCATTTACTGAGTCCTTATGGATGCCAGGCAGAAAGGGAGAAGCTGGAGACAGTGTGGCCAGCCAGGCAAGGTTTCCGGCCTCCAGGAGCTCTGAGGCCTTTGAAGCAAATGATGAACAACTACACTTTGTATTCGAAATGTGGTACCTATCGTTTTATTGGCAAAGGGAGCATTTAAAAAGAAATTGAGGGATCTTTTAGGGAGTTCACAAATGTAACTGAGGAGACAAGATACAGTTACAAAAAAGGAAATTCATAAGGATATACACTAAAGACTGAGTCCACTACCCCTGCCCTGTTCAGTTCTTCCTCAACTCTGGGCAAGGTTATTGCAGCAGCGTTGTAACCGGTATCCCTGCCACACTGTTCAGTACCCCTCACAGCTTCTGGAAAGAGACTTTTAAAGTACAAGTCTGATCGTGAGACTCCTCTGCTTAAAGTCCTTCAGGGTTCCCCATTGCCTCCAGTGCAAGCTCCTTAGCAGGGCATTCAAGGCTCTGCATTAACTGGTTCCCTAAACCATTCCTGCCTCTTCTTTTGGCAACCACCCCAACTCTACCAGGCCATTAGTCACCCCACCCCCCACATGCAATGCTGCTCCACACCTCTGCACATGCTGTTCCCTTTGCATGGAAAGCCCCTGTTCTTCTTGTCCACTGGCAAACTTATTTGCCCTATGAAATTCCACTATTATTTCACCTCTTCTATAAATTCTTTCCTAAACCCTCCAGACAAAACACTCCACTTCCTCCTCTGTACCACTTCTGAACCTTGCTCATCTTTCTGTTTCCCCATTAAAACTCCACAGTGTTTTAGAAGAATGAGCATACTGGTCTGGGGAAACACTGTGTTGCATCCACATTGACATGACTCAATGCCTGTATATAATCATTCTGTGTCTCTTGAGCTGAAGTGAGATTGAACAGACAAAAGCAAACAACCACTGAGACCGTATAAAGATACAGTCACAAACATTAAGATGTTATAGCCGACTAGGGTGACTGGAATTATATCAATAACAATGCCGTTTACTGAGCACTTGTCTCTATCAGGAACCGTGTTAATAATGATCTCTTTTAATCCTTCCTTACAACAACCCTGTGAGGTGGCGATTAGTGTCTCCACTTCACGGATGAGAAAACTGAGGCACAGATAAATTTAAAAACTTGTTCAAGAGCAATGCAGAAAGAAAGTGGCAGAGTTGAAATTCAAATCTGGTTCTGACATCAAAGCCCTGTACTGGACACCAGTAAAGCTGATGAATAAAATAAATATGAGTTATATGTTCCTATTATGTGTTTGAACAGCTACCAAATTGTATAAGGAAAAGTGTAAATATAGAAGAGTAAAATAACATATCACTATGCCTTACTACCTAAGATAGAACAAATTTAGACTTTCTGAAGAAAATAAATTTTAAAGGAGGTTGGGAGATGTATTAAGGCAGGAAGAATGGCAGAGCTACCTATTTGAAGTCTGGCAGATGAGGGAGGGCAGAAGGGCAATGGTCAAAGGCATTGAAACCAACATCAGTTCCCACTTCAAGAATTCTGTCATGACAAAAATGACACTCAAAGTAAAGATTATGTTTGGTTCAAAAAAAGAAAGGAAGTGTTAGCTGCAGTGTTTGACAAACCAGTGTAAGAGATTAACAAATGTTGAGCATTTGTAATGCTGGTATTTGTATGATGATCAATGGTTGTCAGGATAAGATCTTATTCTAAAATCCTAATTTCACCATCTTTGAGTGCTATAATTCAGAGACTGAAACAGTAAACACATTCTGATCCATTCTGAGCAAGTATTTGCTGTGGGTAAAGCATGGTCTGAGCACCATTAAGGATATGAAAGAATTGAGATATGCTCTTAAGAGCTCCTTTCCACTAGTCGGGGAGCCAGACATCCAAGAATGACCTCAAGAACACACCAGTAAGTGAAAAATAACAGTAATAGTGTGAAATTAAATGCTTAAGTGTTGGGAGGATATGCAAAGAAGAAACTCGAGCCCACTTCTAATAAGTTCTTATGTGCAGTTCAACCTAAGTAGGTTATTCAAAGGTATTTATATTAAACACTAAAAGCTAAATACTAAAAGCTGCCTGTGTTAATACCGGCCCAGGTTATCCCCAAGGAGAGCGCAGGCTAAGTGGAACTTTAACTCTTTAGAGCCTCCGTTTAGCACATCTATCAGATGTTTACTTTCCATTGCTTTGTTCTTTAGCTCTGCGCCTGGGGGAAATCTCCACCTTAGTTGGCCTTAGGTGAAACTGGGGCCCAGGATCCTAACTTAATGACTGAGCTTGCCTGGATTCCTCAGAGTCGCTCTTGGCCAAGATCTGGTCCTCCCAAGACTTTTTCTCTAAGGAGTTTAAATCCTCAACGCCTACTCTCCACTTCCCAATCTTTTTTTATGGCTCTTCTTCCAGCCTTATATCCTAACCAACTTCTTCCTAGGCCCCCTCGAAGATGGCCCTATTATTCTTTAAATAGCCATGACTTTTTTTTTTTTTTTTTTTTTTTTAGCTCCAGCTTCACTGAAAAAATTCTTTCTTCTTCGTCCCTCCCCCAACTCCTGGCTCAAGCATCGGGATTTCCAGAGGTCCCTTGAGCTAAATGGGATTCATTTGCTTCTTCGAATCTGATGCAGCACCTCACCCACCCCACACCTCCCGCGGGCCACCCAAGGCTCTCAAACCTGTAGGAATAGGGGAAGGAGTTGGGCGCTCACCACAGAGCTAAATTGGGAATTCTTTGGAGCTACAGCTTCTGGAGAATGGTCTGCCTTCTTCCGCGACGTGAACGACTAACTTACTTGCTCTTCGCTACGGGCAAGGACAATGTCTCCTCTACCAAACAAGAAACTTCCTGACGATATACGCTACCCTTTTGTTCCCTTTAAAAGTCCCCATTCGCACCGTGAGACACAGGATGGCCATAAAAATAGCTTATTGTACAAAGTATCCCTTCTCAACTTTGAGTTTATATGACAAACGGAAACGTCTCTTAGCCAATTAGGCAACAAAGGGGTTAAATTTCCACAACCTGATGAATTCTGGGGGTTTTCTCTCTCGACTTCAGAAATTAAAACAACCGGGAAGGGAAATTTTGCCCAAGGTAAAGATGAGAACCTTTAACGTCAACTGTCAGACTTCTGCCCCAAACAATAATGGTTACCCGCGCCTACATAGGGTGCCATTCCCCCTAACTAAAAATGGCTGGTCCCCGTTTCTACTTTGTGCCCGACTCCAAAATGGCGCTGACTAGCTTCACTAGAAGAAGCGAACTTCCCAGCACCCCATCTGACTCGTAACGTCAGATGACGCGAGCCCTAGCCGGAAGTGAAGGAAAAAGCGCCTCAGCCCGCGGCGCCTGCGCAGAAGGCTCTAGACGCTGTGAAGCAGGAGGCACTTGAGATCGTCCGCAGGATTGGGACCGCTACAGAGGCCGCCACGGAGCCCTCCGGAGCCACCGTTCCTGCTGCTGCTGCCGGCGCCCGAATCGGAACCGTCGGGCCGCAGCCGCCGGCAATGCCGCGAAGGAAGGTGAGAGGAACGGGACAGGAGGGATGGCGGGTTTCTAAGGCCAGTCGATTCAGCAACGTGACGCAGTTGGCCACGCCTCACAGTCCCTGGGTTCTAACTTCCCGCTGCCCGGAACCTAGCTCGACAACCCTCTCTTCTGTCCTTACCCCACAGAAAATGTGGGCCCGACCCTGGCCTCTCGGCCTATGCTTGCAACTATTCCCGCCCTCTGCTTGCCTGGCTCGGAGGCGTTCTTCTTGTTAATTGGTCGCTGAAACATTTAGCAGCATATTGATTGGCTGGTGACACCGCCCATTTGGACCCAACGGTCACCTCCCCGCGTGCGGGGGCGGTGTCTGGGCCTGACCCTACCGCTCTCGGACTGGCTGTAGGAAACGGTCCCTCC
The DNA here is from genome assembly GCA_003508835.1 of Eonycteris spelaea. Classification (NCBI taxonomy): domain Eukaryota; kingdom Metazoa; phylum Chordata; class Mammalia; order Chiroptera; family Pteropodidae; genus Eonycteris; species Eonycteris spelaea. The sequence goes on from PUFA01000129.1 coordinate 2,206,814, forward strand.
TCTCTTGATTGGCTGGGCTTGGCAGTCTGTCCTGTGGGGGCGCGGTTTGGTGGGACCACGATTGGGTGGCACGAGTCCCGCCCTCCCGGCTGGCAATGCTGATAGGTGAGGAGGCGGGATTTTGGAGCATCCTTTCTTACCGGGCGGGGGCACAACAAAGCAGAAAGACTGGGGGATAGAGAACCAGCGCCCCCTCCCAAGGACTCACACTCTAGGCTATTGCATCTAAGCCGTAATTTTCCCTATTTGCTTAGTTAGCGCCTAGAAAAATGCAGTTAATAAAATAAAAACTTTATAAAATTAGATGAGACTTAATGAGATCACTTTGGGACACCCCCATTCCTTCTCTTTGCAGCTGAACAAACAGGCCCAATGGAGTGCCCCAGCCACTCAGTTAGGCAATGGCAGAGGCAGCACTACAGAACAAATCTAATTCAACAAATGTTTATTGATTACTTGCTATATTCTGATTCCTGGGGATTCCGAAATTAATTAGATCCTTGGCTTAAGGAAATCACAGTCTGATGGGGAAAACAGACATATAAATAACTAGAAGAAGCTAATAAATTCTCTACTTAGACGTATTTATGCAAAGCATTATGGGAGGAAATGAGGGAGTAAGGAAATCTGCTCTGGAGTAAGATGTGAAGTTGGTGAAATACAGAGAGAAGAGCTGAGTTCCAGGGTCAAGACAGGGGAATGGTCAGAGATGATCAGGAATTCAAATATCTGGGTAATTGACTAAATGACCTTTAAACCACCCTTGCTCCTTCATCCTATTGATTTTCTGTGACTCTTTCTCGAGCCTCTGCTCGTTGTGGGCAGATTACCCTTGAACTATTTGGAAAGCTGGGTGTTATTCTTGCTCATTTCTGTGGAAATATTTCTCTTCACAAAGGCTTTCAAATAAAATATTTACACTTTTTAATGTCTCCTAAAATGACCTACAATTGGTAGGTGGTGTTTATGTTAAGGCTCAACAAATGTGAGAATAGTGTTGGTGCCTTGGAATAGGTCCACAGTCCTCCGAATACAAAGAGCTCTTGAAAATGAGCTCTTTGTATTTGTGGCAAAACCTGTCCTAAACTGTCCTGAGGCCACGTATAGCTTTTGTGTGTCTCCTTTAGTGTGATTGTTTACATATTTTGGTGCAGAAATATAAATGTTTGATTCTAGGGTGTTATTTTCCATGATATGTGCAAAGATTCCCTTTCCAAAAATCTAAAAAACTGAATTCTAAACACAACTGGTCCTAAGGGTTTTGAATAAAAAATAGGGAGCTTGTAGTTTGAAGCTTTGTATTATTTTTTTAAAGCACATATTCTTCCCTTTCTGGTTTAGTGAAGGTTATAGTGTTAATGTTCAATTGATAAAAGTTATCCTTATGGCCAGTCATTCCTCAGGAGGCTAATAATTGACAAATAATTATTTATTGAAAAGAATAATTTTAAAAACTCCCGTGTTTCTGAATACCCACAAGTCTTTGTGTGCAAGCTGCCTTTTTCTTTTTTTTTTTTAAAGCACTTTTAGTGTTCATTAGTGTTCATGTGGAGAAATTGAAAGGTAGAAGAGTTTTACTCTTTTCTGCTTAAGTTCTTTTGGGATCAGAATTGTGGACCATGATATTTTGAATTAGTGTTTGACTTTTTAAAATATGATAGCTGTTCATGGAAATTTTAATAAAAGCTACCCTGAAATTAAATGGAGTTTAGCACTAACATTTTTCTCACTACCTTGGACTTTCTCTAAGTGCAGAGTTATGTCAGTCAGACCTTTTTGAGTTGAATGCTTTTAATTCTTGTTTGTAATACTGACCTTCAAATGGGCTTGTTTGAGAATTAATCTTAATATAGCAAGAATTAATTCTCCTTCATTTAATTAATAAAGGTACATTATTTATAGGCTGTTCTATTTAAATGCTCTAAATCAAGAGAAGTTGGAATCCTTTCTTAGATTTGAACTTGGTGGTTTCAGCATCATGGTTCATCGTTTAATTTCTAGTGTTAATACAAATTCACAGAATAAATGCTGCTGTGCTAATGTCTGGATCTATGGTATTACAGAGGAATGCAGGCAGTAGTTCAGATGGAACCGAAGATTCCGATTTTTCTACAGATCTCGAGCACACAGACAGTTCAGAGAGTGATGGCACATCACGGCGATCTGCCCGAGTCACCCGTTCCCTCCGTTCCTCAGCCCGGCTGAGCCAGAGTTCCCAAGGTAAAAGGCTTCATCTTCCTGACCACGCCTCACAACTGACTGACTGATCATCATATTACTGTGCTAGTTAATGTAGAAACTGATCCCTTTGTTTTAGATGACACAGAATCCGGTGAAATACAGAGTAAATGACTACAGAAGTTGTCAAGTTATTTAAAATGGTTCTGTTGGGGGTGCTGTCCAATTTGTAGATCCAAAGGAACTATGTCTGGTATAATGCATATATGACACATGTATATTTTGAGTCATTTAATCTTTTTTAGTTCTATTTTCACCTTTGTTAGAATGATTTAAACTTAGGGACATAAAATAGTCTCTTGAACTTGTTTTTGGAGGGGACCCAAAACTTCTAAAACCATATTTATTTCCATCTTATAGTCAGATACACAATTAATAGATAGAAATAGTTAATTCAGTTATTAATTGTAAATATCCATCTGGGCTTAGATTTGGAGGGTACCCTGACTCCTCCTGGGTCTGCTCTGGGATTCCCTGGGGCGGAAAGAAGGTTGCAGTTAATCAGAAAGCTGATGATCAGCAGGTGGTAATAGATTAAGGGGGAAACATGTAATATACTCCTAACACTTAAATATTGCTGATTTGGTTACTGCTGTGTGAGCGTGTTACAAAGTGAGAGAAAAACATCAGTTTTTCAAGGAAAAAAGTGGGAATATTCTCTTTCAATAACTGTTCCTAACTTTATGTTTGAATTTAACATTTTAACCGAAGAATAGCTGTTGTCTCTTGATTTCTTAATTTTTAAGTTTTATTTTTAGCACAATAGAAATATTGATAAATGACTACTATTATTCAGGTGCTATGCTAATCTTTGTAATTTATGGTGGTAAGGGCTCTGAGAGATGTTTGCATGGAGTACTACGGAAACCTAGAGATGGGGCAGCCAAATGAGGGTAGGACTAGATTTCTCAGATAGAAATCTTAAAGGATCTAGTATGAATTTACAAGTTGAAAGATGGGACAGTGTTGTTATAGGCAGAAGGAACAATATATTCAAAGGAAGTGGCATTATGTTTTTAGAAAGCCATGCCCTGAACACCTAAAAGTTTTAAATATTCAAAACAGCTAGGAAATACATGAGCTCTGGGTCTCTTTTTAGTTATTATACTTCATGACTACAGATTTACAGCTCCTGGGGACACCATTCACAGTGTAGTCTATGTACAGTAGCCCTTTCTAAAGCAAAATACAGATTACATTGTAAATGGAGCCCCTAATGTGTGCAAACTGATAACCTAGCTGTGTACTTTTACACAAAAGTTTGAGAGTTTGTTTTCTCCTTGTGTAAAATGCTTTAATTTCAACTTTAAATTTATTTATTTATTTTTTTTAAGCACCATCAGCATGGAGATGTAGAAAGGCTGCCAGGTGCTTTAGAATGTTTTACTATCCAAGAGAATTTTAGAAGCTGTTTTCTTGCCTTACCCTTTATGAGTCTATTATTATTTTGCTTCAGGGTATCAGAGAAGGTAATAAGGAAGGAAAAGAGATATCCCTAAGGAAATATTTGTATATCGTTCTACCTTTAGTAATAGAATATCTGTTTTATGATGTGTTAAAGTAATGGAAGGAAGCAAAGATGCACCTAGTATTTATAAAGTATTAGACCTGTATACCAGGCGTCATGTTAAGTGTTTTACATGTGTTATCTCACTTATTCCTCACAACAAACACAAGTAACATGCTATTACTATCTTCCCGTTTCTATAGATCATGGAATAGGCTTGGAGAGATTAACTTGTTTAAGATGCTACAGCTAGTTGGTATGGTGGAGTGGAATTGAATCATGTTCAACCTTGATTCCAGAACATAAACTATGTTCTGTAATATATTGTATCTATATATCTAATCTAGGCTCTTTTGCTTATATTTCATTTCATAAAAGAGGTATTTTAAAGATTTGTTGGATTTTTGTGAAGTCAGGATGGCCTACATACTATAAATCATATGGGTGGGAAATAAAACTGATTTACTTTAAAAAAAAAATTATTATCTTTTAAACTTGGGAACAGATTCCAGTCCTGTTCGAAATTTACAGTCTTTTGGCACTGAGGAGCCTGCTTATTCTACCAGGAGAGTGACCCGAAGCCAGCAGCAGCCTACCCCAGTGACTCCGAAAAAATACCCCCTTCGGCAGACTCGTTCGTCTGGCTCAGAAACTGAGCAAGTGGTTGACTTTTCAGATAGAGGTGAGTGATATGATCTGATTCGGACCCATTACAGAGAGGGTCTGGTAAATTTCCCCTTAAGGAAGGCTTGAGGCCATTGCAGTTAGATGTCTAACATTGACAACATTTCAGATAGGTGAATGCTGCTTGCCTGACTCCTTTCTTAGATCTTGCTGATGACAGTTGGTATTAGAGTATTCCAGAGATTCAGAGTAGCTGGATATATTAGATTAGATCTGCAGTGGGCAAAAGGGTGTGTGTACGTCTTATCCACAGATCAAGAAGGCTTGGACTAGATTTTTTTCAGCCATGCTCATTAGTACAGTTACCTCTGAATTTCTGAGAAGAGGCATCCTTCAGTGATGGGGAATGGTAAACAATTGAGATTGTAATTCACCAGCTCAAATCAGAGGTTTTTGAGCAGAGGTTACAGACTGGTAAGCTTCTAGCCTACAAATGTGGTCGGTTGGTTTGCTTGCAGATTACTTTCATTAAAACATTTTTGTTGCGAATATTTGAAAATACAGAGATTTCATATAAAAAACTAGTTTCTTTTAAAAAAGAGAAAGTTCTGGGAACATTAGGTAGCCATTTACCCACAGTAATAATTGGTTGGAACTGTCCCTTGAGGTGGACAATCAGCTCTCTGTTTGGCCTTCTCAGCCTCTGTAGGCATTTGGTTTGCAAGCCATGGTTTCGAGTCTGTAATTGTTAGATTCCCAATAGCTAACTCAGAAGTCAAGTCTGTTTATACTCTCACACCAAGCCTGACCATTTTCATTTGTCTTCCATCTTCAATCTCCTGGAAAGAGAGTGGGATGGTGATGTTTTTAAAAATTTATTTCTATTCCATTTTGATTACCCTTGAGTGGGGGCTTTGGAGAAACAGGTAAGAGAAATGTATTGGGTAAAACCCAAATTTAATTTTAGTCAGAATTTAAAGTTGCCCAAAATAGTGTTCGATTCTCTTCATTTTATATTTAGCCTTGTAGTAGATAAATGACAAAAAGTTACTAGTTAAATCATAGAAAGAGGATCTGGGAAGCCCATAAACTCTTCTGAATAGTAAACTTCTAAATAAATGAACCCCATTTACGAGTTCTACCAATTTTATTTTAGAAACTAAAAATACAGCTGATCATGATGAGTCTCCCCCTCGAACTCCAACTGGAAATGCACCTTCTTCTGAGTCTGATATAGACATCTCCAGCCCCAATGTGTCTCACGATGAGAGCATTGCCAAGGACATGTCCCTGAAGGACTCAGGCAGTGATCTTTCTCATCGCCCCAAGCGCCGTCGCTTCCATGAAAGCTACAATTTTAACATGAAGTGTCCTACACCAGGCTGTAACTCTCTAGGTGAGTGTGCCCCAGCTTTATGAGACCTTGTGTTCTGTGGTTCTCTCTCCCTCTGGAATTATGATCACCCAGAAATATTTATAGTGTTCTGTTGTGACTCACCTTCTTAGGCTCTTCAGTGATCACATGGTAACAGTGAATGACCCACATGAATAAAAGCATTTCTGCTGCTTGGCCTATTGTCTATAATAATAGATCTGGTTGCAAGGAAATTAACTGTGATGCACTATTTAGTTTATTCAGAGCTTTTCCCAGTGAAAAATTCTCTCCTTTTTCCAGCAAAAATGAAAGAAGATCAGTTATCTTCAAATATCTCATTGTATGGTGCATAGTTCAAGCTTACTGAAGATTAATAGAGTGTAAGATAGTGCAGAAAGTAGTTGTATGGCCGTAACTGTTAAGGAAATGAGAAAAACAGGACATACTTATCAAGAGACAGTGAAGCTAAAAGAGTATAGGTGAGACCCTGGGCCTTGTGCGACTTCAGTAGTTTTAGGTCTTGTGACTTTGTGTACTTAGTAAGTAAACTAGGTAAATATTTCTTCTCAGATAAATGAGTGTTTCATTATTTTCTTATGATAAACTTTTACCCCTGAGGGATTTTTATAATGGCTAAACCTTATTTGTGCTCCCTAGGTGAGCGTAGGTGCATATGTTGGACTTAAGCTATCTAGAGTTAGTTGGAAGGTGCTGACTGAGAGATAAGGAGCCTTTCACTACTTGGTCTACATCTCAATTTAGCCTTTGAATGTGGTCACAGGTTCAGAAAAAAGGTAAAACAGTATATTGATGCTTTGCAGTGCATTTTCCCTAGTATTTTATTAATTTGGATCCTTTCCTGGTCTTAGTGACAGTTTCTCAAATTCAGTCCATCAAAATGCATAACATAGAGTACAAGTTTTCTGAATGCCATACTAATTAGCACTCAAGATAACTTGTTTCAGGCCTAAGTCAATTTCCTTGTGATAAGTAATGAAAAACTAAGAATAGACATATAAATGCTAGTACAAGAGATAGCTAATGTGCTAAGAAGGTAAGGGGATTCACCTGCCCCGCATCAAGGAAAGGAACTTTCCTCACCTCTGCTAGTCACTATCCCTAAATTGTTACTTTTATTTTCTGTACTATGTTTAATCATTCATTAATAAATGCTTATTGAATGTTTGCCATGTGCCGGATACTTTTTTAAGTTCAGGTGGTTATAGTTGTGAACATGTCAAAAGTCCCTATCCTCATGAAGCTTATAGTCTTAACTGAGGAAGACAAACCAGGTTGGTACATCAAATAGTGATATACACTATGAAGGAAAATCAAGGGAATATAGAGATGGTAGGATGTTATGACTGTGCATGCATGCATACACTAACACACATGTAGTGTGTTACTCTGATACACTCTGATACAGTGACATTTGAACAGAAACCTGAAAGAAGTAACTTGAGTATCTAGGGGATAAGACGTAAACATTATGGGTAGGAGGGAATAGCAAGTACAACGTGTCTGGGACAGGAGAATGCTTAAGCATTTTGAGGCACGCTTCAGGGCCAATATGTCTGTGGCAAAGTGACCAGAATGGAGAGGAGACGAGATCAGAAGAAGGGGCCTGATTGTGTGTTATTTATGCCCAGGACTTAGCCCCCTTAATGAGGTAGACCAGAGGGTAAGTATGAATCTGTTGCATCGCAGGAAAGTTTACTTGGACTTTTGGTTTTAACGTACTGGCAAAGTTGGTAAAGTGCGATTCTGAGCATCCAAAATGATTCTTGATCCCATTCCACTCTTTATCTTGGGTAGAACAATTTATTAACTTAAAAAATATAATTTTGGTATAAAACTGTTATGTGCTTGTGAATAATTAAAATTTTATAGGAGAGCTTGAAGTATATAAGTTTCTCTAGATCTATAAGCACACATGTATATGCACATCTATTTTTTTTGTTATTATTCATAAAAAAAATAAACAGTGGTTGGTTTGACATCTTGGCTCTTTTACATTATTAGCACTTAGAGATCCATCCTCTAAAGGATACTGAGAATTCCATTGTATTGATAATTCATGAATTATTTAAATTGTCCCATATCGATTGACATTTAGACTGTTTCTCATTCTTAGCTATTTTGAACCATACTGTAATGGATGCCTTGTATGCACATATTTTGGTGACTTTTTAGATAAATTCATAGCAGTGGAATTTGATTATAGAAGCCTAAATCGTTGGGTCAATAGAGCATCTATCATTTTTTAAACTTTCAGTATAGATAACATTAGATCAGTTTTAGTTTACATATTATAAAATAAAACGTGATTTGAATAATTTACTCAAGTTATAGATGCCTAATAGTTAAAAAAGGTTGCTGTAGCAGTGACATTTTACATTTTTTACATGCTGTTTGATCATTGAGGGTAGTTTTTTGTGTCCAAGATAAATTGGATTTCTAAAATTATATTTTAAATAATATAGTCCCAGAGAAATGGTAGCCTGTATATCATATATTAATTCCCCTCCCCCCCAAACTTGGACTGTTTTTGCCCTTTAAAGCTTACTCTATCAATCATGTATAATTTTTTAAATCTCAGTGTCTCCTTTACCCTGAATTAAATGTCTTTATTTTGTGAAAGAAAGGCGAAGATATTTGTAGACTTGCAGTTTAGCTTAGCCAACTTATTTTTTTATCTCATTAGCATTATCAAAATATGTGTACTTATATTATAGAAAAGGTCATTTTCTTCATTTTTCATAAAGTTTCTGTTGATTATTGAAAGTTCAATTCAGATTGTATAGGATTGCATTAAAGAAAGGAAAACATACTTGTTGTATTTATGACTTGATCAATTTAACATAGGAAAGTTAAATTCCACAAAAGAGAATATTTCAGCTTGTAATTTTGTGCCTTTATTATAAATGTATAGCTTTATGACATTTTGGAATTTGAGAAATACATCATCAGAACAGAGGAAACTATAGTTTATATTGAACATACATAAGTTGCCAGATCCAGTCTGTGGAAGAAAAAAAATTGATTGTGGGTGCGAGTTATGGCCCTAACTGCACTTACCTTTAATGGACTCAATCTGTCTGATTCAATCTGTTTGATCAGACATATATATTTGATAAAAATGATAGAGCAAAAAAATACATGTTTGTTGTGAGAGATACCACTTTCTAAACTTAAATCTTCTATCTTGACGTTAAGTTTTCCCCTTCTTTACCAGGACACCTTACGGGAAAACATGAGAGACATTTCTCCATCTCAGGATGTCCGCTATATCATAACCTCTCAGCTGATGAATGCAAGGTAATTGTGTTGTCATTTATTCAATGTGTATTTATCGAGTGCTTACCATTTGTCAGTCACTTGCTAAACAGTGGGGATCCAGTTTGAACAGTAGGCAAGGTCCTTGCTCTTAAATTCTAGTAGAGGAAACATCATAAAAAAACTTAAAAATAATTAGGCAGATAAAACAATTATATAATGAGTGCTTTGAAAGCAGTTAAGGAGATTATTTATGGAATATTTAGAACATCACCCTTAGCGCATTATTTTTCATTGGAAATTAACTTCAAAGACTGCTAGGGGCCTTTCCACTAAGGACTAATTTGCATCAGTATGTGGTCTTAATATTTATGCATTAGGTTCTCTTTTAAATCTATGAAGACATTTTACTTTTAAAAAGTTTTTCATGATTCTTTTTCTCTGTCTACTTCTATGAAATACTTTTTCTTTTTTCTTACTCTCAATCACACTGTGGGGAAGCAAGAGTTGAAAATGTTATTAATTAAATGAATTGCTTAGGTAGTGTTTGGACAAGTTATCCAAGCTGGTTAGACCAAAGTATTAATTATTTTTGTGGTTGTTATTTTACTAATAAGGCGAGGGTCACAGGTTTATTTCTGTCTGAGGCAGTTTCATTCTGAGAAAAATTAGATTCCCTAGCTAACATTACTTCTCTCTGACTCAGGAATTTGTTCTCTTATTTACAAGTCGACCACAGGATAAACTGTTTCTTTATGTTTAATCTTTCAGCAAAGTACTGTACTTTCCATGCTTATATGGCTTTAAGATTGAGGACATTTACTCTTATTTTCTTCATCCCAAATCTCTTGTATAAGAAGGCTGTTACTTCTGCTCTGTGTAAGAGTAAGTAGTAGGTCTTCCCATTATCTTCCTATCAGTCTGAGATCTGATCAAAACAGGAACAGCTTTGCTAACATCTGTATCAAAGCTGATAAGGTGTTAGGATCTTCTTTCTCTGAAATAGCTGTAATCTCTGTTTTCTAAGAGTTGTCCTCTACCACTTGTCTTTAAATGGAACTATCCAATACTGTCAATGGTTTTACATAAAAGTCTTCCTAAGGTAAACCTTTTAAAATTGTTGGCTTTTAGCAATATGAACATGTTACATAAGCAATTTATTTTTAAAGAAGAAAAAAGAAAAATTTCAGTTTGGGGAAGAAAATTCTGAAAAAAGCAAAGCACTTTTTGAATTTTTTGTTCTTGTATGCTCTCTTCTTTACAAGCGGAATCAGGTTCAGCATTATCCATCTTTACTACTGGAACATGAGCTTGGAGGATCAGGAGAATTTCTGAAAGATACATTTTTAAATTATATTTAAAATCCCAAATGGAAAGATTAGACTAATCCTCCATATTTATTAAAAGCTCTAGAGTATTTAAGTACATGCATATACATGATCACGCTGACTTCCCCAGTAAACTATTGCTATCAATAATATGAACATTTTTATTCAGTCTTAGATTTCGGTGACTTCATGTGCCAAGCACTGTTACAGGTATCCAAGGATTCTGTAAATGAGAAAAAGCTACTTCATTCAGGGAGTTTATGTTCTCACGGAGGGAGGCAATATCAACATGTAAATTAAGTAAGAATTCTATATAGTGATAAATGTTCTGAGGAACAAAAAGACTAAAGATACAGAATGACTTTTTTGGAAATAACGGGGGTATAGCACTGCTTTTGCTTGGGTTATTAAGGAAGACTTTCCAGACGCATTGGCATTTGATCTGAGTCATGGCTGACAACAAAGAAGCAGTTGTGTCAAGACTGAGGAGAACTCTAAGTAGAAGGATGAGCAAGTACAAAGGCTATGAGGTGGGGATAAACTTTGAGTACTATTGGGTTTGAGGGAAAGTTGGCCAGTGTGGCTGATTGATGATGAGAAATGAGGAAGCAGGATCCAGATCATGAAGGACCTGTAGGCCTTGGCACAAAGAGTATGTTTGCATTCTGAAGGCAGTGGGAAGCATCTGGAGGCTTTAGCAGAGGTATGATGTAATTTCATAAACCATTTTAAAAAATCAACTGGCTGATGTGTGGAGAATGAACTGAAGGGGACAAGAGTTCACTGAGGATAGAGTAGTTGGAAGGCTGTTCCAAAGATCAGGCAGTAGATAGTGGCCTGGACTAGTGGAGATGGTAAGAATTGGTTGGATTCAGGATATATTTTGGAGGGGAGCAGCCTAATAGACTTGCTGATAGATTCAATGTGAGGTATGAAAGAGAGAGAAGAATCAAGCACAGTGATCAAGTTTTGACCTGATCACTTGCTTGGAAAGTATTGTTCTTTATTATTGTAGGGAAGATTTTGAGGAGGAGTAAATCTCTGGGAGAATGTCAGTCTTTTCTTTTCACCATGCTGAGTTTTAATGTTGAAGTTGATTGAATAGGTAGGTGGATGAGTCCTCCCAAAAGATGAAACTATTGGAGAGCTGATGTGATTTGTGTAAGATCATGTAACTACAGAGTTGTTTCTCTATAGGTCTGACCTAACTGTTTAACATTCACTCTGTTCCTGTGCTTCCTCACACTGTTTCTTATTCACTGTACAGTGGAAAGAATACAGGCTCAGAGTCATCAGACTTAATTAAAATCTTAGCTTCACTATGATTTAGCTGCAGTTATTTCAGTTCTCTGATTCTCAGTCGATGGCTGAGAGAACAAAATGTAAAGTTCGTCTTATCTGTATCTTACAGATTTTATGATGATGTGAAGACCCTTTGAAAATGAAAGTACCACATCAATTCAGAGGATTTAATCTTATATTCTTATGCTTTAAGTGAACATAGCCTTAGAAGCAGGTGGATTTATTGACGTTGTTGATGGTTGCAGGTGAGAGCACAGAGCCGGGATAAGCAGATAGAAGAAAGGATGCTGTCCCACAGGCAAGATGACAACAACAGGCATTCAACCAGGCACCAGGTATGGGCCTTGTTAAAGCTCTGGCCGTTCAGTTTGATAGCCAAGTTTTGGATATCCTCTGCCCCATGACTGTCTTTAGGTATATCCATGTCTCTTATTTCCTATGGTATGTCTAAATAACTGGTCTTTAGTCAAACTCAGAATATTTGGTTTCCAAATAGTCAATTTTCATAAAACAAACACATCTCATAAATGAAGGAGTCATCTATCTATAATAATAATCATAATAGTAGCATAATGATAGTAGTAGTGAAAGATAATCATGATTATTTGAAAGATTGTACTTGCTGCTCTATTTCCTCATTTTGCATCTACTTTTTAACCCATTATAACTTAACTTTAAGCCCCTGTACTCTGCTGGCGTGTTTCCAAGGTCACCGGTGACTTTTCCTTAGCATCTGACATTTGTTGATTGCCATTTTTCTTCTCTCTTCCCTTGATGCTGCTTTGCCCTAATCCTTCTGCTTCTCTGAACATCCTACCTGTTGATTACATTTACTTCCTTAGTCTTCTCTGAATCCCTTTGGTCTTTACTCTTTGTTTTTCTGCCTTGAACTCTATACCTATCCCAAGAAGAAATTGTATTTATCTTTCAAGGCTTTGTGCAACTCTCAGCTATTGTAGAATTCTTCCCAAAACTTCTCATACCATTAACGAATTTCTTCTTCATGCCATTCCCATTGTAGTGTTCTCAGAATGTTAGTTTAGACCTTGTCATGTAGTAATATACAAAGCTCATCATATGGATGTCAGTTTTTGTGGTTAGATTATAGGTGGATAACAGAAGCATAGCAGTGAGGGAGAAGTTTGGCTTTGGAGTCAAACAGATCTGGATTTGAATACTGGGATTCTGTTACTCTTGGGCAGGTCAGCTAATTTTCCTAAACTTTATTTCTTTATTAATAAAAAGGAGCTAGTAATACCTACCTGGCAGGGTAATCAGCTGACTTATGTATATAAGGTACCTATCCTTAATGCTGGGTAGGTAACAAACATGGTATAAGTGGTACCTATACTTTTCTTTGTTGTCTGTCTTGGGTTCTATTCTTACTCAGTTTTTAAATTTTTATTTCTTTTTGTATCAGTACTTGGAAAACAGTAGCATTCAATAAATGCTTATTGAATTGAAATGATCTTTATTTTATTCCTATTGCTTTGGTGGAGATGTCCATCCTTAATTTATGTTCTGTTTGGGTTAATATTAAAATAATTACATTCCTGAACTCATATTAACTAACAGTAAGGGTAGTGGTCTAGGTGATGAGGGAACTCAATTTGGAATTTTTAAATTGCCGATAGTATGTACAGGGTGGCTGTCACACATCTCTGGCATTCCTTCCCCCTCATTGATTTTGTTGTTGTTGTTATTACTGTCATCTTGAAACTAATTACATAATGAATTTTCCAGCTAGCTTCTTACTTTTCTCCTTTACCTTTTAGGCACCAACAGAGAGGCAACTGCGCTATAAGGAAAAGGTTGCTGAACTCAGGAAGAAAAGAAATTCTGGGCTAAGCAAAGAACAGAAAGAGAAATATATGGTGAGAAGTAGTTAAATATTTAATTAGCATGAACTCTTGCCATCACATTTGATTCTTTTTGGTTTCTAAGCATCTGCTTTTCAGATTTGCATTTGATATTCTCTGTAAATAGGAGGACTATTCTCTGGTAGTTAGTGTTTACTATCATCCCACAAAACCAGTCTCTTAAGAGTGGGAATGGGAGATCTTCCAAAAACAAAATACTGTTAGAATTTACATCAAAAAAAGTTCAATTCTCTAGTTGCTTGTAAGCCTTACATTAGCTTTAAAGTGTTAAATTTGCCCACTCAAATGCCTGTGATAATGGAGATATCTGTATAAGGAAAAATATTTAAGCTAAGTTGTGATTCACGTATTTTAATGGGAATAATAAAATTCCTACATGATAAAAGGTATTAATTCAGTAATATAGTTTTTAATAGAGCTTTTTGTAGTAGTTTAACATTTTTTTTCAAATTTTGAAAGTAATGCACATTTGTAATAGGAAATATAGAACTAAGAAAAGCATATAGAAATAAACATATTAATCCTATTACCTAAAGATAATCCCATTTGGCATGTTAGGATATGTCCTTTTAGCTTTATACATGATGCCTTATTTATGTAAGTTAGATATTACCGTAAGTATCACTTTGACTTTACTTAGTAATTACTGTGTTTTCACTGTAATATCAGACTAATTTCCTCATTTTGTTAAAAGTTCTTCAGAAAACTGTTGTATAAATTTTAATTTTTGAGTAAAGATTTATGTTATTACTGTTAATAAATGCTCACTATTGAAAATACCAAAAAAGAAAGAAAATAGAGAAGAAAAATTCCAATAAAAATTACCCTTCAAGATATAAAACACTTAACATTTTGGCATGTGATCGCTCAGCCTTTTTCTGATTCATATTTTTTTTTTCACAGAGTTGGAATATTTACCTATTTAGTCATTAGAATTGATTAGTAGAAGTATGATTAGTGACTACTTAGGCAGTCAGCATGGCTTCAATAAGACATGTTGAGTTTGTAGAGGAAGGGCTCTAGTAGTCGGCCCTGGGGTCGCACTGTTGTGTTCTTCTGTCTTGTTCGGTATTTTTACCTACAAATTGGATAGAGGAGAAATGATAGTGTAATACCATTTATTTGTGTTTGTGCTAGGCACTGTTAGGTTATACTGCTGCCATAATCTTGTGGCAAAAATAATGTTTCACCTATTTTATAGCTGGGAAACAGGTTTAGAGAGGAAATTTCACCCAGAATCATACAGGTAGAAAGAATATCTGATATAAAACCCTCCGAAATTTACCTGAAGCAAACATCTGCTTTTCAGTAGTTTGGGCTAGGTTATTCGGACCCAACCTTCCTGGTAAAAATGCTGGATAGGTTTATTTTTTAAGCTTAAAAACAAATTTCATAAAACTAGAAAAAATAGCTAATACTTAAAACCTAAGTCTTAAATGACGAGTCCAAATTTAAAAAGATATCCTTCAGATGCGCCCAGATTAACTAGAAAAAATTTTACTAGGAATAAAGGTACTACTGAATGGTTTCTTCATATGCTAATAATGTGTGAAATCTGCCATGTTCTCCTTGCGATGAGCCACCCACTCCACCTAACTACCATTATCTTCCATTCTTGTTGGGGGTGGAGTCTGGGACAAAGTGGGAAGGGCTAGAAACAAAGATTTAAAAGGTTCGTTTCCTTTGTGGATTTTCTTTTCTGTGTAGGATGTTTGTAGTGACTGCAATGGTAAGATTTCATACTTATTTAAAACGATTATTTTTATGTTTCCAATTTTCTGGCTTTTGTTAATAATATCTAGTAAAATGTTTTTTAGAGTCCAGCATATTTTTCAAATGCACTTGGGCTGGAGTTCTAAAGTGAGAGCATTACAATGCCTTTGTGGACAGTGGAATGGTGGGTGCAGCAGTTCAAGTGAAGGAGTTTACAAAAGAATTTTGTCTAAGTACCTCTTTGAACTGCAGTCTAAAATTTTCCTTTCAGTCTAAAAATCTTAGACTCTCAGGCTTAGAGATTTGGTTTTTTGTTTTGTTCATAAATGAGTGAGTACCACCAAAATTCCTTTCAGATCTCAGGATTCTAGGAATTTGTAGTGCTTTTAGGTTTGTTGTATTTTATTTATTTGTACTATCATGCTCATCTTCATAGGGGAAAATGGAAGCATAGCGTTCTGGTCCTTGAGGTGCTCATTTAAAGATAGAAGAATGAAACTTCCTTTTGGAGAGGTTGTAAGAGCATTTCCTTTCCATATTCACCAGGATGGGTTCTGAGTGTCTTCTGGCATTAACCTGCTTGATAAGTAAATAGTATGTATGTCTGTGCCAGATCCATGGTGCCCAGGATAATGCCTGGCATATAGTAGGCAGTAAATAGCTTATGTTAGTGCTTGGCCCTTTTGTTGGCATCGATTGAAATGAAATAGATGTTCTTAGACACACAGAGTATTACACTCTGGTTATTCTCTTAGGAACACAGGCAGACCTATGGGAACACGCGGGAACCTCTGTTAGAAAACCTGACTAGCGAGTATGACTTGGATCTTTTCCGAAGAGCACAAGCTCGAGCTTCAGAGGATTTGGTAAGTATTAAAACCCTAAGCTGAGGACCATTTGTGATGGGCACTTAAAGAACTGCCAAGAAAAATGGTTAGCAATCAGTTTGATGGGACTTAAATGTATCTTGCTGCTTGAATCTCTTTCTCCTTCCCCCAGCTATCCTTATTTGGGACTGTCTTCCTTTCTATTCATATTTAAAATTAATTCCCCTTCCTCCCTTCCCTCGTCCCATAGAGTTTTTTTTTTTTCTCTCCACCTCAGTTCCTGGAAGGACTTCTTTGGTGGAGGTGATTATCTGGATAAAACAGTAGGTGCCCCCATCTCTTAGTTGGGTAATTTGCAATTCTGAGAACCTTGAGACAGGGAGATACCCCCTGTTGTTCACTTAACCCAAACCGGAACTCCCCTTTGCAGGGTTGCTTCAGCCCTTCAATACAGCTATAAAATAATAAAAAAACAGGAATAATGAAAAAAAGAAGAGGAATAATGAAAAAGGCTGTTATAAGATATTTTAGAATTAATCTTTGATACTGCCAAGTTTTACATATTTGATGGTATTCTGTTGCAACTTTTATATATAGTTAACATTTAGTTTTGATATCCTAGACAGCATTGTCAAAATTTTGCTTTAAGAAAATTGTGATTGAGTTTACCTCTTATTTAATGGATTAAATATATTCAGGGAAACTCAGTTTGTAAAGTGAATGACTTTAAAAAAAAATTGTATCGAATAATTTGTTTAAAAATCCTAGAATAGACTTGTTAAAAGTTTTGCAGGAAGCAGTTTGCTAGCTGCCCATGGCTGGCATGGGCTGCTACTACTGTTTTTCTCTTTTCTCCTCTGGAAAAGAGCATTTCCTAGGCTGGCCTTTCTCAATGCTATACCTGGTTATGCTTAAAGATTATTTCTATATCTAAATCATAGCCATTGCGTGGAGATAGACATCCAAACATGTTCTGCTTTCTAGACTTTAGATTCCAAAATTAAAGCATTGTCCATATTTCAGAAATATTTTTGAAAGTACCTCAGTTGAAAGGGTGACCATTGTGGGTATATGTTATGCAGATCGACAGAGCTTTATAAAAGCTTCTGGAGATATGTAAAGCACATTCTAGCTGATCTTTTCTGTTTAGAATGTTTTAGAATGTTTTGTAAAGGTGAGGAATTTGTATTTGTGGTAGGTTGCCTTTTATAATTCGATTCAGGCTGATAAAAACAAAATTTTACCAGGAGCTTGTTCTAATGTTCAAGTAATGAGGCCCAAAGTATGGTAGGGAGCAGAGAAAAGCCACTCTTTTATACCCTGAGCAATGCAGATAGTAAGTTTTCCATAAGCCTTCATGATTATCCCATGTAGGCCTCTTCAGCGCAAGTTTCACATGAGTTAGAAGCCAAATGTGTTTAATTTTTTTCATAGCCTAGCCTGGTGGCATGCACACAAGCTTACAAAAAATAAAAATGATTATAATTCACCTTCGGACACATGTTTTTGAACTGCACGGGTCCACTTATATATGGATGCTTTCAGTGAATCCTATAAATGTATTTTCCTTATGATTTTCTGAATAACATTTTTTTCTCTAGCTTACTTTATTGTAGGAACGCAGTATATAATGCATATAACACAGCAGGTATGTGTTAATCGAATGTATTAGCAGTAAGCTTCCAGTCAACTATAGGCTATAAGAAGTTAAGTTTTGGGAAGAGGCAAAAGTTATACGCAGATTTTTGACTGTGGGGGATGGGTGGTGGTCAGCATCTCTAATCCTCTAGTTGTTCAAGGGTCAGCTGTATTTCTAATCTTTCGACTTTTGATTTCTTTACACTTTTGATTTCTTTACGATAGGAGAAGTTAAGGCTTCAAGGCCAAATCACAGAGGGGAGCAACATGATTAAAACAATTGCTTTTGGTCGCTATGAGCTCGATACTTGGTATCATTCCCCTATCCTGAAGAATATGCACGACTGGGACGTCTCTACATGTGTGAATTCTGTTTAAAATACATGAAGAGCCAAACAATACTCCGCCGACACATGGTAAGTTGTCTGGGATTCCATGACCGTATTGCAATAAGCTGTAAATTTCTAGATTTTGACCTCTGTCTAGGTGACATTTATCTAAGCATCTCTCAGTGGTCCACAATAATGGGGTAAAGGCATAGGAAATTGAAAACCACATTTTAGAGTAGGGGTATACTGCCTGTGGCATTGCTGATGCTTGGTGGTACCCAAAGCAGCTGATAACTCTTAACCACATCCTGTCATATACATCTCCCTGACTTTTTTCTTGCTGCCCATTCTTTTCCATTTCTTCCTTGGGATATATATATATTACCTCTGCTCACAGTTTTTATGTGTACCAAGCTAGATGAAAATACATTAACTTCATGAGCCAGAGCAGGGACAGTGTGACTCACCTTTGTATCCCTAGCAACTGTCATAGGCTGTATATTTCCAATAAATATGTGTTGAATGACCACTTAATTTAAGGGGGATAAATTATGAAATTAACAGAATGGGTCCTTCAATGCCTTCTCAAGTTGATTAGTGTTTTCCAACTTCTGAACATACTTCTTCCTACGGAAGTAAAGGCTTAAATGTGATTATATTGTTGACAGACATGCTTACTAGATATTTTGCAGCTTTAAGCCACTTTTATTTTCCCTAGTTGTGGAATGAAGGTTCTTGTCTTGCCATGGAGTAGGGATAGAGAAAGGGTAAGGGGCAAAGGTTAGTTTTTCAGAGGAATTCTTTCTTTTTTCTTATAATAATATAATTTGGCTCAAAGGCCTTTTAGGGTGTCTCTTACTCTGTCTCCTTTCATCTTTATTTCCCAGGATTTCCATATACTAAACATTTACAACCCAGGTTTCCCATGATTTCTGTCTTACTATCTCTTCTCCCCAATTTGGTGATACTGCTTTTTTTGTGTTTCCAACTCTGGAGTACATAGTCTATATAGTGTTCTGGCCCCAAACTACTCCTATGAAATAAACTCTCCAAACTCTGGCACACTTTGACTTGGGAGGTGATGGCTGAGGACTGATGGGGACACTAGGCTAGGGCACAGGAGATGATGGTATCAAGACTAGTCTCTATGATTTAGACCATGGAAGTAAACTAAACTATGGTTTTGTTGTGTGATAGTTAGACTGGCGTTTTTATTGATGTGAACTGCTTACCATTTATGCCTTTTTCTTTCTGTTTCTGGTTATTTAGTGGCACTATCCAGCAAAGAGGGGCAAGAAATAGTAGGTGGAGAAAACAGAGGGTCTGGATAAATCTAGGGTCAAGTTAACATTCAGAATTTTTCAGGATTTAATGTATATATGAGTTACAAAAATAGAATTTCAAGAAATGAAAGTTTTAATCCATACTTCTGATTTCCATTGCTTTGGGCATAATCACTTAAATTTAAATGGGCTTCCTTTGTCTATTTTGCCAATAGGTTTGACTTATGTTTCTGAACAAATAATTGTTGTTTTAGTTTGATTATTGTCGTAAAGAGCCAGTCACGTGTAAAGGTGTGGAGAGGGGAACAAACTGTGGTTAGTTTTCTTGAAGCAATTCCAGTTAGTAAATATGTGGGTTTACATGTGACAAATTGGGACATGATTCTTGAGTTGACCAAGAAAATTTAATAGAAAATTCAAATATATGCATGTGCTTTTTAAATGCATTTACATAAAATTTAATAACATTTAATAGAAAATTCGAATATATGCATGTGCTTTTTAAATGCATTTACATAAAATCTTTCAAGAATTCACCTATTTACAGCATGGCTGACTGGCTGTAGTAAATCTATTTGTAATTAAAGGTAAGGAAAGGGGTGCGTTAATGCCCCCTTGTGGCCATCTGCCTGGCTTCCTGCTTCTCCACTGGACTGCCTTGCTGTCCACCCCATCCCATCCTGCCTTTCTTTCCCCAGCCACAGAAGGAATTGCTCCTATTTCCTTATATAACAGAGGGGACATTTGGAGGCAGCTAGAGAAGTTACTGGTAAAGGTGAGAGTAAAGTAGTCTTTCTTACCTTTACTTAGCAACTCTAAGCTGCTGGAAATAAGCTGCTTAAGAATTTCCTGTTGTCGCAAGACATTTTATAATAAGCAAGGGTATTTTATTTTTCTGGCTTTTACATAGTAGATGGTTTTAATCTCCTGGGTTGAAATGATGCCAGAATGTAATCCAGAACAGTTGTTCTAAGCTACTATAAAAATACTGTAAATACATTACAGTGCTTTAGAAGCCTTTGTTTTACTGAAAAAATATTTGCTTTGCTGTATGTTCTCAGCTAACTAAATTTGACCTTGATTCTTTTTCCCTTTTGAGTGGCAGTCTTGTTGGGAAGGTTTGTTTTACAAACTGATGTGAATTCCATTCTCTTGCAGGCTAAATGTGTATGGAAACACCCCCCTGGTGATGAGATATATCGCAAAGGTTCAATATCCGTGTTTGAAGTGGATGGCAAGAAAAACAAGGTAAAGAGTGGTGACGTAAGGAGGAGGGATGGTTGTGTTGTACACTCACAGGTTTCAGAGGAATTTGCTTTGTCTCCATTTCACCTTATAAAGAAGATAGAACTCTTCTGTTGGCCAAAATATATAATTTCTGTTTCATTGTCAATAATAGTTATGATCTCCAATTTTAGGCTTTATCTGATAAGTTCAAGAATCACTGGTCCACACGTGAACTCTTTCTCTACTTCCAGATCTACTGCCAGAACCTGTGCCTGTTGGCCAAGCTTTTTCTGGACCACAAGACATTATATTATGATGTGGAACCCTTCCTGTTCTATGTTATGACAGATGCGGACAACACTGGCTGTCACCTGATTGGATATTTTTCCAAGGTCAGCAGGATCTGGAGATTAAGAAGCTAATGGCTAGAACAGGGTGATTGATGTTGGCCCATGGGGACTCACATCACTGGCAGGAAGAGGCAGTACTCTGGGCAATGACAGCCTTTCTCTTTAAAAAAATAAAAAAAAAAATCTATATTAAGATTACTTAATGAAAAATGTGCCATTCTTTATTTAAAAAGCTTCTGGTTTATTCATTTCTGGACTTGTGGGTTGGAGCTGCCTATTAATTACGGGCCAGAGCCCTGCCTACTAACCCACAAGACCATATTTTGTAGTCAAGCCAACTCTCCTTGCTTTGTCTTCCTCTATTTTATTTGCTCAAAACCAGGAATATATTTCTTTTGCCTGGTTTTCTAGCTGGATTCTTTCAGTGATTATGCCACTGTGCCTTTAAAGACTCAAGGTCAGATTTTGCTCATGCCTTTTAACAAAACAACTTTATTGAAATATAATTCACATACCATACAATTCACTCATTTAAAGTGTACAGTGGTTTTTAGGATATTTACAAAACTGCGTAACCACTGTACAGTCACCACAGTCCGTTTTCATTACCTCGGTAAGGAAGCCCATACCTATAAGCAACACTTCTCGTTTCCACTCAACCCCTCCCAGCCCTCATGTCTATAAACTTGCCTGTTCTGGGCATTTCGCATAAATGGAGTCATATAATATATGATTTGATTGTTTATGATGCCCTTCCAGAAGGGTACTTAACTTTCTGGGATCCATTTCTTCTCCATTTGGCAACCCCCCTTTGGAAAAATTGCTTTTAGAGAGTGCTGTTCAGACTAACTGCAATCTAAACCTTGTCCTGCTCTGTGACTAAAGAATCCAGAATCAGCCCCCTTAAAATGAGACTGGAGGTCTCAGAGCTAGGGAAACTGGGATTAATGGCTTCGGCCATTAGAAAGGATGTGTCACAGCTGTGAGCATGACAGCCACTCTCAGGACTGGTTAGCTAGATATTTTGAAAGCAGCCTTATTTTGTATTTGGGACTGCTGACACTTATGATACTAAACCCTCATGACTTTATCATCCATTTGTTCTTGATTTTAGGAGAAGAACTCATTCCTCAACTACAATGTATCCTGTATCCTTACCATGCCTCAGTACATGAGACAGGGCTATGGCAAGATGCTCATTGATTTCAGTAAGTGAGACTGCTAAGCTCCACATGGTAGGGACCATGTGAATATTGTTTGTATTTTTGTCCTATGGTCTCTACAATTCCTGGTATGTAACGGATGTATACTGATATTTGTTAAGTAACTTGAGTACGTGGAAAAAACCTGAACATGGATGATGGCCTGATACAGAATACTCAGGGAATACAGAGCTCTGAGTTTGGTACCTGATAGTAGGAGATAATAGAGGGGAGTAAAGTAAGCTCTTTAGGATTATCCCAGCTTGAGGCTTAAGAATAACACATAGGTGCATAAGGCTTCAAATTTGTTCCTGGATGTTAGGGATTTCAGTTGTGTAAGGACTCTCCTAGAGGGAACCGGTGTACCTGATAGAGGCTTTGGGCCTCATTAATTGTGGATTCTGTATGTGGGAATTTGCCTATTCACTAGAATTTGTTTGTAACCCCCAATCGGTATTCTTGGCACTTTTGTGGTCATTTGTGGACATGTGCACAGCAGCAAAAAAATAAGTCATCGCCACACATTCCCAGCTGAGGTCAAACAAGGTATCTGTTTCAGCTCTCTTGTTGTAGATAAGCTTCCTTTTCATGGTCTATTAATGCCACTTTTTCCATAGTTTTGTGCTTTTTGGTGATGATTTTAAATGGCCCGTAAGTGTAGTGCTGAAATGTTTAGAAAGGCTTTGATGTTCCTTACAGAAAAATACGTGTGTTAGGCTTCATTCAAGCACAGGTTATTGTGCTGTTGGCCATGAGTTCAGTGTTACTGAATCAACAATATGTGTTAAACAAAGTGTTGTTAAACAGAAATACATAAAATTATGTATTGATTCACTGATGAAGATGTGACCAGAGGCTTGCAGGAATTTCCCTAGGAGAAATGGTTTAATATTTGCTAATTCAGTGTTTGTGGTGACTTTATAGAACATAACTACTATAAATAAGGAAAATCAACCATCCTTTTGTATTTTATTCATTGTTCACTGTTGTATGACATATATTTTAGTCAAAATTAGAAAACTTAGAATTAGCCTTCTAGTCCTTGTATTGTTAAGCCATTTTTAAGCCACCAGGGAATAGCTGAATCAGGAAGTGGCATAACTCGCTAAAGGAGAGGAGACTGTTAATCTCTAATAGTAACATCTATTTTATAAACTTAACTCTGTGGAAGTTTTCAAACATACAAAAGTAGAAAAAAAGTATAATAAAACCCTGTAATTTTTACCATTTTATGGCCAAATTAGACATTTGAAAACTCTGGAAGGCTTCACTAGAGACTTTAATAATGATGGTTATCTGTAGGCACGTTGGGAACTGTGGTGGGAAGCCATTCCATGATAAAGCTTTATATTTTTCAAGTTTTTCAAATTTAAGAATATATTATCTCAGTACCACCTATGATGTGGTGGTGGTGGTTGGGGGGACCCAAATCTCATGAAATACTTTTATGAAATGCTTTTACCTTATTCTATATTCCTACCCTCACTTGTTTTGATATCTCTAAAACATAAGGCCTATTACACTTACAAACCACCAAAAAAAATTCTGTAATATCATAAATTATAATATTTAAATTTCCCTGATTTTGTTCTTTAAAAAGAAAATTATTTTTACTCAGAGCCAGATAGAATTGATATGTTGGTATTGATAGATGTGGCTTATAAATCAATCTTAAGCTGAAAGTTCCCATTCCATTTCTCTCTTTTTTTCATTGCTATTTATTTGTTGAAGAAAGGTTAGTTTTCCAGTAGAGTTTCTCAGAGTTTGGATTTTGCTGACCATATTCCCATCGTGTTGAATGGTAGATGTTTAGATGTTAGAACTAGAGGCTTTATGAGCTTTGGGTCCCCAACCACCACCACTTCATAGGTGGTACTGAGATAATATATTCTTAAAGTTGAAGAGTTTGAAAAATATGAAAAGCTATTTAATGAAATGGTTTTCCATCGCAGTTCCCGTCTCCCTGTGGCTAACATACCAGCAGATGACCATCATTATTAAAGTTTCTAGTGAAGCCTTCCAGAATGTTTTTAATGTCGATTATAAGTAAATACAAATACACATTTTCTCCCTTTTGCTTATACAAAGTCAACTTACTCTACAACAGCCACACAGTGTTCCGTTGAATAAATGGAATTGACTGAAAACCTTAACTGATATTGCAAAGCAGACTGTACTTTTTTATACCTTCTTCTATGTTGGCACATTGTTCTTTTCTATGAGGATGAGATATGGTGTTGCTAGAAAAAGTCTGTGTATTTGTTCCCTGGCAGGTTATTTGCTTTCCAAAGTGGAAGAAAAAGTTGGTTCCCCAGAACGTCCACTCTCAGATTTGGGTCTCATAAGCTATCGCAGTTACTGGAAAGAAGTGCTTCTTCGTTATCTGCATAATTTCCAGGGCAAAGAGATTTCTATCAAAGGTTGGTTTTTGACACTCTAGAGTGGTTTTTACCCAAGATGTTAGCTGCACTGAATATTTTGACTTTTTCACTTTATAACCTTGTTCACATTTTGTAACCTGCAAAGGATAATGCCCTATTCTATTTTACCTGAATATGAGAACAGAAGGTCCCCTGGGTGTGGGCCACTGCAGAGAGAGACCCTCACTAAAAGTGCCCAAGGATTCCACAGCATTTGCTGGTTATATAAGATTTGGTTTCTCAAATCTCAGGTCACTGACATTATGAAGAAAATTTTCAAGTCTTTTGACACACACAGAAGCTTCTAAAACATCCCTGTATATTTATGCAAGAGTATAAGAATTTAGTGGTCTGTCTTTGACCTTGATTTCTATAGGGACCAAGAGTGGTTTCTTTCCATAACAGCCCTCTTCTGTAGTTTATTTGGACTGGTCAAATGAACGCTTAAACTTTTTCTGAACAGGTTGGGTTGAGTATTGGATATCCAACCATTTGGAGTCTATTTAGATTTCCTACAAGGGAAGGAGGGGGGCCTTGATGATGAGGGTGTTTGCACTTTGGCCAGGTTCTCAGTAGCTCTTATATTTCAGAAATTAGCCAGGAGACAGCTGTGAATCCTGTCGACATTGTCAGCACTCTGCAAGCTCTTCAGATGCTCAAGTATTGGAAAGGAAAACACCTAGTTTTAAAGAGACAGGTAAAGTTTTTAATCAGCTGCATGCTCATTGCTCAATGTCCCTTGAGGCCTAGCAGAGCAAAGTAGGTCCTTAACACCCTTAAAGATAATTTCCTTTTTAAAGATGTTGGCTACCTGTACCTTTTACTTGGTCTCATTTCTTTAGTGTGTGCATTGATGCCTTCCTTAGGCTTATCTCCTACCTTATCCTTATCAGAAGCTTTTGGTAAGCTCCTGTCTCAAATTTGGATGACATAGTTAAGCAGCTCTAGTTAAGCAGCTTTATGTTGCACAGCGCTTCTGTTGCTTCATGATTTTCTTAGACTGGAGAAAATCGCCCATCTGTAGAGGGGAATTTGTAAACTCCAGGGCTTGTGGAAGTGATTTGAAATTCCTTTTAACAAATGTCATCACAACTCATGCCCAGTTTTAATTGTTTTTAGTGGACTCATACATATCATAAGGGAAGATGAGTGATGATTTTCAGGTCTTGCTAAGGACATAGTAGGAAGAAATGGATTAGGTAGGAAAGCATTTTATGAATCTAAAGATAACTTTTTACACCTATTTTACACCTTCATATATTATTAAACCTTTGGTGATTCCTTCTTTGCTAATAATCTATTTAGAATCCATATATAAAGGCATTTTAGTTGCATGTATATGATAATTTTTCCCATTGTTCTTTCCCAGGACCTGATTGATGAGTGGATAGCCAAAGAGGCCAAGAGATCCAACTCCAATAAAACCATGGATCCCAGCTGTTTAAAATGGACCCCTCCCAAGGGCACTTAAAGTGACCTGTTACTCTGAGCCAGCGAACCCCAGCAGTAGGAATCCGTACCCTAGGGATCTGTCTGTCATTTCTGTCGCTCTTGTGATTGGCAAGTACAGTATCCTTTGGGAAGGCCATCCCCCTCAGGACTATCCTGGCTCCGACCTTTGTGTACACTGCAGACGCTGGTTCTGAGGAACTGTTGTTTCGGCCTCAGTGAGGTTGCCCGGATGGGATCTATATTAGACTTGATTGACGGTCCCTCGTAGCACTGACCCATGGTGTTCTGTTTGGTACTGTACCTGTCCAGTCACTGGTTCTCTCCTCATGTTCTCTAGCCCGTGAGGTTATGTTATGTCTTCTAAACTTTGTAATAGTGCTTTTTGCCATCTGGTCGCCAGACCTCCAAATATGGTTGCCACAGCTGGGACCTTTCCAGTTTTTCCTTACATGTGTATTTTGGAGGCAGGGGAGAGGTATAACACTTCTGAGTGTGTGTACTGGGAGGGGTCCGTTCCCTTTGGATTTCATCTCACTTAAAATTTCTTCCTCATTTTTATTGAAAGACCTGTTTGATCATATCAGGCTGACCAGAGCCAAATACTTTTGAAGCCTCTCCCAAGGATTAGTCTTGGTAACAGCACATAATCTATCTGAATGAGATGGAGAGAAGTAAAAGGTGGTGATTCTGTATTTTGCATTGTGGTCACCAAGTGGGCAGTGGGCAGTGTCTTGGCGGAAGGGAATGAATACTTTTTGCTTCACCAGAAAGTACCCAGTAGTAAATGTTTTCTTCTCTCTTAACTCCCTGCCCCTTTTTACGTTTGCAGGTGCCAAAATAATTTCCAGTTCTCCCTTTTATGCTGCATGTTAACTGGTTCGTTAACCGTAAAACCTTTCCCCAGTACCAGTGTGATATAGCACACTTATACTTCCACATAAGTTGCATTGATTTTTGTCTGGACATCCTCGGAGAAGTAGAAACTGATTGAAAATGACTTCTGTGTCTCAGCCCATGACTCAACAAGGCGGAATGGCCACCCCGCCAAGGTTTGCATCTCTTTTCAACAGTGCCTCACCCTCCCTCTAGGGCTGAAGTGCTTATGCCCTTCCAAGAACTCCTCCATTTCCTTTTTGGGATTTGCCGTTATCCTCCTATTCTCCAGTCTCCTATTTTTGGTGGTGTTTAAGTGGAGGAAAAAATGCTCCCTCTAATTTCTCCCTGGCCCATTGTAACCTGCTATCTTGGGGCAGCTTTTGATGTATGACATGTCACCCTTCCCAACTTGGTTGTCTACAACACTGCTGTCTTCATGTGGAGCCCTCACCACAATCCCAACTCTGGTCATTTGTGCCTTTCTCTTGTCATCTCTGTACACTACTTAATATTCACTGTGGGTT
Source organism: Eonycteris spelaea (assembly GCA_003508835.1). Lineage (NCBI taxonomy): Eukaryota > Metazoa > Chordata > Mammalia > Chiroptera > Pteropodidae > Eonycteris > Eonycteris spelaea. The sequence continues at coordinate 2,234,185 of PUFA01000129.1, forward strand.
GGGGGGAGCTAATTTTAAGCATGTTCAATGGCAGCTCCCTGCCAGATTCAGTGTCACTGTTAAAATTTATCCAAAAGCAACTTCACTGGGGGTTTTCTTGAGGGGTAAAGGCCTTTTACAGAAGCTAACCCTTCCCCACATGTGGTAGAATGTGCTGTTCTATATCTACTCCTCAATAAAGCATGTTCTCTGCTCAAGTCTGTTTCACCCAGGAGCTCTCTTTTATGTATGAAAATGGTGCAGCTGACCTGCTAATAGTAAATGCACTTGGGATCTGTTTTCCCTAGCAGTAAACTGACTGTTGAGGGATGTGGTTTGTGGCTGTGGAATTTTTTTTTTCTGTGATGCAGGCTATGTGTAGAGGGAGTGCTTACTCTGAACTTGTCCAGGTGGTGGCATCAATTCTCTGCCTCGCTTTGGTTTCAACTGATAGGTATGCATAGCAATGACTAGTCAGTATTATTTATTCTTAAAGTTCATTTTTCTCTACTTTTAGGGGCAAAGAAACCAGTAGGAAGTTAGGATAGGTGAGGTACAATTGATGCTTATGGGAAGGTGGGAACAGGTGTATCACTTTTAATCTCCAGGCTCATTTGCCGAATAGCAGTACCACCTCTGATTGACTCCCAAGTTGAGTGGTTTCTGAGAGTAGCTGCATTTTTCTGTAGCATTTACTCTACTCAGTGCAGGAAGAGGGGGGTCAGGCATTTATGTGTGGCGGAAAGGAGGAGGGTGGGAATTGCATTTGCTGGGGTGGTTTTGTTCATCATCACCAGTAGTGGTAACCTCTTTCAGCAAACAAACTAAGGGTCCTCCTTTGCAAGGTCAGAGTCCTGTGTGTCCCTATGGGAGGTGGGGTGGGGAATGAAGACAAACCTAGGGTTATATAGAAAGATCTTTCAACATTTATCTAGAATGATATGTACCCAAATCTTCCTGTTCTAGATATTTGTACCAAAGGGAAATTCTGCTCTCACATTTTGAAAAAAGTAAAGTAGGACTGGAAGGCTGAGAGGTCAAGGCACTGTGAATTTTGTGTGCAGTCCGGGTCCCAAGCCTCTACTGATTATCACACCCCCCTTTCTTCCCCTAAAAACGCAGTTAGTCCTCACTTAACATTGTTGATGTGTTCTGTGACTTTAAGTGAAATGATGTTTAACGAAACCATTTGTATGATAGGCTAATTGATATAAACAAGACTTAAATTCCTTAGGTATCTTGACATTATAACAAAATGATATTGAATGAAATGTTATTTGAGGGCCTGCTGAGAAAGGAAGAATTCTCTGATTTAAATCACAGATATAGGAACAGTAAGTTAAACACTTTCTTAGCAACTTTCAGTAAAAAGTCATTCTCTGTGACTATCTGCACAAAGAAGCTCAGCTGTTAGGCTCCTTCATTAGAAGAGCAAAAGTCCGGGGTAATCCTGGAGCTAGCTCCTGAAACCCTCTAAATGAATGTACTTACTCTGTGTCTGGAGGAAGAAGAGGGCCCTAGCATGTGCTGGTTGCTTTCAATATACTTGGCCCTGTGCTGGGTACCTTCTCACTGTCTCCTTTGAGCCTCACGTTAGTCCTGTGCAGTAGAAATTCACACTGGTTTTGCGGAAGGAAACCGTAAACGATGCAGCCAGAAATCTCGTTTTGGTCGAACATGAAAACCCACACCCTCCCCTATACCACTTGTAACTTTGATTCCTTAATGATTAATCATCCTCTTCTAGTTAGATATCCTTGCTTCAGCCACAGGCTCCCATGCTTCCAGTGGCTTCCATCGGAAGAAAAATGACAAAGCTGGTGAAAACTTTCAGATGAAAGAGTTGATTTTAGTTGATTCTATAAGCAGCAGTTGGGGGCCAGAGACCTAAACCAGGAAGTAAAAGATGTGTCGCATTCTGGCTCTTCTGATTTAGGAATAAACTGTTTAGTGAGCACTGTTCCTTACGCGGTTTCCTTCAGGTCCTCACTACACCACCACTGAAAGGTGGATAGTGTATCCCTATTCCACATGAGAAAAGTTTGAGGCTCAAGAGGTCTTGCTGCTGGTTATAGAAACAGAATGAGCCCTGCTTAATTCCAAATCCCATACTTTTTTTGACAGTGCTATTGTGACTCATTTGATGCCTCTGCCTGGTTTCTCATTTCTTACCAGGGAATAGTGAGTCATTAAGTAATTTTTAACAATATGGTGTGTCCTTTATATAGCAAGATGATACTTTTGACTTGTCCTCAGCTTTGGTTTGTCCCTCTAGTTCTGGGCAGGTTGCCTGGCTAGGGTTAGGAATGGCCTCAAATGGAGTTCATGTGAAGCCAGTTGGTTCAGATCAGGGTTGGAACTACATGTGAAAAGCCAGTATAGAAAAATAGACTACAGTTTGTTTGCAGTACACATTACTTTTGGAATATAAAATGAATTAAAAGCATCTTCTTGGATGTATGTCAGTAACTTTTCAAGGGTAGTTATAAACATGTCTGCCTTTTCCTCCTTTGAAGAGCAATTGATAAACCAAATGACATTAAAGAAGTGTGGTTTTTATTAGAAGCACTAGGATCAAGTAGCATAGCTCAGCAGTGATCCTTAATATTTTTTTTCTTCTGACCTTTTGAGAATCTAAGCATTGGCTCATTTTTTTTTTAATGCACTTAATACAAATATATGCACATTTGTCTACAGTTGAAAAGTTGAGCCCTTGTAGTTCATTCCTGGACTGGGGTTACGAAACCCTAGTATGAGAAAGCAGGAATCCTGCTTTCCGCCTGCCTTCACTCACCACAAAGCCCTATGCTAGTTATTTGTGTGTTCAAGCTCAAATAACAAGTACCATTAAGTGAGGGAAAATGACAGTTGGGGAGAATGTCTTCCTCACTGTGGTGCTCGATGTTTTCTTATGGCCTCACAGGTGCAAAATTCTGTACAGAATATTTTGGTATTCACAAGAAGAGTGAAAATTTCTTTGCTGGATAATATGTGACATGTGCTAGGAATTCTAGAAACTACTTTTAGCTATGCATTGGGATCATGGAATTACAGAATTGGGTCTTCACTGGTTTTACCTCAGCGCTTTATGCAACAAACGTATGACAGCCTCTTCCAGACTGTTTCCTGCTCTTGGGGGCAGTGTAATTACCCACTTCCTTTGTGGTATCTTCAACAAAGTGCAAATAAGTGCCACTAAGAAGGAAACAAAAGGACTGCCCAGTGGTGAATAATGCCCCTGGTGCTGAGATATCAGTTTATCTCCAGTCTTGTGCAATACCTGTAGCTGCAGGTCATGCCGCTAGCATTTCAGGGCTTTGGGGTTGGTTTATTTGCGCCCAAGAGTGGAGAAAATAACCTGTGCTATTGCACAACTTTGGCTCCATTGTTCCTCCCAGATGTTCCATGTGAGGTATAAAGACCTTTATTCTAGACAAGTCATGTTCATTCCAAGAAGCAGTCTTAACTGGGTGTTTGTTTCTGGGAATAGCTCATCTTATATTTACTCTATTCCAAAGTTATTAGGAGTCTACATTCTTATCTCAAAAAAAGTGTGGTAGATGATCTAGAGAGGTTGCCCCACCAGCGATTTGTCCCATATCTGGGTGTGTGTGCTGCTCTTTCCAATAAGGGATCTGTTTTTCATTCTCTTGTGTGGGGCTGGACTTTTGACGAATTAAATGTGACAAGTAATATTCTGGCACCTTCTACTTTTGTTCTTCAGAAAACCATCTGACATGTTTCTAAACCAGAAGCCTGAGCTAAACTGAATATTTACTTTGAGGGACTGTATAAGGCCATGTTTAGGAGAGCCAAGATGCTGCAGCCAATAGCACCAAAGACCCAAATGTCATACTCCCAGCAGAATGCAGCCTCCTGAGTGACCCCTGCTGATGCCACCCGTAACTAAAGAAACATCCAACTGAGTCCAGCCAACCTAGAGAAATAATTAAGTTAAGCCACTAATTGTTTTAGGATGGTTTGATTCACAGCTATGGGTAAATGAAGGAAGAGGACTTCAGAAACTAAAGGACTGGATTCAGTTTAGCCTTGTAGGTTCCATTAACTGATTGGAAGCCAGGTGTGACCCCACAGCTACCATTCCTGTTCCATGTAATGGCACCCTCAGAGCCAGTTTAACCCTTGTTTGGTCATTTGGCATATCTCAGTTTGTTGCTTCCGAGGTCCCTAACTGGCCTTGGAATTCTTAGTACCTCTTTATGGAAGTGGATCTGGAAAAGTGAATTATACTATTAAGACATGGCTCGTCCCTTTTCTGCTCAAAAATTCATATGGCTCCCCATCATTCAGTGGATTAAATTCACATTTATTCTGGCTTTTAAGTCTTTCCATGAACTGACAACCTACATAGCTTTCATTATTCCCCTACATACAGCCTCACTGCAACTGGATAGATTCTCTAGCCCCTTTCCCGTTTCTTCTAGGAAAGCCTGCACTTCCACCATTCCCCAAAGTATGTCCCACTGAATTAGTGTGGGCAAAAATGGTACTTGCAAAACACTGACTTTTTTTTTTTCAATTTAACTTTTTAATATATACTTTATTTTTTTAATTGAAGTGTTTAAATTTTTTTCTTTTTTTTTCCTTTTTCCTCCTCTTATTCTTTTTTCCCCCTATCTACCTCTCCGCCCCCCGCCCCCTGGTAACCACTAGTCCATTGTCCATGTCCATAAGTCTCTGTTCAAAAACACTGAGTTTAAGCTGAGTATCAGTATGTTTCTCTACTACAGAATTTTTCAGAAACTCCCTCTTGGGAGACGGAGAGATAAAATGTAATGATTTCTAAAGTGATTTGACCTGGAAGAAGTCTCTTGAGAGACTAGTGTGGTGGGGGCACGGACATTTGGAAGCTGCTTTCCTATCCAAATAGACCCAGCTAAAAAGGAATTCCAGTAAAGCCCTGTAATTCCACTTGGGACTTGTCTGTACGATAATGGCATAGACCAAGTAAGTGTAGGGATTGGATGCGTTTGCAGTGAGGGCACCTTGGCTTAAGTCCTGGCTGCCATATTCTGTGCATCTTCAAGCATCTGCAGAGTGAGGATAGTAATTGTGAAGGTAAGTTGTCTTGAAGAATGTCTGATGTGTATATATATTTTTTTTTATTGAGGATTTGGAAACTGGATATTTAGTGGTACACAAAATATGGAACTTGCAATCTCCTGGAGGAGACATGATTTCTATGTTCAGTGCTATGAATGGAAAAGGATAAGTTATGTAAACATAACAAGGAAACCCTATCTGAGGAAGGGCCTTTATCCTGCGACCTGAAATGTTGGCTAAGGAATGAAGGGACTTGGGCAGTGTTTAGACGACCTGAGTAGAGATCCTCAGGCTGGCAGTGTGTGATGTGCCTGAGGGCCTAAGTGCCTTGTGATGAATGAAGCAGGTGAGGGAAGGGCTAGAGAGCACAGGGCCTTGGGAGTTCTCAATGAGGATGCTGCTCTGTGGCCAGCAGAAGATGGAATGGACATGGTCTGATTTCCCATTTGAAAAGATCATGCTCTGGGTGGACAGTGGATTGGGTGGGTCTGGCAGTAAGACAGGATGCAAGGAAGTCTGTCAGGAAGCTGCTGCTCTTCAGGGAAAGGATGACAGTGGCTTGTATTAACTCAGTGATAATGAAAGTGGTAAGAAGATGAATTCGAGATAGATCTTGGAAGAACCAACAACTATGGGATGTATTGAATGTGGGAAGTGAGGAGTAGAGGGGTAATTCCCAGGGTTCTAGCTTGGGCAGCTGGTTACGTGGAGGTGCCATTTGTAAAGTTGCTGCTGGCAGTGAGCTTTGAGGCAGAGGTCAAGAGTTTGGTGTTTGGACATGTTTAAGAATTACAGGACGTGTTCAATAAGCAGTAGCTGCTATTTGTTGTATTGAGTTTGGCTCCTTCATGGCTCTCTAGAGAGAGATTCCTTTTGGACAGGAAGTGCGAGTTTTTTATCAAAACACTCTTAGATGCCAAGCACTATTGTTGGCACTGGGGTAAAGATAAGTAAGATCTGATTCATGTACTTGAAAAACCCTTTTGAAGAGATAAACTATGATAACGGCATCATACATTAAGTGCTGTAACAGCAGAATGTACAAGGACCGAGTTCTCCAAGTCAGAAGATACGTGGATTTGGGTCCTTGCGATCATAATTGTGGGTAGGGAGAGGGTGTCTGCTTCCAGGGTGCGGCTATCACCCTTACTGTGTCCCAAGCCTGTTTTCCCACCCAAGGGTAGGGACTAGGCCCTTTCCAGTTCTGGAGAAGGTTCCTAATCTGCTGATGTGCAAGCCACTGGCATGTCCTACCCTCTGCCCTGATCAGAGAAGAAGCTATTCACCATTCATTCATTTATTGAGCCTCTACTGTGTTCTGGGCACAGGTGATAGCGAAGGGAATGAGACTCAATCCTGAAATAACAGCTCTGAGTGCTGAGGGAAGGCAGGGTCACTCCAGCTTGTGATTGTGACAACAGTGCACATTTATATACGACTGCTTCTTGAGACCGTGTCCTGGAAGGAAACCCATTGAGTTCAGTGCAGGCTTGGTGGGACACGCCAATGCTGAGCACAGGACACATGCAGAGAAGAGAATTGGCCTGGTTGGCTGGTCAGCTGTAACGTCCAGGTATGGAGAAACGGGGTTCATCCTCTGGGAAGTGTGCAGTGAGGGCTCTCACTCTGACCCATGGTCCTCATCCTCTCTGCCTGGGGAGAGTTCTGTACATGGACGGTGGTTAGGGAAGTCTTGCCTGGCTTCACCCTTGGAGGTCTTCCCTGGTCACTCACTCAAGGCTTTCCATTCCCCTAACTCAGATTTCTTAGGCTGTAGATATCTAGGGCAGTCAAATTGCTGGCTCATCTGCTACATTTTCCATTATTCACGTCAAGCATGGACATAGCCAACCCTCAGTATCCTCTCTAAAGGAAGGAAAGTGGTAAGCCAGTATTCCAAATCCCAAAGGCCCTCCTGGGGACATGGAAAGTGCTGTGGACTAGGAGACAGGAGACACAGCTTTTAGTCCTGGCTTTGTTTATCAGCTCATGGTATGATATCGGGTAAATTACTTTCCATCCCCCAAAAAATGACTTCTGTGATTCCTGCCCACACTCTGCATTCATTTCCATTTTGATAACTGGGATGACTTCCATGGCCCTTCAGACGGAATGGCTCAAAGACTAAGGAAAAATCTTGAGGGAAAATAGAGGTCTCCCTCTTTATTCCCAAGAGCCTGCATTGGAAAGTGTAGTTCTATCAGGAAAGCGAAAAGGGGGTCCAGAAATCTGCAGCTGGGGAAGGACGTACTGGAGCTCAGGATCTCTGGCTGGCTGGGATAACCCCCATGCTCCTCCTCATGTTGGCTGGCTTGAGCTTTTGACATTTTCCCCAGCCCAATTCCTTTATTTACTTTGATTTACTAAGCATACCTTTGGCTCCATTTGGGATGTGGTGATAGTTGATAACTGCTTAGGGTGTTACCCCTCCCGGGGTAATTTGCACTAATTTTCTGAAGATAGGAAATATCAAGACTAAAGACACAACTTTCTAATCATCAGTGATTAGGGAATAAAGAGGGATATTCTGAGATATGAAAACCACATCATTCTCTGTAGCTGCAGCTGGCCTTGATGCAGGGAGCAGAGTACCTGGGTGTGTTGGGGGAGGAGAAGATGCAGCTTCAGGGCTATGGCTGTGTAAAGCCTGGATCATCATTGGGACCACCTCCCTGCACCTTAACTGCTCTTTCTTGGGGAGGCTCTGCCTAATGGCTTGTGGGAGCCTGTTCTGCCTGTCTAGCTGCCAGGCTCCCACTGTGGAGACTTTCAGCAAAGTATCTGTTCCTTTCTCATGATGCCCTTGCAGTCCACTAAAGGCTTGCACCTGCCTTCTGTATATGGTCCTACCCTGCCCAAGAGGTCCTGGTCCATCTGTCTTCACTGATTCCCCAGTGGTGGGGAGAGAAGAAATAGCAAAGAAGGAAAGTGCAGTAGAGGAAGGCTGTCTTGGAAACCAAGAAGGGAAGGGATGAGGCCAGAACGAGGGCCTCATAAATGGAGTCATATTTCAATCATCCTGGGAGTTGAAAAACTGGATTGGTTCATTCATTCCCTGATTGATTCTTTTCTCTTTCTCTTCCATCCTCCTTCCCTTCTGCCCTTCCTTCCACAAACACTTAGTGGGCGTTTCTTAGGGAAACTGCCGGGTATTGTGGTTAGAGAGAAGATGGCAGGCCTGCTACCTGAACATGGGGGAGGTTTCCACTCTGGGGACCTCAGCTATGTGACCCAGCAGGATAGTGCGGTGCAATGTGCCAAGGCAGGTGTGCCTGGGCCATGGAGAGAAGCTCAAGTAGGGCAGGTGGCTGAGGAAGGAGAGATTGGGCTAGGAGTCAAGTCAGTGGGGGCAGCACCGGAGGATGTGGTAAGTCCGTAGGGTATTGGACTTGATCCTGAGAGCACTGGGGGTGGGGGCAAAGGTTGGTTGATTTTCTTTTGGTTTTGTTTTCCCTTTTGATGATAGGATTTTAGACACGGTACTGGCTGCTTAGATTTGCACTTTTAAGACCCTTGAAGATATAAAGTGGGGAATAGATTGATTGATTTTTCCAGTTCCAGGCTTTAGACCCACGGTAATTTTGAACGTTTGACAGAACTGGATTCATCCCTGTCTCTTCCTTATTTACCCCTGCACCTACTCCCTGGGCATGCATAGACACCCTTCTGAGGACACAACCAGGAAGCCAAGCATGTGGCCAAGCCATGCTGGCCCCACCCTCGGCAATGCCAGCCTGGTTTGTGTGCCCCTGGCCAGAGCCCCACTTCCCTGACTTGTTAGTGGCCAGGACAACTGGGCCCTCCCCAGGGAGCATGCGGGGGGGGGGGGGGTGAGGTCTGGACAACACTTACCTGTTTTTCTCTCAGGCTGGATAGGAGGCATTCCTAGGGGAAAAAGTAAGAAGGAATGAGGGCTGCACCACTTCCCTAGGGGCTGGGTGAGATAGGAAGGGCTCTTTGGGGCTTGGTGCCTGTTGTAGGTAGGTCTTCAGTGGAACTCTAGGCACTCCCCATTGTCTTTGTGTGGCTGAGCCACGTGGCTGTTCTTGTTAGGAGGCAGTGTGGAAGAATGGGAAGTCACTGGCACCTGGTGCCAGCCAGGCATCCTTAGAAAAGCATTTAACTTATCTGAACCTTAGTTTCCCTGGTAGTGGTGAACGGGATATAGTGAGATTTAAATCATATGTGAGCACAGTAGGTACTCAGTATAATATTTCTCTTATATCCTCATTCCCTACTTATAGGTTGTTAGATTTGGAAGAGAATTCTAAAATGGCCCAGTCCAAAACTCATTTTGTTGAGGAGGAAATAAGGCCAAAAATGCTTGGTCACAAGTTGGTTTTCTCTATTTTTACATGCATATTTTTATTTTAAAAGCAGGCTGAATACATGCCCACTATAAAAAGAATCAAGTAATGTAGAGGCTTATACAGTAAAACTTAAACTCCCTCTTTACTTTCTCACCTCTACTTTCTATCCTAGATATAACCGCTATTGAGTTTACTATTCTTCTAGAGCTTTCCCTATGCATTTTTATTTATCTGTTTGTAAGGATGGCATTTTGTAAAACAAGCAGGCTGCTATCATACATATTGCTACATCACTTGCTTTTTCCACTTAACCAGTATCCTGCATATCTTTCCATATCTGTCCACAGATCCGCCTCATCCTTTGTAATGGCCATAAAGGCGATGGATATGCCTGATATATTTTGACCATCCATTTTCCTACTGATGGTTTTTTACGTTATTTTCAGATTCTTGCCATTACAGACAAGTTGGCGATGAACAATCTTGTACAACTATCTCAGGGCTCATGTAGCAATCACATTTCCATTCGATAGATTCCCTCAAATGAGAGTTGGTCAAAAGGTATGCACATTTTCAACTTTGGTGGCCACTGTCAACATGTCCCTCCAGGACATGACTCCCACATTGAGGGTACTCTCAGAGAATGCGGGATCATTTTAATAACTACTTGAAACAAACAGAATTAACTAGAAAGCTTGGCCTGTGGCTTTGCTCACATCTAGACGCCGATCTGCAGCTCCACCACCACTCTCCAAAGTCATCCATAATACAGAAGGTAAGGGCACCAGCAGGTGCAAAGCATTTGCCCCACCCTTAGGGTGAGCATACTCCTTATACGTCAGAGAGTCCTGGTTAACACCTGTTGCCTGACATAATTAACACTCTCTACAGTGTTCTGGTGTGGTTGATAATTTATATGGACACCATCCCACCCCATTGCGTGAGCGACCCCTACTGGCGTGGAGTAATGGAGTCCTGGGCGTTAAGCTAGGGCCCCTGCTTGTTGTAACAGAACCCACTCAGAACCGCTCCTTTCTGGGCACTCACCCACCTTTGTCACTCACCTCGTATCTGCTTCCCCATCAGCCCAAAGAACCGGTGGCTCTCTTTGCCTCTTTTCACCTGAATCTGGAGGCGAATTCTGGGGCCGACATCCTCCTGAAGAAGCAGAAAGCTAGAGTTGGGAGGTGGCTGGCAAAGAGATAGGGAAGGCAGGGGGTGCAATAACAGTCTCAGTAACACTTGCTCTGTGCTGGCACTCTGCTCTTTTGCATGTTTTACACAATATTCTGCATGGTAATAATCGCTAGCATAACACCTATGTTCCTGACATTCTTAGCACTTTAATTTATTCACTTAATCCTCACCATAAAGTAAGTACTGTTACTGTCACCATTTATAGATGAAAACACTGAGGCACAGAGAGATTAATTTGTCCAGTGTCACCAGCTAGGAAATGAGAGAGGGAGCTAGAGTTTGAACCCAGGTCATCTGGCTCAAAAAGGCTCAAACACAACAGTCATAACCTCCTTTACTCTTCACAACTACCATATGAAATAGGGGGTATGATTTAGCCCTGCTTTACAGATGGGGAAATTAAGCCTTATGGAGGTTAAAGGACTTGTCCAAGGTCACATAGGAAGTCTGACTCCAGAGCCTGAGTTCTTCACCTGGGGAAATGTCCCCAATATGAATGAGGAGGGGCAGCTGATAGACTCAGGGTGGGCACTCAGTAGGCAGGGTGAGACTACTTCCCCTCCAGCCCCACTCCGACTCCACACTCCTCTCTTCCCCCGGTATTCCCCTGTTGTCCCAGATTTGCCCTGCCCTAGAGCCTGGGCCTCCTGTGAGGAGCAGGGCATGCTTGTGTCCTGGGGTGGAGGCCACTACCCTGGGCAGAGACACTTTCATCCTTGAGCTGATGGGATGAAAGTTCTGGACCAAGGGCTTTGGACTTAAGTTCTCATTCTTCCATTAGCCTTTGTGACCTTGGCCAAAGTACTCTCCCTCTCTGGCCTTAATTGGGGCCCCTGAGGAATGGCCTACTCAGTTCTGCTGAGAGGGAGAGAGACTTTCTAGTAGAGAGAGTGACTGTGGGTAACATTCCTTAGACCGTCCTCACATCTCTGCATTCCCAGTACCTGGCACATTGGTACACACGGGAGTTCAGCACATGTAGGATACAAACACTGAACAAGGAACCCTTTCTCTGTTAGTCTGGGAAGAGCGAAGAGGATGGTGTCTCGTTTTCCAAGAAGGCCGAAGACATGCGAAGAGCCCCAGAGTAACAAAGCTGCCTACCAGGAGGCTGGGAGCTGGGGTGGGATCAGGGGCTTACTCTTCCATCTATTTCCCCAGGAGTAGCACTGGAGTGCTGGGGACTAGTAGGGACATGGCTGGGTATAGAGGGAACTCCTGTGCGTCTCATAGTTTGTCCCATTCCAACTTTTGGGACCAGAGTGGACTGTTTTCTAAGCCTTAGACTAATTCAGTCACTTCTAATCTATCCTCCCGTCAGTGGCTAGGATAACTGTCTTGGGCTGGAGTCGCCTAGCCTGGCCAGGAACCGGAAAAGTCTCTTTGGAGATTTGGACCCATTTATGAAAAGCTCATGAAAACCACTTTGCACTGGTAAAAGGCAATCTTCAAAATGCAAGCTGAAGAGAATGGCTATTTATAAAATAAGACTTCCCCCTATTTCCATTCACTGGGTTTCTGGGACTCCATTAGGAGGCATCCTTCCCTTTCACTCAGGAAGGACTCCTGCCCCCACCTGAAGCCCTCTCTTTATCCATGAAGCCAAACCGCTGGCTCCAGGGATAACTGCAGGTGAGGGGAGCCCTGAGAGCTGGGGAGGGGATCAGACCACCCTGGAGGTGCCACCGTTCCTTCTGTCACGTCACTCATATGAATCGTTCTTATAGTCCAAGCCTTGTGTCTTGGGGAAACAGAAGGGTATTAAATGAGAGTGAAAGGAGAATAAGCAGTAGACCTGGCTGCAAGGTGAGGTACGCGCAGGTGGAAAGCCCAGCAACACCAGTTGAAGATGCTTTTCCAGTGTGAATGCCGAGAGAGCTTCCCCTCACAGATGGGCTTCCCTGTGCCTGGGCCAGGCCCTCTGATGTTTGGCACAGCCTCCGTGAAGCTTGAAAAATACTCTGGGGATCATTTTCCCCACTCCACTCCCTCCCGCCCCATTTTAGAGGCGAGGAGACATATTTAGAGAGCAGCTGTGACCTTCCCAGGGTTGCACAAAGTCCGTGGAGAAGCTGAGACTTGAACCTGGGTCTCCCTATCCTGTTGTCTTCTCAACTGCACACACTTCTATGTTCGACAACCAAGGAAGGAAACCCACCTCAGATGGCAGTTCATTCAATGGTTATTCCTGTGACCCCAGGGCCCTCCTATCCTAGAACTAGGTGGAATCAGGCTTAGCCTTGTCCCACTGCCCTCCCAGAAGCCTTCCCATAAGCACCGGTCCTGCTTTTCCCCTCTCCCGTCTGTCTGATTAGGGGTTCCCCAAGGTCAGGATCCTTGTCTTCCCAATCAGATGGGGTGGGGCACAGATGCTGTGTCTCTCTAACTTCTAGGTTTCTCCCCAGGGACAGCACTCAGGTCAGTTGAGTAGAAGAAATTGACAATCAAACCAGTACTAGTCAGGAAATGAGAGTTTCTCCAGATGAGACAAAAGAGTGATCCTGCTTCAAGTTGACCCCCTTGAAATTCTGGAAAAATCTCTGATGCACAGATACAGAGAATTAGACCTTGGACAATGTACAGTTGTGCTTTTGAAGATGCGTAAACCTTGAACAAACCAATTGACCTTCCTGTGGCTCAGTTTCCTTATCTGAAATGCAGATAGTAATGGAACCTTCCCCATAAGATTGATATGAGGATTAAATGGGTTAATGTTAATGAAGCATTTAGGACATATTATATGTTAAATATATGTAAGTGTTAAAACTGTCTCCCTCTATGTCTGTGTCTGTCTGTCTTTCTGTCTCTCTCTCTGTCTCTCACTCTCACTCTCTGCCCCTTTGGGCTCAGCCAGACCAGAGGCTGTGGCCTTGAGGGGAGTCAAACAATCTGCCTTGAGTGTCCAACCTGCTCTCCTGGCAGCCACGAGGGGATCTTCTGCCCCCTTGACCATGGACCATCCCCTGCGTCTCTTCAGACTTACCTCCTGGGTCATGGTTACCGAAGACCCTGCTTCAGTGCTGAGTGCCAGTTCCTTGTCACCTGTCACAGTGCACGCAGACAGCCCCATCAAGAGAAGCAGGGTGAGGCAGAGCAGCATGGCGAGCGCCGCTCTGTGCCAGCACCCTCCGGGAGTCCCCCTCAGCCTGCAGAGGCAGCCTCCCGCAGGCCCAGTCCTCTCTCTCTGGCTCCTTTCTTGTAGGTATGGGAAGCTCCACCTGTTCTCTGTCCTTCCATCTACCCTGCTTATCTACCCCCCTCCCTGGGACATTTCCTGTGACACTCCTCCCACCCTGGCTGGAAATCCCAATGATATCAGGATGCTCGGAGGAGGGACCATACGCCCCCTCCCACCCCGTCCCCCAGCACTTAATCCCAGGGTTTAGCACTCTGATGCAACAGGCGCCTCACCTTTGGCTTCATTCCCTCTGGTGGCAGGTGCACAATGGGGCATTGTGTGGGACCTAGTGCTCCCAGCTTCCTGGCTGGAAGCCCCAGGGGCACTTATCATGGAAATGGGGAGGAGGACTGAGTGGCTCCTCTTTTCTTGTGCTCTGCTCCCCTGTAAGAGAGGCTCCTTCCCAGATCTTAGCTAGTATTCCACCACGTGTCTCCCCTTCCTGTCATTCAGCCCCCTCCCTCAGCATTGCCCTCCATCAGTAGTCCCCACATGTGCAGAAACGTAGGGCTTGCCCTAAGAGGAATAGCACAGTGCTTAGCAAAATGAGGCTCCTCACAAGTGGGAGTTGGGATTTGCCAGAAAAATGGCTTCCTGTTCAAGTGTCATCATTTCTAAACTGCCTTCCCACTGTTGTCAAAACCATCTTTCTGAAGACCTAACCTGACCTGTTTCTCCTTGCTTACAACATTCCAACATCTGTCTGCCCTTGGCATAAATTTCAATCTCCCTAACATGGCATTCAAGGCCCTTCTTCGCTTAGTTCCTCCCTGTTTCTCCCATTCTTCTATCCACCTACCCACCCACCCACCACTCACTCACTCACTCATCACACCACCCACTCATCCTCATCCATCCATCATCCATCCATCCATCCACCCACTCATCCATCCATCCATCCATCCATCCATCCATCCATCCATCCATCCATCCATCCGTGTAGAACAAGGGCCCTGCAGTCTGAGAGACCCGAATCTCAGTCCTAGCTCCACCACTAAAGAGCTGTGTGACCGTAGGCACATTACTTAGCCCTTCCAAACCTTAGAATCCTCATTTGTAAAACAGGATTAATAATAGCACTTATTTCCAAAGTTGTTTGAGGATGAAATGAGATAATGCATGTGGTGCACGTAGCACAATGTATGACAGTAAATATTTAATACCCATTAACTATTATTCCTCATAATTCTTGATACCGGGTGAGGCCACAGAAGATGAATAAGACACTGTCTCTATCCTACAGCATCTCACAGTCCAGGAGAGGAGACCTCTGATTGGCAGATAAGCTATGTTCAGTTAGGTATAGAGATGGGAGCAGGGAAGGGTGTGCCCCTTTCCCAGTCTGCCCCACAGCCATTCCCTGACCCTGGACACACTGTACCACCTGCTCCCAGTACAGGCTGAGACTTCTCCCTCTCACACTTTGGCCGTGGCTGGTGCCTCTGCCTGGACCATCTTTATACCTGGTAAAGTCCCACCCATCCTTAAAGTTCCAACTTAATGGTCACCTCCTCAGTAGATTTTTTTTTTTAAATCTCTATTCCTAACTCCAGCAAGAATTTCCTGGGCTTTCCCAATATTTTCCAATTATCTGTTGCAGCTCTGCATAGGCTACAGTGAGGATTTGTGCAGATTGTGTCCTGCACAGAGGTGACTACCGAGGAGAGAATGGAGGCAAAACTCAGCCTTCCCTTGCTCACTGAGCTGCACTGCCTGGTGCCAGGCTGCACACCCCCGAAAGAAGATGCTTTATTTCTCCCAGAGGGGCCAGCGGGGCTGAGGACAGCCCTGCTAGTCTGCCATGTGCTAGTTGATTATGCCATGTGCTTTCGGAGAGTGGAGCTGTCATACATGTGTGCTTGGCACACAGTGGGTCTTTAAGACCCATGCAGTCACTCTGGGTCTAGGCCAGTGAAGGCAGAGGTGAATAAGGGCAAGTGTGGAGGACAACCCCGGCCACACACCCTCCACCCCTCCCAGGAATCCCTTTAGTGGATCCCAAATTTGATAGCTTCAGAATCCCTGCATTTGCTAAAATGCAGATTCCTGTATTCTGACACAGCCAGCCCTGGTCTGTGGGTCTGCCTCAACACTGCGGGTGGCAATCCCTCAGCTTCCCATTGAGCTTCCCGAGGGCAGGATGTTTAACACCTCACATTCCACTTTGTGTTCTCCACTGTTGTTAACAAGTTCTTCCTTAGCGAGAACCGTTTTTGCTTTCATCCCCTTCATTTTAAGGATGTGGAAACTGAAGCTGGTTGAGAATTGGTGGTAGACCGGCGTCTGGGACCCCCAGTCAGCTGCTTCCCACCTCTCAGTGGGGCCTCAGCCCGGAAGGGCAAGCAGCACAGGACTGGAGGCAGAGTAACAGGAACAGCAACTTCTGAGTTGGCGAGGCCATTTCCCATTCCGCAGGCCCAAAGGGGGTGGGTGCCCTTGGAACCTAAGGAATCTCTCTGAACCATGGTTTCTCCCTCTGCAAATTGCAGCTGCCCCTCATTGGGGGGGGTAACGGTTTCGTGCATTTCCACCCTTAAAGAGCTCAGCACAGGGCACTTAATCCTAACTTCATTTTTGTGATTATTCAGCCTCTGGGACCCCGGATCTCGTCGCCGGTCTCCTGGCCCCAGCTGCGCTTTCCGCCCCACCAGCGCAGAAAGCGTCCCGCGTGGGGTCAGGATGTGGTGGGTGCACAGCGGGGAGGTGGCAGGGGCAGAGGAGAAGGCGGGGGAAGAAGGGAGAGAAAATCCCCAAAGTCCGGAAGGCTGGGAGGGAGGCAGGGCCCGGCCTGGAAACCGCGGCTATTTGCAGCGTTGCCCTCGGGTTGCGGTCGGGCTGGCGCTCGCAGCCCTGGCGTTGGAGCCCGCCGCCCCGCCCGGTGCCCTCGGCCACCGGGGCATGGCCCTGGCTGGCGCGCCCCGCCTCTCCGCGTCCTCGCGGCCCTGGCGGCGGGTGGCTTGGGGCCCCGCAGCCAGGGCTGGGCGCGACCCTCGGCTGGCTGCGGGCAGGCTCGGGTCGGGGTGAGCCCCCGGGTGTGCTGGGCCCGGGGGGCCAGTCTGGCCAGGGCGTGGGTCGCGGCCGTGGCGGGGCGCCCCCGGCGCCGGGTGGGCGCGTAGGATTGCTAGAGGCTGCGGTTTGGCTACGATCGCGGAGCTGAGAGGAGAAGGGGCGCCGGAGAGAGGGATCTTTTTTAAAAGCCGAGGAAGAGCAGAGAAGAGGGAAACACGAAGAGCCGAGGGCGGGATGCGGGCAGGAAGCTGACGTTTCCTGAGCGCCTACTCTGCCCAAAGTAGGTGGGATGCTTGGCCCATTTCCCCGGCCGGCCGTGGGGAGGCTGCGCGCGCCGGACGAGGCGGTCCAGCTACCTAGTACCAGAGTTGGAATACGAACCTAGTGGACCTCCCCCCGTGCGCTCTTTCCCCTTAACTGAGAAACGCGAACCCGAGCGAGAGGGGAGTGGCGGGGCAGAACGGAGAAAGAAGCGGAGTTGGGAGAGGACGCAGAAGGGAGGGGACGCTAGTGAGGGGTCGCGACTGCCTCGTGGGGGCCCTCTGGGGATAGGAGACAGCCGTTTGCCTGAGGATCTGGGTTCCAACACCCCAGGTGACGCTGCAGGGAACCCTGCTTCAGTCTTTCCCGCGCCCTTTTAGCGCCCCCATGTGGAAGCTTCACCTGAAGCCTGACCTCGCCCAGAACTCAGTTGGCGCATCCAAGAGGGATCGGAGCTGGGCAGTGCATTCAACCGTCTGTCCCTTGGATAGAGGGACAGGAGAGGCTGGGTCATCAGTGCGGGGACCCCGGGCGGGCAGCGGGGTCCTTCCCTCCAATGGAAGGAGAGGGTAGTGGAAAAGTGGCCCAGAGCGCATGATTGGGCAATAGTGTTTGCATTCCGTGCTTGGACCCTTCTAGCTGCAATGACTTAAGACCTCTGAAAAAGGCAACTCCCCCCGCCACCCCAAATCTTCGAGGTTACGTTCATGCATTCATTCACTGATTCTGGATTTAATAGCTGCCCCTGAACAGAGATGAAAGAAACCGACAAGCATTATAACAATTTTAACATAGGGTGGAAAGTGCTGTGGTTGGTGCATTTGGGGAGAAACAAAGCATTCTGGACTCCTTTTACCCACATTTACAGTGTGAGTGCACTTCAGACGCTTGTCCTAAACAGACACTTTGAGTTTGGAAAAGTGGGTCTCTACATCTAGAGTGTAGATGGAGAGTACAGAGCTGTTGCCCTCCGTGCCCAGAGTTTTGACAGATGACTGAGCTTTGCTTTGGGCATGTCTAGCCCCTTAGTTATGCCCGGTGTATCTCTGGAAGGGCCTGAAGCTATCGCCCAGTTTCAGAAAGAAATTCTCTGAGTCCTGAGAATGATTCAAAGCAGTCCCTGACCTCACCCTTATCACCGGACACCTCCCCCCACCATAAAAGGGAATTCTGGTTGGGCCTAGGGCCCTAGGAGCTACTCAGCTTTTCTCCCTTCCTTCTCTGTCACCTTTCTCCATAGGGCGCTGGAACCCACCCATACATGTCCTTTTTGCAATTAGGCTCTATAAGGAAAGACTAATGTGCGCACTGTGTGTGTGTGTGTGTGTGTGGTTGTGTGTGTGTTGGAAGGGGTGGTATTTGTCTGCCAGAAGGATTTAAGTCAAGAGTAGAAGCGAAGTACAGCATAGCAGCTAAGAGGAAGACTCTAGAATTCTGACCCCACCGTTTACTATCTGTGTGACCTCAGAGTTTTTGAACTTCACTTACCTCATCCAGAAGATGGGAATACTTATATACTCACTTCAAAAGTCTGCTGAGAGGTTTAAATGAGATAATGCATAAAAGAATTTCAGGCAACATCTGGCACATGTAGGCACTTCATAAGGTATAACAAATATTATCGCTACTCATAGTATAATTAAACAGTAACACTTATCCATATTTTACAGGAAAGACCAGATTAAGGAAAGTCATTTTAAGCATTCCCTGATATTTTGTCACCAAAATTGAGAGTTTCCTAGGATCAGGAACTGGGCTCTCTCATCAGACTAGGAGGTCCCTGCAGCCAGGTCTCAGATGAGGCTCAAAGTGCTGGGCTCAGAAACTTCAGGCCTGAGGGCTGAGGGAGGTACGTGAGGCCCCCTCCTTGCTGGGGGGTGTGGGTTCTGGTTCTATTCCTGCCTCAAATGTGGCTGTGAAGAAGTCTCTTTCCTGAGTGCTTGCATCTCCCAGGGCCTCTGTGCAATCAAGCCACCCTGAGTCTGACCCCATTAGTGGGAGAGGAAAAGCTTATCATCAAAATTGGCCTTTTCTTTCTGGATCTTGGTTAGCGAGTGTGGGAGAAGAGTGAATGCCTAATTGAATATATAATTATAATGCACTGTCCTTTGTCTACCAAGTGGAGCTTCCAGACCCTGCTGTCTGCAGAATAGTTTGTTTTTCATGTACTGAGGATTCTGGAGCCAGCCATGTGGAGATAGCACCCACAGACTGGGTCTCTTAGCTGGCCGGGCTGGGTATGAGATGTAAGATTGACCTGTGTCCTTCTCTCCCCGAACACTGTCTGGGACGCCTGAGCTGACAGAGCTCTCAGAGGAATGCTGAGCTCAGTAGGACCCTGTGCAGGCTGTGTGGGAACGGGGGAGGGAAGAAATGAGGCCGTGTAGGCCAGGCTGGGGAGTGAGGATTTTATCCAGCAGACACGAGGAGTCACTGATGGTTTTAGAACAAGGGAATTATGTGGGATTTTATTTCTTTTTCCCTTCATAGATTCCTAAACCCTCCTCCCCTCAAAGAGGCGATGAGGAGGGGGTGATGAAGTAGGGAGGAGCTGGGGACAGGGAAGCCTTTCAGGAGGCAGTAGTGATAGTCTGGAGAAGACGTGGCTGGCCTGAGGCTGGGGAGAGGAAGGCTACCTCAGTGTCATTGCAGAGGGTGTCAGCAGGTCTGAGGTCTGGAGAGAGGGGGACAGGGAGGCACTGGAATGATGAAAGGGAAGGAGACAGGCTGTAGGGGGCGGGGGAATGAAGAGCTGGTAAGGGTCCATATGGACAATCTGACAGTTCGAAGGGTCTGTGACTATTTAAGGGGCAGACCAGGGGATAAGGTCACAGAGCTTTAGGGAGGTCACTGTACCCAGATGATAAAGCTGGGCTGGATCAAGATAACCCAGGGAGATTGAGAATAAAAGGGCTGATACTGCAGGTCTGAGCAGCCTCAATATTTAAGCGGCAGGTGATGGACAAGGAGGTGGGGTGAGAGACGCTGAAAAGGAGAAATTAGAGGATGGGTGCCTCAGGAGAGAGGAGGGGTATAGCTATCAAGGCTAGAGATGCTTATAAAGATACCTATGTTTATGAACAAACATGTATATGTTAGTGTTTCGAAAAGGGACTGGTGGGATTACTTCGGACGTGGGCAGTAGGTAAAAGGAGGGTTCCATCATCAATTGGATGTCCTATATTTGGATATGATGGTGCCTGTATTACTTTCCCATTTTAAAATAAGATAAAGAGTAATCTAGTTGTCTATTCGCAGGAGAATGGACAGATCCATTGTGGCAGTGGAATACTATACAGTGGTGAAAATGAATGCATTAGAGAGAGTGTATTAATGAACATAGACAAAACTTAAAATGTTGAACGAAAAACGCGAGTTGCAGCAGGATGCCTATAGAGTGATTCCATCTATGTAGAATTTCAAAACATGAAAAACATATCCATAGTATAGATGGATACATTTACACATAGTGAACATATAAAATGCTCATCGATAAATCCAGGAGAGAGCCTACCTACGGGACAGGGTAGAGGATGGGGCCAGGGATACAGGTTACTTCAATTTTCTCTGTAATCATTTGTTTCTTAAGTTGGATAGTGAGCATCCAGGTTTGCTGTACTGTTATCTATACTTATTCATGTGCCTGATATAATTAATACATTTTGTGGGGGGGGAAAGACTAGAAGAAAAATATAGAAATCCTTGGGGAAGAGGGGTTTTAAGAAAGGGAGAAAGGTCAACAGCATGAAGCAAAGCAGCGAGTCCTGCAGTGAAGGAGGGACTAGAGGCAGAGGCCGGCTTGCCCTGGGGCAGGAGAGCGCCCAGCAGTGTTTGGGGCCACAGGCAGAGGTTTGCCTTCAGTTTTCCTGCTGAGTCCTGACAAGAGGGCCCTGCACTCCATCATCAGCCAGTGGTCCTCCTGGGGCTTCCCACCCGGGGCCTCTGGGACTCATGAGGAAGCACAGAAGGTCTTTGATGTTGCTGATGATACAGTGACAGCGTCCTGTCTTGTCTCTCACCAGAGAGTAAATAGAGTCATCACCCTGGGAGGGACTGCTTGGGGACCCACAGGGGTGACAGTGGCCCCACCAGTCAGTGCTGCTGGAGGCGTAGATCGGCCCTGGGGCGGGGAGATGACCATGCCGACTTTGACAGGAGTCAGTGAGTCTCTGGCGCCCAGGAGGCAGGTGGGCGAGGATAGTGTTGAGGCTTGAAGGTTTGAGGAGGCAAAAGCCAAACCCCAGCGGCCAGGCAAGGAGAGTGGGCGATGCCCAGACTTGGCAGACAGAAGGCAGGCTGAAAGATGCAGTGCCAAGCTGGGGAGAGGGGATGCCAGGGCTGGAGATCAGAGGAGCGGATGGGGGAGGGACGGGCAGTGTCAGGGCTTGAAGCAGGAGGCCACTGGAGGCAGGGAGGCGGTGAGGCAGGGTGTGGGGGATCAACGAAGCCAGGGGGTGATTGGGAGGAAGTGGGCAGTGTCAGAGGAGCAATGGGAAAGAGTCATTGCCAGCTTGGGCTGGGGGAGCAGGGGGAGGGAGCTCTCGTTCTATTCTTTCCCAGATCTAGTTTGGTTTTGCAACAAAAACAGACGCCTCTGATGGTAAGTTGTAAAAAGAGTTTCAGGTTCAGAGGGCCCTCTGGGGTTATTTTTCCAAACCCTTCTTAGTCCAGATGGGGAAGCAATGCCCACAGTGGGGCACTGGCCTTTCCAAAGCTACCAGTGAGTCTAGTGACAGGATGGGGCTGAAACTGCCTGTGTGTATAGGTCTATGTTACACCTGGAGGTGTAGAGTGGAGAGCTGGGAGGTGAGGTGAGGGTAGGGCCAGGGTCCTTCCCAAACACATCTAAACCCAGCCAGCAGTGGGAAGCCACATTTGCCACTGGGGAAGTGTTCTGGGACAGCAGTGGAGTGGGTCATCTGTGGATTGGGGCCTTTAGGGGACAGAGTCCCATGGGAGCTGTAGCTTGGCAGAACTTAAATAAATCGCGAAGATTTAAATCCATTGAGAATTTTTTTTTCGGTCAAAATCAAATGTCCCACAGGATTAGAAGAAACTTTGAAAGACAAAAATAAATCATGAAGATGGCATTATTGCTGTGTCTGAAAGTGACCTTGGTTACTTGCTGTCCTAGGGGGAAAGGCATGGGTCTTCTGATCAGCGGATAATCCTGAGACCTGTAGCTCTCTTGAGGGCAGAGCCAAGGGTTCTCTTAGCTCCACCAGCTGCAGCCCTGGGAACACGTTCTGCAGGCCAAGGGCAGAGGTCAGCTGGGAAGTGCCCTGGAGAACATTGATTTTCCTCCTCACTTTATAGTGAAGCCGACTGAGGCCCAGAAAGAAGTAGCATAATCTCCAACACAGCCATTTCAATGTTTCATTTATTTCCAAGATGTATTGGAGGCCTTGCATGTGACCGAAGAAGTACTTGGCATTATGGAGGGTGTTGGCCTGAACTAGGATGCCCCAGGGGGCAGGGAATGAGCGTGGATGGACGCTCAGGGGAGTGGGTCTGGCTGGGCGGAGATGGAGGGGTGGGCTTCTGCCCTGTGTCCTCTGGTCAGGGGAGGGGCCAGTGTGGCCTGAACCTGGGGACCCTCCCCACGCCCTGTGTGCCTAGGTATGCCTGGTGACTTTGGAAGGGCGGCCCCCCATCAGGGAAAGGGTGGGGTGTCCAGCAGCTCCTGGGGGCTACAGGATGGGACCTATTTAGCCTTCGCAGTCATCTGACCCCTGTGACTCAGGCCTGGCCCTGCCCGTGAGGGCAATGGGCCAGTCTGAGCTCATCACCACTGCCTGGAGCAGAAGTGGTAAACAAGTTCACCCTCTGCCTCCCTCCCCTGAGAGGAAGCAAGGAAGAGGGTGAGGTGGGGGCCCCCAAACACTCCACCCACCCAGCCCAAGCCATCTGCATAATACAGGTGCATGTCATGGGCATCCACTGTGGGGTCTGCAGGGTGTGCTGTGGGAGAGGTGTGCAGAAGTGTCTTTGGGGGCGGGGGCTGTGGCCAACCTTTTCCAGAGACCAAGTTGGCCAGTACTCACGGGGATCATTTCACCCAATCCCTAGAGTCCGGGGGCCAATAGTTGAAGGCTGGACCCGTGGAGTGACACCTGGTTTGACCTGCTGGATCTCGGCCTCCGGGCCTTCAGGCCTCCTGGCTCATACCCAGGTGCTGGGCTCGGGGGTGCCATATGGCCTCTGGGAGCCTCTTAGAGGCTATAGACAAACGTTCTTGGCCCATGGCTCCAGTCTGCCTGCGCCCACGGCAACATGTGAGGGGGCCCCGTTTTCAGCATGTTCCTTATGCTGGGCCGCTGGTCCCTTCTCTCCTTCCATCTCATTCTCTCCTCCCTTCCTCTCTTCCTCATGCCTCGCTCTGTCTCCCTCTTTCCTTTTACACCACTTTACCCCAGCCCCTGTCCTCCTCCTCTCCTCTCAACCCAGCGGCCGGCATTGCCATTTGTGGCCACCAGATGGCATCAGTGCATCATGTGTCTCATCCAGGGAGGTAGCCCCCTCCACCCCCAGCCCCACCAAACCCAGGAAGATTAAGCACCCGTAACCCTTCACAACACCTACACCGTGCCCAGTGCCTTCCTGGGACTATACATGGGGCAAACAAGCAGCAGAATATGGGCAGAGCCAGGGTGGGGTCCAGGAGCGCCCAGCTCCCTGCAGATGCTCTAATATCCCCTTGGGGTGACGCCTTGCAAAGGGAGTCTGCACACACTACAGCACTTACTCCTCAACCCTGCGAGGTCCTGGTTAGCATCCGCACTTCACACAGGAAGAGACTAAAACCCAGAGAAATGAAGGCACTTGCCTAACGTGGGACCGGGTTCTCCTTCTGCCTGTGGTCTCCCTATGCATTGTCATGTTCTGTCTCTTATGAGGCTGAAATGCAGAAAAGGCAGCCCCTCTGCCCTCTGGGTGCCCCTGGGCTGATGGGGAAACACAACCCTTCCCAGGAGCCAACTGCATGGAAGAGACAGAGATGAAGCTTCTGGGAGCCCATAATGGTGTTGAGCCAGAGCTAGGCGAAGGTAGTCAAGGCAGGCTTCCTGGAGGGGTCTGGGGCCAGGACTAGGAGGACGCAGGCTCAGTGAGTGCAATGCGCTCTGTGGCTACTCTGGTCAGGAGCTGCTCAGCGACCCCTATGTATGGGGAGCAGGTGGGGTGGGCTGCTGCAGCCCTAAAGGCAGACAGGGACCGGGTTGGTCCTAACTTGGGCTGAACTCCCCTACTGGCCCCTCCCCTCCCCCCATCCCTTCCTCCCTGTCCCACTGGGAGGCCGGCTGTGGGCTGGGGGCAGGAGGCCTAGGGTGGGGTCCCTTCCCCAAGGCTGTGGCAGTGCCCAGGAGCCAGAGAGGAGCCGCCGCCCCCCACCCCCGTGGGCCCCTCTGTAATTAGGGCTATTTTTAGGCCCCTCTTCCTTCCTATTTCAGGCCTCTGGACTGGGCCGGAGAGTGGGCTGTCCTGGGGCCACGGCTGGAGCCGCTAAACTGGGCCGCAGCGTGGGAGCTGCAGCCACAGTGCAGACCACAGCCCGGGGCGGAGTCCTGGTGGGGGAGGCGAGCCAAGACGTGGCCAGGCCTAAGGCAGGGTGGGCTGGAGGTGTGACTTGGCTCATCTGACCCCTCCCTGCTCCCCTCACGGTCTGCCCCATGCCAGCCCATCCCTCTGCCCCGGCCCCCCCCCCCCCCCCCGGCTCCGCTGATTTGAGGCTCCTCACCCTGGGCCTCCAACTCTGTGTGTGCCCAAGATGGTGCAACCACAGCAACTTTAGGACAGTGGAGGCCCGGAGAGGGGTGCTCAAGATGTTCGTCGTAATGACCAGCATTTACGGAGTGCTTGCCGTGTGCCAGGCCCTGCCCCAGCACTCCCCGCCTGTGTTAATTCCTTCCCTGTGTACGACACTGTAATGTTGGCGCTCTTTCATCCCTGTTTTACAGATAGGAAAGCTGAGGCTCTGAAGTAGCCCATTTTTCACGTGCTAGGCTCGGTCTTATGTGGCCCGCTTTCAGGGAGCCGCCTTGTCTCTCTGACGGGGCTGAGGAGAGGGGCGCTGAGAGACATGGCTTTCTTTTCCATCTGCTTCCAGGCTCCGCTCCGCTGATCCCAGTGCCCTGTCAGGCACAGGTCCAGGCAGCTGCCCGCCGACAATCTGCCCATCGTCCGCTGGTCCATGGCCTGTCCTGCAGGCAGAAGGGTGGGTCTTGCCCAGCTGGTTCCAGTTAGGCACAAGAAAGCTGGCGAGGGGTATATTTAGCCCTGGTTTCTGGAGGAGCCAGAGGTCTTTCATCCTTGGAGGCGCTGGCCACAGTGGGACTCAGCTTGCCAACGCGGGGCTCATGGGCTGTAGACAGACAGGCTGTGGGGCAGGGAGTGGGGTCAGGGAGGAGAGGGGCAAAGGTGATCCTGCCCGTCTTTGTGGCTGGGGGGAACCGTGGTGATGCTAACTCGGTCAGCCAAGTTCTGAGTGCCACGCTCAGGAGGTGTCTCTGTAAGCTCGATGGGTCCTCAAGGTATGTGGGGCAGGCTTGGGCTGGGGGGGCTGCTGCTCGCCTCCTCCTCCCCAGGCATAGCCTAGGCCTAGCACATCCACGGCGGGGGTTTGACCCTAGCCTGGGAGTCGGAGGACCTGTTTTCCGTCAGAAGGGGTGGGCAGGGGGCAGAGATCAAGGTATAGAAAGGGGGCGACCTTCCTGTTTCCTCTAAGAGACGGACATGTTCGGGCGTCGATATTTGGAGAAGGCGGGAGGGTTACAGGGCAGGTACATCATAAAAGAGGAAAAGAAACAGGCACACAGAGGCACAGCCACGTGGTGGCAAGTGGTGCTGCGTGGTGTGTTCAGGTGTGCGAAAGGCGCACGTGGGTTTGACTCAGTACCATGTGCTCCTGGGCAGTGGGCACTCACTGGGCACTGTGTGATGGGGCCAGTGGGCCAGGACCCTGTGCCATGGGGAGACTGTGTGGCCGGGCTGTGGTGGTGTATGGGCGCGAGATGACCCGTGAGTAACCGTGGCATTGCTCCATCGTGGGTGAATAGGAGAGCATATGACCCCGTGGTGATAATTTTGGGGGGCAGCCTGTGAGTATGGTGGTAGACGAGGGCCCAGAGCTGTTTTAAACTGTATAACTGTGATCTTGCACTGTTGCATAATTATCCCCCTGGATGATGTCGTGCGTGTGAGGCTGTGAGTAAACACACGTGTGGATTCAGAGTTTGAGCTCTGGCTGTGTGTGTGTGTGTGTGTGTGTGTGTGTGTACAGACTGTCATTCTGGGTGTGACCGGCTATACGAAGGAGCAGTTGGGCTCCCAGCCACCCGCCAGCTTCCCACTGCAAACAAGGCCTGCTCCCGCTGAGGGTCGTGCCCCATTGCCCTTCTGGGGACCCTTACCCCAAAGCCACAGGCCCTCTGGGCCTGAGGGAGGGAACCCTACAAGTTGTAAGCTCCTGTCTCTCCCCTAATCCTCTCACCCCCACTCCCTCCGACAGACCCACCGTCCCCACAGACGGCAGGCTTCTACCTGCCCCGGGGCGGGAGGCTGGAAAGAGAAAGGAGCCTGCCTGCCTGCCTGCCCGCCACCCCGCTGTCGTCTCTTCTCAGACAAAGAGCTCACCCTGGTCTCTGTGGGCGTCTGGAAGACGCTGGCGGGATTAACCGCCCTGCGCCGCCCTCTCCCCTCCTCATGCCAGCCCACCCGGCTGGCACCAACACCTCAGAGCCCAGGGGCGGAGCCCTCCCCACAGGCTCTCCAGCCCCGCAGTGTGTGTGCGTGTGTGTGTGTGTGTGTGTGTGTGTGCGTGTGTGCCCCCAGCACCCATGGCGGAGGCAGAGAAGTGGGCCCTGAGGCACACACCTTCTGCTGCTGGCAGGGGCCAGGTCTTCCCTCAGTCACTTTAGCATGCACTTGGCAGGCAGGCCATCAGCTTTGTCGGCACCCCTGTCCTTGACTCTCATTCTGGGCCCTTGCATCCCTACCCCACAGTAGCCTGCAGTTCCGACCTTCCGTGCTTCCCCTTTGCACTCCTGGAGGACGATGAGTTCAGGCCAGTGAGCACTGAGAGAGCTGGGGTGTACGCTCCCCTCTGGTGAGGACTCAGCCCACCCTAGAGAGGGACACTCTGTCTCAGTGTGGGGTCGAAGGAGCTCATGGAGAAGACTTGGGAATGACATTGGTCTAGGTTATTCATTGTGTTTCTGGAGAGCTACCTGTGGCTTCGCTTTCATCAGGGAGAATGACTAGTAAGGTTGGAGTCATTGTCTCATGACTTTGAGGCTTTAAGACTAGTGCCTTCTTTGTATTCTGCAAAACCAGAAATGATTCTTAAAGTTCTTTCATGTTAATTGAATTTTCTTAATTAGGCACTTTTCCCATTTCAGAGGTGTTTAGACTGAGGCTCTTTGAGAAGGATTTATACAAAGTCACACAACTGGTAAGCAAGAGAGCCAGGATGGAACCCAGGGTCATACTGTGTAAGTGTCAAGAGAGACCCTTTGGACCCCTCGATTCCCCTGGCTGGGCCTCTGTCTTCTTAGTACCCCATCCTTCCACCCCCAAAGAGTCTGCAGTCTTGGGAAAATGGAATGGAGACAGGCCAGTGGGAGCTGAGTGAGATGACCTTGCCCCTCCCCGAGTCACACCCTATCCTTAAGCAATTGGGGCCCCATTCCATAGACAGTTCTTGCTGTACACCCCATGCTTTGGGAGCATGGATGGAAACTCTCTTCTCTTCCTGCCAAATGGGTTGTTCTTAAAACCACTCCATATTAATATTTTCTATCGAAATCTTATTCTATAGGTTTTGTCCCTTCCTGCTGCAGGTGGGGCTTGTCTCCTTTGGTTCGGTCTTTGTGGAGGCAGCGTACTCCCGTGGGAGTATGCTGTCAAGAAGAAAGCTGGGGTTTCCCAATGACTGGGAGAGGCCATGGAGGTGAGGGATCTGACTGGTGCCTTCAGTATCAGAGATGATCAATACACAGAGATGGATGTATTACAGTGAGGAGGTGGATAAATACATAGAAGAGGGTGTGTGTGTGCATGGGTGAGTGGGCAGTGTTTGGATGAATGGGTACGTGAGTAGGTAAATGGAGATCTATATATATATATATATATATATATGGTGGGCAGTTGAATGAATAGATTTTAAGGTGGATGGAAGATGGATGGATGAATGGATGGATGGATGGAAGAAGGAATGGAGGAAGGAAGGAAGGGAGAGATGGATGGGAGAGTGGGAGAATGGTGTGTGAATGGATTTGTGGCAGGCCTGGCGGAACCTTTAGAAAGCAGGTCATACGTAGGGAATGGTTTTGTTCAGTTCTCAGCTGTCTGGACTGATGGAGAGAAACCATGTTTCAGAAAAGTCTAGAAGATACTAGCTGGTTGCAAACTGATTTATGTGACATTCAGGGGTGGGTTTTGGCTCTTCCCTTTGAAGTCTGAGGGTCTGAGCCCTGTGACTTGCCAGTCATACATATGAGCATGGCTCACCCGGGAGAGCAGCCCTGACCCTCCTCCCGACCTGCCATCATCTTCCTTCCTCCCATGCTGGGAAGGACAGTGTCCCCTCCTAGAGGGATGCAGAGTGCAGACAGAGCGTTCTGTGTCTCCTGCATCTCTCTGGTGGGCTCACTCCTTCCCAAGGATCAGGGACTCTCTATCAGAGCTACAAAATGTCTGGGGCTGTCCCCGCAGGTTCCCCAGAGATTTAGTCAGCACCGGAGGGACCCAGAGTCATGGAGATTAGCTTGGCATCTGCCAGGTGGTGTGATGCTGGCAAGACAATGACAGCGGCAATGCCGCCCTGACGGCAGAGGGTGGACACGGGCAAAAACACTCTAACCTGGTCCTCCAAACGAGAGGGGGCAAGTGGACGCTGTAACAAGACGCGGGGAGATGAGGTGCTCGGGAGGGACTATGCTCGGTGGGGGGGGGTGCAGATGGGTTGAGCTGTGGAATAATTTCTCTATCCCTTCCCGGATGCTGGGCCTATTCTTGGCTCCAAGAGGACTCTCTCTTGCTCTCTTCTTGGGAAAAAAATCTTCCCTGTGGGACTCTGGATGGCCTACTTTCCATGACAAGTAGAGGAACTTCATGCGTTGAGTGCCTGCTGCATGCCACGTGCCTCTCATACATCCTCACTTGAAAAACTCACAATTTCCCGTCAAGGTAGGGAGAATCCTTTCTAGTTTACAGAGGAGGAAACCGAGGCTCAGGAAGCTTTAAAAAAATGTGTCCAGTGTTACCTATCTAGGCGGCTGTGAAGTCAGGATTCCTACTCGAGTCGGCCTGGCTTCTCTGCCCACTGCCCGCTCTCATGTCTGAGACTCCCCCGCTCCCTGCAGCGTCAGCCCCAGCTGAGGAGAATGGATCCAAGGAGCAGCAGCTAGAAGGACACGTCAAAGAGAGCTAAGTGAGGCCCCCAGGGAAGGAGACTCGAGAACGAGGAGCTGCAGCCCAGTGAGGACCTGCAAGTGTTCTTAGGGCCACTGTGCAGAGGCCCACTGGCCTTTATCTGCCTGAAATACGAGGCGGCCCGCAGGATTCGGGCGAGACCACCAGAAGGCCTTTCTGGCCTGGAAGCGTGTAGTACTCTGGAGTGGGCAGAAAAGGAAGGGTGTAGAGACAAACTCTTTGCGGAAGCCACCCTGTCGTGCTTCCAGCGCAGCCGCCTTGCTGATCCAAGGCAGGGGGTGGCCAGAGGTCATTTGGGGACATCTCCTGGTGGCCAAAAGAGTTTAGAAATCCGTGCCTGGGTGGGAGTTGGGAATCTTGAGAGCTGGATTTTTTCTGGATCCACGGAAAGACAAATCAGGAGGGCTGGTGCTGGAATGCTGAAGCTGTTTGGAGCCCGCCTCAGGACCCTAAAAGTGGGGGCTGGGAGATTCTAGCCCATATTCTCTAGGAGACGGGGAGGTTGTAGCTGTAGGCACTATGAGGGAAGCCCACCCCTGTCCCTAACCCCAGCAGTCCCTGAGGCCAGAAGCCTGCCACGCCCCTGGGGATGCCCAGAAGGAGGGCTGTGGGGCCGGGGCCCAACCCAGTCCCAGGCCTGTGACTGACTAGGTGGCTCAGACCTCTGGCCGGTTCTGAGCAGATGGGTGGAGGAGGGCGGGGTGCTGGGGCAGGGTGGGTGGGGACTGGGAGGTCCAGGTGGCCTGAACGGAGGTGGCCTTCCTGTGTCTCCCCTCACCCTGCTGGCCTCCCTCCTTTCTCTTTGATGCTTCTCACCACAGATTTCAAACAGGCTGCCCTCTGCTTCCACCGCCACCAGCCCATAATTAGAGCTTCTCGGGCTGCCTGTGCCCTCACTCCCTTCCCTGCTCTGGATCCACCTCGCCTTTATCTCTCTACTTTTTTACCCTTTCTCTCTTTCTCTCCATCTCTCTCTGCCCTCTGTTCCCGGGTCTCTGGCTCTCTGCCTCTCTCTCCTGTTCTGTCTAGATCAGGGACCAGCTCCAGACAGACGGGTCCCCTGGCCTCCCGGGCGCCAGTTTCCTTCCCCTTCTCTCCTGTCCGTCTTCTCAGACG
The DNA here is from genome assembly GCA_003508835.1 of Eonycteris spelaea. Classification (NCBI taxonomy): domain Eukaryota; kingdom Metazoa; phylum Chordata; class Mammalia; order Chiroptera; family Pteropodidae; genus Eonycteris; species Eonycteris spelaea. Next base: position 2,264,728 of record PUFA01000129.1, read on the forward strand.
GTGGGCGTTTCAGTCTTTAGTACCATATCGTCTTTCCATCTCTATCGAGCACTGTTTCTGTCTCTCTCCTGTTCCTTCTCCCTTCCTTTTAATGTGATCGACACCCGCTCCTTACATTGGAAGCTGCCCTTACTGGTGCCCTTTCTCCCCGGAACCTGGGACCATGGCCTCCACCCCAACCCCCCAGCCCCTGCTGAGATTGACCTGGGGCAGCACATAGGCAGGAAGCTAAGCCAGCTCCAGGCTGTTGCCTCCTCCTTGGGGTGCCCTGTGGGCCCAGCACAGCCTCGGTGCCTCCCACTCCTTCGGGGCTGCCTTCAGGCTCTTCCAGGGTCTGGTTTTTCTGGCCAGGCTGACCTCCCACCCAGTGGGCCTCCTCTGTGGCTCATGGCCAGTAATGCTATGTCCATTCTTTTTCCCAGGAGAAATGGGGCCTTTGCCAGGAGCCTCTTCATGGCCTGATATGAGAAGTAGGGGATCAAGAATCCTACAAATCCCCAACCTCCAGGGCAGTGGGGCCCAGGCTGGAGCTTGACCCCTGCCTGGGCACAGGTATCTGCCAGCCAGGCATAGGAGTTTCATCCCAACCCGAAGAGACTTGAACTCCCTTCCCTCCTACCCCAGGTGCACCTGGTACCACAGACTCAGCCTTTCTCGGAGAGACTGGCCTTGTGGGCAAGCCTTGGGCAGTGAGTGGTCTGGATGTGGATGGACCCCCTAGGGATGAGAGAGCCAGTTTGAGCCCTCTTTGATGCTACAGTTCTGACGTGACCTCCCTGGGCCTGCTCCCAAGGACGCAGGAGGGGGTGAAAATAGGAAATGCGTGACTAATGCCTATGTTGAACACAATGTTTTCCAGCTGACAGTGCCCTTCTGGTCACGTGGGAGCCTCATTGCCTCCATCATGGGCATGGAATGAGATGACCACATTCCTTTTACAGATGAGGAGGACACTGAGGCACGGGTAGCCCTAGGTGCTCTCTCCAGGGCCCCTCCTGGAGGGGGAGGGAAGCTGGATGAGTTGGGGGCTTGGGGCACCATGTGGGTCCAGGCTCTAGACAGGGAGGGGCAGGCAGGACACGTGTTTCTGGTTGTTTCTTGGTTCTAAGTAAAGATGGGTGCCACTGGGTGGATGGGAGCTCAGGAATCAAGGGATTATAGCAGGAAATCCAATATTGGGTATTTCTGGATAGGCCCCAGGTGAGGCCAGGCCTAGGGGATGCTCAAAGGAGGGAGAAACACACCCCGAGCTGGCCAGACCTGGGGCACAGGGGCTGGGCCCGGCAGCCCAAAGATGTGTGACAGTGTGTGAGTGTGTGTGTGTGTGTGTGTGTGTGCATGTGTGAAAGTGTATATGCCAGCATGAGTGACTGTGGGGGTGTGTATGTGCGGGCGTGCATGTCAGTGTGCATGTGAGCGAGGGTTCATGACTGTGTAGATAAGTGTGTGAGAGGGTGTGGTTATGTGAGTGCGCGCAGTCATGTGAGATTGTTTCTGAATGTGAATGAGTGAGAGTGATTGTGTCAGCGTGTGAGCCCTGAGTGTGTGTGACTGTGTGTGTACGAATTGACTGAGGTCTCTGATGGTGAAAGGATGGTGAGGGAATACGTGTAAAGGTGAGTGAGAGTGAGAGGGAACGAAACAGGCATGTGGGTGCCATGTGTGCCCATGAGTGTCTACGCGTGAGTGTGTGCGCATGCCCAGGGTTTCCTCCTCATCTTTAAGGGCAGCAGCTTCTCCTCCCTTCCTCCTCTGCCCTTCTCTCCCTTATCTCTCTTCTTTTTCTTCTTTCTCCCTTCCCTGCTCAACCACCTTTGGGGACCAAGTGCCAGGACCACTCCCCACTTCCAGAGGCACCCTGGGGATACTCTTTCCTCCCTTTGAGGCAGGAAGGTGGTCCCAGAGCCCAGCAGGAGGTGGTTGGTTCAGGAAGGAGGGGCAGGGTGGCCTCTACCGCTGATGTCCCCTTTTCTCCCTCCCATCCCAAGGCCCAGGGTAGGGATTGTTCAGCGTCTGCATCTGAGTCCCCACTATGTGTGACTCTGCCAGGTCAGGGTGGCAGCTCCAGTGGCCTAGGTGCTGGCTCCAGCCTGTGCCTTGCCTTATGGCCTGGGCCTTGTTGGCTCCTGCCTCTCTGGGCCTTAGCTCCTCACCTGTGAAGACTTCTCCTCCTTGTTCTAACATCTGGCTCCCTGGTTCTCACCCTCTCCCCTACCCCACGAACTGGGCTGTTTTCCCAGCTCTGCCAACTTGGCAGGGCCTCCAGTCTGAGGTTCTTGGCTGGGGAGAAGCCTGGAGGAGTGAGGAAATTTTTTGCCTTTAGAAACTGGGGATTTGGGCTGAGGTTGGCATGCTCACCCCAGACAGACGTGTCCAAGCACAACTCTGCTGCAGGGAATGACAGGTCCTCCTGCCACCTTTCCTGGGGCGGCTGTCGGAGGGGGGCACACAAGGCTTGCTCTGGGGAGCCCCAATCTGAGGAGGGAGAGCAGTTCTGACCCGGAGACCCCTCAGCTTGATAGGAGACATGAAACACACTGGAAACCCAGAGAGCTGGATTCACACAGCAAAATAAGAACACAATTCCCAGCCAGACAGAACCATGAGATCTACAGCACTTACCAAGGCTGAGATGAAGTAGCCACTCAATTCTTTCAATAAATGAAAGAAAAAAAAGGAAGACAGGAAAGAAAAAAGGAAGGACGGAGGGGGGTGGAAGAAAGGAGGACACCAGAGCTGGAGGGGACAGAGGAGACAGATGGAATTGAGCTGTGAGGCTCTAGGAAGCTTCCTAAAGGCTACTGGGATGCAAAGAACCTCACCTGAAACTGGACGCTTGAGGCCTCTGACATTTATTTGGACCATCAGGGCCTCTCCAGGACCCTGGAGCCAAGCCCCTGTGAGAGTCCCTGCTTAGTTCTCTCTTTCTTCCTCTTTCTGCCTCAGCCTCCCACTAATATTTCGGGGAGACTCCTTCCCAGCAGCCCAGAGGACTGTAAAGGAGGACTCTTTCCTCGTTCCTCCTAGGAGAGCTCACGCAGCTTCTGAGGAGGGAGCAGGGTCCTTAGCAGTGGGGTGTAGGGGGAGGGCCAGCCAGGGGCCCCCACCTTTTTAACATCTGGCTCCCTCTCTCCCCAGGTCCAGAACATCACAGCCCATCAGGCCATCTCCTCCCTGACACCATCCCAGTCCTCCTCAGCACAGGGAGGAGAGCAAGGCGGGGTGGATGGTAGTGGGGAGAGCCACGGGCTCTCCTTGCATTCGACACCAGGCCCCAGGTGCTGGGCTAGAGGCTGCTGTGGGGGAGCTCAGGAAGATGGAATCCCTGGGGGTGTCTGGGACCCCTTACTCCCCAGGTAGCCTGCTCGGCTGCAGCCTCAAAAATCAAGCTCAGAGCCCCAGAGGCGAGTGGGTGGGCGGGAAGCAGGTTCCAGGACACTCCTTCTCAGTTAGTTCTGCATCTGGGACTTGCCAGTGCTTCCCTGTGCCCTGCTCCGCGCCCTGTGCCTTGTCTTGGAATCAGATGGGGGAGCAGGGGGTGGATCCCCAAACCAGATGTTGGTTCTCCCCCATTTGTATCCCCATCTAGCTGGTTCCAGCTTTAAGAAGGAGGGAAGTGGTAGGTGTGAGCAAGGAGAGCCAGTCTGGAATTAATCCTCTTGGTAGATTGGCTGGTTCCTTCCTTAGGAGAAGATAGAGGTTTTGTAGGGCTGAGAGCCAGCCAGCTCCCTGCCAGGTGGGTGTCAAAAGCTTCAACGGACCCAAACCAGCTTCTGTAGTGATTGTGCCAATAGCTACGTTTGCAATCGATGAACAAGACACATCTCAAATAGGAACTGCTTGAGTTTGTGAGCACTTCACAATTTTCCACATTCGCGCACCTGATCTCATTTTGAGCCCCTGGCAATCCTGAGGCTCATGCGGTAGTGTGGTGAAGTGTCTCTCCATTTTGCAGGTGAGAACACTTGTGGTTCAGGAAGTGTGCCAGGTCCTGGGATCCCAGGCTCCTTCTTTCCCAGCATGCCTTATTATTTATCACATTCAAGAAATAATTTGGCTTGGTCTTCAGAGCCAGGAAAACCTCGGGTCCTTCATGGGGAGGCTGTGTTAGGTTTAGATCAGGGGACAGGGCCGTTGAGGCATTGATGAGATCATGTCAGGCTGAGTCCAGGCCGCTCCCATCCTAACCCAGGTGTCAGCCCCTCCGTGCTGAGGCCACAGCAGCCTCTACACTCAGGCTTCCTCTTGGGGTGGTCCCGAATGGTATCTGCCCTCTCTCCACCAGGGGCAGGGCCTGGCAGCCCCAGCCAGCATCTTGTGGGGTACACCCGGGCTCTGGGGCCTACTGGGGCCTGGCGAGAGGCATGGGGTCCTGGTCTGGCTCAAGCCAGGCCTGCCCATCCATGGGTGGGTGAAAGAGTGGAGCGTTGGCGTGGGAATGGGATCTGGTGCCATTTTACCCTGGAGCTGAGCCCCAGTGTGGCCCTCTGCTGGCAACTGGCCAGGCCATTCCAGACCACATTTATTTCTGGCTGATAGACCCCTCCCCTCCATGCCCACCCAACAAACCAGACACCTTGACTCACCTGGTGGGTGCTTTACCCAGGTGACTTCATCCATTCTGCCTGAGAATAGGTATCGTTATCCCCCATTTCAGCGATGAGGAGCTGAGGCCCAGGAAGGTAGAGTGACTCACTTAAGGTCATACAACTGGGGAACTAGCAGAGGGGATTCAGTCTCAGGCTCCGAGCAAGGAGAGTGTATGTAGGCAGAGGGATGCTGTAAAGAGAGCTTGGAGTTTGGAAAAGGCTTTGAATGCCTTGCTGAGGAGCCTCAGCTTGATTTTGTAGGTGAAGAGTTTTTAAACAGGAAAGTTACATAGCAAGAGCAGAGAGCCAGACTGCCTGGGTCCAAATTCTGCTCTGAACACCAACTGTGTGACCTTGGTAAGTGACTTAACCTCTCTGTGCCTCGTTTTAGCATCTGTAAAAGAGAATGGTAATAGTGCCTACCTCATAGACTATGAGAATTGAGTTAATGAGCCTAAGGCACTTGGGCAGAGAGCCGTATATGACACACACTAGGCACTTTATGTTTGCATTAGCGCTGGTGGCTCCTGACGGACCCCTCTCTTCTTTTCTTCCCACCTTCCCCACCTTCTCTCTTTGAGGAATGAGAAATGCTGCCTTGAATAAGGAGCTGAGCCTGTGACCTGCTGTGGGCAGGGGCCCCCATATGTCCTACAAGCTTCCTAAAGCCCCTGTCTATCTTTTGTCATGGCTGGTAGATGCCTGCTGGGCTGTAGGTATGTATATTTGAGTCACTTGGGGGAAGGAAGCCACAATGGAAAAGTCTGAAGCGATCTGAAATAGCCTTTCTAATGCCTGAAGGTGGCCCTCAGGGCACAGAAGAGACATGAAGTGGACAGTTTCCTTGTGCAGGCTGTGAGGTGAGGAGAAGTTGGGGCCAGCTTCCAGCAGGAGCAGGAGCAGCTGGGCTGAGGAGGGCTGGGTAGGCTAGAGAGGGGCGGGGAACTAGGGAGGGAGTGGGTGGGAGGGGATTGAAACCCACCCGGGGTGGGGAGGTTGAGGGCGGGACTGCAGGCCGAGGAGGCCTGGCAGACAGGTGGAGACAGTGCCACAACTCAGGTGAGGAGATGAAAGCGTCTGGAGAGACTCCTGCACGACCTGCCTGTCCCCTAATCCCTGCTCACTCCTCCAGGGGCTGGGGCAGTCTCCCCAGCGCTCCATGGCTCCCTAGCCTGCCCCCTCTCACCTCGCAGGAGCACAGCTCACCCAGCCCAGCTGGAGCCGGGAATGGGGCTGTGGGCAGTGGGCAGACAGAGCCCACAGATCAAAGGGCTGGTCTCCTGGGTGACCTGGACTATAGGGATGTCCCAGGGTCTGAGAGGTGTGTGCCATTTCAGATGGTGGGCACGGGGGCGGTGGGGATGGAGAGCAGACAGGACCTCGGCTGTAGAAAAAGGGGGTCGTCTCCTGGTGGGAATTCACAGAAAAGCAGCCTGGTCCTTCCCTCTCTCCCCCTCCCCCTCCCTTCCCACTCCCTTCTTGTCCTTCCTTTTCATTCTTTTTCTAGCACTGAGTACAGTGCAGCGTGTGTAGTAGGCATTCGACAACTATTTGAATTCATAAGAGAGCTAAAGTGTGAGTTCTACGGTTTCTGCTGATGACCTGACGCCAGAACCCAGCTCTTTGGCAGGAAATGGGGGATGGAGTTGGCGATGAGGGCATGGCGAAACAAGATGTAGGGGCAACTCCAGCCTAAGACATAGCGAGGATGAATCACTTGTCCAGGGTCTTTTCTCATCAGCTGGGATTGGGCAGAAGAGAAATCAAGAGGAATGGGGGAGGATTGGAATTCAGCTGGAGATGTGAATGACAACGTTTTCTTTTATTTTCAAATTAATCCTCACAAACAATGAAATGTAAGTAATTGGACGTAAAATTCCAATTATGTCCCTTGAATTCAGTGCCTCCCACATTTTAGCTGTGGAAACATCACCATTTTAAGTTGTACAGTATGGGAACGTTAAGTCAACTGATTTGATATCAACTTACTTTTTAAACAGAGCTTCAGAGTCTACAGCCATGTTACCCTGGACGAGTTCATCCTGTCTGATCTCAGAACCTAAGCAGGGTCGGACCTGGTTGGTACTTGGATGGGAGACCACTTAGGAAGACCAGGTGCTGTAGGCTTAAAAAAATAAGGGATTGTAAAGATGACAAGGTCCTGTAATCTGTGAGGTCAACCAAGGGTTGCCTTACCTAAAAACAAAAAAAATAAATTAAACTAAGCTTCACCACTTACTAGCTGTGTGACTTGGCCAAGTCCCTTGACTTCTCTGTGAAATGGGGAGAATAATAGTACTTATCTCATTAGCTTATTATGAGGATTAAATGAGTCAGTATTTGTACGAGTGCCTGGTATACGAAGCGCTATGTAAGTGTTTGTTACATAGAATAAGTGAGTAAATACTCTGAGCAATAACATCTGTGTAATCGCGGCCTGGTAATCAGTTATATTTTTCCACGTACATTAAAATAGAGAACTATGAACTATTGCGATGCCTCGAATCATCTTCCGTACTGCCAGTGGGAAATCGTCCCAGATGGGCCAACCACCTCTCTCTGTGCACAAGTCTATTTTTGTGGTTTAATTCAGTCCTAGTCTTAGCCCATACTCTCTTCCTGTGGCTACCACCGCAGGGTCCTTATCGGCCTCATTGTCACCATGGTTTTATCAGAGCTCCTCAGCGGTGAGGAAGTCCGGGCTCTTTGTATCTTGCGCCTTGGCCTTGCCGTTTAAAGAAACGGCTCCGCGGGAAGGCACTTCTCAGCGAGGCCTGGGTGCAGGGAGAACATCTGTACTGGGCCTTTCCCAAGAGTATCTACTCCAGAATCCCAGAGATGCCATGCTCTGCCCCAACCAAACTCAACCTTTGGCCTTTTCTGAACCTGGGAGAAAAGAGAGCCCTGGAGTTGAGAATGGGAACAGGACAACTTTTAGGCCTGGGCATGTTGCCTTCCATTTCCCCTCGGGGCTCCTCCTATATGATGTCTTCAGGACTTTAATTTGCGTGTTGTTTGAGGTTAACCGCCTTTCTTAATGAGGCCGGGGATGAAGGGGGCAGGTGGGATAAGAAACCCCTAAAAGGGCAAGGGGCGATGGCTTCTCTTAGAGGCCCCTAGCGTGGATATGTGGGGTGGTGAAGCCTGCCAGCACACCGTCTCATCCTCCAAGGTAGGACTCATGGGAGAAGATCATGATTCTCATGGGGTGGGGTAGGGCTACTTCCTGGAAGCTCTTCTCTGCCAAGGTTTCAAGACAGGAAGCTGGAATGGCAGCAGTAAGATTCAAGGTCAGACCCCAGGGAAGACTCCCCACCAGACCCGGGGGGGTGGAGGGGCTGGTAGAGAATTCCGAGGGCATGGGACCGCAGTGATGGTCAGATCTAGGTGGGCTCTAGATGACCAGTTATGCACTGAGTCCTCAGGTTCCGCTGTGGGTTCAGGTCAGGCTCACAGAGGGAGAGAGATGGGACAGCCAGGCTGTCTCCCTCACCCTGCAGCCAGCCGGCTGTGTACAGCCCCAAAGCACAGGAGAGTTGGTCCCGACATTCAAGTCTGCGTGTCCCGGTATGTGTGTGTGCCTCTCTGTGTGTGTACCTGTGTGTGTGTGTCAGAGAGGAGGGAGCTGCCTCCTCCATCAGAAGACTCCCATGGCGACACTGTGTCTCCCCAATAAACTGGGGGCTCCCTGAGGGCCAAGGCCGCACTGCCTCATTGCTCTGTTCCTACCTACAGAGGGGACTCAATCGGCTCAGAGCTGGGCCCCAGGCCCTGAGACCCCAGCCCACCCTACTCCCCTGGCCCTCTCTGCTCTCTGTCTGCCCACTCTCCCTCCTTCCCTCCCTCCCTCCAGCACACACACACACACCACCAGCAGACTCCCTTTGAAGTCTTGCTGAATCGTGTTATTCTTATGACAGAGTCAACAGGCATGGCATGGCGGAGCCAGGGGCTGGGGCCCTGGTAATGAGGCTCTTCCGGGGGAGGGGGCCTGAGTGGGGCTCCCATCAGATAAGGCAGCCCTTTGCTGCCTCCCCATTTGTTATTCTAATGAGGAACCCATCTGAGAGAGACAGGTTGGTCCAGGCCTGGCTGAGCACGTGGCACCTGCCTTCCCATCCTGGCTGAGATGGTCCTGTGGCCATATGACCTCCAGGGTCCCACCAAGTCCTGTGTCCAAGAAAGTCTTCAGACCATTCCTCCCACCTCCACCTGAAGGCAGGGGCCATGGCTGCATCTCTCACTGTATGTAGAGCTTCCGCTTTGCTGTTAGGGAAAGGATTTGGGTCAGACACCAGGAGGAACTTCCTAGGTCATGACATAAACGTGTCAGATCCGGGCCTGGAGTGGGACAGTTAGGGAATGACTCCCCTGCTTCAGGCTTTGGAAGGCCACTTTGCTGGTGTGGCATTGGGCAACGTAGGGGCAGATGGGCAGTGGACAGGAGAGGAAGAAGGAGTCTCAAGAGTTAGCACTAAGAAAGACCTGAGGTTCATATATCGCACACCAGAAGGAATATGCTTGGTCCTCTTCTGCCTCGTTTTCCTCTTTCAGGAATAATTCTCAGGTCGTATGAAAATAGTAGGGAGAGAAAGGCCAACAGTGTGGTGAGCTCAGGCCTGGCTCCTTCAGTGACGTTTGGGAGAGGGGCACAGTCCAGCTATGGGTGAGTTGTACCAGCAATCTTAATGGAAACCTAAAGGTCACTCTATCAGCCTTCAAGGAAGACTCCCAGGTCATTCCAGGCATGCTCCTGCCTCCAGACTAATTGTCTCGGTGTTTCACCATGAGGCTGCCTCTGGAGTCAGCTTCCCTGAGCGTGAATCCTCGCATCTCCACTTGCTTACTGTGTGGTCTCGGACAAATGGCTGCCTCGGTTTCCCCATCTATAGCATGAGGATAATAATTGTAGCGTCTCTCTCGTTGGGAAAAGGATGCAATAATTCCTATAAACCCCTTAACATAGGGTCTGGCACTTCTTGGGCTCCAGGAATTCCTCCAAAGGCTCCATTGAAATTCTCATTTTCCTCCTGGAAGTTCTTTCTGCTGTTTGCCCCCCATCCCACTTCTAATCTTGATAAAGTATCACCTCTCCAGCCTATGTGGGGATGTGGGGTAGGTGGGCGTGTTGGTCGTTTCTGGCCTCAGTTTCTCTTTTCTTAAGTGGTGCCTCCCTACTTCTCCCCCTCCCTCCCCCCCCTTCACTAAGCCTGCATGGTGAGATAATGTCTAAGAGATACTTGGAGTTACTTGGAGGAAGAGGCCAGACAGTGAGTGACCAGAGGTGATTATCTGGCATGACTAAAGCAGCGGTTTCCCTGCCCCCAGCCCAGGCAGAAGGGAGGGGGACATCTGAGGTCACGTTCCAGAAGGAACGTCCCAGGAAAGGCTGGACCTGGGAAGCCTAACTTGGGGTGGGGGCAAACGAGAGAGAGAAAGCCAGAACTCTGTTTCACGTGCATTTTCACAGGAAAGAAAAGCCACCACCACCAATAACTCATCCTATTTTTGAGGGGGTTTGAGGGAGGGGATTGACCAAAATGGCCTCCCCAAGCCTTTGGGTTTCATTTCAGCCCTTGAACAGCCAGCCTGTCTCCAGCTTTCAGCCTGCCCCCTCTATGGACGCTCCTGTCTACCCTGGCCACTGGCCTTCTCCCTCCCACCCCCACCTCTCAGCCTCGACCTAGCTCCCTCCTAGCACCTCCTCCCCATCCTGCTCCTTCCTGAGGTCCCTGCTATAGCAGCCCAGGTCCAGATGCCCCTCGAGACCAGGAGCTCATTTGCAGGTGGAAGTCCCAGTCTCCACCTCTCTTTGCATCTCCTCTGCTCGCTCGGCCCCCAGAGCCCTTCAGAGAACCAGAGAGCTGCCTGCTGCGGGTGGGGGTGGGCGCTGGACTCTCCGCAGGGACTCCAGCCTCCTCTTTGAAGAGTAAGCCTGGCCCGGGGAAGCCTGCAGTTCCCACTCAGGCCTCTGGGTGCTGCCCGACAGCTGCGGTTGGTCTCACCCCAGAAGGGCCCTCCCACCTGGCAGGTACTTGCCTTCACTCTAACTCTCCTCCTCCTGTCCCAAAGAGGCTGCCTTCATTTAAAAAGAAGCAGCCATTAATGCTAGATATTTCCACAACCATCATTCATTTGATCCTAGTTATTAGTATTGCCGAGTCCCATTTCGCACACGGGAAAACTGAAGCACAGAGAGGCCAGGTGGCTTGCCCTGGGTGCTCAGAGGGAGGAATCCTGACTAAGCCTCCAGAAGACGAGAATAAGCATGGGGAGCTGGGGTTACCTCAAATGTCTTGATGTGGAAAGCAGATACTCTGGCTTGTTCTGGTCTCTCGGGACCATGAAGGGGACAGAGCGGGGACCGAGCCCTAAGTGGGTGGGTTTCCAGTCCAGACTGCTATGATCTTACTGGGAAACCTTGGGCAAGACCCAGCTCAACTCTTCCCTTATATTGGTTAGTCTCCCATCCTCAGGTGTGCTGGGAAAATCTCCTCAGGGACGTTGGGAACAGTTAAGGACAGTGTTAAGTGAGGGACCCCCCCCCACGCTCAGTGTCAGGGTCTCTGCTCTCTCCCTGCCACTGAGGGTCCTGCACAGACCCTGTCCTGTAGCAGGCTTGAGGGAGGAAGGGGAGGAGGATGCCTGCCCTCACAGGCCTTGCAAGGAAATGGAGGGAGGGGAGCCCAAGGGAGGGTGTGGTCTCTAGGGAGTTGCATCCTGGAGGGGGCTTTTCCTCCTCCCTCTTCCTTTCCTCCTCCCCTTTGGACCTCCTGCTCCCTCCCCCCCACATTATACCTAGCACTGAGCAGGGCTTGGAGGGGTGACAGCAACTTCGAGGATGAGACTGAGAGCGCAGAAGATGGTGTGTACTGGTGTCAGCATGCGTGGGCCCCGGTTCGCTAAGCTGAGAAGCTGTAGGGTTGAGTGTGTGTGTGCGCATACACGCGTGCATGTGCGCATGCACAGGTTCACCAGGTTCTCACATATGTATGGGTGCCCTACCCCAGCTGGGGTTCTTTCCAGGCCTTCTTATCTATAGATTCTCAATACTCTGTGAAAGTCCTTTTCCACCATGCTTGCTCACTCCTCGGAGACACTGGTCTCCAGGATCCTCTCTGCAGGCCCTGTGAGTGTCAGCCTGCGGTCTGCTCTGTAGCATTATCCAAGGACCACTGAGGCGTGGTCTGTCCCACTGCACCAGAGCCCCTGGGGCAAAGACCACACTCTTCTCTAAATGCCCTGCCTGGGCTGGACCAGGTACTCCTTAAATATTCAGTGGAGCTGAGGCTCATGGGAGTGAGGGGCAGGCAGGGGCAGTCCTCTCCTCGGGGTGCCTGCCCTGTCTCCTCCTCTCTACTCTCTGAGTTACGTTCACTTTTTTCAAAACTTGTTTCATTTAAGAAAGAATTACCAAACTACCAAAACCAAATTCCGAAGTGCTACATGCTTATGCCATAGAACTTCCGTAAACAACACAGCCGTCTAGAGAACACAAAGTGCTGCAGAAGCTCATTTCTTCATCAGGTCCCTACGGTTAATGTCGGTGTGCTTCCTTCCAGACCTTTCTAAGCATTAAAAGGAGTCTTCAACGTAAATGGAACTTAACTAATAAATGGCAATAGAATAAACAGTTCCTAGACTTGTTTCTGCATCGTTCTCCATCTGTGTAAACAGAGCGATCTCATGGTCGAGGACAGCAGAGCACTCGCTGTGTGGACGCACTCGAATGTGGTTAACCTCTTATCAGGGAGGGGCGTTTGGGCAGTCTCTGATTTTGGGCAGTCTCTCACAGGTAACGCTGAATAAGGATGCTTGTCTGAGTACCTTTGTGTTCGTGGGAGCATGTTCTGTAGAAGGGACTCCTTGGACGCAGAACAGCTGTTCCAGTGGGCGTGTGTGCATTAAGCCTCCTGATAGATACTGCATGAATGTGTACACATTTGTCACCCTCGGGAGGAGAGCATCCCGCCTTTCCCCTGGTGATGTAATCCTGGGGGCGGAGTCTGCCTCTCCAGGAAGTCTTTCCTAAAGTCTGACCAAAATCCCCTTGGGTGGAAGTTAAGCTATTCCCTCCCCAACTGCCCTGAGTGGGGTCTTCTTGGGGTGGAACTTAGCTGGCTGAGTGATCTGGGGAAGGCTGCTCTCTATAGAGTGGTGTGCGTGTGCTGGGGGTCGGGGAGCATTCCTCTCCTCTCTTTGTCAGAAGCTTTTTGCAGAAAAGAGGAGAAAGACCAAGGAAGTTCTGGATAATCAGACTGGCATGTTCACTGAGAGCAGGGGGTGGTGGTCCCAGGAGGCACCTTTCCTCCCAGGTCTTAATATCTGGGAAACGTGTGGATATCTTCACAAAGCTAGATAGACATCACAAAGCACCTCCTAGATACATATAAAGGCTTCTCTCAGCAGGGCACTGTTGCTACCAAAATGGGGAGGTGGGGCTGGAGGTTGAGCTTGGGAGGAGACCCAGGCTCCTTAGTTGCCTCTGGTGTTAGCCCGCCTGCCCCTCTGGTCCTGCTAGAAGACTGCGTGGAGGTCACTCTGTACATATGTGTTTGTCTCCACGCTCAGCTGGCAGCTCGGAATACTTGGGTCCTTGAGACTAAGAGGGTCAGAGGAGTCAGCATTAACCCTTCATGTGTTCAGCCGATCCAAGGGGCTGTGGGTTCTCCACCAAGAATCAGCCAATAGATCCAATCAAAGGCAGAGCCTCAGGGCACCAGCCAACTCCTTCTTCATCTTTGCACTCTGGGTGCTCAGGCATACATCAAACCCTCACTGCTCACCCAGGTTCCGAGACCCACAGTCTCATGCATGCAGTATGTGTGTGTCCTGGAAAAGACAAGTGACCAAGCCCACACAATGTGACAGTGAGAAGTGCTTTGAACGGAGAAGCAGCAGCAGGAGAAATCTATGAGGAACTCATTCACTGATGTGCAGTAACCTCATTACCCCTAATTGCCATTGCTCCTGGCCCTCTAACAAGCCAGGGGAAGTCCCGGGCGCAAGGAACAAAGGCCTGAGTGGTTTCCACTAGGAGCCAGAAGGCTGGATTCTAATTCAGGACTGACTGCCAAGACCTTACTCTTTACAACAGCACTGGTGGTTGGAGAGGGTCAGACCAAGGACCTTTGGCATGTATTTGGTGCATGGACGAGTGAGTGAAAGATCGAATGCCTGAACAATTTGCATTGCAAGCGTCTATGTCATGTGTAGCTTTTCCTGGAGGCTGTGAGCATCTCTTGATGCCACAGAGTATGTCTTATCCGTGATTGAAGTCCCAGTCTGGAACAGGGGTGGGGCCCAGTGAATAAACAAATAAGTGAGTGAATAAATGATGAAGCCATCAATAAGGTCCACTGCAGTAATTCTTCCTGATGTTCCGCTGGGGAAACATCGCAGCAGGAGATGAGAGTGCAGGGCTAGAGGCCCCTTCCCCTCCAGCACCTTCAGGAAATTCCACTCTCACCTGGACTAAGCAGCGCTGTGAGGAGACAGAGAGAGAAGCCTGGCCTGTCCCGAGAGCTGGAAGTGGGAAGCCTCGTAGGGATGCCTCTGGGTTCCTGGGGAACCTTAAGGGGCCATTGTATTCATCCTCTGGCCTCTGTGCCAGCCCCCACCTCTCCTTTTCCCCTCAGACAGATGGATAGGACCTCTTCTGAAAAGACCAGCCTGGAGCACAGCACTTGGCCCTTTTAGTGGGCTTGCAATAAATGTTATCAAGCAAATGTCAAGTGAAAAGGACAGAGACACTGGAGAAGGGTCTTGGTTACTCAGGCCCTTGCCACAGGGAGGCTTCCCCTCAGTAACTCTGCTCTCTCTGGAGCTACAGGAGGCTTGAAGGCTTCCCCCACCTGGTCCCAGCCGCCCAAACACTGCCCCCTAGGACCAGCTCACTGGGCTTGAATTACTCATGGGCTTAGGGGTGGGGACCTTGATGAGGAAAGCAGTGTAAAGTGCAGGTTCCTGGGTCCAGTGAGTGGTTATAATGGGGAGACTGTGGAAATCTGCATCTGAACAAGTTCTCCTTGATTCTGAGGCAGGTGGGCGATCCAACAGAATCTCAGTGCCTATCTCCCTGAATCCTGGGACATGACCTTGAGCAGATATCTGGTCTTTTTCTAAGAGGGGCTGGGTTTTGTTTCTAGGGAAGAAGATCCGGGAGCCATGGAAATCTCGGGGGCCTCGAGCTTGCTCCTGGTTCATTAGAGCCCAGCTGCACGTGCTGAGAACTACCCTGCACCACAGCAGCTGGGGGAAGGGGGAGTGAGGAGGCAGTGACTCGGGGCGGCTCACCACCCAAAGAGGGGAGCAGCACCCAGGTAATGGAGTGAGAATGTTCTGAGAATTGGGGTTGACATGTCTCCTGAGCCCATTTTGGGACTTAACAAGACTACCTTTGGTCACCAGGGTTCCTTCTTCGTGTCTGCACTAAATCTCTTCTGTTGCAAAAAAATTTCTTATAGAGGTCATGCTAGGGCTAGGCCTTTTGCTTAGGTCTAATACAGCCTAGGGGCCCAGGAAGCAATAGGGAACCATGGGGATAGTGGGAGAGCACCCCGCATCCTGCACACACCCAACATGGTGTGGAGGAGAGGACGGTGAGAGGGCATCAGTCGCATCCTAAGGTTGTACCTCCTGCGCTCATCCCGGTCTGAGAGCTACTGTCTCCCTTTCTCCCTAGAGAATACTTCGCTCCTGCCTTAGAGTCATGCAATTCATCTCCTGGAGTTCTTCTTGATGTCTAACTTCAAGCTTTCCCGCTTACAGACTGGCATGTTCACGGAGAATCATGTTCACATCTTCCCTCTCAGACTGGGAAAGGGAAAGATCTGACCCTCATGCATCCTGCTTCTGGAGTCTCTTAAAAATGCCCCCACTATCCAGTCAAGCCACATTCCTTACTGGCCAGAGAAGCTCCCACTCACTTGCTCAGGTCCCACTTCCTCCTTCCACGTGCTTCCTCTGCTTTCTCTCCTCCCCCACTCCCCTCCGTTCCCATCCTGTGTGGAATGTAGGGAACCTCCAGTTCCTGCTGACACCCTCTCCCAGAACTCCAGGCTGATGGGGGGGGCGGAGGAGGACCAGTTTTTCCAGCCCTGAGACCAGCCTGCCCCTGGGGGCTCTTCCAAGCCCAGCAGGATGGCAACCTGGGCCTCTGAGGAATGTGGCAGATCCAGCTCCTGCTGCCATGATAGAGGGAGATGGGAGGGAGCCAGAGTCCAGGTGCCTGTAGGGAGAGAAACCCCCTCCCACTCAGGCCAGCAACCAGAGCCAGGGCATCCCTCCTACCCCCATTCCCCTCCCCTGATCCTGGAGGCTCTGGAGTCTTTCGGACCCTCCTCCACTTGGCCAAGCCACCTCTCCTTTTCTTCCCCCTGGTCGGGGAAAGTCCTAAGGTTGGCCTACTCTGCTCTCCCACATTTCCTTCTCCAACCAGTGCCCCCCCCCTCCGCTCCTCGCCTCCCCTTTCTGTCCAGTTTGATGTCTGCTTCTAGGAGGCCTCCTCAGATTGAGGGGTCACTGCTCCTCCAGAATGTAGATGCCCCAGGCTCAGAGACCCTGACTATCTCAGTGGCTGCCTATGCTCAGGGCCTGGCTTAGTCAGTGCCCAGTAAATAATATCCACCTGCCTGCCAGACTGCTGAACTAAATGCATGGAAATAAATACATCTTGCAGAGACATGGGCTGATGAGAAGCCAGGCTCACTGTGCCTCACACTGACGTTGCTCACGGGAACGCAGCCTGTTCCTGCCAGCCCAAGGCCTGGAAAGAACTGCAGTGGGGAGCCCTCCCAACTCCTCTGGTCTCTCCACCCCCTTACCTTTTGTTGTGTTCTCCCAGCATCAGTCCAGCATCACCACCCCCACCCCCGCCCTCCTAATCCTTTGTCCCATTCTATCTCTGGCCTAGGATATGCAAAGCCACTTCCCTCTGCTTATTCCTGCTCCTCCTGGGAGCTCTGTCTGCCATGACGCCTTCCTAAAACGCAATTGGCTGAGACTTTTCCTCTGGAGTCCTATTCTCCCTCAGTGGTCATGAGCCAAGTGCCCCCACTGACAATTTCCATCTCTTCTGGAAGGCTCAGAGTTCCCTCTGGCAGATAGATGGGTCAGTCTGAATCCTGGGTGTTACTTTGGGGTGAGCTACAGGTGCAGCGTCAGGTGTAGGGGTGAACACCCATCCATACAAGGGCAGGACACCCTCAGCTTGCTTGGATCCAGTCCCATCCACAGTGCATGTGGTTCTCCATATGTAGTCTCCCCTACTGGAGTAATATTAATACTATTAACAACGACACCTGCAATTTATTGAACACCTACTACTATACTATAGTAGTACAGTATACTACTATACACTGTGCTAAGAACTTTACATGGTGTTTCATTTAATCCTCACAACAACCTGATGTGGTAGGTACTATTATTATTCCCACTTTACAGACATGCAGACAGGCTATTAGCTTCCTATGGGGAGGAAAAAACCCTTAGTCTTTATTTTAAGCCCCAGCTTAAAGAGCCTAGCGTGGTCCTGAGCGTCTGATGCTATGTGCAGGGATATGCAGATGTTCACACAACATGTGGCCTGGTTAAGGGGGCAGAGCACCCCATGTGGAGAGGTGGGCCTAAGCCAGCTCTCTCAGCTGTAAGGATTCCATAATCCAAAGGAGCCGGTGCCAGACTGGGGACTGGCCTATCCTCTACTAATTTACTAAGAATTCCTAGGAGGGGAAGACGACAGCAGGAAAAACTTGTGGACAAAGCTAGGTGTAGCCTTTTGAGGCCCGGAACCCATCTCTGCCTCTGCCTGGCCAGGGAGCGCTGTGGGTGTGCATGTGGGTGAATGGGTGTGTGTAGGCACTTGGCACCAGGGTGGGAGAATGGATGGGATGAGCTGCCAGGCTCTCTGTGTCTTGAATCCTGGATCCTGTGTCTCAGGTCTTTCTCCTGAGGCCTGGAGGAGTCCCTGGTGGGTGGGGCTGCTGTCAGGCCTGTGCCATGATATTCTGGGCAGAGGGCGGGGTGCAGCACAAGCCCTGACCTGGTTGGGCAGGTTAGCCCACCCTGAGTGGCACCTGTGACCAGGCGCCAACCCACCACACCCTTTGAAGTCATCCAGCCTGCACTCAGGGCTCAGCCCTTCTTCTGGGTCACCTCCCTAAGAAGAATTGGGGTCCTTTCAGGAGAAAGGTCGTCTTGCCTGGGGCCAGCTCCAGTGGAGGAGGGGAAATGGCAGGCCTGGGCCTGGGTGGAGGAGGTGGCAGCCTCCTCCTCAGGGTCTCTGCAGGGATTGACAGGGGCCAAAGCAGAGGGGACTGAGTAAGGGAGGAGATTAGCGAGGGGGGAGGGGCTAATGCAGGGAAAAGGCTTAAAGTGGAGAAAATCAGCAAGGGGAGGGGATTCTGCCAGTATGATGGGGATTTGTTGAGGAGGCCACTCCCTTCTCTCTCTTTGAACCGCCCAACCCCTGTTTAGCCCAGGGGAAGTCCTCTCTAGCAGCACAGCGGCTGGGGAATTCTAGTCGCCATCATCTTCATTAGCGTCTCCCCCTGCCCCTATCTCATGCACGGCTCTGCAGCTGGCAGTTATGTCTTATGTAAGGTGTTGGGCACGTGCAGCTTTAACACAGCCCCTTGACTCCCCCTGGCATCATGGGATAGTCACCCCTGCTCAGCAGGCCTGTAACCAATGAGCAGGCAGCCCCTGTGTCTGTCTGCAGCCTGGGGGCTAGTTAACACAAAAAGCCTCCCCAACTTCTAGCCCGACTTGGCCCGGGCATAACCCTGGCCTATCCCGCTCCCCAAACCTGAATCTCTCTTCCCAGCGCAGCCCGGCGGCGGCTCCAGGCCCCATCCTTTCCTCGCCAGCCCCGCCCAGCTTTGGCTCCGAGCAGACCTAATCCGCCAGGAGCCTCCTCAGAAAACCATTAGGCGGCGGGTCCCCAGCCCTGCGGGCCTCCAGGCGCCCCCCCACCCTCCGCCGCCCGGCCCTCCGAAGGCTCTGGGTCGAGGCCGCCACAACCCTGCAGTCCCAGGCACCCGGCTCACGCGGACCCCTCTGATTTGGCTCCCCAACCTGATTTCTACAGCAGGCGGACGTCTTCTTAGACCCGGGCTCTCAAGACTGGCCCCTCGCCCTTTGGACCATGCCTCTCCCTCCACTCACATCCCCTCTCCTGGCCCTGAACGGTGGGGAGAACTGGGGGAGGGGGCTCAGCCCTTATAACGAGGCTTCGGGTCAACGCCACCTCATCCTCTAGTCCCTCCAGTTTTGGGGTTCTGGGGTGGGGTGGGCAGGGACACGCTGCCTCCAGTGCCCCAGGGGGCGCTGCGGGCGGGCCGGGGGTCGCGGGGTTGGCTGCGGTGGGACACAAGCACAGCTGTCTCCCTCCGGCTGGGCCTGTGGCATCCGGGGTCCGTCAGTCCAGCCCCGAGGCGCTGTGGAATCCCAGGCATCACAGGACCTCTGACCAAGCCTCCTGCCCTTCCATCCCTGGTCACCCCCTCTCCTTCCCAGCCCTTCGAATGCCTCTTCTTCCAGGGAGGCTGCCCAGGGCTGCACCTCCTCTCCTCCTCCTGGTAGCCCACGTTTCTGCCCACCATGATGGTTCCTGGGGGCAGAAACCCGGGTTTGTGCTCTGGCCTTGGGCAAGCCTCTTGACCTCTCTGAGGCTGTTTGCCCATCTGTCATTAGGGCTGTTAACCTTACCTGCCATGTTAGGATATTGCCCAGTAAGGGTTTGGTGATCTTATGATGTAGCCACCAAGCTTAGGGACCTGTCTCTTCCTTTAAACTAGTCTGAGACTGTCACCTTCCAGTTTGTGCCCTCGCTGGTCTATTAGGAGAAGGGAGAGGACTGGTGTGACCTCTCTGCCTCATAGGTCATATAAGACACCAGCAACAGGTGTTTCCCCTCTGTCCTCACTTGCCAGGAAAAGGAAAGGCAACATACAGCATTGGGGGCTTGGGGCTTCTCTCAGCCAGGAGGGCAGGGAGATGATGTGGCATTATTCTTCCCAGAGCTCTAGATTGATAGGACTCAAGGTGGAGGGGGGACTGCCAGTGAGAGGCAGCAGCCACTCAGGAGGGTCTCTTCATCATCTCTCTATTCAGGGCTCCTTTGAGGAGGCGCCTTTCCCATTGGTGATGGTGGTGGTCCCTGTCTTAGCCTCTTGTTATCACTAATTAACAGCTGTGGGGGTGGGGCACAGGCCCAGGGGGCCATAGAAGTGACATCTCACTTATTTCTTCCAATTTGCTCACTCAAAGGTGGGGTGAAGGTGCTTAATGAAAATGAGAAATCGGCAGTCGATGAGCAGGCTAAATTTTTGGAGCAAATACGGTGGCATAAACCATCTCCTAATCAAGATGGATGACAGAAACAGTAACAGAAATGTTTATTGCATGAAGCAATAAACATTTCTGAATTTTGTTTTTCTCCTCATGAAATTCCAGTCTTTTTCAGTCAGGCCCATAGTATGTGTTTAATAATAAAAGTTTCCTTTTACTGTTGCTTACCATGTACCAGAGAAGGTGCAAAGCACTTCACAGGCTTTAGCTTGTTTAGTTTCCACATCTCCATCATGTATTTATTCAGTTAATTCAAGAAAATATTTATCGAGCATCTACAATGTGCCTGGCATTATTCTAGACCCTGAGACTGGGAATGCATTAATAATAATAATGATCAGACAAAAATCTCTGCCCTCTTGGAGCTTACATTCTAGTGAGGGAGGGAGAAAATAAACATGTGAAAAATGATATATAATGTCAGGTAGTGATAAGTGTTCTGAAGAAACCTGGAGCACAAAAAGGGACAGAGAATGGTGGCGGGATGGGCCTCTTGGAGGTGGTGATATTTGAGCAGAGACCTGAATGAAATAAGGGAGACAGCCATTTGACTGTTGGGGGTCCAGCAATCAAAGCACGACAAACAGCAAGTTGAATGGCACTGAGGTGGGTGTTTGCTCAGCTTTTGGCAGGCTGGGTGGTAAGAAGGCCAGTGTGTGGGAGCAGAGAGAGCTCAGGGGAGCGTGGGCGCAGGAGCTTAGATGGGGTTGGGAAGAACAGTAGGGGAAGGGTCTATGAGGAAGGTACCGTTGCAGACATATTGTGTTTTATTGTGCTCTGTCTCACAAATGCTACTTTTTTTTGTTTTTTTTTACAAATCGAAGGCAAGACCCTTTACCAGCAAAAAGATCACAACTCTCTTTATTTCAATATTTGCTGTTTTGTGGTGATCTGGAACCAAACCCACAGCATATCTTAAGTACGCCTGTATTACGTCCATTTTGCCTGGGGAAACTGAGGCTTGGAGAGGTTAAGTAATGTGTGCAGAGACTGGATACGAACCAGGCCGCCTGCATTTAAGCCGAGAGCTTAATTATAGCGCCCGCCTGTGTCCACGTGTGGTTTTCACTCAGCACTGGGGCAGGGGCAGGGCTAGGTCACCTCGCCAGGTCACCAAAGGCTCTAGTACCTTAAGGTTTGTTGGATGTGTGTGATAAAAAAAAGAAAGGCAGACTTCTAATGTAACACTAATCCCCACGTTTGAGGCAGGAACCGTGCTTTGCCTGCAGCCCCAGCACCTTGCACAGAACAGGGCATAGAGCTAGCTGCTCAATCAGTGTTTGTGGAAGGACTGGAAGAAAATTAGTTTTGAAGGAAGGAGGCTGATTTTCTAGTGAGGACTACAGTTTCCATCAGCAAGTTAAGATTCTTGCTGTGGGTTTGCAGATGAGGAAACTGAGGCGCAGAGTGATAGAAGATGAAGAATGCTGCTGTGCTGGCCGATGTCGGGGTGTGCCAGATTTCGCTTCGGTGCTCCTCAGAACTAGAACTGTCGAAGGCTCTTCTTTAGGTTGGAGTGAAGGCCTGGATTGGCTGGAATTGGGAATGATAGGCCTTGAGGGAAACCCCATTGGGGAAAAATCTGAGAAAAAGTGGAGCATGTTTGGGAGTTAGGGCTGGAGAACTTGGTCTCAGATTAGGTCAGATTAACAAAGGAAGGGAAGAAATGATGGTCTGGTCAGCTCCAAGGAACAGTCACCAGAATTTTCCCCAACATTCCCTGACCACCTGTTCATGCTCTCCGCCCCAGACCTCCCTCTCCTCTCTGTTCTCTTAGGTAGAACATCTTTAACAGAGATGCCGATGCCCCGGGCCACATGGGGTATGCCAGGGGACACCCAAAGCCATTACACATCTTTCTATGTCTATCTGACCCAAAGATTTTTGGAGGAAAAAAAATAATTCAACTAGAATATGTTTTAGAGCTTGCATTTTATATTAAAGCCAACTTGGAGGTAATATGGAGTGAAATGTGCATGTACATATGTACATGTCTTTGAAAGGTGAAGCGGAGCCTGAAATGAAAGGATTTATGAGTGCCTCGCTTTGAATGGCGTTCCTCCCACCCGGCTCCTGCTCTTACAGGTACCCCAGGAAGAACTTAGAGAAACACTGCTAGCCAAGAGTTACTGTGTTTCCTCTCCCACCATTTGGGACAGAGCCTACTCCAGAATGGGGCAGCAGGGAGGAACTGCCCGGAGAGGGCCAGGCGAAGACCACAGGCCCTGCCCACAGTGCCAAGCTGGCAGAGCCCTCTCAGGACTGGAGTGGGGAGGTAGGGAGTGTTGGTTTCTAGGTAAAGGTGTTTGGAGCTCGCTTCCTGGCAGCGGAGGAAGGAAAGGGGATGAGTGTGTGTCCACAGGGCCTGGGAGGTGGCAGGTTTCAGCAAGAGGAGGCCTGAGCCACCGGCCTGGGCTGGTCCTGGCTCCCAGCACTCCTCCCAAGGCCTGCTGCGGACTCAGTCTGCACACCAACACCACCCAGGAGAGACTGGTGCTAGCCAGAGGGCGGCGAGGGAGGTAGGGCTGAGAGGGAAGTCACTGGCTGGCTGTGAGCAGGGCAGGGACGCAAGACAGATCGGTTCGGAGATGGGGTGGGAGAGGACGGCAAGGGGAACACGCTGGGGCCTGGGTGGGGCCGGTGGGCTCTGAGGAACTTTTCCGGAGTCTCTCCAGTCTTGGAGAAAGTATTTCTGAGAGAAGGAGTGTACTGAGCAAAGAACTTTCTGATCTCCAAGGTGGGAGGACTGGGCTTTAGGGCAATAAGATTAGGGGATGAGGAAGGTCCCTGGGGCGTCTCAGTTCTTTTGAAGACAGGGTGGTATGGACTGGAGGGAGGGGCCCTGTTGTGTGTGTTGGGGGATGGACAAAATGCCTTTAGTCTAACAACATCAACATCCCTCAGACTCTTCTTACTAAGTACCAGACAGTGCTCTGAGATCTCTACCTAGACTAACTCATCCTGTCCTCATAGTCACCCTAGGAAGTAAGTGTTTTCATCATTTCCCATTTTACAGATGAGGACACTGAGACACGGAGGGGGTAAATCCCTGTTCTGCTGGGAATCCAGATGGTGTCCTAGAATCTGCAAGAAAATCAGGCAAAAGACGTAAACAGAGAACGCTTCAAAGCCATCCATCCATTCATTCGCTCAGTCGATGCTGAGTCGGCCGGCTCTGTGTGCTGGTGACACTACGCAAAGGCTTATGAGACCCACTGTAGTCCCCTCAGCGACCCCCTGTGGTAGGTTTCCACTTTACGATGAGGAAACTGAGGCTCCGAGAGGTTACTTAATAGCTTGATGTTCTGTCATAATAGATCATGGTCACAGCGCAAGTAGGTAGCAGAACTAGAATTGAATTCATACCCAGGTCAGGGTGACTCTTTGGGCCGGAGGAAGAGCTCCTGTTCTTAGGGAAGATAAGCCCACAAGTCAGCTAGGAACTGTGCAAGAAAATAGAAGGTAGAGGATGTTTCGAAACGAAACCAAAGGACTTTCCTGTCTTCTTCCTCCCTCCGCGTGTATGCTCGGCAGTCTGGAAGCCAAGTCTATAACCCTGCCAGGAGGGGGTGCTGTGCTTAGCCGGGAAAAACGAGGGAGGCAAGTGAGGCAGGGAGGAGTAGCAATTATTAACAAAGTCAGGCTGTGGATGGAGTAGGATGGAGTTTGCCCAGCACTTAGCCCTCTCGTCTCTGCTCTTTCTCTCGCGGGATGCCCTCTGACTTCCCCTGCAGGGTTTGGCTGCCTCTTTCATCTTAGTCCATCTCCTGAGCCTCCTGCTTCCAGATTGTCTTGCTCCTCCCTTCTGGAGCAGGCCATACCCGGTCCCACAGGTTATCACACCAGGTGACTTCCCTGACTTCTGAGAACCTGGTGGCCCATCTCCCCCTCAGGGCTGGCCCCACCCCCTGCTAGTTTCCTGGCGTGGAATTCCCCCAAGGGAGTAGCACTGATTGCAAGAGGATTGAGCCTGGAATGGTTTGGGACTTGGGGTGAAAGGTGACATGGGAAAGTTCTTAAGGGCCATCCCCAGGGGTAGGAATGCTTAGCCTGGAGGTGGTGGGGAGCAAGAGCAGAGAAGGTGTCATGGAGAGGGGAGGCATTCTCTTCCCAAGACCAAGCCAGACCCGGACACCTTCTCTAGAGTCCCTCACTTTCTCCCCAGGTCTCAGACAGGAAGTAAGGGTCCTCTTGGGCTGGGTGCAGGGGTCCCCATCTTTGGCTCCAAGGTTAACAGCCCTGTTCTGGCCCTCTTCCCGCCAGACCCCCCCCCCACCCAAGTATGAGTACTCATTGAAACTAAGGGGGACTTGGCACAATCCCCTTTCCAGACTCCACAACCCCAACATTCCCTGCCCAAACAGCCCTGAACCTGTGTCAAGGTCTACTACACAGGCTTTTCCCTTTACTCACACCTTCCCAGGCAGGGTGCACTAAAACCCCTGGGCCCCAGGGTGGCTGTTTGAGTGGGTGCAGGGGCAGGGGGATGACAGTGGACCTTGGATGGTGGGTTAGGACATCCAAACCCATGTCATGTGCTCCCTTTCTTGGTGCAGGACAGAGAAGAGAGAGTTCCAGAGGCCGGGGCCTCTGTTTATGCTCCTGCCCTGGCTGACCGCCCCCCCACCAGCACTCCTACCCTATCTCTTGGAACCCCCAAACCTCAGGAGATGCCATCTCCTTATCACCCTTTGTTCTGCAATGGAGAAAGAGAGGCCCAAGAGAAATGGAAGGTGAGGAAGTCCTGGCAGCCTTCCTGCTACAGTCCCACCTTCAAGATATGTATTTGTTTGTTTGTCTGTTTGTTTTGGGTGCAGCGTAAGCATTTAAGGGGTCAATTTTCCTCAGACTTAGAGAGAGGGGGCGAGAACTCTCCTTTGCCTCTCTTCACCAGGATGCTCAGTTTGTGGCCCCAGTGGGACCTGGTAAACGCTACTGCCTCTAAGAAGTGATGTCACCTTGCCTTAAATGATCCCCTAGCCCCTCCCAAGTCTCCTCCTTGCTCTTCCCAAGAATGCCGCCAAATCCCTAGTTCCTGCCTATGCCACCCATTTCCAAGGGAGAAGATGCCTTAGCCCTAGTCACCTTTTCTTCTTCACTCCCCTCCCTAGGGTCCCTAAACTGTATTGGCCCTCAGCACCCAGGGCTCAGGGGGCTGGCCGAAATGAAGGGGAGGCAAGCCCAAGGCAACTGCTGGGCTCCTGCAGGGAGGGGTGTGTGTAAATCTGGCCTCATCCCTTCGCCCCCCCTCACCGCACGCCACCCGCCCCCTCACCCCCAGCCTGCTGTCAGCTGGCCAGCCCCCCTAGAGCAAAAGTGCTTCCATGAGGGAGGGAGAAGCCTGCTCGGTGGGAGAAAGATGAAGCTGGTCCCCCCCCCCCACGTGTCAGTGAACAAATTGGGCCAATTTGGTGTGATTAGTGAAGAATTCACATCTGGCCAGCAGAATCCTCCCCTCAGCCCAGCCCAGCCTGGCTCCTGCTCCCCATTAGAAGCTATTTTCTCTGACGGCTCCATTTGTCTCTTTGGTGGGGGATTTGACAGCTCCCTGGCCAGCCTGGGGGGCCCGGCTCTCAGTGAGAGGCCCAAGGCGTTCTGCTCACCTCCTTGACCTGATGCCATGAGGGATGCCATGCTCCAAACAGGGCCTGAGCACCTGTATGCTGTATGCCTCATCTCTCTGCTGTGTGTGTGTGTGTGTGTGTGTGTGTGTGTGTGTGTGTGTGTGTTAGATCACAGCTGGGTGGGGCCTGGGGAACAGCATTCTCGAAGCTTTCCCAGCAGGTCTCCCTTGGACCTTGGGTTCTCATCTTGTACTCTGATAATTATGCTTGGAGATCAGCAGAGACTTGTATGCATGTAAGTGGTGGTGGGGAGGCAGGGGTCTGGTGTTTCCTTAAAGAAAAACCAGCTAGGCATGTGTAAGGGAGGACTTACCCCCACTTCCTTCACCCCTTCCCTGCTCCTCCCAAGACCTACTGCTACAGCTACCCCGTGAATGCCTGTGGAGGGCTGGTGCCCAGCTGGAAGGTTTGGCCCCAGAAGTGGTTTCAAGGTAGTGCCATTGGGGGGCGTGGCCTTCAAAGCCTTGGGTCTTCCTTCCACAGTGGTGACCCCAGGTTGCCTGTGTCAAAGGCAATTTGGGCTATTTAAAGGAGGCTGACCTAGAGGTCACCTAGGCAAATCTCTTCCCTGGGGAATTACCACCAGATGGCAACCTGGGGCTTGTCTTCTGGAAGGTTCTCCCTAGCTGCCTGAGGGTGCCAGGGCTCTGCTGTTGCCTGGAGTATGTGAATGGGGGCAGTGGTCCAGGACCTCAGTCCTTGGATGAGAATTCTTCTAGAAGCGGGTAACTTGGGGAAGGGGTCTTCACCTTCAGTGGGGGGTGGAGGGTTGCTCTTTATTGTAATGTCATATAGTTTTGGGGCAGGCAATGGAAACATCTCCAGCATTCATCCATTGCCACATGGATACCTAAAGAAAACCGGGCAGAGAGAAGGGAATCAGACATCTGTGACCTCTCTAATCACCAAACCTGCCCTGAGAGAGGGTGACCAACTGTCTTGGTTTGCCCCAGACCAAGAGGCTTCCAGGGATGAGGGACTTTCAGTGCTAAAGCCAGAACCATCCTGGGCAAACTGGGACGCTGGTCACCTGACCTAAGCACAAGCCCCAGAGATCAGACAGAGGAATGAAGGAGAAACCAGTTCTTTTGAGGTCTGCTGCCTGACTTCTTATTTGATTTTATTTTCCCTTACTTAATTTTAGCCTGATGCTTTATTATTATTCGTAGCTTCCTCAGACTTCTTTTCAAGGTAATATCATTAGTGTCGGAAAGATATCTTGACTTGGGGGAGCAGTGGAGCTAGGGGTGGTAGCTTGGTGGTTCATCTCATTCATGCTGAGGCACAGGCTTTGGTGTCATGACAGTAGCCAAGCTGGCGAGCTCTCCCAGGGCACCAACCACCCAACTGATAAACTGATAAACCTTTAGGACACCCACTGCATGTGGTATCTGGAATTATTCTCCCATTTCAGAGATGGGAGAACTGAGATGGAGTCATTGGCCCAGGGCCGAGTTGGGGGAGAGCAAAGCAGAGACTTCTGGACAATGCCCCCACCCCCGTGCCTCCACTCCCTCATCCATCCCCTGTTCAGGCAAAACAAATGTTTTCTTGAGGTCAGGAATAAGCCTTCAGCCCCAAGTAGGGGAGAGTCTGCTGCTCCTCCCCTGAAAGTAGCCTGAACCCCACTCCCCAGACATTAATTATATAATTAACTGAAGCTGGAGAAGCAGGAGGAGGTCACCCTGGCAGGACTCCAAAGGCAGAGAAGGGCTTCAGACAATCTAGATATTAGAGCAAATCTGCTCTCACAGCGGCAACTGGCATCCAAGCAATGGAACCTGAAGAAGCGGTGAAGTAAAGGAGATGCCAGAGAGACCTTTCGGGGGACGGGAGAGCTGTAGGCAGAGCTTGCTTCCACTGTCCTGGAAGGTGGGCTGCTCTGGGGCTGGCCCCCACCTGCTCTTGCTCTTACCCAACCTTCCTCCACAACCCCTTCCCCCTCAGCCTCTCCTTCTCTCTCCTCTGCATATCTGCCCAGCGCCCTTAGCACCCAGAGAGGGGCAGGAAGCAAAAGCAGAGCGTGTACTTCTAATTGACCTCGAAGTGCCAGTTTGAAGGGGTACTAGAACATTCTCAGGAGGGTTCTCAGGAGGTTTCCTACTAGTTTCCTACTAGCTCCCTTTTCTGGGTGGCCCTAAAAGTTCCTTTCCCAGAGGGCTTGGATGGACAAGCTGACCCATGGTGGGTAGTTCATCTCCCACGAGGCACCGCCTTGCACAATAGCCTGGCAGAGTGGCTGAGCTCCACTTTGGGGGCAGGCTCTTCTCTGGAACGAAGACCCCTCTATGAAGCCCCTTTCTAGTCCTGTTGGCCTTCTTAGAAAAGCCCCAGGTTAGGGGTAAAGGGGGTGCATTTCCACCACCTTGTCAGCGCGAAGGACACGCCCCCCTATCCTGACACTCGGTGTTCACTTTGGGGAAGCCTGAAGGTGGGGTGCTGGCCTGTTTACACCCTGTTTGAGTTTGCTTCAAGCCAAAGGCGACTTCCTGTTTCCACCAACAGGCTCCAGGAGAGATCAAAGGCAAGGGCTGGTGAGCTCACGGAAGAGGAATTGAGGACGGCTGGTAATGGGAGGGTTGAAATTTATGTGGAGAGCTGGAGCAGGGGAGGACATGGGACAGAGGCAGAATTCCCAGGGCCCTAGCCTAGCTCTGGTTTGTGCCTATTCTACCCTGACCCCTCCTCCAGGAAGTCCAGATTATCACTCCATCCCTGAATCCTGACCTCATGGCTGGAGGCTGTATCACTCTCCTCTGTCCCCTAGCAGGGTTTTCCTGGTTCTCGCCGGAGCATGGGCCTCAGCAAGAGGAGACGGGCCGCGGGTGCCCTGGGCACTCGCGTCCCGGCAACCCGCCCCCACCTCTGCGTGGTGGGCGGGGCGGGAGGACGGCGCCCTCGAGGGGGTCAGGCAGGCGGCGGCTGTCACTCACGCACTCACGCGGGAGGAATGCAGACGGCAGGGCTGCCCTGTGGTCACGTCTCCGCCCCACCGACGGAGGTAGGCGCCCAGGTACCCAGCCTGTGGGCCTTGGGAGCCCGCCAAGCTGCTGATGAAAGGCGCTGCAGATTAACCCTTTCTTGGCCGCGCCCTTCGGTGCCGCCGGCAGCTGGGTGGTCGTCCAACCGCGCGAGGGGCAAGAGGCTGGAGCGAGGCTGGGTGCCCAGGCTAATGAATGGGTGGCATCAGCCTTGGGGCGCTGGCAGGGGTCCTCCCTCTGGCCTCACCCCCTTTGGTTCTAGGGCTAACACAGCTAAGAGACAGGATTCCGGATAACAGGTGACGCCCTCCTCCCCCTGGGGCATTAGCCAGCCTCCCATGCTGATGTGCCCTCTTCTGAAAGGTTCCTAGAGCTCCAGAGCACTGGACAGAGAGTCCAGAAGTTCATGTGTTCATCCAGCATACGCATATGAAAACCTGAGAGGGTCAGCTCAGCTATTAGACTCCCGGAAAGTAGGCTCTGGGTCCTATTTTCTCCAGCCTGCAGAATTACAGCCTCGGTAATTCAAAATGTTGGGTTATTTTCTATCTGTTTTAGCAGCAACCTACATTTCTCCCCCAAGCGGAATCTCAGGCAGACGCTGAATATATAAATCAAACAAAGTGGAAAGTTTCTGCTTGGAGGAGGGGGATGAGGCCCCATTTCCCTCTGCCCCATCTCATGAGACTACCTAGGGAGGATTCCAGAGAAAGCACTTTGGGAAGCTTTGAGATCTGGGTATGGTGTGAGGTCCTTTTTGGCCCTGACACTTTTTCTTCCTTTTGTCTGCATCTGCTGGGTGATGCACGTACATCTCTGTTGAGTGTGGGCTTTGCCATCCAGGTGTTTGCTCTGTGTCCTAGGCTTGCTGTGGGACATTCTGTGATGCCCTGAGGTCTATGCTGTGCTTCCAGGGTCTGGGGGCTGCATCCTGTGCTCTCTATGGAGGGACCTTGCATTGACCTTGTGATTATTATTCAAGGTCTGCATCCTGGAGCCTGTGTTCCCTCTCTCTATATTCTGGAGCCAGTGTATCCCCACCAAACCTGTATATCTTCCAGCCCTTCCTCTCTTTCTGTTTCGCTGCTAATTCTAAAAATCCAGGTGTGCACGGGTTATCTGGTAGGTAGAATGAGGAGAGCAAAGCTCTTGGAGCGAAAGCTACCTCAGAGTTCAGATTTCTCCCAGGTCCTCACTTCTGCTAACCGGAAGTGAATCTCCCAGAGATCAAAGTACTTTGTTGACCCTCGCTGCTCTGGGCCATGGCTCTGGGAGGTCCCAGATTTCTCCCCTATCTTAGACTGGCCTCCCTGAGGAGATTCCTCCCCACCCAGGATGGGTGGGAGCTCCAAGAGGGGCAGGAAGCTAGAGGTCCAGTTGAAGGCCGTGCCAAGAGTGGGCAGGAATCCAGGAGTCCTCGTGCCCAGCTTTAACCTCCACCTGCCCACCTACTCACACTTCAGCGGTCTCTATGGGCCTCACCACCTGTGGGGTGGGGCTATGCCACCCTGCAGCTGAGTTCCTCCAGGAGCAGAGAACATAGACTTTGGCTGTAGTAGGAGAATTAGAGAGTAGACATCAGGAAAGACTCCATGTTCAACCTACGTGTCTGATATAACTCACGTCCCTCAAAAACTGGGGTCATAGGTGTGCTCTGTCCAGCTTAATGGCATCACCATCCCCAAGACGAGCATGACTAGAATGTCCACTCCCTGCACCTTCCAAGTGGTCACCAAGCCCCACCTTTTCTGCAGCGTCGGTGATTCAAAGGTGCCTGCTTTTCTTTCCACCTTGATAGTTCCAGACTCGAGGACTTTTTAACCCAATCCCTGAGACTATTGCAACAATGGCTGATTCTCTTGGCTCCAAGAAAGAACACCCCCAACCCCCCCCACCCCAATCCCTCCTCCGCACAGCACTAAGAGGGATCTCAGATCACAGGTTGGAACATGCCACTCTCATGCTCAAAAACCTTTGATGGCTCCCCATTGCCAGCAGGATAAAGTCCCAACATTGCCTGGCATTTACAGCCTGCCCTGATCTGGTGCCAACTTACATTGCCAGCCTGGGTCCTTGCTATGTACCTCACACCCTTCAACTCTAGCCACATCCAGTGGCTTGTTTTACCCTGGTCCCGCCATGCACTTTCAGGCTGACCACCTTGGCTCACAGACAAGCTCGTTCCTAGCACGTATGGTGTTGTGGGGTAGAAGGATTAATTACATAATCCCATAAATAAATATATCCTTACAAACTGTGATAAGTTCAAGGTGTCTTCAGGAACTCAAGGAGAAGTTATAGCGGGGGTGAGACAAGTGTAGATTGGAGACTCAGCAGGCTTCTAGGCAGAAGAGGCACTTGCGGGTATGAGATTATTAGATTCGAGTTACCTTTTGCGTTCCCTTTCGAATGCTTGGGAAGGTTGTCTTTGATCTTTTGTCAGGATGAATTTTCCTGTCCGCATACCCAGATTTCTTGGCGTCTCTGCCTAGCTTGTATTTCATTCTGCCTTGAACTGGAATGTGTCTTGTGTGTTACAGTTCCTAGACTGTAAGCAATTGAGGGAGAGAGGGCCGCCCATTCATACTTAGAACATCATCACTCAGCACACAGTAGGTCCGGAATACAGGAGGCCTTTAGTGAAAGTGTTTTATTTTTAAGGTGAGTATATGGAGGCCTCTGCATTGAATGTGCATGGAAGGAGACTTTAAGGCAGGAGACATTTTCCAGAGAGGTTTGGCACAGAAGTGAGAGTTGGGAGAGATGGTCTTTAGTCATCCCCTCTCTCTAAAGCAATGTCCCCTCCATATCTAAATAACTCCCAACCAATACTACCCAACATGCTTCAAAATCCGCCCCGTTTGGCCTAGGAAACAGCATTCCATTTGGCCCAGCTCCCCTCCCCGCTAACCCCAACTCCCGTGATCCATATTTGGATAGAGGTGGGAATGGTAGGGAAGGGGCTCTCTTTCCTGCTGGGAGACTGGATGCTAGTGTCACAAGCCATGGGTGTCATTAGCTCCAAATTCTGGTTTCCTTTGCCATTTCTCATGGTCCCAACCACCCAGGAGCTCCTTGTGTAGGCTGCTCTGCTGGGCTGACTGGATTTGAAGGAGGAAGGTGGCACCCCATCACTGAATGCCAAGCAGTTCCTTCCTCCTTCAGCTCTTTGGGGGCAGAGCACTGAGGGAGAGAGAAGAGGCTAGCCTGCCTGGCTTTGAGGAGGGGAGGGAATAATTTGGGAATAACTCTAATGTAGATCCTTCCTCTCTACACACACTGCTCCCGCCCCACCCCCGGCCCCAGCCATTTCCAGATCACAGATTTCCCAGTTCCCTCCAACTTCCTCGGGGGACTTTCCCATCAGTGATGAATATGGGATCTGAGCAAGAGTGAAGTGAGGCTGTCAAACCCATGAAGGTGCGGAGCTGACCTATCAAATCTTAGTCGAGTGCCCTGGGGCCAGGTTCTTTGAGTAAGCTCTTCCTTCATAAATCCTCAGATCTGATGATGAGGGTCCAACCTCTGCCTCAGGGAGCTCCCCAATCTGAGGACTGGAGACACAGCCCCTGTTGTTAGGCTGCTTCCAGGGCACTGAGAGTCATGGGATGAAATCAGGACATAGATACTTAGCCTGTCGATGTGCCCCAGCAGGGCTTCCCAGATAGGGCCTGCTCCCTCGTTACATTCCTTTCCTCCAAGGAGCCGCAGATGACAGCCTCACTGCACTCTTTTGCTACAGAGACCAGGTGACTGGTGATGCTGGCAGTACAGGTGGCAGCTGGCAGGTGGAGAGAACAGAGGAGGAGGAATGTGCCCCAGGCCAGGCAGGATACCACCGGACAGTCCCAGCAACCTACTCCCTCCCTGTGACCAGCTCACCCCACCCACTGCCTACCGTGGTCCCTGTGCCAGGGGTCACGGCCAGGGCCCAGGTTCAGGTAGCCATTCCCAGGGGGAAGACTTGGCCTCCAGGCACGAGGGGCATCTCGTAGGGCATTAGTTATTACCACAACTGACATTTTAGAAATGCTGACCCTGGCCTGGCTTAGTTAATTGTCGCCATTAAATATTGTATTACCCCCATTATACAGGTAGGAAAACCAAGACTCAGGACAATAATGTCATTGATACAGGTTTATATTGTACAGACTGACATGTAGATGCAGGATCAGAGGAGAAGATTGTCTCCCTGTCCTGAGGGTCAGAGGAGGAGGTCGTCTTATGATCCACAGCTCCCTGTGTGGTAGGAACCCATCAAAGGGTCCTCCTCAGCCCAAGAAACTGTTTCCCCTGTAGGGAGAAGGATTAGACATGGATTGTGAGTGGGGACAGAGAAGCAGCAGGCCAGCACCCCACAGCATGCCAGGGACCCTGCACTGAACCACCTGCGCCCACCGCCTCTCCTCCCCTTTCCTGAAGCTGAGGGAGATGGTAGCTCCCAGAGCCCCGGATCTCAGCAGAGCTTACCCAGCCCCACCCTATGTGTGTGGGGGAGTGGGGGGACAGCCCAGGTGTTCCACTGTCACAGGCCCAGGGCAGCATTCCTGAGACACCCCCAGTGTTCCTCATGGTCTTCTCCCTGGTGGCGCCTCAGAACATGGCCGGGGGCCCAGACCAGTGAGTCTGGGGACAGACTCCCCAGCTTTGCCCTCTGATCCTGCTGCTCCCTCCCTCCCTCTGCTCCCTCCCCACCAGCTTTCCTCCCAAACACTCAGTCATTCATTCCCCAGACCACCTACAAACCACCCATTTGCCTGGACCACACAGCTCCTCTGCCCAGCTCAGCTCCTGGGGATAATGGCTGTTCCCCTACCCCCATCCTTCCAGGACCCACCCCCAAGCCTAATTACCACCTTGGCACCTCCGGGCGGGGTGTGGGGGGGAGGCACTGACCTCTGTTTATGCTTGGCAATCTTTTGGGAACAGGAGGACTGTTTTCCTCTGGACATCAAGGAGCAGGAGCAAATTAAAGACCCTCAACTGAGCCCCCTCTGGGCTCTTCCACCCCACCGCTCCGTCTCTGGGCCCAGGCTACTGGGGCAGGGCAGGGAGGCAAGATGGCGGAGATTCCTGTCTGCGCCTCCATCCTCCTGGGCACAGAGAGGGGATGGAGGAGGAGCAGACCCTGAGGTGCAGGGTCAGGGAAGACACCTCAGAAGGAGCTTTGGACTGGGAGTCAGAAGACAAAGGTTTAGTTCTGCTGCCCTGATGGCTGGCACCCTCCCCACCCCTCCACCCATTTGGGCCTCTGTCTCCCAGTGTGTGAAAGAAAGGAGACAGCTAATCTCCATGGTCTGTAAGGGCTCTCCCAGCTTGGGATCTTGAACCCCAGGGAGGTGACTGAGAGGTGCTAACTGAGGGCCTCGGCACTGCTGACCCCCGCCTGAGCAAAGAAGCAAGGAGAAATGAAGACGATGGAGGAGGCTGCTGAGGAGGGCAGATAGTCAGGACAGGCAGACAGAACAGGGTAGGCCTGACACCTGTCAGCACTGGGTGGGAGAGAGGACTGGGCACCACGCCAAGTACGGAATGCAGAAGACAGGAAGTCCTCACAGGCTTCTGGAGCTTGTATGCTCTGCTCCCACCCCTCACCCCATCAGCAAGATGGTAGCGAAGGAGGGCCTCCCTGAAGTGGCCTGTGATCCTGGAGGGACCCCTCTACCTTCTCTGCAATGTCTACACCAACCCAAGTTCTAGAGACTAGTCTGCTTCTAGATCTCAGCATGGGCCCTGGCTCAAAGATGCCCAATAAATGTGGGATGAATGAATGCGGAGGAGACAGGTCGGGGGAGATTGAAGCAAATCCAGAGGTGTGAACGGACCTGTGACTTCAGGGCTTCGGGTTGGCAAGGAGAGAGGAGAGCAGTGGGCGGGGGTGGTTCACCCTTGCCAGGCAGAGCTGAGCCAGGCCTAGGCCTTGGGGGCCAGGGCCACCAGGGCTGGGCCAGGGCGGATGAGGTGGTCTCTGTGGGGTCTCTCTCAGGATCCCTCCATCCCCATAATTACTACTGATTAGCTTCACCACAACAGCCAGGCTGGAAAGAGAGGGGTGTTTGGGACATGGTGGGGAGGGAACAAGGTGGAGCAGAGCACTCAGGACAAGCCAGGGCCCCCCGCTGAGCTCCCTTCCCACAGCTACACACACACACACACACACACACACACACACACACACACACACACCTCTAATCTGGAAAATTCCAGTAGAGCCCCTTCTACATAGGCCTGAGAGCAGCATTGATTCAGGGAAATCAGGGCCTCTAGACAACTCACCTATATGTATTAACTCAAAACGCCCCCATCAAAGTTCCGGGGAGGGAGGGCAGATTGACATCGCTTCTAGGCAGAGGGGAGCAGGGAACACTAAGCTCCTCGAGCCGGAAGGGCATTTTGGTAGCATGTCTACCACTGTCACACTCAGGGCCCAACCTGGAGAAGTCCTTGGAGCCCCTTGCCAGGAAGAAAATTCTTCCTGGTGTTCAGCTGCCCTTTTTGCCTGATCTGTGCTGAGCTGGGGGATCTGCAGTGTCCAAGGCCTTCATCCACCCACTCCTCCTGAGGCAATCCATGTTAGGGCCTTCTCTGGAGATCAGGGGGCTGGGGTCCCCTCCTTTCTAACTTCGGGGCAGGACCCTCCCTACACTTCCTCAACAGGCCAAGCAGAAACTCAGGTTACTCATTCATATTCTTCCAGGACTCACTTTCCAAGAAGGGGGAGTGGGGTGGGGGGGGGATGCACAGCATGGGAAAAGTGTCCTCTCCTTTTCTGACTATTCTGGGGTAGAGAGCTGGGAGGTAGGCACTTGTAGAATAGGGAAAGAGAAGAAAGGTGGGGTGTGTTTGGAGAAACTATGATTACGTGATCACTGACAATTAGCTAACAATTATAAAGAAAAAGAAACTTACCCTAGGTCTGAGCACTAGGCTTCTGTGCTTCACAAACATTCTTCCACTGTCTCCCTGTCTTTCAGAGAGACCCCAACCCCTGCTATCAGAGATCTTCCCGTCTGATGGGGGAGTTGCTGCCCAATACCACCCCTCCCAAGCCCCTAGCCCAGGAGAACCAACTCCTGTCCTCAGGGAGCCTCTAGTCTGGTGAAGGCAACGCAATATTCAACCAGAGGGGACCCTCCTGACCCAGCCTCCTCCCTTAGTCCCCCGCCGGAAAAAGGGAGCTGGGCTTTCAGAAGTGCGAGGGACGACGAGGTAGCAGCGGTTTGGGGAAGGCACGGAGGTTTCCTGGAGGAGTGGCTGCCTGGTGGCGGTGGGCTGCCTGGAGGAGGCAGCAGGGGGCCTGGCTGGGTGCACGGAGGAGGCTGCCCCAGGGCGCTCCCACGACCCGGGCAAGACAGTCTGGGCGCCGTCTCCGGTCTCGGGGCCTGCGGTCGGGGCACCGCGGGGCCGTGTTTGAGCCGGTCAGCTCCCCGCGGAAATTACAGGGGCGCTTGGCGCTGCGGTCGCGCCCCCCGGGGCAGCACCCGCTGTTGGAGGCGTTTAAATTGAAAGCAGCTTTGGGGAGAGGGGGCGGACGCGGGCTGCCCAGCAAGGGGAGGGGGCGGCTGGGCACAGCGACCCCATTGTCTGCACCCGCAGAGGGGCGGAATCTTGCGGTGAGCACGGCGCCCCCTCCCCATGCTCCGGCCCAGCGCACTCTCAGCCATTTCCCACTCTGCCCACCGGGCCACCGCCCCTCTCCCTTCACCTGGGTTTTTCTCTTTTCTCTCCTGGTAATATATGCACACACTTCCTCCAGGAGACCCTCCCAGACTAACAAGCACTAATAGTTCCTGAGTCTTGGAGGTCAGGAAATCTACTTTGAGTCTTCTACATAGGCTAGGGCTCAGTGACCTTGGGCAAGTCTCCTCCTTTCTCTGGACCAGCGTGTTTTCTAAAAAAGGTAGATAGCTAACCGTCTCTGCCTATCTCTTTTAGTTTTTTCGGGATGATTTGAACCAATGCATGAGAAAGTAATATGAAAACTAAAGCACTGCCAACATCTGAGGAATGATATATACCAAGAATAACTCCCACCCTCTGCTCTTCACTGAGCCTGATCGTTTGCACACAGGTATGCTAGTGCTGGAAATCTAGCGTGCTGGGGATGGAGTGCGGGGAGGAGGTAACCTGCTAGCAGTGCAGACAGGTGGACTTCTTGGAGGAGGGGAATGTGGAGCAGGGCTAGGAAGGAGGGGAGGGAGCAATACTGGGCGAAGGAGAGTGATCGCTGCCTTTTGGAAAAGGTCAGGAGGAGCCAATAAGAAGAAGGGGCTCCGTGAAATCAATAGGTCCTGCCCTGGGGGTTGCAGCCAGGGAAGTAGTTTAGGGAGAGTGGCTGTTTGTTCAGTTGGCATATCTCCTGGGAAGGCGGATTGGTGGCAGAGCCCCGTGCAGCCAGGGATGGTGGGTGGAGCCGTGCCTGTCACCTTTGGTAAGTGTGGGGAGCTCCCCTTGGCCCCTTCCTGGTTCTTTTTCCTGAGGGCTTTGGGCACCCAGAGGCTGGTCCCTGAGCTTGGGATCTTGCTTATTATTTCCTTTGCTTCCAGCAGCAGAAGGTTGTTTGTCAGGCCTGGTGCCCAAGGATGTGCCCACTTGCTCCACACCTAGCAGAGCTTTGTTTCTGCTCTTCTTCCTGGAAGTCCCTCGTGAGAAGTCATGTGTGGGGGCAAAGCCCATGGAACCAGGTCATCATGATGGGCCCCTGACACATGCACACTTGGTGGTGAGATGGAGAGTCGAGCCTGGCCAGAGGGGAGGAGAACTGTCTCTCGGCTCTTGGCTCTTGGCTCTCTCCACTCTCTCTCCTCTCTCTCTCTCCTCTCTCTCTCTCTCTCTCTCTCTCTCTCTCTCTCTCTCTGTCTCGGAGGCAGAGCCGCCCTGGAAGGGGGGGAAGAAGGGGGTGAGGCTTAGGGGGAGGGAGGGCAGAGGGACTGGGCCAGGTTTTCCCACCAGAGGAGTGGGGCTGTCAGATAGAGTTCTTTCCTAGTCCTCACCCCATCTCTGTCACCTTCTCTGGGCCCTAACCCCTCCTCCAGAGCCCAAGGTGGCTCAAAGGCCTACAACAGAGAGGGCTTTGATCTGGTAAGTTGAATGAGATCTACAAGTGGACTTGGGGGCACAGACTGAGGGGGCAGGGTGCTCACGGGCCCTGCCTGTTCTCTCTTACCTTATCCCCTGGCCCAAGCAGCTGCCGAACCCCCTACCCAGGCTAGTGCACTCACCCTGGTATGTCCTGTGCTCATGCTAGCCAGCTGAGCACAGGGCAGGGATGCCATGGGAAAAGCCCAGTAAGGGGTGGCGACCACTCAGAGTAACCTGACAGTGAAGGCTGGGCCACGCCGTCCAGAGAGGTGGCCAGGCTCTAACTCTCTGACTCCAGGTCTGGGACCCACTAGACACAGCCTCTCCTAGGGGCAGGAGCCCTGAAGCTTCCTAGATACCACACTCTGCATCAACAGCCAAATCCTAACAAACGCCACTCCCCATCCAGGCCAAGGGCAAGCCTTCTAAAGGTTCTCGTGCCCCCTTTCCTCCCTTCCCTTCTGCCTTCCTATCTCCATGCCCCACCTCATCAGAGCCCCGAAGTGGCTGCTTCACATACCATGCACCCCTTGGACAATGAAATTTTCCTCTTGCAGGAAGCCCACAGGTTGAGCAGGGGCAGGGAAGGGGGGAGCCAGACACCCACAGGCTTTGGCCTCCAGCTCCCACAATGGGCCAGGCCTGAAAGAGGCGGTGTCCGTTTTATCCTTTCACCCTCCCAATCCCAGAGTCCTTGAGTCCAAGGCTCTGAGCAGCATGGGAAGGAAACTGAGGCTGAGGCCTTTCTAGGCCCAGGGCCCTAGCTGACAGCCTCAGGATTGAGTTGGTGGTGACGCTCCTGGTTCAAACGCTCCTGGTTCAACTTTCTCGATTCAAGGCATGGAACTTTAGAGAGGGTGAGTGGGAAGGGGAGAAGCGAGTTGCCCCAGGTGACCTCTGAGGCGTCTTCTGATTCAACGAATCACTAAGTCCAACACCAAGTCCTGACTAGTGTCGCAGATGGTGGGGTGGACCCTGGCAGGGAAGGGACGAGGCAATAGTCGTCTGTCCTCTTCTGGGTCCTGGAAAGCTTCCTGGAGGAGGAGGATAGACAAGAGAAGGCAGAAGAGGGAGAGGAGGAGAAGAGGGTATTTCAAAATGGTTAGGAGGAATGGCCACTCTGGACAGCAGGTGGGCACTGGGAGGGAAATGACCTTGTTTGGGAATAAAGGATTGGAGGGCCCAGAGAGAGCAGGACTGAGAAAGGGAGTCCAGTCTGGCCGTACTTCCCACCGGCCCAGGGTCTGAGGACTCAGACCGTAGGGGCAAGTAGGCCAGGAAAGCCCCGTGTTTACCACACCCTCCCCCAGCTGCTCAACCCTCTGCTCCAGGCTATAGACCACTTTCAGCTTCTCTCAGGCTGAACCCCCACTGATCTCCCCCGGGGCTGGTTAAGTAAACAGCTGGAGAAGAACATCTACTCTTCTCTTAGGGGAGGCCTGTCCTTGTTCCCCCAAAGGGATGGAGCCTGTGGACATTTTACCTGCCCAGTAGGGAGATAGGGCTGCCTTTGCAGGCATCTGAGGAAGCTGAACAGAGGAAGGAGAAGGGAAACACTTATAGAGTACTAGCCTTCTGGCAAGTGGGGACATCTTCATTTTGCCCAGGGGGAAACATCTTCATTTTGCAAAGGGGAAACTGTGGCCTAGGCAGGTGCGGATACTTGCCCAAAGTCCCACAGAGGTAAAGGTCTGCATGCCAGTTGCTCTGTCTCCAAATCCAGCTCTTTTTTGGCTTCAAGGTGCTAGGGATCTGTGCCTAGCAGGTGTGTTCTCTCCCCACCTCCACCTTCTTACCCCCCCTCTTTCCGCCCCCTGCCCCCACACACACACCACACACCTCCGCCCCCCCCGGCTCACAGATTTCCCCAAAATGGAGCTGTGGTGTTGACTCCGTCCCTTCCTGGAGGCAGGGCAGACAGCAAGGCTGCCAAGGGCCCTCGGTAACCCCAGGGCAGGCCCACTTCCCGGGTCTCATTGATATGGCAGCTTTTCTGCTGGCTGGTAGTCACG
Organism: Eonycteris spelaea; assembly: GCA_003508835.1. Taxonomy (NCBI): domain Eukaryota; kingdom Metazoa; phylum Chordata; class Mammalia; order Chiroptera; family Pteropodidae; genus Eonycteris; species Eonycteris spelaea. The sequence continues at coordinate 2,304,366 of PUFA01000129.1, forward strand.
GCTGACCTTCACTGAGGGCCTACTATGTATCAGGCACTGGGATAAGCATTTTAGCAGCTGACATATTAATCCTTTCAACAGCCGGTGAGATAGGCCAGTTACTCCCTTCATTTTACAGATAAGGAAACTGAGACTCAGAAAGGTGAAGTAATGTTCAAGATCACACAGCTGTAAGCAGCAGAGGTGAGATCTATATCCAGAATTTTCTCTTGTAAGCTTTATACCACTCCCTTTGGTGATACGATTGCTGGGGTATGACTTTCCATCTTTCCTAATTGGGGTTCAGCAGGATTGGAAGAGCAAACCCTCTCTTGCTTGCCCTCTGGCCTCCTCTTGCCCCCCTGAGAAGGATCAGCTCAGGGCTGTACTCCAAGAGACAAGGCCATCTTTCCCTGCCCAAGATGCTGGGCTGAAGGAGGAAATCAAATAAGTTATAAACCCAGTTTCCCCTCTGCTCACCTTTTACAAATTGCAGATCAGCTTCCTCCAGGGTCAGAAGGAGTGATTTGTGGGGTACCTGGAGTTTGGAAAGTGGATCAAGGTACAGGCTCATGTCCTGCTACTTTCTTGCTGTGGGACCTTGGACAAATTACTTGACTTCTCTGTGTCTCAGTGTTGTCATCTATAAAATGAGGAAATAAGAGTAATGAGAGGCTCATAGGGATAATGAGAGAATTAAGCTGAAAAGTTTGCAGAGTTTGGAACAGTGCCTGGCACACCGGAAATGCTATTGCTATTATTATTAGCTGGAGAGTCAGAAGGGGGACTGTTTAAAAGAGAGGCCAGGAAATATGGGCAAATCTATAAAGAGGACATGGTTGATTTTTTGGGGGGGGGGGTGCGGTGACGCTAGGTTACCTAATTTTCAAGGCCAAGGGTTCCTGAGAGGGAAGGAAAGGGTGGATGGTTTCCAGGTGACATTCCCTCCCTTCCCCCATCCCCAGGAGGATAAAATTCCTCACCGGTTTCTGCGCTTTCATGTGGAGCCTGCCAAGCCTGGCCGGCATTCCTCTGCCCCTCCTGCTGGTGGGGGGCTGGTGGAGGGGGTCATTAGCCCCTTTTACAGCTGTGTAAAGTGTGAGGGTAGACGCCTGTATCCGCCTGTATCCGAGGTCCCAGCTGGGAGCTGCTTGAAACCAGTGACCTGCCCTCCAGAGGAGGGGCTTTGGAGCTGAGGACAAGGGAAGAAGCCATCTGGAACACCCCACTTAATTCCCCCAATGCAAGCTGATGCCTGTGATGGGAACCGGGATGACCAGGTCTGGTCAGTCCCCTGACGACATCCTTATGGTGACAACCTAAAGACAGAGTTCATATAGATACCAGGGGACACAAACCCCTGCCCTGCCCCTGCAGCTCCCAGGCTACCAGGGGGCAGGCAGGAACTAGTCAGAGCTGGGGAGCCAGGGAAGATAGAGGACAAAGCTGCATAGACAGAGGTGTAAGGGCAGGCTTCCTGGAGGAGAGGGTTGGAAAGATCAGGACCTGGAAGGGGAGGATCAAGGCTAGAGTTAAAGGCTGTGGAGTTATAAGAGTGTGGAGGATACTTTATCCTTGTGCCTCAGTGTACACATGTTCTTCTGTATCCATCCATCATCATCCATCCATCCTTCCATCCATCATCCATCCACTGACATGTTTTACATTTTCTTGTCTGAAGAGGACCTGCAGAAGCCCTTTCCTCATCAGCTGCAGGTGTCCCATCCCAGGATGGGCTAAGTGACTGGTAGTAAACTTCACTGAAGTTTCATAGCAGCTATTGCAGAAAGGACCCCTGCACAGGGTGGGGGCCCCCTAAGTATCCTCCAAGATGTTCTTCCTGCTCTGGAGTACTATGAGGTCCTCTGCCTCCAATCTGCCCTCTGAGAGCCTGGAGCTTGTGGCCTGAAGCCAGCTGCTTCACCCATTTCTCCCTTCTCCTTCCTGCCATCTCCAACTCGCCGTCTTCCCTGCTTGAGCCTGGCCCCATCACAGCCCCGTGGGCGTCATGTCTCTCTTCCCAAGTCTCCCTACCTCTGATCTGGCCTCTTTGCTATAGAGCTAAGGCTACCTCTGAAGGACCTTGCTGTAAGTGTGGACTTCCACTGCTCAAAAGCCTTCCATGGCCCCCAGAGCAACCACACTCCTCTATCTGCCTTTCTTGGAGGGGGCCTTCCCAGAGCAGACCCTCTCAGAGTAGGCCCCAGGCTCTCGCTCATTTTTCCACATGGCATTTGCTCCATCTGCAGCCCCCTCACCCCTTCCTGTCAACTTGCTTGGAAAACAACTACTACTTCTAGTCAAGGCTCAGAAATGGCCTCCTTGATGAAGGCTCTAGCTGGTGCCTTTGCCCAAGCAGCGGCTGAGTTGCTGGGATGGTTTTCCTGAAGGCGGGGCCACATCTGTTCTTTTTTGTTTCCCCAGCGCTCAGTAGGCACTCAATGAATGTAACCCAACAGTCGAATGAGTCAGTAAGTGAGCGGATGCCATCCTTGTGCTTTGAGAACCCCCATTTTCCCATCACGGCTTGTTAGAACCTTTCTCATCGTTTGAGGGCATCACGGAGCCTCCTCCTCCTTCACACCTTCTCTGGGAAGCCCCGCTCTTTCCTGGGCCACCCCGCTTCGTTCGTCACCTTGTGTCTCGTGACTGCTCCCACTGAACTGCAGTCTTCCCGAGTCCAGGAACCGAGTCTGCCTTCATGTTGTCGGGCTGTGATTAGCATACGCTGGGCACTGTCCCAGGCGGGGGTCATAGTTGCGGGGCTTCTTTGTCTTGTGGGAGAGGCCGACATAAACAAACCCACTGCGGTCAGGCCACGATGGCCTCCATGCCCGCTTCAGAGCTCAGTTACTGAGCCCAGAGAGGTGGACTCCCCTGCAGCGTCACCTGGTCAGGGAGCCGGGGGGCTGGGCTAGTCCCCAGGCTGCCCCTTTTCCCTTGTGGCCCAGTAAGTGCCCTTTTCCTCAGCCCAGGACCACCCGACTCAGATGGGTGCTCAATAAAGGAGTAAATCTACAGTACTGAATTTCTTTTTGAAATGACAGCAAATGCAGCTTCTTATTCTATTAGGAGTTTTGTTCATTGAGAATCCAGCAGGGTCCCCAACTAGGCGATGAGACTTTTCTATTTCTACATGAGCGGGCATTTTAAGGACAACTTATTACGTCCTGGATAAAACCAAAGTCAGGGCCACTCTTGGTCTTCCACCTGCTTTCTCTGTGGCATCTCTCCTAAGGAGAGGGGTAGGCCTCCTCTCCGGGGGCCTCTTCGCACACAGCGGCTCCTGTGATTAGTCGCAGGTTGAGTCCTTGAGTCCTGTGCTTCTCTTAGAGCAGAGGAGGGCTCCATTCAATTGGGAGGTGAATCCCCTGCCCACCCAGGAGTCTGACCCCAGTGCCGCTGTTGTGGGCACCACCACCGCCCTCTGCTCCGGCCTTAGAGAGAGCAAGTCTTCATAGGGAAACCTGCCCCTCTGTACACCTTGCTCCATCCTTGAGGTCCTGCCTCTCTGGCTGTGGACAGGCTCCCAGCCCCCACCAGGCTCACCTGCTTGGCTCCTGTCCCAGGGGACACAGAGATGTTATCCCTGGGGGATGGACCTCAATGGGGGCATTGTTCCCGCCCCATCCAGAGCAGGATCAGGGAGGGAAAGGGCAGACACTGGGAATGTCCCAGGTGCCACACAGGTTGGCTTTGTCCTCCTCCTTCTCCTCTCCCTCCTCCCCCCTCCCTCCTACCTGACTGAACCCCTCCCTTTCACCCCCAACTAGACCACAGACTCTCCCTCCCCTTTCCTTAGGCCCCTCCATCTCCTGGGGCAATGCAGCTGCTCCAGGGGTGGGGTTCAGGGTGGCCTCCAGCAGTTCTGCAGGAGCAAGGTGTCCACCCTACTGACACTGCTCCTTGGAGCTGGACTCTGCTCAGGTAGGCCCAGCCCTGCCTGCCCAACTTGTCTGGCTGTGGCACCCCTGTCCAGGGAGTACCCTGTCCGGCCCTTGCCCTAGACCTGCCCCTTCCTTTCCTTGTGCCATCTAGACCCAGCTTGGCTTAGCTGCCCCATGGGAACTGCCTGGCCACAATCACAACAATTGTGGAGCTCCTTAATTGGGTGATGAGACAGAACGGGCTGAATATAAAAATCAGTTCCCAAGAGCTGACCCCAGAGCCAGAACTGGATTCAGGTCCTGGCTCTGCTAGTAGCTGTGTGAACTTGGTGAGTTACTGCACCCGTAGGCTTCCTTGGTCCCATCTATAAAATGACATTGTTGGACCATCTTCTCTAAGTTCTCACTGGCCTGTGTGGCTGCCTCCGGAGCAGTGGAGATGCTGCTGGAGACTGACCAAAGAGAAAAGAGCCCCTACCCTTAGACTTCTGCCTCTCCTTAACCTCCAGCCCGAGCTTGGTCCCCAACGCGTGAGTGACAGCCAAAGAAAGCTCATGAAAACCTGCACTGCTGCAAGTGAAACTGATCTCCAGCTCCAGATCCAGTTTCTCTTCTCAGTGGCCCCCAGGCCTCCCTCACACCTGCTCTGGTCCCCTTGTACGTTAGGCCAGGAGGGCTAGCTGTCTTTCATCCACCTCCTGCCCCATTCACGCTTTAAGCCTTGGGCACCGCCTCCCACCTCCTGGCTGGGGTGCTGGTTGCTGTAGGCTGGCCAGGCGGGCACTCCAGAGCCCAGCTTTCCTCCCCTTTTCTCTTACCTGGAAAGATCACAGGGAAGGGAGATCAGGGTGAGGAGTGAGAAGGCAGGAGAGAGGCATTGTGTCCTATTGGATGCAGCAAGTTCTCAATACTTTTTTTTTTTTTTTTTTTTTTTTGCCGAAAAAAGGAAGGCTTCTTGGAGGAGGGGCAATTTTTCACATGGATTTAGTACACATTCAAGCCCAGCAGGGCCCAAGAGCAGGGCCTGCCTTTCCTGTCAGGACTGGTCAGAGACATTCACTGATTTATTCAGCAAATATTTATTGATGTTGACTCTGCACGAGGCAATACTTTAGGTGTTGGAAATACAGCTGTAAATGAAATGAAGCCCTTGATTTCACAGGGTTTATATTCCTGAATAGGGCTGAGGGAGCTAGACAAACAGATAAGAGGTTAAATTGGTTATAACCGTTTAGGAGAAAAATTAAAATGGATAAGGAAACAGGGAATGGATGAGGAAACCAGATGATAGCTTAGATAAGGGAGGGGCTCAGTAGGCCTCTCTGAGAAGTTGACATCTGAGCAGAGAGCTGGGTGAACAGATGAGGGGAAGATATTTTAGTCACAGGGAACAGTAAGTACAAAGATCCTGAGGTGGAGAGAGCTTGCCGTGTTGGAGTTAACAGGAGGGGAGGGTGATAAGAAATGAGTCTGGAATCAGAACACTGTGGCAATGACTTTGAATTTTATTCAAAGCAAGGTAGGATAAGAAAAATAGCCTGGGTCCCTCTCCTTAGGGCTCCTTGGAAGGCTCTAGCAATCCCTTCTTCCTTACTGCTTCCCAGGATTAGGGAGAAGTTAAGAGCTAAATGTAGGTGTCAGACAGACTGAGGTTTACTCATCCACGCACTCACCATTCACCAACCATCCACCATCCATCAACCATTTATGTGACGAATATTTGTTGCACACCTACTCTACGCGTGGTGTTGTCACTTACTAGCTAGATGACCTTGGGCAAATGGCTTATTTTCCTTATCTGTAAAGTGGGGTCAGCAATAATTCTTTCTTCCTTCAGAGACTGGTGAGGACTCAGCAAAAACTGTGCTTACATCTCTTCACACAGTGCCGGACGCAGTGAACACTCATACATGGCCACTATATGACTCGTCGCTGGTGTTTACAAGCTTTCCCCACCAACTGTCTCTGACCCACCCAAAGGAGCTTGACTGCACACCCTCCTCCGGAGAGCTCTCCCTGCTCAGTGTTCTCAGAGCTTCCCTGTGCTTCTCTCCCTTCCCAAACTGCCCACCCTGCTCCCTGCCCTCTGCCCTCTGCCCTCTGCCTCTTGCCCTACATGCTGTCTCAAAGCTCAACAGAACATTCTCTGTGGGCCTCACATTCTAATTTGCTCTCCTCACTTGTCAGCCCACCTCCTTCTGCCCCAGCCTATGGGCGCCCCTGCACTGCCAACCCTACAAAGGTGTTGTATTGTCTCTTGTAGGCCCTGACTGGGGACTCAAAGGCCAGAGACTAAAACCTAACTTCCACAGAGCAAAACCTGGAAAAAGCCCAGGCTTTGAAGCGCTTTGGAGTCAGACGTGTTGAGCAAACCCTGGCTCCGGCATATCCTTGCTGTTGATCTCTGCAAGTCGCTTCATGTCTCTGGGCCTCAGTTTCTTTACCTGTCCAAAGGGAACGAGAACACCGGCAGGCACAGCACTGCTGGTGGGCGGGAGAGCGGACCCGGCTCCTGTGTGAGGGGCATGCTTCACATGTCACTGTTGAGGGTGGAGGGGTCGGGCTGCACGTGCCCTGCCTGAAGAGAAAGTTCTGGGCCGGGATCTGGGGCGTGGATCCCAGAAATCATATTCACATGTGTGTATACGTTTGTCTGGGGTGAGACCCATAGCATTCATCAGATTCTCCAAGTGGTCCTGAGCCCAAAAGATGAGAATAGGAGGATGACATGGCCAAAAACTTAACAAAGAGTTGAAGAAGTCTAGAATGTGTTCCTTTGTTTTTCAAAACATTTAATTATTCAGTCAGTATGTTTTTGGTGACTTCTCTGTGCTAGGCCCTGTGAGAGAGTCAAAGATACACATCAAGGTGCCCCCACCTTTAACAGCGGAGGCAAGCTCCATGGGGGCCACCGCACTTTACAGTCTATAGAGCACCTCATCTGGATCATCTTCAGTGATCCTTTCTGGTCCCCTGTGGCAGAGGCTGTGCTGGGGGCTGTTTTGCAGATGATACAGTTGAGGCCTAGAATGCTAAGTGACTGGCCCAAAGTCACACAGCTGATAAGCCGGGACTGAGAGCCCTGTACCTATGCTCCCTCGGGCATGTCCACTGGCCCATCGAGAGTGGAAAGCTGCTTCCCTGGCACAGGGTGCAAGGGGCGCCCTCTCCTTTCAGCCTTTGGCCCTGCACAGGCTGCTACATCCCCCTCCTCCTCCTGGCCTCCGATGCTTGATGCAGCCCACCCACTGCCCTCTGCCGCGGGATCAGCATGGCCTGGCCCAGCCAAAGGTTCCCCTTGATAAATCCTGTCACTGCCTATGATTTCTTCTCCCCGCTGTGGAGGGATGCAGTCTGGACGTGCTGGAAGAGGCAAGTTGGCTTTGGAGTCACCAAAGAGAGGAGATGGACTTGTGCAGGAGGTAGGACTGTGAGAAGCGGGGGGAGGGCACCTGCTGAGGGACCCTCCCTCCTGGGTCCCTCCTCATACAACTTCCCCTGCCCCTCTCCAACATGCAGTCTTTGTGATGCTACGGAGGATAAGCCAGGCCTCAGCCCACACGAAACTCTTCACACACACCTCCAGCTCCAGGCGGTCCCCAAGACCTCATCAGGGGCTGGCCCCATGCCTAGATCCCAGCCCTGGGCGCCGGGCAGCAGTGAGGGGCGGGAGGCCCAGCGTGCTCCAGTATTTATTTATTTATTTGAAGGCCCAGCATTTACACAACTGGCTCTGTTTCCCTGGGGGCCAGGAGGAGGGGGACGCTGCTGCCGGGGCCTTTGATGTGTGAGAGAAGAGATGGTGAGATGGTGAGGCGGTACTGAGAGCTCCTGCTGCTGTGGGGTGCATGGGCGTGGGGGGAGCCCCGGTGACGTCACCTCAGGAGGCTGAGGATGGCAGGCGCCATGGCCAGGCCCGGAGTTGGCTAGAAGGGATTAGAAGCTGGGAAAGAGGGCAGAGGCCATCCCTGAACTTGACCCTTGGCCCACAGCCTGGCTGCCCCCCACCCCACAGGGCTACAGCCATTGCCTTGGGTTTGGGAGCACATACACCCTCCAAGCGAGAAGGGGTGACGGGCAGCAGGATGAGGGAGGCAGTGAGGCAGGATCCGCTAAAGCCCTGTAGGCAGGGCCCAGACAGGCCCAGATGATGGTGACACAGCCCCAGGAAGGTCAGCGTTCAAGGGTCAGGGCCAGAGACCCACTCAGAACCACCAAGACCCACCTCTGTAAGTGGGTCCTCCTGTCTCCCGCTAGAGTGACCAAGGGGATGCACGCTGAGCGATGAGGGGTGCTTACTCATAAGGGAAGGAAGGAAGGAAGGAAGGAAGGAAGGAAGGAAGGAAGGAAGGAAGGAAGGAAGGAAGGAAGGAAAGGAAGGAAGGAAGGAAGGAAGATGTTGACACAGGTGCAAAAACAGAAAGGTAGGAGAGCACCTAGCATATCACCCATTTTGACTTCTGAGTGTCTTCCAGGGGCCAGGCACTGTTCTAGAGGTGAATGAACGAGACCCAGGGCAATCCTGGGTGTTCAGAGGAGTGCAGGGGTCGGGGGCACCGGAGCTGGGAGGACGATCAGCCATTCTTCTTAGCCTTGTCATTGGAAATAATTTCAACTTAGAAAAGTTTCGGGAAAAAAAGTACGAAAAAGATACATTTAATAAATCTCACTCGGATTAGCCTGTTGTTAATATTTTACTCATTCGCTTTATCATTCTCTCTCTATTAATATTTTCCCCGAATAGTGCACAGGTAAGTTACAGATAACATGACCCTTCACCTCTAAATATGTCAGCGTGTTTTTCCTAAGAATAGGGACAGTCGCAGTTATCAATTTCATACATTGGCGTCGATACAATATTTTATACGATCTGCCATTCATATATTTGTGTTTCAATTATGACTGGGCTTAATTCACTTGACCTAATAACATCCTTTCCAAGAGCTTTCCCCCCATAATACACAGGAAACCAGGAGGTCACAGAGCTACAGGGAGGGAGACAAGCAGTGGCAGAGCTGTCCAGAGACCCCAGACCAGAAGAAGAGTGACCTACTACTGAGTGGGATGGAGGTGAGCATGTGTGTGGGGGTTAGAGGGGGTCCCAGGAGTCTCCAGCAGGTAAGGATGTCCTGGCTCTAACCTCAGCAGACCTTGAGAGGGCCAGAGGGCAACCCGGGCCTGGACTTTCGGTCCTCCAAGGACAGGGTGCCTCCGCCTTTTCAAGTCGAGGGGCCCCATTCTGAAAGTACTTTGAGGCCAGATCTCCAGGTATCAGGAGCTTCTGAGCGGGCTCCCAAGTACCCGGGGAAGCTTCCTCACGTCCTGGACGTCTGAGGGCTGTCAACCCAGAAAATGGAAAAACACTGAATTGCAAGAAGAATTTCACAGCTGCACAGCCAGCGTGCCATCAATCTCGGCTGCCACGCTTCCCGACACACTCAGGGCGTGGGGATGAGTGGGTGGAACCACATCAGTTCTTCCAGATGTTTCAGCTGGTGAGTCCCAGGCTTAGGCAGGGCCAGAGGTGGCCAGTGGGAAATTGGGGCCCTGATCCCAGGGAGCCTCTAAGATTTATGGGTCCCTAGGAGTTGACAGGTAAAGTCTCTACCCAGACCTTCCCTGGACAGCTGAAATCCTCCTCTCTCTCTCTGAGGCTTCTTCTAGAAAGAGGCCCCATCATCATCATCATCATCATCATCATCATCATCATCATCCTCTGATGGGCTCTGGCGCCTTCCCACACTCTTTTTTTTTTTTTTTCTTAAATGCCGACAGCACCTGGTCTTCCTAGATGGTCTCCCATCCAGGTACTAACCAGGCCCCATCCTGCTTAGCTTCCGAGACCAGGCACGTTCAGGGTGGTGTGGCCGTAGACAACTTTCCACACTCTTGATCTGGCTAGAGCTGGGCCTTGCAGGGCGGGTCCCCTGCTTATCTTCTTCCATACCGTATCCCCATGCCTGAACAGTGCCTGTCACCTCGTAAGTATGGATAAATATTTTCTCTTTCTATTCAGTTTTTCTTTCAGGAGATCAAATGAGTGCTTGTATTTTATGGTTCTAAGGCTCTGCTAAATAAATCATTGGTTTACTTATCCTGGGGGTCTTAAGACTTACAGAGTAGTGGGTGGGAACCTACTACTCCATCCGTAGGCTCAATCCAACTACTCTGTGCACCACCTATTGGGAAACATAAAAGGAGCTGCAGAGAGAAAGTGTGTTGGGGCAGAGAGGGGTCCCAGGAGAGCAGTGACCACCTGGTCTTTACCCCTGTCGAAGGCCCAAGGGTAGAGCTTGCAGCAGGAAGACTCATGGTTTGACATCAAGAAGGACGTCTCAATGTATTTTGGATGGTTTTATTGTCGACCTGTCCAGAGGCAGAGGGATGCTAGAGGTGACTTCTTGACCCTACAAGACGGCCCTTGGGGCCTTCCAGGTCCATCCAAGGCTCTGCCCACCAGGCGTGGGAGGCTGGACTGTGGATGGTTGGCTCAAGCCTGCATCTTTGGACGGCGCCAACCGGGCCAAAGGTGCCCCCACACACTGCCTGGCCTGGGATGGTGTCCAAAATTGGTCCCCAGGGTCCTCCCACCCCTGCTGGACAGCGGCCTCTCCCAGTGACTCAGCCCTGACGTTGTGGGGCGAGCGGAAAGGCCGAGGGTGTGGGAGGTGGTGCTCCCTCCCTCCTGTCCTCACCTCCCAGGGACCAGTCCCCATAACCTTCTTCCCTTCCACATCCCTATCTTCTCAAACTTCCTTGTGAGTTTCCCATGAGCCCATGTGCCCAGAGCTGTTGCCCTTGCCTATGGAGACATGCCCTGTGTGTACCTAGGTGTGAGCCAGGTGTGAGCCAGGCCACTGTGGTTCACAGGATAGATGAAGCATGGTGTAAGAGGGCTCCTGGTCTGAATCCCGCTCCCCTTCTCTTCGCCCTAGAAGCCCTACCCTAAGGTCGGGGTAGTGGAGTACCAGTTCCTTTCTTAGGCGGCTGGGCATTCTTGCTTCACGCCTAGGCCTCTCTGTGCCCCAAAGCCTTGGGTCTGCCTATCTACCCTCTGCCCTTTGGGGCCTCCCTTAAGTGTGTCATCTCAGCTTTTTGATTTCCCCCAGATAGGGAAGGGTCCCTGAGACTCTCACCTTCCCTCTGCAGGCCAGTGTCCTGCCTGCACCCCATCCAGCTGGCCCCCTCTTCTGCGCCACTTCAAAGCCCAGAGCCAGCAGAAGATAATTACATGCCCCCCACCCAACTCGCTCGTTAAGTGTCATTAACCCCAGTTTACAGATGAGGAAACTGAGACTGGGGAGGTGGAGGACGTCACCCCCTCCATCCCCACCCTGGCCCTTGAGCCAGGATTGGCACAAGGTTTGGGGACCCTGCCAAGACTCCCCTTCCTTGGAGAAGCCAGGAGCCCAGTCCTAATTCCAGCTCCTGCTTCCTGCCTTCCCCAGCCCTCTCCTTGCCTTGAAGCCAGCTGAGTTAGGGCAGATGGCTGTGGAGCCCCTGGGACGGGGTGGACAGGGAGCCTCTCTGAAATTGCACATAAGCAAAATGTAAATGAGCCCCCAATTATTACATAGTTAGGGCGGTGGCACTTTAGGTAATAGGACTTGGGGAGTGGAGGGACCCCCACCCTCCTGCTCATCAGCTTGCCAGAGGCCCCCCGCTGTGGGAAGAAGTTGGTGATGCCGTCATGTTGAGTGGGGCTGGATGGGTGGGGCTGGGTGGGATTTAGGAGGGTGCTGACACTGGCAGGACTTAGGAGGGCACTGAGCTGATGCTGTCAGCTAGGACAACCCTGCCCTCAGGGGTGAGAGAGAAACTGCATCTCATTCCCTCCTGGGGCAGGCAGAGCCTCCCTCTGCGGTCTGGGAGCACAGCCAGCTCCTGACCCTGTTTGACTCAGCCAACTGGGGCCTAGTGGGCTGTGAGGTCTTTGTAAGACACCCCTCAACAAAGGGGGACAAGGTCCTCCTTTTTACAGACAGGGAGACTGAAGTCCAGGCAACAGAGCGATTTGCCTAATTGGGAGCCCACAGCACAGAGGGAAAAGCGGAGAGCATGGAGGGCACCGTCAAGGAAATGGGGGCTCCCGAGGGAAGAGTGAAGGCTGGGAGTGGGCAGTGGAGAGAAGTGTGGGGGCTGGATGGGGGAAGTGCGTTGTCGTGTGCTGGACCTGATGGTAAAACTATTGTATGGCTCCTATGGACAGATGGTGTGCTAGGGCCCATGGAAGAAGATAAATCCTTATCTGCTCACTAGTTGAGTTTTTCATGACTCCATGGATGCCCATGGGTTTCAACTGCAGCAAGAGAAATGGAGGGCAGAATTCAGGAAGGACTTTGTACTTCTGTGGACGGGGGCCTCTGAGATGAGTGCCTAACTAACACAAGAGCAGGCGTTCTGCCCTACCTGGTACCCTCGATCCTTCTCTGGGGTGGAAGGGCGTCTCCGGCATCCACCCCACAGGCTTCCCCGCTCCACACTGTTCTCAGCATGGAATGAAAGGCCTGTGGACTTTGTCTGTCATCATGTGACGATCCCACATCCAGGGAAACTGGAAGTGATGTCACCACAGCTTTGGACCAGGTGTGTGGCTGCCCCTTGCTGAGCCTTCGCCCCTGCAGCTCTGAGGGTCTCAGCTGAGGTCTTGAGGAGGAGCTTTGGGGAGAGATATAGTTAAGAAGCAGAGGGAACCAGAATGAAAGAGCCCGGCTCTCCACTCCTCCCTTCTGTACCCACTCTATCCCCTCACAGGCCTTTCCTGCACAGGGTCCTTTGGGCCTCGTGACTCCTTATTAGTGGCCATGACCAGATGACGTGACTTGGAGAGGAGAGAGACAGGGAACCTGACTCTGTGTGACTCAGTGGGGATGGCATTGCTCTTCTCTAAGCCTTAGTCTCCTCTGTTTTCAAATGAAGAGCTTAGACCTGAACGGTGGCCTTCACAGTGGTAAAGGATTCTGTGTTGTCAATACCTGCGTAGAAAAGGACAGATCTAAGGAGACAGATCTAAGCAGGCTTGCTGTGGATAACTCCAAGGTGGGGTCCAGAATGAGCCTGCTCCCTGCTGATATTCCTGGTTGCAGACTTCTTGTCCCCCAACCCCGGGGAAGGCCTCTCCCAGAAGCTCAAGCTTTCACTAGGACATGGCCCCTCTGCCTTATATTACTGTCAGTGGGCGATCGCCCACCTCCGCTTCGAGAGTGTGAGACCTTTAAGGCAGCAAGGGTTTCCCAGGGACTGATTGGGGGGCTCAGGTGTGAATGCGGCAGAGGCTGAGTCTCATGTGGACAGACTGGGCTGCTGCAACTGTCTCGGCACCTCCCCACTCTGGGGGAGTTTGGAGGGTGCCTTTGCTCCCCAGAAGGTCCAGCTTTTTCCATTTTGTCTGGCGGATAGAGCGCTGGCCCTAGTCTCGATGTCAACCCATGTGCTACAGGCCTTCAGTGAGGCCTTTCCCATCCCAGGGGCCAAGTTTCTCTAGATCATCTCCAAAGTCCCTTCCAGTCCAAACATTACATTCAATCTCTGCTCAGAAATTCATCTGGCCTCACACACGACCCTATCCTTCTTTTGTTCATTTGCATTTATTTGCATAAATCTACATGGAGCATCTAACAATCTCTGTTTTTCTGTTGAGCTGCTTTTGCTTAGACTTCTGGTCTCATCTGTCCCCGAAATGACAAGAACAAGGAACAGGTGCAATAAACGGAGATCATCTTCTCTCTGTGACTCTATCACCTGGCTCAGGGCCTGTGCCATAACGCATACCCTATAGATGCTTGTTGAAATGAAATGGCTGGGCAGAGGAGCCGGGTGGGAAGGGGGAGGCAGGAGGGAAATGCATGTGGAGGTACCGACTCGGGGTTGGAGGGTGGTTAGCAGCATCAAAAAGGGAGGTTAGTCAATACATACACAGATTCATCGAAATGCTGAAGTGGGGTCCCAGAGGGGTGTGACGGCTGCCCAAGGTCATACAGCCAATTTGTGGCAGAGCTAAACTTTGCACCCTTGAGTTCCAGGCTGATGCTGAAGAGGTCTGGAAGTAGGACCTGGAGAGAGGGAGCTGAGTGGGGGCCTGGGCGGGGTGCTCTCCCCTTCCTGTGCTACCTCCCCTCTGACTGAAAGCGGAGCTGAGCTCGTTCTTCAGTTAAAAGAAGGCAGAGATCTGCGGGACAGGCAGCCTCCCTGGAAGGAAAGGGGGATCCCAGACTGAAACGGCCTGTGGGAGACAGATCTGGGTGGAAAGGTCACAGGCCAGGTGCCATGGTCCTGACATTCCTTTGGGATCTGAGAGGGGTTCTGAAGGGAGTGAAATCCTCCGCCCTCGAGGCCTTGGAGAATCAGCGGAAGCCTGGTGAGATGGGCCTAGTGTTGGTAACAGGCAACAGCCCTAAGACTGCTTAGAACACCCAGCCCTGTGACCCAGGAGGGCCCACCTCCAACAGGTGGCCTTCCAGACCATCTAGTCTGTCTCTGCCTTGGCCATTCTCACCGCTCTCATCCACCACCCACCCACCATGGTCACCCAGGGCTGGCACCTGGGATTTCTTCAGGGCTCTATCCCTCGGGGGAGCATACACCCCCATTGGGGCCCAAGGGGGAGAGCTCAGGAGCAGGGTCTGAAACTGGGGGTGTGGATCTGGAAATATGCTGGAATGCATTCTTCAGGGGGTGAGGCCAGGCCCAGCCAGCCTCTCCATCCTATACCCACCCCCCCCCCATCTCATCGATCCTGCTTCCGGGCTCTTCTCTAGGCCACTCAGAAGGAATGGGCGGGGGACCCTCTAGGTCCAGGCCCCTCTCCTCTTGCCCAGAACTCTGTTGCTTTGATCAGATACCAGGACTCTCTGGATGGAGCCCCTAATAAGGAGAGACCCATGAATCCCCAAGCTTATCGAACTCATAGGTGTACACTCTGCTTGCAGGAAGTGCTCCAGAGTGGTAGGGGGAGACAGTAATCAATCCGGGGGGTGGAGAGGCAAGACACCATTGTACTCAGGATTTAGAGACAGGGTATAGACGAAGTGAATATTGAAGGACTGGGGCACAGAGAAAAGGGTAAATAGAATTTGGGTAGGGGAGTCTTGGCAGGCTGCATTGGGCAGAAATGCTCGGAACCTAAGGAGGGGGGCAAAAGGGACATTGTCTCAGACAGGGGAAATGCCAGGGAATGACAAGCCTGAGCTGAGGAGGATGGGAGCTGAGGGAGGACAGCACAGGGCTCTGAGGAGCGGCCTGAAGGGGAGCTGAGAGCCTAGGAGAGACAAGAAGGAGAAAGAAACGGAATCCAGGAAGAGGGTACCTCGGTAGGGGCCTGAGGGGCTAAGAAGGTAGAGGGAGGATGCTGAGTCCTCACAGGACAGAGGGAGGGATGGAAGGGAGCAGCGACCCAGAGGTAGGCCTGGCCCATAGCTCTGATCATACTCCCCCTCCCTGTGCCCATCCTGGCCCACCCTGGCTCTGCCCAAGGCCAGCCGTATCCTGGCCCCCAGCTCTCCCCAGGCAGAGCCAGCCCCGAGCTGGTGCCCAGAGAGCGGGGTGCTGCAGCTGCTGCATGGGTTCAGCATGGAGCCTCAGTGGGGGTTGATGGGAGACGGCCAGGCGCCGCTTAATAGGATTTTAATTATACAGCTCCAGCAAGAATTTTTTCCCCCCTGGGCTTGGGCCCTCACAGATACCTCCATCTCCACCTCAGCATCTTCCCAGCCCTGGCAGCCTGTTCTCCCAGGCCCCTGCTGCCCGCCCCCACCCACTGTGGGGGACTCTGGCCTACCTCCTAGGGGACTGGGGAGGGCCTGGAATCTGCCCCCAGCAGTCATGAGGAGGACTGCGCCAGCTCCTGGGGAGAGTCTTGCCGTGGGGAAGCTCCTCTGAGGTCTACATCCAAGTGCATGGCCAGACCTGACTTCAGTGCTGGGCAGGCAGGGTGTGCCCACCCTTCCACTCAGTATGGACTCACGGCTCATTTTTCCAGGGTGATTATGTCCCATGTCAGGCCTTTTCACAAGGAGTGTCTCATGTGACGCTTACAACAACTCTGGAGGCAAGCCGGGCAAATAGGATGATAATCTCCATTTTATGGATGAGGAAACTGAGGCCTCAAGTTTAAGTACTTTGCCCAGGGAAAGAATGAGTAAGGAGTCCGGACTGCAAGCTGGACTCCACATTCCGGCCATGGCCTTGAGCTCCATTCCTCCCATACCTCAGCCAGAAGGAGCTACTGGCAGGCCCTCTCTATGAAACCTACACCCCCTCCACCTGTCTATCTCCTACTTATCCTTCAGGCATGAGATGTTACTTACCTCCCTCCAAGTCTGGGTTAGGGTCCTGTTTTCATACTCCCACAGCTCCTGCTTTTGCCACCATAACCCCATCCTACTACATTGGATTGTCTGGTTATCTCTCTGGCTTGCTATTAATCCTAGAAGTCCTATTAAGACAAAACTTCCTGATGCCCACTGGGCAAGCCTTGAGAGCCTCCCCATCCAGCTGTGCTCTGTAAAACGACCTGGGACCCTCTCTTGCGGTTGGCTACTCTTGCACAAGTTTTCAATAGAAAATAAATAGTAAAATAAGGATCTCCCTTCACCCCCTCCCTCTTGGCCCCTCCTACCACAGGGGTAATTCTTCTGACCCCTCTATGAACATGTATCTTTTTCCTGCCCCTTTTCACTAGACAGGGGGTCTTGAGCTCTGAGGGTCAGCACATCTGCTTGCCCTCATCCTCTGAGTAGCATGATGACTCTCCCCTGCTGGGGTGAATGTTCTCTTCCCCCGTTCCTGTCCATCCCTCTAGGCTCCACTCAAGCTATGCTTCCTCTGGGAAGCTTCAAGGAGCTCCCAGCCCTCAGGAGTGCCCCTTCCTCACTGTCTACTCAACACCTTTGTGTCCCTCCCCTTCACCAGCAAACAGTTGTAGGTAATGCCAGTGCTCCCCAGACCTTGTTGGCAATGAGGCTGTGAGTGGATAAGTGAACCAGGGCTTCAAGAAAGTCACCAGATGCAATTGGCCCCCAATACTGTGGTGGAGCAGGTAGGAAGATACAGAAGACCCAGTGTCTGCCCTCAACGGTACCACCCCCACCCAGCCTTTGCAGGAGGCACCCACACATCCTAGCTTGCTCCTAGATGACTATGGCCCACAGAGCTCAAGCCAGGTGCACCTGTCTGTGCCCAATGGGTGCAGAAAGCTGGGGGCTGGGGGTTCTGGACAAAACTTCTTCCCCCCAACCCCTCTGCCAGACATGGCTTCTGTTCTTTTCTGCTGGAGGCAGGGGGATGGCAGAGATGTGCCTTGGCCTCAACTCACCCCAGCCAGAGGAGGCTACATCTCAGCCTTTCTGTCTCACCCACACCTCGGTCCTCAGCAAGCCCTAGAGGACAACTTGGCGCTATTGCTTTAGCCTATCTGCTCCTATTAAAGCACCTTCTGCTTCCTTCCCAGCATCTCGGCAGGGTGCTGCCACCCACCAGTATCACAGAGAACTTATCTTGTCCCCCCTCCCTACCTATGCCGGTCGGCCTCAACCCACATTTTTTTCCCCAAGGCCCTGGGCAGGGGCTGGGGCGGGAAGGGTGACGGCGCTGTGGTGACAACCTGTCCAGCTGAGGAGCTGAACCTCCTGACCGGCCACTGGTCAGTTCATTCATCTCCTTGCCTCAGCGCTGTGCCTGCCTCTGCCAATCCCAGGAAAAGAAATTTTCTGTGCAGCTATCATCCCCCATGTCCCAGAGTCTGTTCCTCGGATCAAGCCTTCTCCCACAGTCTCATGGCCCCTGGTAGCTGTCTGGGTCCTTAAGTCAGAGGACAGGGCAGGAAAAGGGTTCTGGTGACAGGAGGGGCCCTGGGGCAAAGAGTGCTGGAGAGAAGGTCGCCTCAGTGTGTGCGCTCGTGTTTACCGGGTGAGGAGGGCTGCCCCAGGCCACCCTGGGCAGGGTTTGCAGAACGGGGCCAAAGCTCTGGGGGTCCAGGTGTCCGGCTCTGTAGGGCCCAAGCCTGGGAGAAGCCATGGAGCTGGACAGCCTGGGGGGCAGGGGATTGCAGCATCATGGGCCGGCTGCTGTGGCATGAGATGAAAGGCCCAGAGTGGGGCTGTTGGCAGACGGACAGGCGGAGTGGGTGGAGGCCTGGGGTAGGGGTAGGGAGATAACCATCTTCGAGGGCTGCCAGGTGTAGACATGGTGGAGTGTGGAGGACGCGGGTGGAGTTTTAGCCCTTGGGATCAGGGCAAAGAGCCTGAATTTGGAAGGGTTCCCTGTGAGGTCATCTCGTCCAGCCTGATGCCCCTAGGCTCTCAGCCCCAAACCAAGCAGGCCCTGCCTAGGGATGACTTCTGGGGCTGGGTGCTCCTCTCTGGTCCCAGCCTGTCCTCCACCTTGCACCTGTCACAAGCAGTGCTGCCGAAGTCGAACTCAGATTTCTCTTTTCACTATAGGCGCTGCCCTCGGTGGGAGGGGTCAGCCAGCCCTGGTCTCTGGTTGTCACTTGCCAGTTGCTGGGGTACATCAGATAGCTCAGGGGTCAATCTTGATCGCTTTTCATCCTTAATTCTGAATTTCTCTTACACTAGCTGTATGATTATTTGTCCACTCACCTCTAGAGACAATGAGAAAAGGAGAAAGAACTTTCTTGCTTTCTAAATACGTCTCCTAACCTCTCTTCGCCATTCTATACCCACACCTACTTCCCTGTCCAGGCTTTCATCTTCTCACCCAGAACTTACTTCGACAGTCCCTAGAAGTCCCCAGACTCCTTGCTCCCTCGAATCCATTCCCCAGAGCTTCCACAGGGGTCTTGCTAATGTGAGAATCTAACCCTGTCGTTTCTCTGCTCAACACCCTTCAATGAAGTGCTGCCCTTAGAGCCAGCAAGAGGGGCCCTGCTCCAGGCCTCTCAAAACATAAACACAGCACCAATGCTACATTTGTTAAAGAATCCTCGGATGCCTAGATCATGCGGGATCTGGTACTGAGTGCTGCGTGGCACAACCCATAAACTTTAAACCTCTGCTCTTGTAATAAATGCTGATCAGACATAGATGGAGGAAACACTTCTTGCTCTAAGGTCTTGAAACAAAAAGCAACTGTGTCTGTATGCCATCAGTGTGCCTCTGCCGGTGACAGAGATGGACATTGTGTAAATGCCTGGGTGAAATGAAAAATAAATGGATATACTTGTTAAAGTCTTCCTCCCAGATAGCATATGTGAAATAGGTTGTTTTTAAAAAGCGTTCAAGAATAATGCAATAAATTCTTACATGATAAAATTTCCTGGTAGTGCTAAGTATTTAGGTTGTTGCTTCTCGGAGTTCCAAAAGGACGTACACATTAGTATATCAAATAGATACACGTCGTAGGTCAGAAACATTTTGCTCAATCAAATAATTCATATAGCTCTTAATTTGTATAAATGCAGGTGTAATGTAACATACATGAAATTTGATAGTGAATATATTGGCCATCTGGTGGGCACCGGATGTTGGAATTACAAAGCATTATATTTTATAAACATCATTTTAATTATATTTATAAAATTTTAAATTAAAATTTAGATTTACTTTAATAATCTTAAATTACTATTTTGATATTATTAGTTATAATTTGTATTTTGCCTTTAATTTCAAGTTCTATCATCATATTTTAGTACATAAATATTCAGCCATATAAAAACCATGGCTGATGCAAAAATGTATGCAAATTTTTATCTTGTTGTCATGAAGGGTTATTGTCAAGAGAGGCAAGAAGAACCTATTTTATTTAACGATTTGGCACCTCAATTCGTCGTACTCTGTTTGTACTCTTGTCCTGGACCCCATACCTTTTCGGGATGACCAGCTTCGTTACTCCCCATTTCCTGATGGACTCCTCAGAATGGGCCACAACGGCCTCCACAGCCCAGTGTCTGTCCTCTTCTCCGGTCCCACCTACTGGATGTCTTCACACAGCCCCAGACCATGGGGGTTCCCGGAGCACGCTGTGCCTGCCCTGTGCCCAAGATGACCTCTCCTTCCCTCACCACCGGTTTGATGGGCAAATCCCAACTCATCCTTCTAGTTTCAGCCTGAATATGCCCTCCTTTGACCCCCAGCAGATGGGTCCCTTCCGGATGCCCTACTCTATTTGGAAGGCGCCTTTAGAGTGGTTCTTCCACCATAAGGTGAGGCTTGTAGGCTGCCTCCCCACAGATCAGGACCTTCTTGCGGGCAGGTTTGGACAGGGGCTCTGGAAGTAGGCAGGGGCCTCAGTGAAAGCGGCAGAGGCTCCGTGGTGACCAGAATTCAGTGCTGGGACAATGGAGGCTTTGCTACTTCTGAAGTCTGCAAGACTTGGCTCTAAAGAAACTAAAAATGCTAGGAACTAGCTGAGACCTTGGCTTTCCTCAGGTCTGGACCAACGGTCCCCAATTTTTGGCACCAGGGACCGGTGCTCCTTTGAGAATCTAATGCCTGATGATCTGAGGTGGAGCTGAAGCGGTGATGCTAGTGCTGGGGAGCGGCTGCAAATAGAGATGACGCTTCACTCGCTCACTTGCCACTCACCTCCTGCTTTGCGGCCCAGTTCCTAATAAGCCGCAGGCCTGTACCTGTCTGCAGCCTGGGGGTTGGGGACCCCTGGTCTAGACCACCTGAGTAGGCCCCAGAGAGCCTAGGCCCATCTGTGGAAAGTTGGCAGGAACCCCCATTGGCCTCTGCCAAGTACCCTTTAGTTCTTGTGTTGGGGAGGGAAAGGAGAGGCAGGATGCTGGGGGGCAGCTGGAGTGAGGGTACGGTGGAGAGAGCAGGAAAGGGGCAGGGGCCAGCTTAGGAGACTAACTGACACGTTCATCGCAGCCTCTGGCTCCCTGCAGGAAGATCTCGTGTTGGCAAAAGGGAAGGTGTAGAAGGAGTACAAGCGGAGCCCTGACTTCTCTCTCCTCAGAGGACAGCTTCAAACATATTGGACCCCGATATTTATTGAACACCTGCTATATGCCAGGCACTTTGCTGGTGTGCTTCACCTCACTTCCCTGGAGAACCGCAGCCTGCCCATCAGGCTGTCATTAGGGACCATCTAGTCCAATCTTCCCGTTTGACAGAAGAGGAAACTGAGGTTCAGAGAGGGGTGTGACTCACCCCCAGTGAGTGAGAGGCAGAGCCCAGGCTGCAGTTTGTGCTCCTCACTCCTTGTCCAGGGTGCTCTTCCTTATCCCTGGGACCTCCAGGACAAGGATATTCTCTCTCCAGAGCCAGTGGAACCCACAGCAGTGAGGGCAGGCGCTGTGGGAGAACTCCCTGACGTTGTCATCCTCTGCTCCCCGAAGCCCCCCTTCCCCGCGATCTTGCTTGCTTTATCCCAAAGGCCAGGAGAAGAGTCTGAGACAACCCCCAAGACTAGAAAATGAGAGGCTGAGTCCCTTGTTCGACCCTATTTATTTTTTTCATCATCAACATCCTTACAACAATGACAGATAATATTTGCGTGCTTATGGCTCTGCTTGCGAGCAAGTACTATTATTTGCTCCATTTTCCACCTGGAAAAACTGAGGTCAGAGAGGCTGAATGAGGCCCAAAGCTACTTTATTAGAGTGTCAGAAGGGCCTGACTCCACGGTCCTGTGAGAAAAACACAAAACCGTGCAGTTTCACTCTACCTTCAGTCCCTTGAGTACAGGTACCGGTTCCTTCTGCTTCTCCTGGAACACCTGAGAAACCTGCCATGACCCCTACACCTTGGTCAGCCAGAGAGGCTATTGGGAGCTAGGTGTATGTGCAGGCCCACCGGAGAGAAGGTTGGGTTTCCTCCTCTCTACCTCTGCCTCTTGCCCATCCTGCCCATGGCTGTGCCTGCAGGTGGCTCTGAATGTGCTGTGAATAGACAAAAATCGGCTGATGTCCCCTGTTCGTTCAGCCAACAGACATGAACTTGAGCTCTTTTCTGTGCCCCACACCACACTGGGCACAAGGCAGACAGGTTCAGGCATGGACTTCGCTCTCCTGGAGCTCACTATCCAGTGGTGATGATGGAAAAGAAATGAACTCCATCCATTCAATAGATAATGACCCCTGTATGTCAGGTGCTATTCTAGGCACTGGGCATACAGAAATGAACAGAACAGCCTGAAATCCCTGCCCTCAAGAGGCTCACATTCTAGAAGAGAGACAGAAATTGGTTAAAAGAAATAAACAAGCGATATAGCCTGTAGAAGGGGATGTATGCCATGGGAAAAAAAATAATGAAGAGAGGAGAGCAGGGAATGGGAGCGTGGCTGCAATCACACCACCAGTCTAATTGGTGCCATGACAGTTTGGGGCTCCAGAAAGTAGAGAAGGGACCTCTGATCCCTGCTTCGGCTGTGCCCACTTCCCTAGAGGGAGATGTGAACAGAACTGGAGAATTTGGAGCACCTGAGTCTCGGCCAGTGGTTCCTAGACATTGTGGCATAGAACAGGCACAATGGGGCTTCCTGAAATGATTTCTGATGCCCGCCTGTGTCAGAATCTACAGTCCCTGCGCATACCCAGAATGCACAGGGACAGGCCTGCACATGTGGGCACCTGTTCACCTGGACATGGATACGCATGTGGGTGTGTGCCATTGAATGGACACCCAATTATTGAGCTTCGGTGCTACTTCAAGCATCCTGCCCCCAAGAGGCTCAGAGTCTCATGGCAAAAGAGAGAAGACTCTGAAAAAAGAGACTGCATGAAGGCAGGAAGCTTTAAAGGCAGAACCAGGAGGCAAGAGATTACGGAAAACTTCCAGGAGGCAGTAGAAGTTGAACCAAGTTGGGTTGCCTGCACTAGATTAAGCTCAAATACTTACAGCTTCTCTGTAATGAAATGAAAATTAGCTAGCTCAGAAGGTAGTGAGTTCTCATCGCTGGAAACTCAAAGGTGTGACAACTCGAGAAGGGGAGCCACAGACTGGATTGGGGGATAGTACTGATGCCTTCTGAGGTCACTCGGGTCCTGTAAAGTCAGGGAAGCCACTGAGGAACTGGGGAGAGGAATGGTGGGGTGAAGCACTTGGGTTTTATCTTAGAAGGTGATGGGGAGCCATGAAGGGAGGGAGCCGCAGAGAGGCACCGGGAAGCTGAGATTTGGGAAGACGAATCAGACAGTACTACGCTGGACCAGACTGGAGTAAGGAGGGATGTGGAGGGAGACCAATTACTACTAGCCAAAAGCGCCAACAGGTGCGGGCACTGCGCATGGGCAGAAACCTCCCATGACTAGACAGTCTTCAGTTGCGAGAACGTTGAATGTTCTTCAGTCTTGAAGCAGGAACCAGCAGGGGTGATCTCCTAACTCTGTTTCCAAAGTGTTAGGGACGTGCATCAGTGTATGTGAGTGTGTGTGCACACTCGAGCACACACGAGTACATATATAGTGTAGCACTCTTTATTCATTGGTGGGGCTCTGTATGGTTAGCAGAAGTGCACACTGCATTGGTATTGGTGTGGGCAGCTTTGCAGGTCTCTATTTTGGGGTGTAGCTGGAGAGCAAACGTTAAAGATAGACATACCCCTGTGGAAGTCTATGGGAGGGGAGTTCAAGGATTCTGCTGTCACAGCTGTGTCACACAGGCGTGTGGGGGTATGCATATGTAGGGGGAAGACTGGGGAGGTCGAAATGTTGAGCGAGGTTTCATGAGTGAATTTTGCTCATGCAGAGTCCGGTAGAGCAGGAGTCTCCAACCCCCAGCCTAGGCTGCGGACTGGTGCTGGTCTGTGGCCTGTCGGGAACCGGGCCACACAGCAGGAGGTGAGTGGCAGTCAGGAGCAAGAAAGCGTCATCTGTATTTGCAGTTGCTCCCCAGCACCAGCATCTCCACCACGGCTCCGCCTCAGAGCATCAGGCATTAGATTGTCATAGGAGAACCAGTCCCTGGTGCCAAAAAGGTTAGGGACCACTGGGGTAGAGGACTAACCTGGTGTGTGGTTCCAGGTGAGAGTCTTATTTCCATCCAGTCTGGGGATACCTGTGTTGAAGGTTGCTATGAGCTAGGGGCTTTCCTACACAGCAGCCCACTGTACCATCCCACCCCACTGCACGGTACATAGTATTGTTTCCATTTCAGCAGGTGAGGAAGCCCAGGGCCAGGATACAGGAAACTTGTCCGGGGTCACCGTAACATCCAAAGTGGAGCCAGAGCCCAGGAATCCTGACTCTGAGCCCTGAGTTATTGTCTCAGTGGCCACCTCCAGCATCTGGAGAGATGAGTCACTAGGACACGGTTGTGGGGACAGTGTTCCCTTTAAGCATGTCCTCTCAGGCACCCACACTCCTTCAGAATCCCAGGCAAACGTCCACCTGCCTAAGTCTCTGGCCCCGTCTCTGCCCTCACCCTGACCCATTCCCGCCTCCCCCAGGCCCATCAGCTTCCCCTTCTTCCTGCAGATCCACATCCCCACAACCACCTCATTCCAGCGTCTGCTAGAACAGCGCGCCTGTGTATCACCCATGTGTTTTCACCCCCAGCTGGGTGCTCAGTTATTGTTCTGGCGCAGGAGGGCGAGGGGGCGGCTTGTGGGTGTAGCGACGCCGGGCTGTCTGCTCGGTGCTCCGCTTGTTATTACCTCTCCTCCAGGCTCCTATTAGCCTGCCTGCCCCAGAGGCCTGTGCAGACTCCCTGTTCCTCGGTACCTTTGTTCCTTAATTATCACTGGGGAGCCCTGCTCACCTGCCTGCCACTTTCTAAGAAGCTGTCTGGCTCCCCTTCCTTGCTCTGCACCCCCAGGAACTAATCCCCTACACCCCCTGGGGTGTAGCAGCAACTTGCCTGGTAGCAGCTTGCCCCAGGCTTCTCTAGGCTTCAGAGCCTCAGGATGGCCCACCCCCATCCCTCCTAGAAGCCCTTTCTTTTTGTCCCTGCTGTTCCTCTGATTGATGCTATCTTGGATCTCAGGGCTAGAAGGGACTTTAAACTATCATGTAGTTCAACACTCACCTCCCCATTTATTGCCTGGATTGGGCCACCTGCAGAAGGTACTTAATGAATATTCAACAAGAGGATGATTAAGTTCTGCAGCTTCTACTTGAATACCTCCCCAATGGGCAACTCATTTCCTCCCAAGGCAGCCAGTGCCACCTAGAGATGGCTGGGACTCGTATAAAACCACTCACCCACATTTCTCCCCAGGGCCCTCTGATTTTCTAGCCTTAAATCTAGAGTCCACTTTACTGTGTTTGACTCTGGGGCTCAGTACTGTCTTACCTGCGGGAGTCTCACTAATGCCCACCTCAGGCAGGAAACCTCCCAGTGGGAGGCTCTGTTTGTGGTGTGGGGGGAGGGGGGTGTGACCTGATTTTCCTCTCAGACTTGGGGACTCACCAGCCCAGCTCTAGCCCCTGGCTTTCCTCCTGTCTCAGGCCTCTGGCTGCAGTTCTTGGGCAGGATGGTGAGGGGGAGGAGGCACTGGGGTGAGAACCCTCAGGCCAAACAAGCTCTGACAGCCAACAACAGCCGCGGAGGAGGGCGCTTGCTGCATACACACAGGCCAAGGCTGCGGGATGGAAGGCCTCAGGGAGCTGGGGGAGACAGGAATCTCCCCTCCCCCGCCCGCCTGCGGCCTTGCCTCCTGACCCTTGCACAACTCCCAGCCTCAGTGCACTGTGGGTGCCTAGGGGTCAGGGCTGAGCTTCTGGATGGAGCCAGGAGTGAGCTGACCTATGTGGGCACCAGGGGCACACAGAGCCTGCCCTAATACTCCTAAAGCACAGCGCTTCCCTCTAAGGGGATGGCAGTGGTTGCCGGAGCTTATTGCTGCCTTTGGACCAAGCCCCTTTCCCCCAGCTGCAGAGTGGGGAGGACATGCTGGACAGAGGAACCCTATGTCCACAAAGGGTCTCAGAGCCTGGGCCTAGCTTTTCTTGGAG
Source organism: Eonycteris spelaea (assembly GCA_003508835.1). Lineage (NCBI taxonomy): Eukaryota > Metazoa > Chordata > Mammalia > Chiroptera > Pteropodidae > Eonycteris > Eonycteris spelaea. The sequence goes on from PUFA01000129.1 coordinate 2,330,091, forward strand.
GCCATTACGCTCAACGCTCCCACCTCCCACCCCTCCCCCACCCTTAATCATTATCCACTTCCAGCCTGGATCCACTTGGGGGAGTTTCCTTTTGATCACATTCTTTGTGTTCTTTAAGTGTGTCTCAGTCTAGGGGCTCCTTGAGGGCAGGGTCATGCCTCTCTGTCAATTCGGGCACACGGAAAGGGTGGAGATTGGAGTCCAACCATGCATGGCCTGGTCTTGGCTCTGAGCATCTTGTGTCCCAGGAGTGCTACAATGAGTCCAGGAAGGCGCCTGGTGCATGTCAGAGGGCCCTCTGGACAGACACCAGCTGGGGGTGGAGGACTTGGGTCAGGAGGCCACCTCCAGCCACCAGACCGTGAGCTCAGCTGGGCTGCCCCGTGAGGCTCTCCGGATCTGACTCAGTTCCTTCCCAATGCTCCTGGGTGTCCATCCCCAGGGTCAGCCCCCAGGAGGTCTGCCAGATTCCACAGGCCCCACCCAGACAGAGGCCACACCCCTACCCTGCTTGACCAGTAAGGGGCTCCTGGAGGATTTGAGGGGCAAGCAGAGGGCAAAGGTCACTTGCTGGGCCACTTACTCCACTACCTCCAGCCCTTCATTCCTCACTCAATTTCTACAGACTGAGATTTCTGTCGAGGTGTTGGCGTGGACCCTGGTCTGAAGCCACCCCCTTCCCAGAGCCTCTGATACAGATGTACCCACCCGCCCCCGAGACTGAGACAAAGGGACACCCATAGGGTAAACAAGGTGCTTCTTCCATGATAGTCACTCTCTTGGGGGTCTCCAGGAGTCACTCCCAGAAACGGCACTTCCCCCGCCCTCAGCCAAAGGGATCTTTATAAATGTCAGTTGGATCACATCCTTCCTTGTTTCGAACCTTCCAAGAGGCTTGCATCTTTCTTACTCAGAATCATATGGGACCTCTGCAAGCCCTATACCATCTGGGCTTTGGATGCCTCTTGAGCCTCATCTCCCCCTATTTTTTCCCTCTTTCCTTCCATTCCAGGTTGACCAGCCTTCTTGCTGTTTCTCGCACACCCCAGGCCTGCCCCTACCTCAGGCCTTTGCACTGGCCATTCCTTCCAACTAGAAGGCTCTTCCCTACATGTTCCCTCTTTCAGAGCTCAAGAGATCTCTTCCCAGAGGCCTTCCTAGATGACTTGACCTAAAAAAGTGCCCCTGTGTCTTCCAGCACCTCATCCCTTTTGTCTCCACAGTTCTGCTTTATTCTTCCTCAGGGCACTGTCACCGCCTGAAGTGAGTTTCCCTTTAATTACTTGATTATTGTCAATTCCCACCCCCCAACACAGTAGAATGTAAGCTCTATGAGGACATGGCTGTATCCTTAGGGCTCAGCACAAGACCTGGCGCAGCAGGGTGCTCAGGAGATATCTGTTGCATAAACGAGTGGCCTGGGAAAGGAGAGAGACACACAGCTACCCCAAGGGCTGGTGGATGGACGTAAGCAAGAACCAGGAGAGCGGTCCTTGTAGGGGTGTGGAGGAGGGAGCTGGTCATTTGGCATCCAGGCCTCAAAGGGCACACCAAAGGCTGGGGCGAGGAGGAGGACGGAGGGGAGGTGGTAAGTGGGGCTGCCAGCCACGTCGTCCTAAGATATACCCTCAGGCTCTACTCTGAGGGCAAGTGGGGAGGCCAAGAAAGAAGATACCATGGTCCTTATTCTCTGGGTGTCCCCAGTCTGGAGGGGACAGGAAAGAGTGCTTGGAAAGTACACAAGGTCAGGCCTCTCCACTGAGCTCAAAGCCTGGGTTTCCAAAGCTGGGGCTGTTTCTGCTTGTCCCACTGCGTCAGGCTCAGTGTGTTCCAAACCCAACGCCTCATCCTTCCTGCAGTTTGCTCTGACTTCTCTGGTTCCATCAACAACCTCCCGCTCTTCCAGGGCAGGCAGGCTCTGGAGCCCAGAGTCACCTCTGACTGCTTCCTCCCACTCACCCGAACCCTCCAGCCTCGCCCTGTGTAATGACAGGAGACAAGTGGTCCTGTCTGGTCCCTGTCTTCTTCCTCCCATAAGCAGCTGCTGAGGCAGCTTACCTCCATCGGCCCCAAATACCTCTAGCTCCTGTAGCCAACGCTACCAAGGGGCAAGTGGGGAAGGGGAGGGGAAGAAGGATCCTGCCTAGTTCTGACTCCATCCTCTTTGGAGGAAACTGGCTTGTGCTGGTAAGTGCAAGGACTCTAGAGACTGGCAGACTTTGGTTGTCTCACTTTCTCCTTAATTCTATGAACTTGGGGAAGTTCCTTAACTTCTCCAAGTCTCACTTTTCCCATATGTAAACTGGAGATAACTATGCGTATCTCACCCGATTGCTTGGAGATTAAGTGAGAAAGCGTACAGTAAGCACCTAGCAAAAACCTGGAGTAGAGTTGATACTTAATAAATGAGAGGCCCATCCCTTCCCTTTCAACCTTAATTCCTAATTCCCAGGTTCAAGAACTTGCCGTGGCTCCCTGTTTCCTACGGTGTCTGATCTAACTTCCTCCACTTAGCTCTCACTGGTCTCCAGTGTCTGACCTGAACGTCTCAATTCATTCTTCACTCCCAAGATTTCCCACACTCTTTCTCTACTCCCATGTTCCCAGTGAGCATACCATGGCCAGCCTTCTGCTGAGCCCTCTGTCCACACCGCTTTCTTGTCCCTTGCCTATCCTGCTTGTCCTGCGAGGCCCCCTTCTTCAGGAAGACCCTCTGAACCCTCTGTCCTGGCATGATAGCTGCACTATTAGTGTGGGTAGATGTTCCATGTCTGTGGATGGCGCCTGCCCACTCAGTCTGGCAACTGTTTCCAGGCTGGTGGAAAGCCCTTTTTGGTCCTCCCCATAGTGCTAAGCATGTAAGAAGAGCTCAGTAAATATCTGACTTTTGATTTGTTATGAAGCAATAAATGACGCATGTCAGGATAAGGCAAACTGAGGTATTGGGAGGGATTCTGGGAAGGGCGAAGGTGTTGAACTTGTCATTTGGGGCAAGAAGTAGGCTCACTACTTTATGTGTTATCTCTTCATTCTCACCACCCTGGGAAAGAGGATTAGCCCCCATTTTACAAATGGGAAGACTGAAGTTCAAAAAGGTTTAAGGACTTGGCTGGGGTCACTTGGCTAGAAATTGGCAGAGGCAGGACTTGATCTAAGGCTGAGGCGGTATGTCTCAGGGGAAGGCTGAGGTGAATATGTAGAGGGACAGAGTAGGAAAATGGATTAGAAGGGATAAGGGGTACATGGGAAAGACCCTGGTTTGCCCATTGGAAGAGGCGGGAGAAGGCTAGAGAAAGATACAGCAAGACCCTCCTGGGGAACTGGTTGCAGCTCCAGAATTTTCCTTGCCAGAGAAAGCCACCATGAACCCCCTGAATCCACACCAGCTAATATGCCTAGTTTCCTGTCGCCAGAGCTTAGGGACAGAAGGACAGAGAAAAAAGTATCTCTACCCATTCCCTGCAGAGACAGGGATGTCCGAGAAGCTGAGAGTGATGTCACCGGTGCCCTGAGATTTCTCACCCATCTTCCCCACAGCAGTTTCTTCAGAGTCCCTTGTCCAAGTGATTGTCCCGCAGCCCTCATTCCTTGGTCCCTGCTGCACTTGTCCCTGGTGTGGCATCTGCACAGGCTTGCCCTCTCTCAGCTCTCACTGGGGTTCCGGGCCCACTTCTTCGGTTGCCAGTAGTTGGCACAGAGACCCTCGCAGTTACCCAGCCATATGTAGACAGCCAGGCCCAGCTGGAATAACACAGTTTCCCTCCCTCTCTCCCATGAACACTGGACTATTTACGGCTCAGCAGGGCTTTCACGCCCATGAGCTCACTGGAGCCTTCCCCACCCACCCTGGGAAACCAGCAGGGCAGGCGCCATCACCCCCATTTTGCAGATGGAGACACTGAGGCGAAACGCCTTGCTCGATGAATTCCCCAAAGCCTGGCCTCCTGACTCCTTCATCTGAGGCTCTTCTCAGTTCCTCCAGGAGGGTGATGCAAACACCCCTAAATTCAAAGAGGGGGAGTTTCTGGCCAGGACCAGGCAGGTAGAAGGGTAGGTAGGCTCTGGTGAGTTAGACAGTCCCAGGAGCTGGAAGGAGCCTCCAAGTCAGCGGGCCAGGAGGGCAGGAGTGAAGGGACGCTTCACGGCCTCAGCCACTGGCTAGTAAGAGCCTGGCAGGGGCATCTTCAGGCTAGACATGGAGGCAGGCTGGGCACCTGGCTGGGAGTATGGTTGGGGTGTTGGTTTCCCAGGTTAGGGCAGGGAAGGGGTGAGACCCCAGCCTCAGAGCTCCTTCCTGGGCAACCAGACTCGAGTGGGTGTATGCTGGCTGCAGCTGGAGGGGCACAAGGTAAACATCAGAGGGGACTTCATATCCACAGACTCCTTTTTTAGGCCGAATTCCTCTGCCACATAGACAGAGTCCAGACCAAGCCCTCCCTCATCACTTCATAAAGATTAGGACATCTCAGCCTTCCTATCTGTCCTAGCCTTCTGTATTTGTTTCATCCCTAAGTCCTTCCAGTCGATCACCCTCCAGGGTGCTTCTTCCCTACTGGTCTACATCAAGTCCCTACATCCCCTTCCAAAAGCCTTCTCTGATTCTTTCTCAGACTCGGATCGTGACCCTTCTCTCAGCTCGGGGAGTGATGGTTTGAATTCTTTATCTCAAAGCCTGTGTATTAGAGGGTCCTGACTCCCCCAATAAGACTGAGGGGTCTGGGCTGTGTCTTCCTCCCATGAAATTATTCAGGCTTCCTTTTTCTCCTTCCACCTCCTTCAGCTTGGGCAGCCTCTGCCCATAGGGGGCGCCCAAACAGTGTCGTTGAATCCAGGCATCCTCACTAGTGCTTGAACTGGAGGAGGTGTGAATTACTTGCAGCGACATGGATCTGAGTGAAATGTCAGAGTCCCCTCCAAAGCTCTGTCTTACTTTTCAGTTTACCTATGACTAAAGGGAGGGACGCACTTTTAGATGAGGAGAGGGGCCTCTCATTTGAGGTAAGAGGTGAAGGATTAGACAGTGACCTCTAAGAAGATTTCTTGACCTTCCAGGCTCAGGGAGGATGAGTGGCTTGAGATGCTCACACAGTTCACAATGGACCCAGATGTCTTCCCTGGCCCTGCCCTGAAAGTCCCCAGGCTAGTGGGCAGAGGCCCCAACCAAGCAACCCCTATTTCCTTCCCCAAGTCTCTCGGAAAGAGTGGTGAGTCAGTTGCGGCCATGAACTCATCCTAGGCAGTAAAAATAGGAAAACAAACAGGCCTCTCCTCCAGGCAGGAGGAGAGGGTAAGGGTGAATGGGGAAATGGGTTCTTCCCCGCTGGGCAGAAAGGACAGCCATCTTTTGAAGTCTTCAAGAGTGAGGCAGGCGTCCTCACGGCCCCTAGAAACTCAACCACATCAAAGCCACCCAAGGAAGGTGGTTTGAGGGGCATGCTGTCTCACACACAGTCACAGTCACACAGTGACACAACTGAGTCCCTGAGGGACACACACACAGTGACACATGCAGTTGAGGGCATGATACGCAGCTACACACACAACATGCAAAGCCAGTAAGCTACCAGGCAGTAGATACGCACAGTCACACAGCCAGACTCACAGGTATACTTAGGGACATCAGTCGTAAACATCCACGACAGCTGTCTCCACCAGCTGTCACAGAGACCACACAGAGCAAGAAACCGACACACGGATGCTGTACGCACACACCTAGCACCCAGCCACTCTCAGAATCGGTCTTCGAGAGCTATGCACAAGCAATGCTCATTTCCACACAGCCATTCACACAGCCACACTGACAGTCACGTGCAGCTCACAGCCACACAGCTCCCACACAATGCACGGAGCCACACCCAAGCCACAATGTCACACACAGTGTCTCAGTTACACACTAGGCAGATGCTCACAGCCCCAGAGGCATCGTCTCCACATTATGGATACCATCACGGAGACCCATATTGTCCACGGCAGCTCTGGGGTTAAGAACTAATGGCACTTGGCCCTGGAGTGGGAATGGGGAGGTGTCTCATTCAGGGCTGTCAGCTTATCTCCTTCCTCCTTTTGGCTGCACCTCCCGGGCCATCCTCTGCTCTAAGCGCCCACTGTCAAAGTCTTGGCTTTGCGGAGTCCCCACACCCCTTGTCACTGAAGGGAGGGGCATGTCACCTTGGAGATCATTGAGTCCAATCAACATTAAGCATCACCCATTTATTTAACACGCTATCATTTGGTCCTGTGTGCCAGGCATTGTGTTAGGTGTTGGTGAATCGAGAGGTTATTCTACATCAGACCAAAATTTTCCCTCAGCACAGTGGCTGTTTCTAAATGTACCTGTGTGATCCTCCATGGATCTAGCCCCAACCCCCGACTTGCTCCCACACCTTGGCCTTGGGGAGGCCACTGGCAGGTGCAAGATGCTTCATCTCATTTTTTTCAGTGGCCATTTCCAGGAGGATGAATGGTTCTCATGCAATCGATAGCAACCCTGAAGGGGGCCTGGGCACAGGCTCAGGGAAGACTTCCCTGTGAACTTCCTCGCCCTTCTCTGGAGGACTGATCCTTGGCCAGCAGCTGGGTTAGAAAACACCTACATTAGGGTCCAGAGAACCAGGCTTTCATCCAGTTCCAGCACGTCGTCTTGAGCCAGCCACATCCCCTCTTAGCTCCGGAGCACAGGCCCCCTTCCCTCAAGGGCAAAGGAACTGGGCCAAGTAAGTTTCTCACAAGATGGGGTGTTGGTCCCAGGCTGCTTATTGATATGCAGATTTCCAGGCCCACTCTAGACCTTCTTGATTCCAGAATTTGAGACCTACTGGTTCTGGATACCTCTGAGGTGCTTTTTAGCCCTAAGAAAGACTATGAAACTTTGAGGAGCAACAGTGCTGGAGGCAGAGGGCTGCTCCAGAGGCCGCTGAGGGCCCTGCCCAGCCCAGGATACCTGACATGCAGGAGCCTCCGCCTCCCTCCAGGAGGTGCTTCACATCACCTGGCTGGTTTAAGGCTTGGATCAGTAAAGAGCTTGTGCTTAGGACAGGTGATGGCCAAACTGGAACTTTCGGGCCCTGCTCTTGGCTGAGGCTAGACTTCCAGGGCGAGCCAGGCTGTTTGGGGACTCTTGGGACCTTTTCTGGGACTAATGATGCTCAGGAACCAAGTCCTGACCCAGGCCTGGGGGCTTGCCTAAGAGGAGGACAGGCAGGGCAAAGTAGAAAAAGCCATGACATAGTGTCGAGTACCCGTGGACTGATTGTGAATTTTTACTTTGAATCCAGTTTTTTTCCATTGAGTCAATCAGCTTCCCAGTTTCTGCTTAGCTCCTTTCCTGATGCTTATGAAATAGAGTCATAAGGCGGTCAAAATTGGAGGGACTTTAGTGGGCACCTATCTCGTTTCTCTAGCCCATGGTACAGCCCCTCAACCACATACAGCATCAAAAAAGCTGCATTATTTATTTTTCACGGGCTCCACATACTGCTAGTCACATACAGTGTGTCATTTGATCCTCAGGACAATTTTATGTGGTAGGTATTATTAACTCCATTTTACAGATGAGAAAAAAGATGCTCAGAAATTCTAAGCCACCTCTCCAAGAAGCAGAACTGGGATTCAAACCTATTGCCATCTGCTCCAGAGCCCAGGCTCTCAAATACATCTTAGAGCATCTCCCAGGTCCTGCTTGAACACTTCTGGCAATGGGGACTCTCAACCAGTTATTGAGAATAGAGTACACATTGGAGGAAGTAAAACCCAAGGAGAGGTGGAGCTTCTCCCCAGAATGCCTTATTCCAACAGAAGAAATGAGATGTGAAATAATCAATGTACAAAGAAGGAGTTGATGCCCAAGGCACAGAGGTGGAGAATGTGTCACTTTGGGGAAGCTCTAATTATTAAAAGTATCTTCTTTGTAGTGAACGTAAATCTACATTCCTCTGATTTCCATTTGGCTATCTGCATTCTGGCCTCAAAAGTTACATGAAATTAGTCTGAAGCCCTTCATACTTTTGCAGGCAATTCTCATGTCCGCACAGCCTATTTTTCATGGGGCAAGTTGCCTTAATTCTCTCCAAGTCTTGATTTGATTCCTGTCATCGTTCGGGAGTTTCACTCAGACCACCCTCCCACACATAGGCAGGACCCTGCCAGGCCCATGCAACACCAGTTGCTCACAGCTCCATCCCTGTCTCTTCCATCCCCAGTCACAGGCAGTTGGGCTGCTCTGGAAAAAACCCGGAGAACCGCAGCGTCAGGAGGCGGGGGTTCCAATCCCAGCTCTGCCCTTTACTGGTTATGCAAGGTTGGGCAAGGCTGGAGCTGCTCTGAACATTGGTTTCTTCACCTGTGAAATGGGGACAGCAATACTTGCCCCACCTGACCGGGTGGTGAGGATTAGCTGAGATCCTTACTGAGAAAGTTCCACATGCCACAAGGGGCCAGACCCTCGCAAGCATCCATGTACTTAGGAGTAGCTGGAGAATGAAGGCAGCCCTAAGCACCTCGGTATGCAGGGCACAGGGAGGATGGGGAGCTGAGGAAGGCAGTGTCTCTGCCCTGCAGGAGCTTTCTGTCCTGGGAGTGACTTCTGGTCATCGCCAGTCCTCTGGGAATAAAAGCGCTTTTTTTTTTTTTTTTTTTTTTTAATAAAAGCTTTTAAATCAGGTTGGCTCTGGTACTCTCCAGGTAGATTAAGTGGAGACAGGCACTTCCCTCGTGGGTGAGTCAAGGGAGCCAAAAGAAAGAGGAAGGGGCGCTAATATATGTGAAACTCCTATTATGTGCCAGTCAGTCGGTATAGAGTATTTTACCAAATCTTCACACGCTTGGGCTTATTATTTCATCCATTTCACAGATGAGGAAACTGAAGCACAGGGAAGTTCTATTTGCCCAAGTCAGTAAGGTGTGGAGGTGGGATTAGAATTCAGAATTGCCTGGCTCCCAAGCTGGTATGCTTTACATTGCACCTGGCCACGCAGTGGAAAGGGCCAGGATCTAGGGAGAAGCTACCATTTACAGCCTCTCACCCCTGAGGAACAGCTGGAGGTCAAGGAGGGGGAAGAGGCCTTGATGGGAGCCTATCTCCTGACTCCCACCCTATGGCCTTTTATAGCACTCCTGCCCCTAAGACTTCTCATAAATATAAACAGTGGTATACTATATCAGTTTCCCTCATTCATTCATTCATTCATTCAGTGCCTGGCCCAGTGTGGGATACTGTGTTCACCGAGGTGCAGGAAACCCACCCAAGAGCATCTGAGAGGGACAATATAGTTGAACACATGCCCAAGAAAACCAGAGGGGTGGACAAGGAAGACAGAGGAGGACGTCTTAGAGTCAATGAACATCAAGTGAGGGAAGCAAGAATCCTATGTACAGTCCAATTCCATTCAAACTTCTTCAGCAGGTGGAAGTAAGCAGATACAGGTGATGAAACTGTAAAGAAAAGCAAGAAAGTGATTAGCACAGAAGCTGGGATACCCAGGTGGAGGAGAGGATTATAATCCAGGAGGGTCACTCAGGAGGGGTCCTGTGGAGCTGGCTGAGTCCTATTTCTTTTATAAGTATTCCTTAACTCTAGGTATTTTAATTATTATATATATATAAATATATAATTATATATATAATATATAATATATATATATAATATATATTATATATATATATATATATATATATATATATATATATATTCCCTACACACACACACACAATTTCAAGACACAGGAGTTGCCAAATTCAGTTGGGTGGGACCTCAGCGGATCAGTGCCCTGCACTGATCCTGTACCTGTTAGGTGCTAAAAAATAAAGTATTGAATTACAGTGAGTCATGAAGGAGTTGGAAGTGGGGTGCATGGTCCAGCCAGATGGGAGGCTGTAGCCTCAGATCGAGAGACAAGAGCTCGCTTACTTGCTGAAGTTTTTGAGAGAATTAGAGGCTACTTTCCCTTGACTTCTGGGTACTTGAGGGTCAGCAGTTCCCCATATGGCATCCCAGACTCCAGAATTAACTTCCCCTTCCCTTAGCCTAGCACCAAACCATAAAGTAGTGCAAAGGGCACTCAAGCAAAGACCTAGATTGAAATCTAGCTCTGTATGCACTAGCCAGGTTTTCCCTGGCAAACCACTTCATGACATGGGCCTCAGTGTCTTCACAAAATTGGGCTAATAAATCACCTCCTTCACAAGTTACCATGAGGCTTTAATATGTGAAAATGCTGTAAGGACCGCCTGTGTGTTGTATACTTAAAAATGTCATATTACCCAGATATTCTTCCTGCCTTCTCCCTCCCTGCTGAAGTTTTGAGAGGAGGGCTCAAAATAAAGCCTTACTCTGATTTAGAAAGTCCCCAACCTAAGCCAACCGCAGGTCCTCTGGGCTTGTGATCTTCTGGTCCTGAGCTTCAGGGTGATTCCAGAAGCAAGTTCCCCAAGTTGGAGGAAGCCCAGCTGGGGAGGTGGCATTCCAGGCAGCATGTCAGAGGGTGAGTCAGGGCTAGGGCAGCCCTCCTCTCCTGGCTCTTGGCTCAGGGCCCAGGCTGGGTTCATCTCATTTGCATACATCTGCATATATGCAAGTTTCACCTGTGCACCCTGGCAGGGCCCTGGGGAAGACACCTGTGCAGGGGTACCCAAGGGATACCAGAGTGGCTGGCTGCTTGCTGCAGTATCCAAACGTAGAATCTTGGTTCATGGTCTGTTCGCCCATCAAATTCCTGAATCTCTGAACCAAACACATGGCTTCTTCCTGGGGCTCCTCTGGTTGCCCAGGCCAGGAACTTCAGAGTCATTCTTGTCTCTACCCTTTTCCGGTACAGTCACCAGGCCCAGTAGAGTGTGTCTTTGAGCCACCCTTCTCAAGCTTCCCCTCCTTTCCATTGCCTCTGCCACCAACCCGCTGGGCCCTCCCTCCTCACTTCACACTTGACCTATTTGCAACAGCCTCCTAAATGGGTTCTCTGCCTCCTGACTCTTGCCTTTGCAGCCTACTGTGGTACCCAAGATGCTCCCAGGAAGCCTCTCAACTACAATCCTGGTCCTCCTCACTGCCCTGGGGCCCCATCCTAAACTCTTGGTTGGCGTTTGAGGCCCTCCACAGTGCAGAACCTCCTGACTCTCAGTCTCAGCTCTTTCCCCACTTCCTTGCCTTCCAATCAAGTGAGTACAGACCCTGCACATGCATCTTTTTTGTGTCTCAATCTTCTCATCTGTAAAATGGGGTATAATGCTAGGACTCCCCTGCAGGGTTGTTTGAAGATTTCAATGAGGAAATCCACAATAGATATTAGCCATTGCTGGTATTATCACTTCTCCTACCCCCATCTATACGGGGCATGTCTCTCCTGGGGTCCTCTCACCCTGCTCAGCCCTTCCTCCGCCCTTGCTGAGTGGTGCTTTGCCAGGTAAGACAACACTGTGGTAGTTAAGAGGACAAGCTGATCTGGGTTCCAATCTTAGCTTTAAGGCAAGTTGCTCTAGCTTTTTATGCCTCTATTTCCTCATCTGTAAAGTGGGGATAATATGGATACTTACTTCGTGGAATTCATGTGATAAATGAAATGATGCATGTAAGGGCTTAGCATAGTGCCTGGAACATAGAAGACACTTAATAAGTGTTAGCTATTGTTATCTTTATTATTGTGTTACCCAAGATGCAGGGCCTCAGATCACCATTGCTCCTCTTAGCCCTCAAAGGTCCCGGAAGGTTCCTTAGAGGTGTTTCCAGGAACTGTGCCTCCACCTGCATCCTTCTGTGCCCCAGGCAGCCAGAGAACCACTACCTGCCTGACCCCCCCTCCCCATTTCCTGTGGACAGCAACTGAGGCAACCAATACTCCTATGGGCTGGTTGGTGGTTGGGGCAAGTCTGAGCTTCCTGCTCCCCACTAGTTTTGGGGCCACATCTCACCCAACATTTGGGCTGGAGGAAAGCTTGTCTCTCCCAGAGTTTGGGAGGGCCACCCCCCTGCCCCCTCACCCCCCAAGATCAGGCCTGGACACTTTTGGATCAGCTCACAAGTTGAAAAGGGCCTTCGGAGGAGGATTGGGGTAAGCCAGTTTGAGAAGATGGAAATGAGTAACTCAGCTCAACTCAACTCCCCTGGGAAGCCATAAACTGAGAAAAGCCCCCACCCAACCCAGCAAGTACAAACCCTTCCCTCTTCTTTGCCCATTTCCATGTCTTCCAGCCTCTTCCAGGCAGCAGTGATGAACTTCCAGTGTGTGATCCTTTTCCATCAGGAATTAATGAGGGTGATTGACACCGATGTGGGTAGATGTGGGCTGGAGGAAGTGTGCTAGCCACCTTCTCCTCCTTAAACAGTCAAACAGCCAAGAGTGGGCCTGGGCCGCTCCTCTCGGCCTAGTGCGCCGCCGGCCTCCCAGAGCTGAGCCGGGTGGGGGAGGGTTTGGAAGAGAGAGGAATTGTGGGGGTGGGACTGAGTTTCCTCTCACCCTCCCCCGTCTGCTCTTCTCTCACACCAGGCCTGATTGGAGCCCAAGGAGGCTGTACACAGAGGAGAAGGCTGCAGAGGTTTTGGGGGCTTTTTATTGTACTTGTGATTATTTTTCCACGTAGGGAGCAAAGGGGGTGCGGGTGCGTCTGTGGCGCCCCGGTCGTGGTCCAGCTCTCCTCCCCAAGGCAATATTCCCCTCATTCTCCCAGGCCCGACCAGAAGAGGTAAGGCTGCCCTCCTCTCTGGCTCCGCATTACAGACTAGAAAGCGGGGACCGGACGTGCCTTTTTCTTAAGAAAGCAAAACAAAACAAAACAAAAAGTCCAAGAGCTCAAAAGGGTCGGGAAGTCAGTAAGTGACACACAAACCTCAGCCATCTAGACTTTCCGTGAGCCGAGAGGGCCCAGAGGGGCGGCTGTGAGTAGTGCGTGCGTGCTGGGTGTTCGCCGCGCGTATTGTGTCTGTGCGATGTGATTGTGTACGCGCTGAAGATGTTGTGGTTGCCAGAGGAGTGTGCGCCGCGGATGCTGGGTTATGGGAGTGTGCGTCCGTGTCTGTGGTGGACGTGTGTGTTCTGCGCGACGTGGTGTGCCCTCGCACACAGTCGCTTCGGCGGTGCCCGCTGGAGGCACTTCCTCACTCCCGCCGCGTCGTACCTCCGGCTTCCACCTGGGGACCGGGCGGTGGAGACCTCGGCTGCACGCCCTCGTTTCCGTACTGGGGCCTGGAAAGGTTTTCAGAACCCGGCGGAGCTGCCTTCGTTCGGGGCGCAGCGAGTTCGTTGCAGCGGGGTTGGTCTCCTGGCCTCCCGCCAGCTCTCCCATCCCCCGCCCCCAACCCTCTGGCCCCTAAGAGCGTCTGGCGCGCGGTCCCCGCCGCGGCTCCTCCCCCAGGCCCGCCGTGTCCGCGCCTGGGACCCCGCGGGCCTGAACCCCGCGCCCACGCATCCCCGTCGGGACCTTTCCCGGCCCCCGCGCTCGGCTGAGTCCAGCGCTGTCGCCACACAGGGCGGCACCTCCATCGCACCTTCATACCCCCCCATTTTTTTAACCCTTCTGTTTTGTCTTGAACGTGGCCGGTGATTTTATATGTCCATATGTCCATATGTAAACGTCCCGGTCAGTCCCAAATCGAGGACTTCCTGGAGCAGAGTCTGCAATTTGGCAGTGAAGCGAAGGCGACACGGAGAGCGTGTCGCTGAGGACGGTGCCGGAGACCCTCGTGGGGGGGGTGGGATCCTCCCGCCTGGCGCTGCCGGGGTCTTGAGATGGCGCTGACCCCAAGGCCCCTCCGCCCCCCTCTCCTGGGAGCGTCTCCAGGCCCGGGCGCCTGTCCGCGGGAAGCTCTCTGCGCGGCGTGGCGGTGAGCGCCGAGCAGCGCCCCGCGGGGCTGGCGGAGACCTCAGCGGCCAGCCCGCCGCCCCGCGCTTATTAACTGCTCCATCAGGAAAAAAGAAAAAAAAAAAAAGGAAAAAGACAGGATAATTCAAATTTTCTGGAAAAGTGAAATCGTGGTGGGAGGGAACACAGGCCTCTACTCACACTGTCCCTTCCCCGGGCCTGTCTAAATGTGAGGGCTTTCCCCACAGCGCACCTGGCCGAGCGGGAGGAGGGCTCCCCTCCACCCTCCCCGCCAAACCGAATTATTCACGAAGTTTCCCCAAACCGAGTTACGACGAAAGCCTCGCCAAGTCGGAGTTAAATTCCACTGAGCACAGACAAAACGAAGCTAAAGTTTCGTTTGGGGACTGTGGGGGCTGGAGGAGAAAGGGCGCGCGGAGGAGCCCGTCATGGCCGCGGAGGGCCGAGGTCTGGGGGCGCCGCGTAACCGCCTTTCCGCCGCGCGGATCCGCGAAGGTGAAGCGTGGAGAGTCTCCAATGCTCACAGACCCGGGCGCCCCGCTCCAGGAGCAGGCGCCGGCTCCGTGCTCGGGAGCGGGCGGCCAAGGACTGCGGGGAGCCCTGCGCACCGACCACGTGTTTAGGGAGTCAGGAAGGGGCACTGAGGTGGGATGGAGTTCCCCGCTTCAAGGGAGAGGCCGAACTCGGGGTGACCACAAGCAAGGCACGCATCCTACCGCCGCAGTTGCTTATTCTGCTCCAAGAATCATTTACCCCACTGGGTAGGATCGTATTTGCCAGGCGACCCGCAAAGAACCTGCAAATCGCCGTGCACTGCAGGGATCGCTCAGGTCCAGTCGCCGCTGCCCGCTGCCTCCCGGCACCGCTGCGGCCTGGCGTCTCCCACTCAGAACTCCGCTGTCGGCTCCCAGGGCCTCTCTTCTGCGCTGGGGTTCTCCAAGCGAGCTCCTTTCGCTAAAGAAGAGGACCTGCGGGGGCTGGGAGAACCACTTACAGCTTTCGTGACAAGCTAGGAGCCGTGATATTGGTAGTGACAAGAGAAGTTAATTCGCTTGACTTTTCTTTCCCCCTTCCACTCTTCCTTCCCCCTTTCTCCTCCTCCTCCTGCTTTCTCCTCTTTCGCTGTTTTTAGGATTTTGGTTTTTTGCAATTCATTCTAGAGGAAATGACAAAAGCTTGGAGATCTTAAGTACAGCTCCCTCCTTGTATCCCTTCTGGATAAAATGAGTCTCAGAGATGGGAAATGGTCCACCCAGCCTATCATCGCCAGCCAGTTGGAGGTTGAGCTGAGATGGGAACCCAGGCCTCGGTCCTCCCAGGCCAGCCCTCCCTCCCCTCTAATCAAACACGCGTTGACAGTTCTTCCTAGCTCCCATCCCTGTCCCTTCCACCTTTCTGGGTTTTCTCGGCTCTGAGGTTGGTGGGATGTTGCATCGGTCAGAGGGACTCCTCCCTGAGGATGTTTCCAGCTAGGTGCCACAGCCTCCAGCCTTTAGAAGAGGGAGCCCTGAACAGGGAGGTGCTGATGGAGAGACAGGTTTCCTCATTTGTGTACCAGGGATAATATAGTACCGACTTCGCAAGTTGTTTTAGTGAGGATGTTGTATTTTATAAATCCCGAAGTGCTGCGGGGTGTTTCCTACTGCTGCCTGGGGGTGAGGATCCTCCATGAGTTCAGCAAAGCCCCCGGAGAGCTAAGGAGAGGCTCTCACTACCCATCTCCTGGCTTTGGCAGATGCTAGGACAGAGGCCTGTGAAAAACCCACCACGCCCTTTCTTGCTAGGTCCAGCACAGAAAGGAGCCTGGGTACCCCGGCTGGAGGAAGTATCCTTCCACCTACTCTTTCAGTTCCACCTCAAAAGTACCTCCTTTGTGAAACTTTCCCTGACAACTAACCCACCCGAACCAGCATTCTCTTGCTTGGCTGCACCAGGAGGTGACATCCTTGGAGCCTACCACAGTGCTATTGTGTGGTTATCTCCCTCCAGGGGAAGATGATGGCAGCAGAAAGGAAGCTTTAGGATAGATCCTTGTAAGTTCATAGCTCCAGCTCTAAGGAGGCACAGAGTTGGGTAAGAAAGGGGGCGGGGGAGATGGTCCCATGTGGAAATAGCATTTCTCAATTGAGCAAACCCTGCTGGATGAGAGGGAGGGAGTTCTCCAGATACCCAGAGGAAGGGCTCCGCATAGAGCTCCTTCTGAAACCCCAAGGCTTAAGGGTGGAGAGCTCAGAGCCAGGTGCCACCGGTGTGTTTTCTTAGAAAACTAGTCTCTGTCTATTCCAGCGGGGAGTCTAGTTTAAAGCCAACTTGCTCTTCCTCCCTCATAAAGCACCTAACTGAGGAGTCAACCAGCCCTGCACACCACTTCGATCTTTATGTCTCCCAGACCTAGGCTGGCCACCCCCAGTTCCTCCTCTTACTCTTTTAAGCTTCCCTCTTTCTCTGATCTCGTCTTCCCCCACCCTGAAATTCTAAGACTGCTGCCTTCATTCTGAGTCCTGATGATGAGAGCGTATGTGTACGTGCCAACATTAATATGCCAGCTCAAGTTGCATGCTGAAGTAAGAAAGGTGGGTATGTGGGTATGGTGAAGACTGGTGGGTTTGGGGATGTAACTGTCTCTCCCCTTGCATGAAAGCAGCTTAGAAGTCTATAGAAGGGATCTCTTCTAGGATGGGCACATGTGCTTAAGTGTTGATATGTTTGGATTTTCTGTATTTTTGAGTGTGTATACTGGCAATTCAACTTGTATAGTCTTGGTGCTGAGACAGTATATTGCTTCTATTCAGGGATACTGTTGTTCATCTGAGTATGGAGGTGTGTATACATCATAGCCTACACTCTGTATTTGCAGATCTATAAATTAACCTCTCTGTTCATGGAGGAATACTAATGTGGACATCGCTGTCGACACCTGTACATTGGTATGTGCAAATGCATATGTTGTATTTGGAGGGAGGCTCTGTGTAGTTGTGTACATGTGGTCACAGAGGCTTGTACACGTGGACACCTGTTCATTAGGGTCTTGGGCATTACTGTTTAGAGGCAGGTCCTGCACACACACTGAAAGTGCGCCCACCGAGCCGGGCCTGTTGTATTTTCGGCACCCTCCGAGGAGCCATCAAACTGGACTGCCCTCTCCCACTTTTGTCCCATTTCGTGTACGGTTTCAGCCTGATGCGGCCCCGGGAAAGGCTGGACGCAGCACGGATCGCGAATCCCAACTGTGGCCTCGGGGGCTTGTAGGAGCTGCGGTGTCGCAACCAACCCGGGGCCCCTGCCGGAAGCGGAAGCCAGGACCGGGTGGCGAGGGAGCGGTGAGGCGAGGTCGCGGCTGTCGCTGCGTACCTGGCGGAGGACGCCCCGCGGGGGTTTGCGCGCCCGGGAGCGCGCGCGCGTGCGGGGTAGGCTAGGTGCCAGGCGATTATTCCCCCGCCCCGGCGTCTGTTTATCAACAAACTGCCGGAGCTCTGCTGAGACTCATTCCGACGCGCTGAATAAGCTGCGGGCGCTGGCAGCCTGTTCTCGACTTCCCTGCAGGTCCGTAGCGGCGGGATCGGAACCGCGGTGCTGGTCCCCAAGGGCGGGGAAGCGCGTCCGCAGATTCTCCGCAGCCCCGCCGCCGGAGCATTCCACCACTGCGCTGCGCTCCCCCTGCCCTTTGGTCATCCCAGACACGTCAACTCCCTCGCGTTTCTGCCGTCAGGGCAGTGGAGTTTCCAAATTGCCCCAATCGCCCGGCAACCCCAGGACCCCCTCGGAGAGGACTCCAAGACGTCTGGGCCAGGAGCGAGCTCACCGCCCCCCCAGCATCTGCCAGTTCAGAATTTCCCTACCAGGGGCTGCCCTGGGGGCGGGCCCCGGCTCCAAGCCTCGGTGAGGTCACTGTGAGCGATAGCCAATCCTGGACGTTTAAGTGGGCGGGGCCCCCATTCGGGTCGCGGGAACCGAACCCAAGAGCCAAAAAAGGGGGCCCCCATAGATTTAGGGGGGAGGGGAAAGCCATGGGGGCACCCCTCCGAAACCCCTTTCCCAGGCGCGCTCTCTCCGCTAGAAAGGCGCAGAGAGACGCTTTCCCCGGATCTTAAGTGTGGAAGGGGCTAGCTGGGGGGCCCATCCGACCCCAACATCCCAAGCTCGCAAAAGAGAGAGTTGGCAGAGGAAGCGGACTACGTGCTGGGGTATGGCCTAGGCCCTGCGGCCCGCGCCCCGGCCGCAATGTCCTCTTTGCCCTGCTCCCTCCCCGGTCCGGACGCCTCCAAAGCCGTTTTCCCGGACATCGCCCCAGTCCCATCGGTAGTAGCTGCCTACCCGCCAGGCCTGTCCCCCGCAACCTCAGCCGCCTCCGATTTGCCTTACTCTGGGCCGTATGGCCACCTCCTGCCCTATGCCTGCACCGGGCTGGCGACCCCTGGAGACGCTTACCTGCCCTGCCAGCAACCGGAGGCGCCCTCTCAGCCTTCTCAGCAGCAGCGGGAGGCAGGTAAGTCCAACCACGGCGGCCCTTCCCACCTCCCGGGTCCTGCTCCTGTGCACCCCTAAACTTCGCCCTCACCTGGTTGGGCGCAGCTAACGGGATTCAGAACTTAAGATTCCACGGCGGTGGGGGGAGGAATGGGGCGGGAGGCAGGGGGGGGGGGGGGGCGAGTTGATCTAGGTCTCCTTTCTAGACCGACCTGGTTTCGATTTGCAGTTGTGTGAAGCTGGGCAGCAGGGCTCCGTACCCCACTCCCGGAGCAACAGGGTTGTGTGTACCTTCGTGTAACGGAAAACTGAAAGAATCCAGATGTGTTTGTGGTGCCTACCCCCTTCCCCAGGATTCTCTCCGTCCTGCACTCCCCTTCCCCAAGTCCCTCTTCGCAGAGACCGTCATGTCTCAGAAAGCAGTACTTAAGCCAAAGCCTGAAAAATAGAAATCAGGCCTCAGAGGGAGAGCAGTAGAAACTGGGGCTTATTCGGGCCGTTCTGCACTCCCCTGGACCTTTCCAAAAGTGCCTGACCGAGACCCAAAGCTGGCCTGGCACATACTGGGGCTAGAACCCCACCACACATTGTTATAAGAATGCAGCCACAGGTGGGTCAGTCAGTTTCTCATTGTAAACCTCAGCCTGCCAGCGGAAGGAGCAGGCCCCCTATCATCTTCTCCCCTTGACTTGGGGTAGGGTAGGCCCCAGTTCCCATTGCCTAGAGCAACTTGAGCTCATGAGAAAATTCTGACTGAGGTCCTCAAAGAAACCAAAGAGCTAGCCTATTTTCCTGGTCTTGGGTGTCACAGGGCAAAACCTATACAACACAGTATGTACACACACCCATCTGTACTGGCTCTGGCTCAGACCTCAGGTCCCCTGCATTCCCTGCCCCTACCTCATTGCCCTACAATTGTCTTTGTCACAGTTTCCTCCAAAGTTGCACATCCGCCTGGTGATTTTGCTGGAGTCAGCTCAGGACCGAGACCTTTCCCTCCTTTCTGTCATTCCACTGAGCTAAAAGTAACCCTAGAGATCTGGGAGCTCAACCTCCTTAATGCACAGATGGGCACACTGAGGCCCAGAGAAGGGGTGTGCATGGGCCAAGGACACAGCCTGTTTTCCAGGCTCCAGGCCCTTGCAAATTGACTGTCACTGTATGAGGCTAGAAAAGAGGATTTTAGGAAACTTCCTCAGAGCCCCCAAAAGTTAACCACCTTCTGTACCGGAACTGGGGCTGCCTCTTCCAGGCTGCTGAATCTGTCATTGGAGGAGGAGTAGTTGGGGTTTTTGTTTGTTTGTTTTTTTTGGGGGGGCGTCCTACAAATGATCTGGTTTCAAACAATCCCTTGGATCTTTCCCTTCAATATATGCTAATATGGTACTTTCATGTGGGTGTGTGTGTGTAGTTGGGGTGTCGGCAGATAACCTTGTCCTTAAGATAACTGTTGGAAATGGTGATGGTGTTTTCAGCCCTGTGCGCCAAACTCACTGTCTTCCCTTTGCTTGGTCCACCCACAAGAGAGTGGAAAGTTCCTTTTCTTTACGGAATTTCCCCGGATGCAACGAAAACCACACACATCCTTAGACTAGATGGTAGCATTTTTTCTAGATTGAATGATTGGGGTGTGAGGGAGGGCTTGGGGGGCCTCCTTTTGCACCCACTCAGTGTCCAACCTCCCTCCCCCACCCCAGGAAGTTTGACTCCAAGTGAGCCACCACCCTTTTGAGCAAGCAGGGCAGTGGCGCCTCCAGGGAGGCCCTCCGGCTTTATAATCGCGACCAGGGCAGATCCAGTCGTGACTTGCTGTAGCCAGTGTGGAGAAAGGCAGCTGTCAGGAAAGGAACTTGGTGGTGGTGGGGGGGGGCGGTCTGCTGAGAGAGTCAGGGCGCGGAGGGGTGTGAGCCTTCAGGAGCCAGGACTGCAGCCCAGGCCCTCTCTGCGTTCGTCCGGGTCTGAATTCCCGGTCCACGCAGCCAGAGAGGCGCGGGTGGTCGCTCGGCGGGCTGCAAGCCTGGGGCTTCTTCTATCAGTAGGGTCGGAGAAGCGGAGGACGGACAGGCGCGGGCGGGAGCGGAAACCCAACAGTTTTTCTGGGAATTGGCCGTGGCGGGGGTCGAGGGGGCGTGGATCTGAGAAGCCCGAAGCGCCCCAGGTCAGGGTTGAGAGATGCGGGGGAAGTGAAAGCAATTGGTCACCTGGGCCGGCTGAGGGCGGGGAACCTGATGTGTGGGGTGAGACCAGCCGCAGGACTAAGGCAGACAGAGTTTGGGGGACAAGGGCGGACACTAGCCGTCTGGGCCCAAGGAACAAGCGCCCTCTCGGCTGGGATGGCAGGTAGACCCGCGTGGAATGCAACGAATGTTGCCTTAAACCCGGGGGCATTTCAGCCATTTGGTCCGCCGCGGCCCTACCATCTACATGGAATGGTCTCGGTGTCCCCGTAGAGTGGCACAGATTGGGGTCGCCTGGATCGGAAGTGGAGAACCCCTCGCCCCCCGCGTTCTGAGGCCGAGTTGTTCCACCGTCGAGATTACTTGGGAGGCTGAGCCTGGGGGAAGGAGGTGACAAGTTCTATCGCGACAACAACGCAACGTGATGCAGGAGCGGCCGGCAGGGCCTGTGCTGCTGGGCTCTGCGTTCTCTCCAGACCCGGGTCACCTACCTGCCAGCCGAGAACCCCGCTGTGAAGCGGCGGGGCGGAGGAGGGGTTGCTCCGCCGCGGCTCGGCTTCTAGGGCCCCTGAAACTGTCTCCCCTAGCCAGCCGGCCACGGCGGGGAGGAGAGATGGTCACTTTTCCCTTAGGGTGTGTCTTAAGAACGGGGCGACCTCTTACAGTAGGGGAGACGGGGGCAAACCGTAGGAGCGCTTTCCACACTCTGATCCTGGGAGGGGTGCTCATCCCGGCGTTCAAGGCGTGGCTACCTCCAACCCACCCCTCTTTCGTTTGCGGCCAGGCTGCCACGCAGACGCTGTCTCACGCCTTTGAGCGTTGCTTGTGAGTTCCCTCCGCCTGGAATGCCCTTCCCCCCGTGCTCCCCAGGCCTCAGCCCAGCCCTCGACCGAGCTTTTGTCCCGCCCCGCCCCGCCCCGCCCGCCCCACCCCACTCTACCCCACCCCACCCCAAGCTGGCGCCACCGCACCCGGTTGAACTCTGACCTCCTGCCGCCACCCCTACCCTAGCTCCAGCCCTAGGCACTTTCTTCCTAGGGTCACCGGGCCCCTAAGAGTGAGAGCTGCCTGAGGGCAAGAACCGCATCTGGTCCCACCCGTGTACAGTGGACATAAGGTTTGAAAGGAGCGTGGACCGGAAGGTAGAGAAGGGCCGGGCGGGTGCCTGCGCTTTTTATTAATCCAAGGCCCTATGCAAACGAGATGCAAATGAGCCTATGTGAAACAGCGCGTCCGACCCTCTCACCATCTCACTCACTCGGTCCTGTGCTGCCCCCCAGACAATGAGAAGCCGCCGCTGTCGCCGGAGCATTTGGAGCGGCGCCCGGAGCCCCGACCAAGAAGCTGCGCAAACCGAGGACCATTTACTCGAGCCTGCAGCTGCAACATCTCAACCAGCGTTTCCAGCATACGCAGTATCTGGCGCTGCCCGAGAGGGCCCAGCTGGCCGCGCAGCTCGGCCTCACCCAGACCCAGGTGGGGCCAGTCTCATCCTTCCTGCAGGCTAACAACCATCCCAGAGTGTGTTCTCTGAGAACTCACCCCCTAGGTGGGAATGACTGATGATGAGTCCCCTAGCCCTGCTGTCACAGTTCTCCAGGGTGTGTTTATAGCTGGCCCTCAGTAAATTGGGGGGAATGTGTTAAAAAGTGTGTGTTTGTGGAGGGAGGGAGGGAGGTTGGATTTAGGTGGAGGAGGATACCCAGACCCGGAGAACTGGTATTAGCTCTGAGGGAGGAACTCAGGGGCTTCCTGGGCTGTGGAAGACTGGGAGCAAGTGTTCCCAGCCTCTGCTCTTCTCCCAGGACTGCTCCATACCGCTGGGTCCCTTTCCTTTGGTCATGTCCCTCCACGCATATGTTCTTCCTGATCTTCCCTTCTTTCCCCTTTTTTTCCCTAAAGGTAAAGATCTGGTTTCAGAACAAACGTTCCAAATACAAGAAGCTCCTGAAGCAGAACTCTGGGGGCAGGAAGGGGACTTTACTGGTAGGCCCCCCTCCCTGTCTCCCTGCTCCCCACCCCTTCCATCCCTCTGGGATCTACCCAAGGCAGGGGCCCTGGCCACTGGGGGCTATGGCAACAGCTTTGGAGCCTGGTATCAGCATCACCCCCCAGATATTTTGGCTCCCCCTCAGATGATGTGAGCTGGGGAAGGGCAGGTGAGGCAAAGCCCCTCCTACAAAGCCTGGGACCCAGCCCACCTGCACCCCTTCTGGGCCAAGAGAAAACCAGCTCCAGATGGGTTTTCTCAGGAGGACAAGGATCTAGAGGAGAAGAAGGATAAGATGGAGTCCTGTCCCCCTTGCCACATAATCCAAACAGCCTAATCAAAGACTGCGGTCTTAGCTACTGCCCCCACCCAACCACTGCCATGGACTAAACACCTCTCCAGCTGGTCAAAGGCTCTGGAGAGTCATCGGCTGGAGTTCAGGCTGCTCCCAGAACCCTTAATCTTGCCAGCCCTTCCTTGAAAGGACTGCAGTCCCACCACAGCCTGGGGTTGAAACAGAGAATCACCGCATGTGTTCCCTTTGCGTGCTTCGGGCCTTGCCCAACCCATTTGAGAGCAAGAGCAGAAGTGAAGTGGATGGAGGTCTTCAACTTGACCCCCATCAGGTCCCACCCACCAGTTTTTCCTGGAGGTCAGCCCATTACCGCATAACTGATACACCTACTCACCCTCCTGTGAGAGAGAAGGATGCTGAAAATGTGGAATTTGTAAATCTATGGGTAACTTATGCTCTTTTCCACAAAAAAACCCTCTTTTCCCTATGTCTATCATTTTGAGTAGATAATGGATCCAATATCCATATACTTCAACTGGTATTTATTAAAAGCCCCTCCCCCCACAACATCTAACAAGCCCATATGCACATACTCTTAGGAACACAGTAGGGTAACAATTTGGGCAGAGTGGGACAAACAGTCTCTCTGGATGAGTTAAGTAGAGACACCTCAAATAGGTGGGGTGGGTCCATCAGATCAGTTCCTCATGATTGTCTCTGGCTAAACAACCTGCTCACGTTTATAACCAATCCGACTAGCAGCCCCAGGTTCTTACCACCCCTCACACAATGAGCTTCCAGAGATTAAAGTTTGTACAAAAAACTGGGCCCTGGCTATGAGACGTGTTTGTTTCCTAATTTTGGGGCTGGCTGCTCATCTCTCTTCTCTCCCATCTGACTCTTCCTGCCATGAGCTAGAGGCACTGGATCCTAGTTTTGCCTCTACCCTTAACTAACTCTGTGGTTCTAGCTCTGGAATGTTCTAATAAAGTCCATATTTTCATACACTCTATTGTGAAACCGAAAGATGCTAATTCTGGGAATGACCAAAGTCTGAACGGTCCTTCCCAGCCAAGTCTCTCCTGGCCCAGTTCTGGAGGCAGGCAGCACCACACAGCCCAGGGCGAGCCCCCGCTTACCTTGGAGAGAACACTGAGCCAATCCAGCCCTCCCCTGAGAGAAGTGTGCTCCCTGGGGGTGGAAAGGCCCCAGCCCACCTAGGGGAAGAGGGAGGAGGAGGTGGAGAAGAAAACCCACAAAGGAACTGGACTTCTCCTTCATCCAACAAATATTTGTAGAGCCTCTGCTCTGTTAGAGCTCCACTATGAAGGTGACCTAGGTAGACCCTGCAGGCAAACAGGGGAGCCAAATGGCCAGCTGCTGTGTAGTGCCAGGCTCAGGGAAGTACAGAGGGCAGTGTGGACATAGTCAGGGGGCTCCAACTGGGTCTGGATCCATTGGTAGATTTATGGCTACCTCACCCCACACAGCACCCAACAGTAGAGCGGCTGAGGAGAAGGGCAGTCAATAATGCAGAAAATCCAGCCCAGCTTGACCTGAGAGGTTGGGGAGGGGCTCCCCAATCCACCTTTCCTCTTACTGCCTAAATCCATCCCTAGGTACTGAGGGCCTGCCCCATCTGGAAAGCCCATTCAGGCACTCTGAGCCAACGTCATTGGCCAGAGAGGGGCTCAAACTGGAGTCTAAACTGGAGTAGGGCAGGAGGGTGTGAAATTCAGTGGAAGCCCCCCACCTTGGGAGGAGTCCTACAATCAGTCCTTCCTAAGCCCTGTTCTGGGTCAGTGGCCACCTCCACTCCCCAAAACATACATGGAGGGTTTTCTGGGGGATGGCGAACAGCATTGGTGGGCCAAAGCCAAGATCTGGGAACGCTGAAGGATGAGGGTGCAAAGAAGAGGAACCTCTTCTTTTCTTCCTCACCACCAATGCCTTCCCCCACCCCTGGCTCCCCTCTCTCCACTGGCTGTCAGTGGCCCTGTCCCAGATCACCTCTTCTGGGTCTTCTCTGAGGCCACAGGCCCTCAGGGTGGCTGTTCCTTCCCACTGCAGGTTGCACACGCCTCTTTCCACAGACCCATGATAAGATCTACCGCCCCATCTCGGAAAGCCTCCAAAGGCGAGATTAATTGGACAGCCCAACACGAGTCGCATCATTAAAACAACAGCCCAGGTTGTAAAGTTAAGTAGTAGAAGGAGTGTAATTGCTCTCCCAGCCAGAGGCTAGCTGAGCTGACAGCATCCCCACCTTTCCTACCCTCATCTACATAACGCTTTCCAGGGGGAATGAGAATTCGTTTCCACTTAGGAGCTGGTCTAGTTTCCCTGAGCTGCTGGGTGATGATAGGACCGAACCCCACTGGAAAGGTGCCTCATTCCCCTCCCTCACGCTGTCTAAGCTGCAGAAGGGGAACTTGTGGTTTCTTCCCATGAGGATGCCCCTTGGGAAGTTAGGTCCATAAGGGAGAGAGACCAAGACCAAGTGGTTAAGAACAGGGGCTTTTGTAACCAAAGAGTCCTAGCCTACTATGTGACTCTGGGCAAGTGCCTTCACGTCTCTCTGAGGCTCAATTTTTTCTCCCCCTAAGATGGGAATACTAATAGGACATGCTTTGAAGTATGGTTGTGATGATGAAATGAGATAGCGCTTGTAACATGCTTGACACGGTGCCTGGAACATAGTAAGCACTTAATAAATGGCATTTATAGCTGCTGTATGATTATCAGGAAGGAGGGGTCATGGCAAGGTTGAGGTAATACTGCCACTGCCATCCATTCGCCTCTCCCCTCTGGCCCATCTGCCTCCCGAGAGTAGGAAGGAGGAATGGGACTGGAGACTGGAGAACTCCACACATCCCTGGTCACCGCCATTTGAGAGCAGGCCCCAGGCAAGGTCCTGAATGCACTGGGCATGGAAAATCAGCTGAGACTGGAAAGTGAGACAGGGAGCCCTGGACACATTCTCTCTCCTACAAGGGTCTCAGTGCAGGAAAGCTGACTCGGGGCTTCCCTTCCCTCTCCCCAAATGCTATTTTAAGACATGCTCCCCATTCTCTCCCCCAACAAAATGAGATTCAATTAATTCAATTAAAGCAATTTTGGTAGCAGCTCCTGAAGGCTTTCAATGTGAAATAATTACAAGCAATTTGCTGCTGTGAAGAGAAAAAGGGCACCAGGGGTCTAGGGGTAAAGGAGGTAGCCCCCTCCCCACCAAAACACACAGATCTAGAGGGATTCCACACTGCAATCTTAACTGCCCATTGGCCAAATTACTTGCAGGTGGGAAGAGGGAGAATGTGGTGGGTAGGAGGGGGCTGGGAAGACACTGAGTGGACAGACAGCCCCGCCCCCACCCCAAATCCACAGTGCATGTTGGGGTTGGGAGCTGGTTGTTCCCCGACAAAATGTCTGCATAACCCTAGCAGCTGATTACTCAGCTCCAAACCTCATTTGAGTTTGGATGCCTGAACTTGTCTCTGGGATTGTATCCAGAGTCAATGGAATGTTATCCGGGTAGCTGAGGCCTGTGTAGACGGGGCCTTGGAGATCAAGGACTAACCCCAGAACTTATAAGGGATGTGGGTAGAGAGAGGAAAGGCCAGAGAAGGCGTATACTGACTTCCTGCTATCAAGGAGGTGATGATACACCCACTCTCTCTCCTCCCCCCACCCCCATCTGGTGCTTTCTAGTTCTGCTTGGCGTCTAATCTCAACTCTTTCCATTGTAGTGGTAGCAAATCTCCTCTCACCTTTCTGTCCTCAGGGCCACCAAGCCTCTTCTTCAGAGAAGTATCCTGCAGGTGTTGCCTACCCCGAGTTCACCTGGGATAACCCTTTCCTTGCCAGGGCTCATTTGGCCTGCAAGGAGGTAGAGGGGGGAGTGATGGTGCTGAGAGGGAGTAAGAAGTAGAGGCTAAGAGGTAGGAGCTGAGACAGGGGTGTGGGGATGGGCTTCAGACCTCTGCAAAGACCCCTTAAATCCTGCCCACAAAGTTTCTGGTTTTCAAGGGACTAAGGTCCCCCTTTACCTGGGAGCTGGGTACCAGGAGGTGAGTAATGTTTTCACAATTATGGTGGAAAAGAAAATTCACTGACCCCAAAGTATTTCTCTTTCTACCTCTCTTCTCTCCCATCTCTCTCCTTGCTTCTCTCATTCCAAGGAGGGGTGAAGAAGAGTGGCTCTTTCATCTCTGTCTCTCCCTATTCTACCTCTTGTCCCCTCCCTGTGTCCCTTCTCTGAATAGCATGCATGACTGTCGGACCTGGGGGAGCCAAGGAGAAATTCTATCAGTGAGTCCCTGGGCAACTGTTGTCTCTTCCCTTTCAGGATGAAACTTAGAGAATGAGAAGTGGCCCCTCTCCATGCCTCTCCTTCCCCCTTTCCTGGCCAGCCTAGATTGGTTAAAATGGAGTACATTAAAGACCCTTTCACCTTGAACTTCAAAACACAAAGGTCCCAGACAAATGCACTGAGACAGGCAGATGCAGGGACCAGGCACAAGACATCATAAGTGCACATTTCCACAGAAGACACACACAACATTCATGGTGTACATGGAAGGCAGACACACAATGGCATACATGGAGTGGGCAGAGCCAAACACAGACACGTATGAGCACGTGTGCATGAAGCCTCCCCATGGTTGTACACAGACATATACAGAGAAATACACTCACGGGTTATATATTCACAGAGAGAAGCCCAACACAGAGGACTGAATCAAGAAGGAGATACTCAGGGGCATAAACAGATGCAGAAACAGACTGAAATTTACACATGAACACAAACTAGCTCCCTGTGAGTGAATGTGTGGGGGGAGGGGAGAGCTGGGTCTTCTCTCTCTCTCTCTCTCTCTCTCTCTCTCTGTCTGTCTGTCTCTCCCCGCTCCCTCCCCACCCCTTCTTATTTCTGCCCCCTTTCCTGGCTCTCCATCTCCCATATCCATTGTAAGCTGTTGAGAAGGGAGACTGAATGGCCACAGAACCACCCCCACGATTTATTACAACATAATTTCTTTCTTCCCTGAAGCCTTCCCTTCTTTTCCTGAGTTCTAGCAAGAGCTCCTATCTCAGTCCTTCCGGAACATCCCATGGCTCCCAGATCTGGCCATCAATTCTAGCCCTGTCACAGGTACCCAAAGGTTGTCCCCTAAGATGCCTGCACTGATCCTTCTACCTCCCTGTCCCGAGAGTGACTCCAGCACCAGGTGGGGAGGAGGGGGACCTGGAATCACAGGGTGATGAGGACAGCACTGCTCTGCTTCTGCTTGCCGTGTGACCTTAGGCAAGTTACACACGCTCTCTGAAGCTCAGATAGTTTCTCTTGCCAAATTGCGTGTGGGGTGGGGTGGGGGGATTGATGTGTGTTCGCCACCACTTTCCACTCCAGTCTGGGGCTTTGCAAGGCAGAGCTTGTTTCCCATCAGACTGGAGTCTCCCCAAGTACAGGGCTTTGCTTCCCCCATCAAGCAGGTGCATTCTGTAGTTCTCTCCAACCCCACAGCTTGATGACTCCCAAGTGCTCAGCCCCTTTGGCATCCTGGGGCACATGTCTGGCCAGCCCAGGAAGAAGGAAGGAGTTGGCCCCAAGCTTCCTCCACACATCAAGTTTTCTGATTCGGCTCCTCGCAGTGCCAGGCTTTCAGCCTCCCTGGTCCCCAAATGGGAGAGATTATTTCATTTCCAGGGGAGGGTGCCGCTCTCCATGGAACGTACATGAGATGCGTTTCTCTCAGCTTCGTCTGAACCATCTGATTTCAGATTTCAGTGGAATTTTGGATCAGATCAAAGGAAGACTCTATGGCCAGCATGAGGAGTTTCACTCTGGCCCATGGCCCCCCGCTGTCTTATCATCCTCACTTCCAACTGATAAATAACACACACAGGCCAAATCATGAGGCCAGGAGCATGGTATGGGGATTATCCCACTTAGATCAGAGGCTCCCCAGGACTCCTTTCCCTGCTCTGCTCAGGAATCCCTTGGCCTAGAATACCACCCCATGATTGCCTTCTCCGTCCTTTTTTGCCTGGCCCCTCAGGGCTTATACTCCTCCCTCAGACTGGAAGTTGCCAGAGCGCAGGGTACTGGCCTCCACTCTCAGTTGGGGGCTTCCCCCATCAATGGCTCCTTCCTCTGCCTGATTATTCCTCCCCAAACCCTGGTGCTCTCACTCTCTTTGGGGTGAAGGGCCTCAGTGCATGGGGTAGGGCAGAGGACTAAGCGTGGGTGGGCAGTGTGAACCTTGCCCAGGTCCCATCCCTCCCACTGCCCACCGCGCTGCTGCAGCAGAGCTCGAGACCACTCCTCTCAGGCTGGACGCTGGAGCTGCTTTCTCCGTCTCTGCGTGCTGGGACCTGTTGCAAGCTCCTCCTCCCAGCCCTGGAGCCACCGGGAATTCTTTGCTCTAACAGATCCTGGGGGAAGCCAGACTGCGGGAGGCTCCTGACATGCCTCTGCTGGGCTCCTGTCACATTCCCCAAGCCCAGAGGGATCAGTTGGATCCACCTATGCAGGCTTCTTCCACCCGTGTGACCTCCTCTCAAGTCCTCCTACCTCCCTCTCCAAAGCTTGAATCCCCTTTGGGACTCATAGCTGGCTTTAGCTGCCTCCTGCTCCCAGCCGCTTGACAGCCCCCTCTGAACAATAAGAATTATTCCCCCTGGCCTCTCGAAAATTAAATTTGTCTCTTCCTCTAGAGAGACTTCGTGGAGTCTCTGGAATGCAGACATGCAGCTGAAAGGCCTTGGGCAAGTCACTTTACCTTTCTGGGCCTTTATTTCCTCACCTGTGCAGTGGGGATAATGATCAAAACATCTCAGAAGGTCACGGAGACAAGGAGAGTGCACCCTTGTTAGGTTCTGAGATATAGCAGGTATGCCAGGAGGCATGGTGACTTATTCCTTCACCCTGGCTCTATCAATTTGCTGAGAGTGTCCCTCTTCCCCCATTCACCGAAATTCTCCTCTGACCCACCAGTTTACCATATAATGGTGAAGAGTACAGTTCCATCCCCAGGAACACGAAATATAAGAAGCTAGATGCTTGAGTTCAAGTCCAACTCTATGACCTTGAGCAAGTTTCCTAACCTCTCTGTACCTCACCTTACTCATCCGATAAATGAAGAAAATGATAGCACGGGCTTCGCAGAGTTGTCGTGAGGACTAAATAAGTCAAACACAAAAGGCACTATAATACAGTAAGAATTTGACAAGGATTAGTTATTATTGTTATTTTTGACTGCCAAGCAAGAAAAATCTCTGTCCACGAGGGACCTTACCCCTATTCCTTTGTTGGTCAACATTTGAGGGCAGAATGCTATTCAAGCTGTCTTTCCTAGACACCAGCAGTATGAGTGATGGGTTGGACAGAAGCAGCTTTGTGAAGAGAAGAGGAAATTGTGCGGGAGGCTGGCTAGAGGGTGAAGATGTCTGATTGTGCTCCCAGGACAGTCGTCTGGGTATACCAGAAAGTGCCTGAAGAGGTGAGACCATCCAGAACCTGCCTGGGTCAGAGCTAATGCAGAGGCACACAGGGTCCCTGACTTCTTCATTCATGAAAGGCTGCCCCTCCTTTAACCCCAGAATCCCTCCCACTAGGCTAAAATGCAGAGATAAAACCATTTCTTTTAACCGATATTTGATTGCATACCTAGAAAACTCAAGAGACCCTAGGGGAAAGTCTTTCAGTATTAAGAAAAATTTGGTATAGTGGCTGGATACAAGATAAGTATAAGACATCACTAGCTATTCCCTAGTCCACCAATAAACAAGGGAAAATATTCCTCTTATAATGAAAACACAAAAGAATAAAATACTGTTAAGTCTTAGATGCGGAGAGCAGTTCGTTAGCTGATTGGCAACCAGAAGATATTGACCTTGCAATCTTCCTTTCTACTGGTTCTAAGGCTCAGCACATGGCTCTGACCCTGGGGGCCATCCTTCCATCACACCTGAAGCATGGCAGATTTAGGTTGGAATCAAGAAAGAACTTTTGCAGCAGCAGGAGGAATTCCGTATGAGACCTTCCCTCACAAGGAGGGTCAACTTCGGGACCATTGAGGGTGCCTATAACTCCCTAGGCCAAATGAGGAGTTTCCTAACTGTATACCATCCTGACAGGATATTTTGTTGAGCTCCCATCATTGTGCCAAGCTTTTTGTATTTAGCCCTTTATATGTGTAATCTCATTTAATTTTCGCAGCAGCCCTGCAAGATAGATAAGATTAGCTCTGTTTTAGAGATGAGAGAAAGTGAGGCTCGGAGAGGACAAGTGGCTTGCCTTGGGTTACATAACGAGTAAAAGTGTCAAAGCCGGGGTTCGAGCTCAAGTGTATGCATACGTGCGCCTGGTGTTTGGACATGTGTGTCTTAGTCCGTGGAATGACAACCCCGGTTTCTCTAAGGGTGTAAAGCAGGTCTGGGAACAAGGAGAAAGGCTGAACTTGGCCTCCTCCCTCCTCTCCATTTCAGTCTTGAACACCATGGGGTGGTGAGAGGCCGCAGATCAGGGATTCAGAAGTTTGGACTCTGTTTCAAATTCACTGGAGGACTTGAGGGGAAATTATTGAAAACTCTTCGAGCCTCAATGATCTCAACTCTGAAAATGGATGATCATGACACTGACCTTGCCAGGCAGTTGAGAAGACAGAAGGAGGATGCCTCTGGAAGCTCCTGGCATAGAGTTTTGTACACAGTAGGTGCTCAGGTAGCATCTCCCTGCCCAGATCTTGGGCGGATCCGAGTCTGTGCTTGGAAACAATTTTCTCCTGCTTCCCTTCCTTACCAGCTGGTCTCCTGCTCCCTCTGGCCTCTTGTTTTCCTCAGCGTCCTCCCTACCCTCCCTTAGCCAAGGGCATGTCACCCCTTCCCGCGCTGGTGATTCCTGAGCTCATGGCAGGCCTTTCTGCCTCCAGGGGTGGGCGCGGGACAGTGCCACACGCGTTGCATGACGTGGCCGGGCACCCTCAGTGCACAGGGAAGGGCATGCTGCTGCTGCTGCTGCCACTGCTGTTTGCCAGGTGCAAGGTGAACTGCCCGGGCTGGGGGGATACCCCCTCTCCCGCCCCAGCTAATCCTGCAGGGTGTGGAGTCTCCCTTCCCTGCTTACTCAGCAGACAGTTTCAATTCTGCTCCAATTTGCCCCAGAAGACAACATAGGAATTTAGGCCTCAAGGCCCCACCCCTGTCAGCCCCTTCCCCAGGTTTGACTCCTTCCAGGATGCCTATCCTGGCTGCCCTGGGCCCCTAAGCCCCTCCTTCTCTCAGGCAGCCCACCTCTGGATTCAACAGGCCAATTCAATACCCCATCCCACTCCCTTTGCTGGGCCAGTTGAAGAACATCAGTGCCGGGGCCTCGGATCATTGGGTCCAACCTGCTTATTGTTCAGAGGACACTCTGGTTCTGTAGTCCAGAGGCCAGGGTTTGGGAGCCTGCTCAGTAGTGCCTGTCCAGTGTGACCTGGTGTGGGCAGAGGAACACTGCCCCTCATTTTCTGTGTGACCTTGGGCAAATCACAGTCTCTCTGGGGCTCCTTCGGGAAGATTAGATGATATAATGCCAAGTGAGGGTGAAGTCACTGTCTGCTCAGGAGCAGCGATGAGGTGCTGGGTCTTCCTTCTGTCCTTTCATTTAACCCCCAACAGCCGAGAGAGGGGAGCACTCATTTCCCCCTCAGCCTCACGGCCCCTCATTTGATGGGAGTGGGAGCTGATGCTGAGCAGCATTGTGTGAAGGGCCCTAAGAGCTCTCTATCACTTCATTGATTCATTTAGACATTTGATGTACATTGAGCATCCTGATTCTCCAGCCTGTGCTAAGTGAGTATGGGGTGGGAAGTTGTCCTGAGAATATGCCCAAGTCCCTGCCCTCATACCTGGTGCCCCCAGTGCAGATCCTCCCCAGCTCTTTCCCCAGGGGCCTTGATATAAAGACTTCCCCAGGCCCTTAGCCTTCCAGCTCCCTCTGATAAACAAAAAATACTTTCCTTAGTCCATGCCCAGTACTATGAGCTGGGGACCAGGCAGTAAAGAAGACCAAGCAGGCTCTGTCTCCACAGTGCTGGGACAGGGGTCTGGAAAGAGTCACCCAGGTAGTAGTGATCAGCACAGCAGAGTGACAAAGGAGAAAGATGTGGGTCAGGGGGCCTGGGGATCCAGGCTGGGGATTCAAAAGGGTCCCCTTGAAGAGCTGGAGGCTAGCCTTCTTGGCTTCCTGGTGGCAGCTTTCTCACCAGCCCCCCATCCACTTCTTCTGCCTCAAACCCCACCTGATCCCCATCAACACTGTCCTCTCACCCCTCTTCCCCGGGGCTGCCTAGGAAACTCATCTCCAAGCACTTTTGACTCCTCAGTCTCCTGGTCTCAGGCTGCCAGGTGGTTGGTAAACAGCTTATTAAGGTGATTAATGCTGCAATTAAAGCTGGAAAAACAGAGGCCGAGGTGCTGGCTGAAGGCTCCCCCTTCTCCTCCCCTCTCTGTTCTCCCCTTCCCCCACTTCTCTTCCTCCTCCATCCCCTTTGGGTTTGGTTGATGCAACCCAGCCTTACCTAGTCAACCAGAACCCTCACCTGGGGGCTGGGAGGCTGCACATCAGGGGTCCTATGTGGAGGTGGGGGCTCTTCTGGACTGGGGAGTAAGTGGTAGTGATGGTGTGTGGCTGAGGCAGATAGTGTATGCAGGTTGAATTGGGGGTGATGTCTCTAAGATCCTCTAGTGCCTGAGACCCCTTAAAAAGAGAGGCTTCCGAGACAGAGGTGGAGACCATCTTTGTTATCCACTTCCGCAAGTGAGAAGGGCAGAGGCTAGCTCCTCCCAGAAGGGGGCAAAGAGCTTCCTTTCTCCAAGCTGACGGCGTCCCAGCAACTGCCAGCACATCTGAGGGGCTTGCTGGCCTTCGCTGAGCCCAGCATCCAGGGAAGGATTTAAGGACCCTCTGGACCTGTGCCTCCCCTCCAGCACCAGCTCTAGCCAACCATGGGTGTCCACAAGGCTGCCGCTCTCAGACTCTCCCCCAAGCCTCCTTCCTCTTCTTTCTCTGAGTCCTGGAAGGGGAATTATTCTGTATGTGGGGTCTCCATGGAGTGTGCACCTAGACCCCCAGCTCTGCCTGTCATGGCGTCCATACTTCTTTCAAGGCAGAATTCAAATACCACCTCTTCTGTGGAACTTTTCCAGCTTTCCTTCCCACCTACCCCCAACTGCCCCTGTCCTGTCCCCTGACAGCCTGTCCTGTCCTCCCTGCCTGTGTGGGGTTTGCCCAGCTGGGGACCTCTCTAGGGTGGGCCCTGCCCCTGGCCCTGGAACACCTGGCGCAGGTCTGTGTCCTCTTTCCCAGGCTGCGGTCATCTGTTGCGCCAGCTCCCAGAACTGCCTGGCATATAGCAGGCTCAATAAATATTGGTTGGCGTACTCTTTTTTGGAGTGACCTTAGAGATGCGTGGGTCAACCAACATGTTAAGTGCAGCCAGGGGCCTCGGTCTGAATCTGGGGTATAGGAGGGGAGAATGAGGCAGGAGGTGAGGTAGAGAGTAAGCCCCATCTCCCTTGTCACCATGTCAACAGCAACTTTCATTAACTGGGCAGTACTCACCCTGGGCTGAGTATCTTGTTAAGCATTTTACTCACATTAACCTATTTAATCTCAATAACCCTGCTAGGTAGGTAGGTAGCATCATCCCTGTTACAGATGAGGAAACTGAGGCTTAGAAAGGTTAAGCGACTTGCCCAAGATCACACAGTGAAGTGGTGGAGGCAGAATGTAGTCCAGGTCAGCTGACTTCAACGTGCACATTCCTGACAAGGACATTAAGCTTTTCCTAGGACCTGCCCTGGGGAAGAAGCCCAGCTCCTCCCCTCAGCTTCTCCCAGCGAAGAACCCAGGGAGGAGGGCGGGGCGGCCCCAGGTGGGCGGAGTTGTGGTGGCTCCAGCTCTCTGACACGCTGCCCTGGGGGACCTTAGTAAACTTTAAAGCCCATTAAGAGAACCCATCTTCCAGACGGACCTGGGTTCAAATCCCAGCAGTGCCACCTATTAGTCATAGGACCTTGACAGAGACTGAACCTCTGAGCCTCAGTCTCTCCATCTGAAAAACGGGTAGTATACCACCCACCTTCCAGGTTGCTGTGAGGATCACACGAAGTGCCTGGCAGAGTAGGAATTTAGCATGTTACTAAAGTGTGGAGAAGAGTGACCCTTGTGGCAGACTGGGGGTCCCTAGCACCCACCTCTTCCCCTTGTTACAGGCGATGGGTGTAGGCAAGAAGCACCTGGCAGAAGATGGGCTGGGTAGCCCCACCCTGGCACCCTGCCAGCTCCCCCACCCAAGCCCCGTCCTTGCATACTCCCACCACTCCAGGGTGGTGAAGAGGGTGACCCGACTGGCCTGGAGGTGAGGAGAGGAGGAAGGGGAGGTCAGGGGTGGGGCTAACCCCGAGGGAGGTCACCCGGGCAGTTAATCCAGCCTGACTGAGCAGGGATGAGCAGGGTGGAATTAGGGAGCTTACAACATCCTTTCATCCCGAAGCAGCCCGCCCGCCAGCCTGCCCGCCCAGCCTCCCTCCTTCCTTCCTCTCTTTCTGCCCTTTTTTTCCCTCTCCCTCCCTTTGCTGGCAGCCCAGCCCTAATAAAATGCAGTGTCTCCAGCAAGTCTGCCCGGCTGCCGCCTCGCTGCTCCTGCCTGCACGCAGCCCTCTAACCAAACTGCTCAGCTCAGCCCCGCCTGGCAGCTGCCACTTAACCCTTGCCAGCCCGGCCTTCGGCTGGCGTCCGTGGGCTGAAGGCTCTCCTCCCTTCCGCCTCCCTTGGGCGTGGGGGAGGGGAAGGCCTGCCTTCTGAGAGAGAGAGGGGTGACGTGGGGGCTGAGGATCTCCACCGTTCTGGAGCCAGACCTGAGAACCCCTCCGCAGTGTGTCTGTGAGGGCTGTCTAACAAAGACCTGAGGTTAGACCAGCTCCTTCCGCCTTCCCAGCCTTATCTGCTTTCTGCCTCACAACAGCCCCAGAGGCCAGGGTTGGGACTGTTGTCCCCACTTGACAGAGGAAACTAAAGGCCTGACAGGTTGAGCTGGGTCACCTTGGCTGCTGGGTGGTGGTGCTGATTCTGCATCCAAGACTTTTTCCAATATAAGGAGTTGCCTCTGCCTTCCTCAGTGTGTGTCCATGCTGTGTGTGTGTGTGTGTGTGTGTGTGTGTGTTGTGTCTGATGCTGGGGTGACGTGAGCAAGGGATATTTGTACATCTGTGTACTGGGGGGTCTCTATGTCTTGGCGTGTTATGGCTTCGGCTTTGTACATATGTGTGATGCGAAGGTGTCTCGGTGATGTTTGTGTCTACATACGCGCTGGCAGATGACACGGTTGCCTCAAGTGGAGAGTCCACGAATGTGTGATGACGAAGAGGTCATTGTGTCTTGGCACATGTGTGTGTGTGAGAGAGAGAGGTCGCTTCACAAGCGGGTGCACGCGTTCACGTTGTGCCCCCTCTGCGCCAAGACGTGTCGCTCACACGCACCGCCACTCATTCGACCGCCGTCATCTCTGCCTCCAAAGTTTGGGAGTTGGGCCGCAAAGAGAGGAGGGGGGCAGCAGTGCCGGAGGGCCCGAGCTCCCCGAGAAGGAAACACAGAAGCCCCCGTCTATGTGCTTTCATTGTCCGGCCCGGGGCACAATGGCCTGGCGTCCCTGCCAGCTGTAGGAGCAGTGGTGCTCCCCCTGCCTGAGGCCCCACCCGCACCCCAAGCTGAGAAGGACAGACAGGAAGGTGAGGGGCTAGGGAGTGCCTGGGCGTGGAGGCAGGGGGTGTACACGCATGTGCAAGCATGTCCGCGTGTGAGCCCAAGATCAAAGAGCAGCCCTGAGGTGACCCAGCGGCAGCGGTGGCAGAGGGCAGCTGGCTGACAGGGAACGCCAAGCCACCAAGCAGAGTGGAGTCGGGGAGGCTACAGCTGGGAGCCTCCCACCTACACAGACCTGCCCATGGTTGGGGGCAGCCATGAGGTCAGGAGCACCTGTCACCTGGGGCCAGGCCCAGCCCAGCCCTTGAATCCAGAGCCTCAGCAGTAGGTCCCCAGGCTCTGACACCCCCAGGAGCCCCTGGAGGCTCAGAGCTCCCTTCCCACCAAACACTTCCCCCACTCCCAGACCCTCTCCCGAAAGCCCCATCTGCCTCCAGCCTCCAGTTCAAAGAGCTCAGTGGTTATTTTCTTCTTTTTTATTAACGTTGTATATAAAGATGGGTCCAGTAAGAAAGCAGAAACGAGAAGGCTGGTGGTGGGAGCTGGCTCCGTTCCTGCCCCCTGGGGTGGGACTCTTGGAGCTCCACCATGTCTCTCCTGGCTCCTGCAGCCCCCACCAAACTCCAATCCAGCCAGAGCCCACATCCCTGTTTCTCTCAGCTCATGAGGATGACGACGACGACGACGATGATGACGACGATGACGACGACGCACAGGCAGGTACATCCAGGAGGAAAGGACCACATAAATAGGAAACCACATAGGGAGGAGGCTGCTTCTCTCTGTTGCTCTTTAAAAAAATACAGACTATATATATAGCTACAGGTTTCTACCTCGCCTTTTCTTCGATGTTTGACCACATCAGGGGAGGAAAGTTAGCTCTGGGGGACATGTCTGGGCCACGGAGGGACGGTGCCACCAGCCGTCCAGACAGCTACCCCCCCCCACCCCTAAAGGCACCAAGCTTCCCCTCTCTCCCCGTGCACCTCATCCAACATTCTCCATCTCAGCTCTCGCAATCTGTTTCCAAGGCCACCGGAAAAGGGGTATTTTGGGGCGGGGGGGTTCTTGCCTGGTATGTCTCCTTGGAGATCTGGGGTTTGGCACCAAAACTGCCAACTTACTGGAGAAGAGGAAGAGATGGGGCGGGGGGGCGGGGCAGGGCAGAGGTGCCCGGGTGGGCGCAGGGGAGATTGGTCCTATCTGTTAACAATGCCCTTTGTTTTCCTATTTTTCAACAGCTTTTAAAAACCAAAGTTGTGCAAGTCCTGTACATGGAAGAAGAAATGAGTCCTTAGGAAAGACTCGTGAGACCCACTCATCCTCTCCCACCAGAGTAGGGGGAAAGGAGAGAGATGACTCCTTGAGTTCTTCCCTCTAAAGCCACAAATATTAAAAGGTGCCCCCACTTGGAGACTTTTCTTTGGTTTAACCCTCAAATCTTAAATGAGGGCTAGAAGTGCGGGGTGGGGCTGACTGAGGTCCCCACCCTGAGTCCCAGTCACGATGTCCAATGTCTTTTTGGCAGAGGAGATGCTCAGAAAGAGGGGAGCCACGGACGGCTTAGGAGGAACCAGGCCTGGCAGGTCCCGGCATCCATGGTGCCTGGTGCCCAGTCCAGGCCTGACCAGCACACACTCCACAGCCCCCAGATCTCCAGTCTGGGAAACGAGAGCTAAGTTTTAGAGGCTGGAAGGTGATGAGCCATTTAAAACCAATCCAGGCTCCTGGAGCAGAAGAGGAACGGTGTCCCAGGTGGAGTGCCCCAGCATCTGGAGGGGTCCCTCAGTGTCTAGGCAAGGGGAGAGAGGTTCAGGGGACATCCTTGGTCCACACAAATTTCATCTGGAGCTCTTGGGTCCCTGGAAGAAGGGGTGAAGGAAAGGGAAAGAGAATCCCCTTTCCCCTCTGCTCCTCGATGATTCCTGAGTGTCATCTAGGAAGGAGGCACCTTCTGCCTGGTCCCGGGGTCCTTCGTGGGAGGTTCAGGCCTGGTGGGTACTCAGTACACAGCCCCAGGGTTGGGCGGGGGCCCGGGGGAGGCATGGTGCAGGGTGGCTGGCTGAGGCGGCTGCTGCTGTAAGTGGGGTCCACTCAGGTTTTGTGCATGGTACCAGGAGTTGGTGGGGTCGTCCAGGTAGCTGGGGGAGGCACTGTACGGGAGTGGTGGGGGCAGCTGACTGCGGGCAGGGGCCGGAGTAGAGTGAGAGGAGGTGTCCCAGAGGGCAGGTGATGGCGGCGAGTTGCAGGCCATGGAATCACTGTTGTTGGGGCTGTGCTCCAGGGGCACCTCCCCGTTTTTGTAGAGCTTCTTGAATTTGGAGCGTCGGTTCTGGAACCAGATTTTCACCTGCGCCCAAGAAGAAAGGGGGAGCTAGTTAGCCTCTCGGAATGCTTAGTGAAAACCCCGTGGGCAATTCAGTCTAGAGAGGGCAAGGCCAGCCCAAATGTCACAGCACAGGACCCAGGCAAAACCCTCCAGCATCCTGACTCCCGGCCAACATCTTTTGTCTATCTGGGATAGAACCGTGGCAAGAAACTTTCGACTGCTTGGCTCCAAATTCTGTTCCGGCACTTACTAAGCGTGTGTGACCTTGGGCAAGTAACTTCTCTGGTTCTTGCTTCCCTCATCTACAAGAGGAATGCTCGCAGAACTCTTACCTACCTCATGAGGTCATCACGACACTCGAATAAGTTAAGACAGCTAAAGACTTAGAGCAGCATGGCATAGAGTAAGCACTCAATAAAAGGCAGCGCAGGTGGCAATGGGCAGTTTGTGGCCTTTTGTTCACATTAGAAACCCAAGAGGCACACACAGATACACAAAGACAAACACACACCCACGTAAGCATCTCCATGTGCAGGAACGTACCCACTCACCGCTTCACATCCAGACACCAGACTGTAAACACACACACATAGATACTACACCCAGGTAAACACCCACGGACGTGAGCACCCACATTCACACACAGGCTTGGAGTAGCCCCTCTACGGCTGGCTAATGGGGACTCAGGAGCAGGTGAACCTTGATTCCCAAATTTCCCCTGGGGTATCACCCCTCCCCCTGCTGCTCCCCACCCCATGACTGGTACAAACAATGAATCAGCTCCTCACTGGGTGACCCAGATTCCCAGCGGACCGGGCCCCACGCAGCCGCAACCCAGGCCCGCCTGTCAATACCTGCAGAGAGCCAGGCGCCACCACTCCTCCCAGTGACAGGCTGCTGGGGGCTTTAGGGACCGGCTGAGGGTGGAGGTAGCTCTCCCACCTCTGAGTCCTTATCCCCCTTTGGTGGGACTCTCTCTCTTTGACTCCAGGAAGAGGAAGGGGTGAAACATTTGGGTGCTGAGCATTTTGTGGCATTTTGAAGCAAGCACACATTTTTCGACATGCAATCACCAACGTGTGTACAGTCACATCCATGCGCCCCTCCATCTATAAACACAATGACCCTTGAAAGATCAAACTCCTTACGTGAGCCTTCCCACGTGTACACAGACTCATTAGCATATGTGCAAACAGTATACATGCATATGCATGTGTATGTACACCTCTACACACGCATGCCTCGCCTGGAGGATTGACACACTGTGGGCTCCTAGCAAGTGAGTGACTGGCACTGTCGTAGGACAGTGGAGGGAAGAGGACAACTACCCTGGTGACAGACACAGTTGCATGTGTTCACCAATATGCACGCCTGTATACGTGCTAATGCAGAAAATTCCGACATAAATTCAGGTGGGGGGGGCTCTACCCACACACAAGGGTTTCAAAGGCCAGCAGGGAATTCGAAAGGCCATTCAGGTTCCGCAAGGCCTGGGGGGCCCGGGAAAGGGAGCCTGAGTCCCTCGCAGGCCCATGGAGGCCCCATGACCCACGACGCCCCAAACCGACCTGTGTCTGCGTGAGGCCCAGCTGCGCAGCCAGCTCAGCACGTTCGGGCAACGCCAGGTACTGGGCCTTCTGGAAGCGACGCTGCAGGGCAGCCAGCTGGTAGCTGGAGTAGATGGTGCGCGGTTTTCGGACTTTCTTGGGCTTCCCGTTCACCATGCGCACCTCGGCTTCCGGCTCCTCCTTCACCGACACTGCGGGCAACGCACCGGGAGGGGGGCGGCTCAGCCTTGGCCTGCGGCCCCGGGGTCCTTAGGGGCCCCGCGGGACGCTCCACCCTCCGACCCCCTGATTCCCTCGGGATTTCCCGGCCGCACGCTCCGCCGCCAGCGCTCCCGGCCTGAGCGGCGGCAACGCAGCCGACCCGCGGCCGCCCACGACGCGGCGCTCCCAGCCCCGCGCGAGGCCCCGCAGCGCGGCCCCTGGCGCCAGCAACCCCCGGGCCAGGATGGCCGAGGCTTCGCTCACGACGCCTTCCCGGCTCGCCGCCCGCCTCGAAGCTCCTCGCCACCCGCCTGCTGGCCCTCCCCTTCTCCCCCCACCTTGCCGTCCGTCGTTCCTCTCGCTCTTTCTCGTCCCTTCTTCCTTTCTTCCCCTCCTTTTTTTTAACCTTTTTATTTTAGAATAGTTTTAGATTTTCGAAAAAGTTGCAAACAGTACCGACTCCTTCCTTCCTTCCTTTTATTTCCGTCCTTTCCTGGTCCTTTCTTATGTTCTTTCTCTCACTTTGTCCCCGCATTTCTCTTTTGCTCTGTCTCTACCTTTCTCTTTTTCAGCTCGTCCACTTCTCCCGCGCTGCTTCCCTATTTTCCCGTAATTCTGGGGTGTCTCTCTCCACGTTCCCCTGACTATTGCTCCTCTCGCCAGCCCGGATTCAGAAGGTCCCCGGAGCTGCTAGTCCCTGATGCCTACCCCCAAACCTTCTGTGCAATAGAGGGCCGCTTGCTGAGGTTCCCGGCGGAAGCACCTCGATTAGGGGGCCCGCGGACAACCCACAGCCCTCTCCTTCCCCGCGTCGCTCTCCCGAATCCGCGCCCGAGACCACGGCGCGCAGCGAGCAACGCGCCCCAGACGCGCGGTCCTCTGTTCCCTCTGGGGTCACCAGCCCACCTTCTCTAACTCCAAACAGTACACGTCTGACCCTCGACGCTTCGCTGGATTTCTGCTCCAATTCCCTGCCTTTATGTCCCTGGGGGAACCTTCCAGGATCTCCGACCCTCCCGCAACCCCAAGGTCCTCACCTGGGTCCGGAGCGGGCAGTGGCTGTTCCCGGTACGCTCCGTACTGGCGGTAGGAGGTTCCGTAGGTATATTCCGACTTGGGCGAGTAAGCGCCGGTGCCTGCGAGCCCGTTGAGATTGAACTGGTGGTGGTAGGTGTAGGGGTTCACGGTCTGGCCGTAGGGCTGGCCCGAGTAGTAGTCGTGCTGGGGAGCGCTGTAGTAACCCAGGTCAGTGACGGAAGACTCGGGCAGGGTGGGCGAGTCCTTGGAGCCCGCATGGCAGCTAAGCGAGCTGGAAATATCGGTGAGGATGCTGCTGAGCTTGCGATCGAAGGAGCCACTCATCCTGGCAGGCGCCGCGCCACCCCGGGGCTGGCCTCGGCCGCGGAGCGCGGAACCTGGCAGTAGCGTGAGGGAGGCGGAGGAGCCAAAGCGGGGGTGTGTGTCCGCAGGTGGAGAGGAGGGTCTGGCAGCGTCTCGGGGGAGGGGAGGCCGAAGGGCGCTTAGACCCGCGCCGGCGTTCGGGCGGTCGCTGTGCGCCTCCCGTCGCGTCCCAAGCTACAGTCAAATGCTGCCAGCTCCGCCCGGCCAGCCGGTTATAGACTCAATAGAGGAGTCGCAGAGGGAGGCTCCAGCGTTCTGATTGGCTGCAAGTCTTGCCTTCGAGGCAAAACATGCTCCTGCGCTCTTTCGTTCGCTCGCTCTCTCCTCTCTCTCCTCCATTCTTTGTTGTTACCCAAACACACACACACACACACACACCCCTACCTCTTGCTGCTCCTACTCCTGTGGCTCTCTCCCCCCCGCCCCCGCCCAGATAAACCCTCAGTGTCTCTGAAGGAATGAATCTGGGGAGGTTGTCTCTGCAAAGCCCCCAGTATCTATCAGTCTGTCTGTCTTTGTGACTGAGGGTGAGAGGTGGGCTCAGGTGCAATGGGAAGGAGGGGAATTTGCCCATTGGGTGTTTGTGGAGGGAGGTGGTCCAAAGTGATGTGTGTGTGTGTGTGTGTGTGTGTGTGTGTGTGTGTGCGTGCGCGCGCGCGCGCGCGCGCGCTGTGCAAATGACAGGAAGACAAATGTGCCTGAAGTGAGAAGGATCCAGGGTCCATGAAAATGTTTTAATTTCCTTTAAAATAAGAAAAGAAAAAGAAACTTTAAGTTGAAAATGTTTAAATACATGATATCAACATATTGTTTTTACAGGAAGGCAGTCATGAAATGTAATTAAAA
Source organism: Eonycteris spelaea (assembly GCA_003508835.1). NCBI lineage: Eukaryota > Metazoa > Chordata > Mammalia > Chiroptera > Pteropodidae > Eonycteris > Eonycteris spelaea. The sequence continues at coordinate 2,372,921 of PUFA01000129.1, forward strand.
AATTTTTTTTGTGGAAGAAGGGATCCATAAGGCAAATGTGCCTTGGACTTAGGAAAGTTATAATTCAGCCCAGGGGATCCCATTGGAGAGGGCCTGGGGGGCAGGTGTGTGTGGATTTAGGGGCTTCTGGGAAGGGTGGGGTCGTACAGCCTGCCTGTAGTGATATTAGAGCTATCTCTGAAACTACGTGTGTGCAGTTTCAGAGGCGGTGCAGGAGCCTGAGACCTGGGGTCTGCCTGAAGTTGAGTGGGGTGCTGACTGGCTCTCTGTGTTTCAGTAAGAATGGAGGCAGATACCGGTGCATTTGGGGCAGTACTGGGGATATCTGAGCATTTTTAGAGATCAGGTGTATGGGACGAGTGTACTTGGGGTGTGTGATGTGAGGACTTCGTGTGTTCCATAGCATACTAAGGTGGATGTGAGTGCAGGAATGTGTGTGAGAAAGTGTAGCAGTGTGTGGGGGGAGCGTAAGCAGTCTGAGTGGGGGGCCCTGGACAGCATGTCTGTGTGTGAATGTGTGCTTGTATGCAAAGGTGTATAAAAATCAGCCCCTTTCCAATCCCCCTTAGCTGGGAACCCCATCCCCCCCAAAAAAGCCTGAAGAAGAGGCTTCTCTCTCTGGGGAACTACAGCTCTTAGTTTTGTTTGGTCCACAAGACCACTACTCCTCTAGGTCTTCCAAGTGTTTCCCAATGCCTAGCTCATTTCTCCATTTCACTCTTAATTCTTCTCCCGTGTTTCTTTGTGGGGAGGAGGGGCTCCTCCAAATCTCAGTTCCTAGCCACATGCAACCTTCACACACAGGGCTACCCATTTCAATTCTGGCCCCTTTCCGTTCCCGGCGGGGCTAAGGCATCCCAAGACAGTGCCAGCGCGCCACCTTGTGGTCACGCCTTGGCTCTGCAGCCTCCCCAAGTTTCTTCGAGCCTCGAGAAGGGGTTTCCCTAGTAGACTCTGTCGGTCAGAGAAGTGTGCAGGGGGCTCTGTGCGCCTTTCCAAAGTCAGTCTCCCAGGGCCGGCTGCCAGAGGTTCCAAGCACTTTGAGAGTTGCAGTCGGCGGAGGCTGAGGCCCACAGTCCGTGGGCCAAGGGGTAGGAGTGCCAGCCAGGTCTGAGAGGCTCCGGAGAGGCCCCGGCGTGGGAAAGGTGGGGGCGGGGGACAGGCGAGGGGAGCGCTATCTGTCTGTCTATCTCCGCGTTCCCCCAGCGCCTATTGCCCGCCGCTCGGAGCCCATGGCGGGGCGAGTTGCCACCCGCTCTGGATGCCCTCTGTTCTGTTGCCAAGAGAGCCTGCGGCATGGGGGCGGGGGGCAGGTAGGGCACTGGGAAGGCCGGCTTCCCTTCTAGAATGGGGGGGGGGGCTGCAGGACCTGCTTTGGAGCCCCAGCTCCCGACAGAGAAGGGACAGCATCGGACAAGCCCTTTTGCCATCATTCATTAATTCATTCATGCATTCATTCCTCAACTTATACCAAAAAGAGCCAGATGATTCAGAGATGGCAGGAAGTCGACTTTTGTCATGGAGTCCTCATAGGAGCCTCACTCCTACCCCTCATTTCCACCCCTACCTGTGGCTCCTGAGTAAAATGGATGACCACTGGACTAGGAGTCTAGGAATCATGAAAGAATTGTGTGGTGGTGGGTTACCTTAGAATAATCTCTATGCTCCATTCGACTCTGAAAGTGTGTGAGTTCTAGAAATGGACTAAAAGTTCAGCATTAGAAACTTAAATGAGCAAGGCAACAATTGTTTGCTAATGCGAGGTTAACATCTGGTCTGCTATTGCACTCACTGTGTGTTCCAAGACACCAGTGACTGTATCTGTCCAGTTCACTGCTACCTTCCAGATACCTAGGGCAGGTTTTGGCACACGGCCTCCGTGCTAATAGATGTTTGTCGAACGAATTTGTGAGACTCCCAAATACTGCAGAGGGGCTCAACCGTCTCGGCTGAATAGGCTTGTAGGGCTAGGAGAAGGGGAGGCATGGGGCAGGCGCTGCCATCCAACTGCCCCACTCTAGGGGGTGCGATAGGAGCAGCTTCCAGTATGAGTCCAGGATGGCCTGAAAGGGGCCCGTCAGGCCAGCAGGACTGGAGCCACCAAGCCATACTCGGGCGGGCACCTGCCAACTCAGGGTGCCGAGGTTGCTGGAGGATGCAGTTGGACCAGTGCCACCCACTGCACCTTGTCTGGGCCAACAAGATGAGCAGGTGTGGGCCTGACCGGAGTCCTGCCCCTGGTGGAGGGGCGATGCAGGGCCGTCTGTCAAAGGCCTCTAGGAAGCTGGCAGAAGGGCAGTGCTGGTCAATGCCCAGGTCAGAGCCTATTACCCGCCCTCTCCCTGGCATGAGAAAAGGCACCCCGTTGAAACAAGTGCTTCCCGGAGCCCAAGTTTCATGCTGCTTGGGCACAGCCACAGCATCTGGGCTCACAGAGCGCCAGGTCTGTGGATGGAACCCAGAGCGAGCGGACCCGCCCACCTCTCCCCGTTGCCTGGGGAGCTGGCGCCATCTGGTGGTCAATGTGAGGAGGCCAGAGTCCATTTCCAGGGCGAAGACCTGGTGAACCGGCCACATGTCAGGGCCCTGCCTAGAAGGAATATTATCTTTATTTCTTTCAGGAGCCCTACAGCACTAAATATTGACTTTTTATCATCACTTTGCCTTACTCTGCAGCTGCTGTCTCTTCTCCCTCCTTCCACCCATCCATGTCCATCTAGTGGCTCTTCTCTTAGGTTTCTTGTTTGTAAATCAACAACTGGATATTAAGTGTCCTCTGAGATCCCTTCGAGCTCTGATGTTCTATGATTCTAAATTATAGAACTCTTGTCTCTCAAGGGGGAACTCTCCTCTACCTTCTTGCCAACTCCCTCGGAGGTATACCCCAGGCCTTCAGCACTTCTTTTGGGGATCCTTCATTCATCCAACAAATCTTTTCTGAGACAGTACTATGTTAGGTGCTGGGGATGGAGTGATGAACAGGACAGATACAATGTCCCCCTCCATGAAATCCAGGTCCAGTGGGAGAAGTGGATCCATAAGCAGCCAATTTCACTACCATGGGATACGTACTGGGATTAGGGTAGCACGTACCTGCCGTGACAGCCTAAGAAGGCCCCAAATTCTTCATAGAGACAGGAGGATATCTGAGACCTGAAGGATGTGTGGGACTTGGCCAGGAAAAGCAGGGATAAGGGGAAGGAGAAGGTTCCCAGCCACAGGAAAAGCCTGTGCAGAGGCCCATGAGACTGATTGGGGCATAGCATCAGGGGAGTGGTACCCAGGGGTCAAGTTGGAGTGGACCTGGGACCCACGAGCAGGAGAATGGGTTTCATCTAGAGAGTGCAGGGAACCACTGAAAGATTTTAACTAGGGAAGAGATGTGACTGGATTTTTCATTCTAGAAGGGTCCCTCTGGATGCTGTGTGAGAATGAATCAGAGGAGGCTGATTGGAGGCTGGGAGGCTACTGCAGAAGGCCAGGCAAGAAGGGAATTGGGTTAAGGAAGATGCAGTGCGGGTAGAGAGAAGTGGGTAGATTTAGAGCTAGTAGGAAGTCTAGCAATAGCACTTGGATGCTCGTGATAAGGATAGAGGAAGAGCGGGCAGTCACCCCTAACTTCTGACTTAGGCAACTGAGTGGAAAGTTGAGACCATCTCTGGGAAAAGAGGACACCAGGGAGAGGGGGAGCCTTATGGGGAAGAGGATGTGTCCTGTTTTGTTTTGTTTAGCTTTTTATTGGAATCTAACATACATACAGAACGGTGCAGAAATCATGGGCAATGAATTTGCATACAAACACAGCTGGGTAACTAGCACCAGGATAAGTACCAGTTTGAGAAACTACCAGCGCTAAAGCCCCCTCACACTGCTTTCAGTCACTATTCCCCAAGGGTAAACATTATTCTAACTCCTAGCACCACAGGTCAGTGTTGCATAGTTTTGAGCTTCATATAAATTGAGGTGCACAGTATATACTCTTTCATATCTGGCTCCTTTTGCTCCATGTTATGTTTATGAGATTTATCCATAGCGTTGGAAAAATTTGTAGATCATGCACTTTTGGTACTGTACGAGGTATTCTAGCATATGAACATATCAGTATTTATCTGATCTACTGTCGACGGGCATTTGGCTAGTTTCCAGTTTGGGGCCATCATGAATAGTGCTTCTTGTACATACATGTCTTTTGGTGCACATACGTACACACTGCTGTTGGGTACCTAAGAGTGGAATTGGGGGCCACAAGGTGTGCACGTGTTCAGCTTTAGAACGCGCTGCCAAATAGTTCTGCCAAAGGAGTGGTGCTATGAGCTTGCTTTTGATAGCGTTGAGTTTGAGAGTCTGAGGCATCTAGGTGGTGCTGTCCAGCAGGCAGTTGCTTACAAAGACCCGAAAAATCAGTAAAGAAGCTGGGGTTGGAAATGTGACTTTGGGGTCATTGACATCTGGTGGTATGTGAAGCCACAGGTGTGAGTGAGATGGTCCGGGAAGGGAGGGAGAGGATAGAGGACACCTGTGAGAGAGTGCGTGGCCAGAGACGTGTGAGGCCATGCAGAGAGAAGTGGCCCTGTGTTGGGAGGGGGAACGGGGAGAGTGTTTCAAGGAGGTGGGAGTGGTCAGCAAGATCAAATCCTGTTGTGGACATGTGATCTGGCCAAAATGAGGACTGAGATGTGCCCACTGGATGACATCTCAAGGAGACATTGCGATATCAGGAAGAACGGGCTTGGTGTGCGTGTGGAGGGGGGGGGGGAAGCTGGAAGGCTGTTTACAGCTGGCCGAAGGGCGAGTGGGGGAGGAGGAAATGGAGAGAGCAAGTGCAGGCAACTCTGTCTTGAAGTTTGGCTATGAAAGGCAAGAGGGAGCAGAGACGGGCGGTAGCTGGAGGGTATTTGGCATATGGGAGATGTGTGTGTGAATGTGTTTTTAAATGGGAGCGAGCCTGTTTATATGTCAATTATAGCAGCCAGGAGAGAGGGGTGAACCAAGAGCACCTTCCCCGAGTGGGTGGGAGGACCTGGAAGCCTGCCCAAGGGGTTAGCCTAGGAACAGGTTCTCTCTTCCGCTGAGTCTGAGTCAAGAGCGAAGATGAAGTGATAAGAGCCGGCTTTGGCTGAGCACTCACTATGCGCCCGGCGCAGCTCAAAATGCTCTACACAGATGAGTGCATTTGCTCCCGCCACCACCCTATGGGGTGGGCGCGCTCGTTTCCGCCTTTCGACATAGGGGGAAACTGAGGCATAGGGAAGCTCAGTCAGTGGTGGATTTGAGATCTGAGCCCAGACGGTCCGACTCTTAACCTCTATGGAGTGAGCTGGTTCGCTCACAGGTTTGGGTCAGAAGATAATTTGACCCGACACCTACGCTGGACACAGAGGTGTTTGCGATGCCATTTCTCTGTGCTTTTCTGGATGTTTGAAACATTTCGGAAGTTGTTCAAGATGGTTTGGGGCTCCTGTATGGGTGCATATGCAGAGTAGGTGTGACGTTGATAGCTGAGGAGAGGGGAGGTGGTGGGACCAAAGGTTCAAGGAGAATGGGAAAAGGTGAGCAAGACTGAGGTGTAGCTGCCGCCGTGGGGACTGGGAAGAGAACTGACTAGAAGACATGGAAGAATTTCTGGGGGTGCCAGACCTCTGTGGTGGGAGACCCTGAGGTCGTAGTGACCCCAGAAGGCATGGTGGGGCCAGCAGGGGTGGTGGGCTGCACGCCAGCTGGGCTCAGGGTCAACTGTGGGCAGAAGGGTTTGCTTGGCGGACGTTAGCAAAGGCTGCTCACACGGCTTCTGGGGAGTTTAAGCCGGGCAGGAAAGAAAGGAAGAATGGAGTGATTGGCTCAGGCGTGGAGAAGAGGTCCAGGCGGGAGGACCCCACGAGGAAAGGGGCAGGCAGCAAGGAGATAATGCAGGGGACACTCTTGGTGCCAGACAGCTAGAGGTTAGAATTTATTCAAAATGCAGGAAAACAAAGAAAAGTGGAAATTCTCGAATGAAGCCAGAGGGTGGGAAAGCCACCTTCCTTATAGGAGAAAAAAAATGTAAGAATTAATTGGACTTCTCAGAAACCATACAAGCAAGAACAAAGCTGAGTGAAATCTTTAGTGTTGAAAGAAAAAGAAAATCCATAGAATTCTGTATCCAGTGAAATTATCCTTCAAAAGTGGACATAAGTAAATAAAGACTTTCTCAGGCAAACAAAAACTGAGGGAATTGTTGCCAGTAGACCTGTAAAAAACTCAGTTCTGTACAAAAGAAGAAATTCAGAAAAGGAATTGATAAAGGTAAAATAAATTGTTTTTTTCTTATTCTTAATTGATGTAAAAGAAAACTACTGATACAATATAACAACAATGTATTGGGTGATTATTGCTTGGATAATTGAAATGAATTACAGCCAAGTTATAAGTAACAGGAGGGAGGAATAGGGAATATTCTGTTATAAGGTACCTGTACTAGCCATAAAGCAGAATAGTGTTATTTGAAAATGGTTTCAGATCAGTTTAAATGTATGTCACAAACTCTAGGGCAACCACTAAAAACTTTTTTAAAAAAGAAGTATGCCTGGCATGCTAAGAGAGAAGAGAAAATGGAACCATATAAAATGTTCAACTAAAGTCAGAGAAAAATAAGGGAAGATTAAAAAAAAAGAAACAAACAAAACAAATGCAATAAATAGAAAACAGCCACGAATATGGTAGATATTAATTCAACTACATCAATAATCAACTAAATGTGAATGGTATGAATATAGCAATTAAATGACAGTAACTAAGAGAGTGATTACAAACCAAAACAAAACCCAATCATATGTTGTTTACATGAAATCCACTTTAAATATAAAGATACAGTAGATTAAAAATAAAGGAATGGAGAAAGATATACCATGCCAACACTAATCGAAAGAAAGCTGGAGTAGCTATATTAATTTCAGACAAAGTAGACTTCGGAACAAGGAAAAATATCAGGGATAAAGAGGGGCTTATATAATGATAAAGGAGTCAATTCTCCAAGGAGACATAACACTTATTGATGTATGTGTACCTAACAGGAGTGTCAAAATGTGTGAAGCAAAAAATAATTGAACTACAAGGAGAAAGAGATAATCCAACATTATAGTTGGAGACTTCAACATGCCTTCATTAGTAATTAAATTCGAATTACTAGTGGATTTGAATTACTAATGGGTTTGAAGAACAGCAAGGAGGCGAGTATGGCTTAGAGAAAGAGTGAGTGCCAGAAGATGAAGTCAGAGAGGTGATGTGGCAGGGGTAGGGGGATCATGTAGGTAGGGCCTTACAGGATATTATAAAGACTTTGAACTTTACTCTAAAGTGAGAAGTGGGGCCATTGCAGAATTTTGAGCAGAGGAGTGATAAAGTATGACCTTTCATTTATCTATCTGTATCTATCTATCTATCTATCTATCTATCTATCTATCTATCTATTTGCTTGCCTATTTGTTTGTTTGTTTGTTTATATTGGAATGTGTCTCAGTGTAGATCTTTTAAAATTTATCTTATTTGGCATTTATTGAGTTTCTTAGATGTGTAGATTCATGCATTTCATCAATTTGGGACACTTTTGGCCATTGCTTCTTCAAATATTCTTTCTGTTTTTTTCTTCTTAGGACTTCCATAATGCCTATGTTGGTATACTGGATAGTGTCCCACAGGTCTCCTGAGGCGCTGTGAATTTTTCTTCATTTTCTTTTTATCCTTCAGGCGGGATAATTTCAGCTGGCTTTCTTTCACTGACTCTTCTGCTTGTTCAAATCTATTGTTGAATCCCTCCAGTGAATTTTTCATTTCAGGTATTGTACTTTTTAGCTTCAAACTTTCTATTTGGTTCCGTTTTATAATTTCTCTCTTTATGATATGTCTATTTGTTCAGACACTATTCCCTTGGTTTCCTTTAATTCATTGTCCATGTTCAGCTCTTTGGACATATTTTTAAAACCGTTGATTTAAAATCTTATTTTAGTAAGTCCAGTGTCTGTGCTTCCTTAGAGATGGTTTCTGTCGATTGCTTTCCTGTGAATGGGACATACTTTCTATTTCTTTGCATGCAGTGTAATTTTTTTTGAAAACTAGACATTTTGAATTTTATAATGTGGTAACTCTGGAAATCAGATTTTCCTCCTTTTCAGGTATATAGTCATTCATTTCTTTAATGACTTTTCTAAACCTTTTTTTTTTTTGCAAACACTATATTACTTGTCATGTATGGTCACTGAAGCTTCTGCTCTAATATCTCAGTGATCAGTCAGTGGCTAATCTTAAATGGCAAAATTTAGTAGCTTCTTTCTTCATTTTGCACCCCTCTGGAAGCTGTACTTTTTAAACACTTTTAAAAATTAAGTTTATTGGGGTAACATTGGTTAATACAATGCTTTATTATTATTATTATTATTATTACTTTATTATTATTATATTATTATTATTATTAGATTTCAGAGTTCCAAATATGTTGACTCTGTTAGCTCCATGGTTGCTTCAGTCGAAGGGCTGATTCTTGGAGCATGCAACCCTACCATTTGCCACGATATCATTCCTAACTTGTTTTTGTAGCTCACTCTCTCTGAGATACGTTGTTAAGTAAAAAAATCAAGATGGAGAGAAATGTATATAGTATGGTACCAGTCATCTAAAAAATGGGGAAGGGAGTATATTTGCTCATAAACAGTGAAAGGATAAACCATGAAATCAAAAAGCACCCACTATACATCTATCCCTAATGAATATAGATATAAACATCTTTATCAAAATATTAGCAAATAGAATTCAATATTATATTAAAAATTTATACACCATGACTAGGTGGGATTTATTTCAGAGATATAAGGCAGATTCAATATTTGAAAATCAGTCAGTGTAATCCACCACATTAATAGGTGAAGAAGAAAAATCACACGATCGCAGCAATTGGTGCAAAAAAAGCATTTGACAAAATTCAACACTCATTCATGATGAAAATTCTCAGCAAATTAGGAGTAGAGAAATTTCCTCAACTTGATAAAGAACATCTACAAATAATCTAGCTAATGTCATATTTAATGGTGAAAGCCTAAATGCCTTATTCCTTAGATTAGGAACAAAACAAGGATATAGACTCCATCACTGCTACTTAACATAATGCTGGAAGTTCTAGCTAGCTCAGTAGAGCAAGAAAGGGAATTAAAAATCAATAATGGATCAGTAAAGTAGAAATAAAGCTGTTCCTATTTGCAGATGACATATGTTCTACAAAGAAAATACCAAGTAATCCACACGCACACAAAAAAATCCCCAGAACTAGTGAGTTCAGCAAGGTCACAGGCTACAAGATCAACATATGAAAACCAAGAAGCAACCTAAGTGTCCATCGATAGATGACTGGATAAAGATGTGGCACATAGACACAATGGAATATTACCCAGCCATAAAAAAGGATCAAATCTTGCCATTTGCAATGGCATGGATAGAACTAGAGGGCATTATGCTAATGAATAAGTCAGAGAAAGACTAATATCATATGATTTAACTTATATGTGAACTCTGAAAAACAAAATAAACAAACAGAAACAAACTCATAGATAGAGAGCACATTAATGGTTACCAGATGGGAGGGGACTTGGGTAGATGGGTGAAAAACGGGAAGGGATGAAGAAGTACAAATTGCCAGTTATAAAACCTCTCATGGGGGTATAAAGTGCAGAGTAAGGAATATAGTCAATAATGTAATAACTATGTATGGTGTCACCAGACTTATTGGGGTCATCATTTCATAAGTTAAATAAATCACTATGTTGTACACCAACAGATAATATAATATCTGTCAACCGTAATTGAAAACTTAAGAAAGCTTAAAAAATCAATTATACTTGTTTATACTAGCAATGAACACACGAAAACTGAAATTAAAAACACAATACCATTTACAACTGCTAATGAAAAAGGAAAGAAAAAGTCTATGGCCATGCCACCCTGAACAAGCCCGATCCCATCTGGTCTCAGAAGCTAAACAGGGTCAGGCCTGGTTAGTACCTGGATGGGAGACCACCTAGGAAAACCAGGTGCTATAGATGTAAAAAATTTTTAAAAATTAAAACAACAAAAAAAGGGATTGTAAGTTGACAAGGTCCTTGCAATCTGTGAGGTCAATCAAGGTTGCCTCGCCTGAAAAAAAAAAAAAAGAAAGAAAGAAAAGGAAAAGAGAAATATGGAGGTATAAATCCAAGCAAGCAAACATATAGGACCGCTGATGCTGTCAACCTTGACATGTGGTTGCCATTAATGGATCACTGTTATTGCATCACTCTGAGTGACAGCACTTAGTGTGCAACTTCGGCGATGGTGATTCGAGCTTTAAAAGTCCACCTTTCTCTCAGCCTGTGGCTTGAGACAGTGCTAGTCTAATTTTTAATGTGAATGTTATGAGCACATTTTCTAAAAGTTTAGATCATGAAAATGAGAATGGTTGGAATATAATACAGTCCCAACGATATTGCCAGGGAAAAAGGGCAAAAGGACTGTGTGATTTGAATGACAGATGGAAGGACATATGCCACTGGATCGGGGAGGCAAGTAACCGAAACAGAGGACTGTGCAATGCACAGTAAAGAATTTGAGCTTGGGTACACTGAGATGGAGCTCTGGAGCATATGTGGAGACTCGCATACATGCAATCTCAGAAATTCCGGATGAGACAGGCAAGTAATTCTAAATAACCAAAAGTTTTTTTATCACCCCAAAAGACACCAATCCTCAGTCAGCAATCCTCACTGCTTGTTGAATTAACTCAGGCATGCCACACAAATGAGCACACGTTATCATATTATTCCCTTGATTGCTCTATGAAACTGCGTGAAGTTATATTTTTTGATCCACAGGTTGTAAAATGTCCTGTGGGAGAAAACAAGGGGAAGTTTTGATAATACATGTCTTGGCCTCTGACAGGGGAGAGCTGATTTTGTCATCTCTTACCAATGATCATGCTTTTTGCATCTTATTCAGACATGCTACTTCAAGTCTGAATCATGGCAACAAAAAGATGTTCCCCAAGCTCCTAGGCACTTTGATTAGGAAAAGGGAGTTTCAAATGGTAATCACTGTTTCTATGAAGATTTTAACAAATCCACAGAAAACATAAAACGAACGGTTGTTGATGTCTTACTCAAATACAAACTAATCTTGCTCATCTATCTATGATGCATATTCAGCAGACTGGACAAATGCAAATTTTAGCAAATTCCACTTAGTCTATAAGCTTTTTACCAAAAAATAGAAACGATCTTATCCGCTAAGTGACCTGCACATCCTGTGCATGACACTGCTGAAAGTAGTGTGCTTCACTTAGGCTTTCATAATGAATGGTTTTAGTCACTTTCCATTTACCTCGAACTGCGCTGAAGCACTTAATGAGATTATTGACTTTCTATAAAGGGAAGGAGATCCTCCTTAGCCATGTGCCTGCAAGATGACTATCGGTGTTGCTGTCCACGACAGAAATATAAAATGTCGACCTGCTATCAAACCGTATTTTTAAAGGGTGAGATAAAAAGAATTCCCTTCTCTAATTTGGAAGTACATTAAAGATGCGGCTGGAGAAAGTGATCATAATAAAACAGAAATTTATATCCTGTTTCTCTAAAACTCTTTGATGATCTTTGGAGAGGCCATAAGGAGCTTAGAAATGGATGAACTGACTGCATCTGAGTTGTTCAATGTCATGTGTAAGTTGTGACAAAAACTCACACAACAACTCCCCCTCAAAAAAAAAATCATCCCCCAAACAAAAACAAAACAAAAAAAAACAAAACAAAAACAAACCAGACTTATATTTTGGAAATAAGACTGGTTCAGAACTCAAAAAAAAAAAAGTCACCAGAAAAGGATAGCCAAATTAAACAAAACTTTCTTGATTTCTTTACTAAAAGTGTACCTTATTTAAAATCTATATTAGTCTGTGTTTTCCAGAGGAACAGAACCAGTAGGAGAGATATAGATAGATAGATAGAAAGATAGATAGATAGATGGATGAATGGATGGATGACAGAGATACATATCAATTTACATATGTACATAGATAGATTTATTTATTTATTATAAGGAATTGGCTCACATAGTTATGGAGGATTAGAAGTCCCAACATCTGCAGACAGCAAGCTAAAGACCCGAAGGTCCAGCCTGATATTCAGATCTTCAACAGATTGGATGAGGCCCACCCACAGCGGGGAGAGCAATCTGCTTTTCTCAGTCTACGGAGTCAAATGTTAATCACATTCAGAAACCCCCTCATGGACACACCCAGAATTGTGTTTAACCGAATATCTGGGAACCCTATAACCCAATCCAGCTGACACATAAAATTAGTCATCACAGAATCCAACTTCTATTTCACCAGTCCAAATTACCTCAGTGCTTTAAAATCATTTTCCCTGAGAAAGAAGTTAAACTTCTGATGACATTTGAGTATTTAAAAATGATGGATATTTTAGGCATTAACCGTTTACGTGATGAGTTTCTAGATGCAAAGGACCTGATTGATAAGCAACTAGTCTGTAGATACAAAATGGCTGGACATTTTTGAAGAGCTGTAAACTAATTTCCACAAGTTGAAAGACCTGCTGTTGTCAGTAAATAAACTCCTAAGTATTCCATGCTTAAATGTTTTTGTTGAGAGACTATTTAGTTCAATGTCAGCACACTGGACTGACACAAGCAATCAGTATAATGTGGGCTTGCTAAGAACAGAGCTGCAGGTCAAAGTGAATTTTCTGTTTGACTGTCTGCAGTTTCCCCACCGCATAAAAGCCTAGAAGTTGTCCTAAATAAAGGCTGTAGGCAGTTCAGAAAGTATTATTGGAATAGAAAACAGAAAGAGTCAAATAATTTTACCATGTCATGGGACAGAAAGAAATAGGTCATTGCTCTTTTTTAAAAATTAAATATAAATAATATCGTTTAATTTGTCCTACTGTATTTACATTCTCCTTTTTAATAGATTCCATTTACATATTTTAAGAATATGAAATAATATAGCTCACAAAATGTAAATGTCCAATAAAGAGTTTTAAAGAGTGAAAATATGTTGAATCACTATGTAAGTACTTCTGAAACATATATTGTATTTCAACTATAATTAAAAAGAAAAAAAAAAGTTGGGCAGTTTCTACCCCTAAGGAACTGGAGGACATGATGCAGGGGAGCGGTAGCGGCTGCTGCTTTAGGGCAGGGCTTGGTGGGGTCGCAGTTGAGTCCTGCCATACAACCCCACCCCCGCCCCACAAGAGCACAGTGGACCGGTCTTTCTCTCCCCGCACTGCGTCAGCCAGAGAGCATCTGCTACCAAGAGTGAGACAGAAAGAAGGTGGCAAGAATTAAAGAACAAAGCCTGGAATGAGGTGGAGTCAGGGAAAGAGGGAACAAAAGGAAGGGAATTAAGAGAGAAAGAAGAGAGAAAGGGAGAAGTTTGAAAATACAGACAGAAAGAGAATCCTGAAAGAAAAGTGAGGAAGAAAGCAAGAAGAAAGAGGATAATCCCAACTCTGGAACCGAGAAGCCTGCTTGGGAATCAGACACCCCCACCTTGGGAGCCAGGTCTGGGCCCCCCTGTAAATCTCGCTCTGTTGGTACCACAAACACTGAGGGACACACCCAGTCCCATCCTCCTTCCTGCTGCCGAAAGTCCAGGCCTTGGTTTTAAACGGTGTATGTCAGTGAAATGGACCGTGGTGTTCAAGAGAAGTACTAAGAATATAACTCTGCGGAAATTTCTCCTCTTTTATTGTTTAATCTCCATGTAAACACAATAGGGCGCCACTAAGCCTCAAAACCAGGTCCATTTTGCTGACAAACGTTAACGTAAATCGAGAGGTTTAATAAAAAAAAAAAAAAAGAAAGAAAGAAAAGAAAAGATCAAGCTACAAAAAGACATGGAGGGAGAGGTTGGTGGAGAAAAATAGCCTAGATGATAGAGACTTTGTTTGTCCCTCTCGTGACCAAATCAGAGCTGTGACAGAAACACAGAGCAAACAGCAAGCAAAGTCGCCTGGGATCTAGATGAACAGAAGCCCTACAACTGGGGAGAGAAATAATTAATCAAGGGAGCACGCAGCAAAGACGGAAGCTGCCCAGTCCCTGGTGGCTGAGTGGAACAGAGGCTAAGGCAGCGGCAGACGCCTCTTAAAGGGGCTGTGTCCGCCAGCACTTTGACGGAGACGGTCCTGCTCTCTCTGAGCACCAGTGCCGGGTCGACTGTGCGAGGGCACCAGGGACTTATAGGGGGACACTAAGTTGTTGGAGTGAGGGCCAGAGGTGAGGCTCTCTCTCAGGCAGAAGGACCGGCCGTTCCTCTGTGGAACCCTCCCCCATTCCCAGTGTGTGGACCAGGGCCTCCATAACTGAGACGTCATCAAACTGGATCACAGAGGTTGCTTTGCCTCGAATATTCCCCGAAACTCTGCCTCCTCCAACTCACTGCCCCACTCAAGCCACATCCAGTTGTGTCCTCGGTGAGTCCAGTGCTCTTTGCTGAGCAGGGCCAAGATGCACACCAGTTACAGCTGGCCTCGGTTTTTGGTGTGGTTTTGTGAGGCAACTAGAAGCACAGCATCTGTGGACTGCTTGCTGAATCTTAACAGGTGGCCCCGACATGACACAGGCTGGGGCTAAACTTGGCCTGCAGCAGAACCTCGCCCGGGACTGTGTCGCTGGACACCTACTACACAAAGCCATGCTAATAAGGCCAGGAGACTTAGAAGCTTTACTTAGTACATAGAAACAGACAAAGAAAGGCAGCCAAAATAGGAAGCTGAAAGAAGCATGAGAGAATAGAACAGAGATTCAGAAATAATAGAGTCAAGAAATCTAACAAATGCAGAGTTCAAACCACTGGTTATAAAGATGCTCAATGAAATTAAGAGACGTGTAGAGGGATTCAGTGAGATTTTTAACAAGAGATAAAAAAAATGGAAGTGGAAATTATAAAAGAGAACTGGTCATAAATAAAGAACTCATTATCTGAGATGAAGAGTATATTAGAGGGAATAAAGAGAGTGGATAAAGAAGAGGAAAAGCCAAGACACTCAATCAGAATGGCAAGAAAAAAGAAGCCAAGACTATAATAATAATTTAAGGAGCCTATGAGACACAATTAAATGTAAAAATATCCATGTCCTAGGGGTACCTGAAGGAAAATAAGAAGTTGAAGAGCTATTTGAAGAAATAATGTTGGAAAACTTCCCTAACTTCCATACAACCCCAGGAAGCTCAGAGAGTCTCAAAAAAGATGAACCCAAAGAGGCCCACACCAAGACACATCATAATTAAAATGCCAAAGGTTAAATACAAAGAGAGAATATTAAAAGTAGCAAGAGAAAAGCAATTGGTTACCTACAAGGGGCACCCATAAGACTGGCAGCTGATTTCTCAAAAGAAGCCATGCAGGACAGAAGGGCTTGGCACAAAATATTCAATGTGATGAAAACCCAGGATCTACAACTAAGAATACCTTATCCAGCAAAGCTATCATTTAGAATCAAGGGACAGATAAAGAGCTTCCCAGACAAAAATAAGCTAAAGGAGTTTATCAACACTAAGCCAATATCACAGGGAACATTGGAGGGACTTCTTTAAGAAGGAAAAACATGTATCAAAAACATGAATAAATACTGGTAATAATTACATTCCTCTCAACAAGAACCTCAAATGGAAAAGAATTAAATGCTCCGACCAAAAGATAGAGTAGCTGAATGGACAAGAAAACAAGACCCCTACATAGGCTGCCTACAAGAGACTCACTTCAGATTAAAAGACACGCACAGACTAAAAGGAAGGGGATGAAAAAGATATTGCCTTGATGGACCTACAGGGTATTGCACTAAATGAAATAAGTCAGATAGAGGAAGATAAATATCACATGATTTCATGTACATATGGAATCTAAAGAACAAAATAAACAACAACAACAACAACGGAAATAAACTCATAGATACAGAGAATATTTTGAGGGCCACTAGATGGGAGGGTTGTTGGGGGGGGTGGCGAAAAAGGACAAAAGGATTAAGAAAGACAAATGGAGGTCTACAGCCATGCCACTCTGGACAAGCTCGATTTCGTATGATCTGGGAAGATAAGCAGGGTCAGGCCTGGTTAGTACTTGGATGGGTGCTGTAGGCTTAAAAAAAAAAAAAAAGAAAAGAAATACAAATGGATAGATACAAAATAGACACGGAGATATAAAGTATAGCGTAAGGAAAATAGTTAACAATGTGTAATAAATATGTAAGGGGGAAGAGGGGTACTAGATTTAGTGGGGTGATCACTCTGTGAGTTAGTTATATAGATCTCTAATCACTATGCTGTGCAACCGAAACTGATGTATATTGTATGCCAACTATAACTGAAAAACTCATTGCATTGTACAATGTAAGTATGAGCAACTAATTGTCTATTATAGTTCAATAAAACTAGAAGAAAAAAGAGTTAAAAGAAATTTATAAAATCTCAGAAGACAAAAAGAGTCGTTATAAAAATATTGTTATATTTTCCCTCACACATATTACTTTTTAATTGGCCTTACTATCCATCAGCAGTAATTGCCTCTTTTAACTAATCTTATTGTTTTGTTTAAATAGCAACATTTATGGGCCAGAAAAGTAAATAATAGAGAATAACATAAAATTTCAAATAAGTACCTATTTTATATTTTTATTTAGAGTCATAAAACATGCACGTTATATAGGTATTATTTGTGCATGCGTGTGTGTGTGTGAGTGTGTGTGTGTGTGTGTGTGTGTGTGTGTGTGTGTGAATGGGTGGCCGTGTCCCAGATTGGCCCTCTAAATAGCTGGTCACAATGAATAAGAGGTTTTGCTGCCTAATGAAAGACAGGGCACCCCCCCCCCCATGGAGCTCACCTCACAGAGTTCAAATGATGTCAGCAGGTCCACCATGATGCTCAATTTTCCGTGATTCCCTCTCCCAGCTGGTGTGCTTACATGATCCTCACCCAGCAGTCCTAGCTAGGAAAGCACTTCCCCAGACTCAGTGCTGGGAGTGAGTCCCTGCATGAGCCCTTAACTACTTGCTCATCCAAAGGGAATGGCCAAGCCTGGGTCCTGTGCTCACCTCAGAGTGGGAGGGAGGCTGGAGGGAGCCAAGTCTCTCGGACACAAATTGAAAGAGTGGAGAAGTGGCTCCCTAAGGGAAACCGAGGTGCTCTTACCAGAAGAGGGAATAGATGCTGTGTAGGCAGAAACATCCTCAGCTGTCCATTACCCTGTGGGCAGCGAGCCAAAGTGCTTTCCGCTAAATAGTTTTGGGCCACATCCCTAGAGCCAAACAAACATGCATCCACTTTATCACTTACCATATTATATTGAGATGATCTATTGATGTGTCTCTCTTATGGGTTGGACAGAAAGTTTCTGAAGGACAGAGACCATGTCTGACTCCTGCTCCACCCTCAGCACCTGACTCAGCCAGGGTATCCCAGGATGCCCAGGATCTTGCTCTTGCTTTCAGCTCACACATTCTTTGCACAAGTTCTTCCACTCTTACGGCCTTTACATATACAGCTCCAGCACAAACCCCCCCCGAGTCCAGAGCTGGGAATGCTACTATCTTCTGGACACTCTAACTTGGATGTCCCACAGGGGGCTCACGCTCCACCTGTTAGAAGTTGAACTTGCCGTCTTCATCCCCAAACATTCTCCTTCACTGCTCCTCTCCTCAGCAACAGCACCATGGTCACCAATTTACTATCCTCTCATTTGCCCATATCAGTCAATCCCCAAGTGTTATTGATCTTACCTCCCAAATACCTCTCAGTCCTTCTGGCCTCCCCATCTCGCTGCCCTGTGCTGCCCAAGCCTCAGCATCCCTCTGCTGACATGCATCAGGTGTCCTGCTCCGGGCTTCCCTCAGTCTGTCCCTCTTCTGTAGCTGGTTCCCACCACTTTCACCTTCACCTTCAAGCCCAAGCCAGCACCACTTAGGCCCTGAAACCTCCCAGCCCTGCTGCTCTGTCCAGCCCTGCAAGAGCCTTGCATTCCCTATGGGCCGGCCTTGAGCACACTCAGCTCCATGTCTGTCCCTCTTTAGGAATGAACTCCTTCCTGTCCTTGGAGACCAAGCTCACCTCCAAGCAGCCCTCCGTGATACACAGTCCAGTCTGCCAGGTGAAAGCCTTGCCTGTGAGCGTCTAGCTCTCTGCTTTTCTCATTCCTCCCTTCCATCCCCTTGTATTCATTCATTCCTTTTTTCATGGTGCATTTGATGGTGTGTCCACTATTGTACTTTTCAGCAATTTGACTTTCTGTAGTAAAACCTCATGCTTAGACAGATGATCTCTACTTACCTGCCTTTCTCTCTAGGCTGTGAGTGCCCAGAGGCAGGGATAACATCTTTTTCTCAGTGACTCTAGCCAGAGTTTATCACAGGGTTGGCACATAGTAGGTGCTCGTCAATTGTTCAATGAGTGAATTCGTGGACCAGTTACAGTGAGGTTGGTGAACTTTGTAAAGGGCCAGATAGAAAATATTTTTGCCATTGCAGGCCGTCTGGTCTCTGTTACAACAGGAAAGCAGCTGTAGACAATACATAAATAAAATTGTATTTACAAATCAGAAGCAGGCTGGATTTAGCTTGTGGATTGTAGCTTGCCAACTCGTGAACTACAGAATGAACCTCCCCCTAGCGCTTGGGTCCAGTTCCACGCCCCGCCCCTTTCATCCCCAGTGAAAAACCTGCTCCTGCTGTTTGTTCTAACCAGTTTCCCCTCTAGCCCTGTCCCCATGGCCCTCCCCTCCATCTGTACTCTTACCCGCCCACCCCTTCCCAGGATGTTCCCCACCTTCTGTGCCTCATCTTCTCTTTCAGGCTCACAGTTTACCTGTGGACCTCAATCCAGCCTCCTCCAGCCCAGCCACCACACTCCCTCACTCCCGCATGGGCGCAGAGACCAGCCCTTTGGACAAAGGAACAAAAAGCAGATACTTGCTATGAATAGCACTTCCTTAGCAGATAAGAAGCGTTTAGTTTGCAAAACATGTTTACCCACGTTATTCCACTCTGGTCAGCCTCTGCCTCCCTTGTCTTTTGCTAGGTTCTCTGAGGACTTTCCCCAGGGGCTTGCCCTCCTGGTCCCTACTCTGGCAGATGTACAGGATGTCAACCAGCAGTGTTGTTCCTCAAGAAGGTGTGCACTTGGAAGGGGTTCGTTGCCTCCTCAGAAAACCAGGAAAAGGCAGACACAGAAAGGCACAGGAGATTTTGTTTTCTGGTTGGAAGCGGGGAGGAGAGAAGACAAATGGCCAAGGATCGGCCCGCGCCACCCATGGCCTGAGTCTGAGGTCCTGTGGTTAGGCAGGTGGCAGAACCATTTATGTGGGAGACTTGAGTCTCTGAGCCCAAATGCAGCCCCCGTGGGGCCCACATGTCTAAACTGAGCACTGCCCTGGCACCCCAAGCGCTGAGCGACAGCACCTGGAAAGGACACTGGTGTTCTCCCAGGGCACAATCAAGGGCCCTTCGAGTGGCTTTGTGGGCAAGGGTCCTCAGCTAGGAGGCTGGCGCAGGGGAAGAGAGTGACATGGGATTAGCCTAGCACCTGCTGCTATGGAAAGGTTTGTGGGCGCTCATGGGCTTCCTCTGAGAGCTCCAGAGATCCTTGCTGTTCTAAAGAAATTGGATTCTGTGGCTAAGGAGGAAAGGGCAGGCAGCAGATGATTTCACCATACCTGGAACACTTCTCTATAGGGACAAAAAGAAGGGGACATTTGAGAAGTCACCATTTGTTCTACAGCTGGCCTGGAGGGTGAAGAGCAGGACAAAGAGGTAGATTGGGTGGAGGCAGCTATAAAACTGGGCCTAAGGGAGGAAGAAAGAAAAGCTATAAACATCAGTCAGGCATGGAGAGGCAGAGCCACAGGATGTCAGAGCCAGAGGTACCCCTGATTATACAGATGGGGAAAATGAGGTCCAGAGAGGGATCACAACCTTCCCAAAGTCACACAGTGATGTCTCCTGTCTCCAGGCAAAGCATTTCCCTGTATTAAAGCTGCTGAGCTCACTGCAGGCCCGTGAGGTCCCCACAGCATCCTGCTCTGTGGAGTGAATGACAGAGTGTGGCTTTGGAGCCACCTGGAATCTGCCTTCCTTCCTCTGAGGAGAAAGAGGTCAAATTTCTTCAGATGCATGGAGAAGCAGATGCAAATGACCCATCCTGGAACAAACCAAGTAATATAATGTATTTTGAAGTGGGGAAGAGACAGGCAGATAGACAGATAGAATTCCTGGCCCTTCCTCAGGCTGACTTTTCTGTCTGAGTGAGGGAGGGGAACCCTCTCATTCTCTGCCTGCCTGAGGACAAGAACAAATATGAGGGAAACATAAAAGTGAGACCGCAGGTAGGATTTTCCAAGGAGCAAAGGTGAGGGAGGAATCTCTGTCCATGGAGGTTTTAAAAAAAAAGATAAATCTGCCTGTTTGTGCTGGAAAATAAGGTGGTATGGCCTGGAGGCAGGAGAAGGACCAAGGTGGCCCCTGGATCAGTCTTAATAGCTACAATCCCAGGAGATTGGCCATGGGGGCCAGGAGGAGGGGGGGGGGGGCGGAGAAGGGCCATGCTGGACCGACCACGGACTGCAGTTATCTCAACTGCCACCAGGTGGCAGGCCTTCCTTTTTAAATGGATGAGACTCTGGCTGCTGGGAAATCAGATTGGCTGATGAATTATTTACTCATCCATCATTTATTCATTCATGGTTTTTATTCCCCAGGCACTTTGGACTCCTTCTATGTGCCAGCAGGCCTTGTGCTGGGTGTGAGGAGGAAACAAGAGTAGCCGATATAAGGTCTCTGTTCTAGGCGCCTAAGACAACTCCTCTCCACGTTAACAGCCGGTCGTCTGCCCAGGCCAGGGTCCATAACGGTACCCCCATGTCTGTGGGGCTGGACTGCTGCCTGGGTCTGTTCCCACTGCAGTCACGTGGAAGGGCGCCCTCGCTCTTTCTTCTGCAGTGAGAGCGGTGGCAGTGGGCCCTGAGCGAGGTTTGGATGACCTCCCGTCTGTGTCAGGCTGCCCGCAGCAGGTCCCAGGTGTAGCCGCACAGCAGCCCCTGGGGCTGAGGTTTTCTCCATCTCTGTTCCTTCTCCAGACAGGCCCAACCTCAAACCACCAGTCCCCACCGCGCCCCCCCTTTCCTCTCTTCCTCCCTCACTTCTGCTCTGTTCTGGCAGCCTGTCTCAGAAATGTCTATCCAGAGAGCAGAAAGCGGGTGTCTGGAGCAAACCCAGGTCCCAGGTCCCAGGTCCCAGGGAGGGAAGAGATGCTACCTTGTGTATCATCAAAGCCCCAGGACCTGGCACAGTGCCTGGCACATAGTAGGTCTCAAGAAATGTGGGCTGAAACATTCAGTGAAGATGGCCCCATGGAGCCACAGGAAGACAGGAAAGGCAGGGGTAACCCTGGATGCTAAGAGTGTCCATAAGCCAAAGTAACTGCCCTGAATTGAATCGGAGGACCCTTTGGACCCACCTCGATGAGGACCGCAGGAGCCTCAGTCTGTATCTTGTGCATTGCATTGGGATTCCTGACCCAGCAGGGGTGGGGCAGCACCCACCGGGGTCGCTCTTTGTACAGGGCCCCTAGATGGCTTCCTTGGCCAGCAGCCATGGAGCCCTGTCCTCTGGAAGGGTGCCAGCCACTGCTCTGCCTGG
This sequence comes from Eonycteris spelaea, assembly GCA_003508835.1. Lineage (NCBI taxonomy): Eukaryota > Metazoa > Chordata > Mammalia > Chiroptera > Pteropodidae > Eonycteris > Eonycteris spelaea. Next base: position 2,394,623 of record PUFA01000129.1, read on the forward strand.
TTTCCCTCTCCCCTCTTTTGCCCCAGCTTCCCTGGCAACTGGGAACGTCCTCTCTCAACCCAGGCCTCATGCCTTCTGACTCACAGTGCAGCTCAGCTGGAAAGCATCTGGCCGTGCCCATGGCCCTGGCAGCTGGCCCATTTGCTCTGCGTGAGACCTTCTACATAGTCTTCCATTAGGATATGTCTATTGAAAACTTCCTCACGCCCGGAAAAATCCCCTCTGATAAATGAGGGTGGCTAAACGCCCCACCCCCAGTGCTCCATGCCAGGTGGAGTGGGAGTCCCAGTCTTATCAGCTCATCACATTCCGAACATTCCCCATGGGTGGGGGAGGGGGTAGCCAGCAGAGGAGCTTGCTGCTTGACTTGGATAACTTGCATCTCAGTTTGCTCCTTTCTCTCGACCCTGGCCAGGACCTCGGACCACAGGCTCAAGTTCCCTCCATGGGCCTCCCAGGTCCTTGCACCTTGGACTCATGTCTACCTTCTTACTCCTTTCTTTTCTGGCCTGTTCTGTTCTTCCTTTCTCTCTATTTTCTCTCCTCTCTCTTAACCCTCTCTTCTCTGTCATCCCTCGAGTTTGTTGTAGGAAGTGGAGAGACCAGGCCCGGGTTCTCTGCCAGAACTTTGTCTCTATTCTAAGCATCTAAGAACTCCAGGTTTGGTCCGGCCCCAGCTTGACACCACCTCCCTGTGTGTCTTGGGTCCAGCACCTGCCTTCTCTGGCCATGGCTCCTCCCACCCTTTGGAGCCCTGGGGTCCTGGGTTCCAAGTTCTTGACCTCTAAGGCCCTTATAGGCTGATGGTCTGGGACCTACCTACCTGGAAAAAGTTCCTCAAAGCCTTTTTCTAAATGGCACAGGACTAGAAGTGAGGGCCAGCTTGTTCACCTGCTTCCCACCTCCACCAGCCCTGAGCCCCTTTCCTCTCTTGCTGAGGGAGGGGCTGCCTGCCTATCCAATTTACATAGCATCTGTGGCTATTGGGGCCAGTACTTGGGCAAAGTTGTCTTGTTCCTAAAACACTTACACACACATCCCTTTGCCCTCTGACCACCTCTCAAATCTTGACCACAGAGCAGTGGCTGCAGAGTGGCTAGGATCCAGGAAACTCGAGTTCTAATTCTGACTCTGCCACTAACATGCTGTGTGACTTGAGGCTAGCCACTACCCTGCTCTGAGCCTCAGCTTCCCTGAGGAATGTAGAAATGTCCTGGTGGCCTCATATTCCAGAGCCAAAGGGGAACACCCAGTGATCCGCTAGACTAGACTGAAGTTTTGACCAGGTTCTGATGGAGGACTTGGAGGGGACTCATCATGGAGGTGTTCCCCCTTTGCAGACAAGTCTGTTTCGTTTTTTGAGTGGGGAGCAGGCCACTCACAGGGGCTCCCTGCCCCCCAGTGGTCCCCAGACCATTCTCTTATCAGAGAAGTGGTCCAAAAAAGTAGTATGATGTGGAGTATCTACACACATGCATGCACTCACACACACCCACACACAGCCAACATCAAGCGTAATGGTGAAATATTGAAAGCTTTTCTACTGAGATCAGGAACCAGACAAGGATCTCACTGTCATCACTTCTTTCCATCACTACACTGAAGTTCCAGACAGGGCAATAAGGCAAGAAAAAAAAAAAACATTAAGAGAAGTATAAAGAAAGAAATAAAACTGCCAGTCTTCAGATGACATAATGTTGCACAGAAAAAAAAAAAACACCCAAATATACAAACTATTAGAATAAATAAGTGAATTTAGCAAGGTCGCTAGATACAAGATCAGTATAAGAAATCAAGTGTTCTCCACTGTATTACCAGTGCACAATTAGGAAAAGAAATTAGAAAGACAACACCATTTATATGCCATAAAAGTATTAAATACCTACCTAGAAATAAATCTAACCAAAAAAGTGCAAGATCATTCAATAACACAGAAAACTAGAAAACACTGAGAGAGAATTTGAAATACCTAAATTAATGGAGGGATATAGTATGTTCATGGATTGGAAGACTCAATATTATAAAGGTATTAATCCTCCTGCCAGTATAAGAAAAGTCCAAACCTGTAGAGAATTTTTATGAGTTTATTTGAGCCAAACTGATGATAATTATGGGAAAGTAAAATCTCAACAAATTGAGAAAATTCTCCAGAGAATGACAGTTTTATCATTCATTTTATACATTAGAAGCAAAGGAGGAGATGTAAGGAAGGTTACATGAAATCCACTGGTGGCAGATTAAGGGGGTAGGAAAAAGCAAAGTGCGGAAATCTTTAGGAATGGATACAAAGTAAAATAGAGAAAACACATACTTTGTTTATACTGGTGGGTGCAGGATAGTTAATGATTAACATTTATAGCACATAGGGATGGTATTCAGGGAACCAGATAGCAATGAGGGGTCTGTGGTCTCCTGCTCTGGTGCAGTGGGTGTGCCCTGAGGGGTCAGGAAAAGGAGAGCACTCTGATGTTTCAAGGGTATGTTATCCTAGATGCAAAAGATAATAGGCTTACTTAAGGTAAAGGCTGACTTTTGTGGAGGAAGCTACCTGCTCAGGCTGTGACTACATGCCATGATCCATTTTTAGTTCAGACCATCATATGTGGTTCCTTTTGGTCTCTGAGTTTGTAAGGTCCACCATGCAGGCTTCCCCTGAGCTCATCAATTTAGTATATGGCCCCTTTTTGGTCCACACTCCCCAAACCAATATATAGACTCAAAACAATCCCAATCAAAATCCTAGCAGGAGTGAGAGAGCGTGTGTGTGTGTACTGACAAGTTGACAAATTCTAAATTTTGACAAATTTACAAATTTCTTAAAATTTGTAATGACAATGGACTAGCCAAGACTCCCTTGAAGAAGGACAAGGCTGGAGGATTTCTAGCACCGGGTATTAAGTCAGGATGGTGTTAGTGCAAGGACAGACCAGGAGAACAAAATAGAGATCACCCCAAACAGATCCACACAAATATGGCCCCTTGATTTGTGACACAGATCAGATGATGCTGCCATGTTTTACTGGGAAAGGAATGGTTTTTTTCAATAAATGGTGCTGGGTCAATCGGATATTTATCTAGAAAAAAAGGTATCTGGACACCTACTTCACACTGCATGAAAAATAAATTCCAGATCAATTTAAATCTAAATATAAATGGTAAAATAACTAGAAGAAACCATAGCATATCTTCATGACTTTGGGGTAGGCAAAGATTTTTCAAACAGGATACAAAAAGTACTAACCATAAAGAAAAAAACTCGGTGAATTATTCTCCATTAACATTAAGAACTTCTGCTTATCAGAAGTCGCCATTAAGAAAGTAAAAGGCAAGCTACAGAGCTGGAGAAGATATTTGCAATACAAAGGGCATATATCCAAAATATATAAAGAGCTCTTACAGATCAATAAGAACAAATGGACAACCCGATAGAAAATGGATGAGAGTCTTGAAGAGGCACTTCACAAATAAGGCTTTCCAAATGACCTGCAAACACATGGGAACGTGTGCGATATCATCAGTCCCAAAGGAAATGCAAAACCCACAATGAGCTAAAATGAAAAAGAGTGACACTACTAAATACTGGCAGGGACGCGAAGCATGTAGCACTCTTGTACCCAGATGGTGGGAGTGGACGTTGGCACAACTTACGTTGGAGAACTGTATGGCACCATCAGCTAAAGCTGAACAGATTCGGTCCCTGCGGCCCAGAGATTCCACATCCGGGCATGTAGCCAACAGCAACGCAGACATTGTGCTCCAAAGACATGCACAAGAACGTTCGCCACGGAATTATTGTCAGCAGCGCCAAACTGAAAAGAAACAAACACACAAACACACAACAAACAAACCCAGACATCCCATCAGCAGTAGAACAGATACATAAATGGAGGTATAGTCACATAATGGTGTATTCGTATGATGATATCATTTACAGCAAAGGGAAGCAACAGCTATAAGAAACGACACAAGTGAATCTCGCAGGCTTAACATTGGGTAAAAAAAGCCCCTCATGAAAGAACTCATATTGCATGATTCCGTTGATAGAAATCCAAAGCAAGTGAAACTGCCCTGGGGTGATAGAAGTCAGGATGGCTCTGACCTCTGGCGAAAGTGGAGATTGGGGAGGCACGAAGGGGCTTGGGGGATGCCGGAAATAGTCTACTTCTTGATCTTATGACACTTCAGTAAAATAGTCACATTACCGTAAAATAAAATGATGGTCTAGAGAGACTCACTAACTTGCCCAGAGCCACACAGCCCTCAAACAGGCAGTCGAATGTCCTAGGTTCTTATTCCTCCTTTGTTCCTTACTTTGTAAGGCTCTGGGTGAGTCCTTTAGTTTTGGGGGGCTCAGTTCTCCATCTCTGTGGAGTGGGAAGAAAATCACATTTGCTATTATAAGAGCTGGCAGCAGAATTCCTCTGAGGGAGAGAGCTCTGCCTGGGAGGATGCTTTGCTGGACTCTCTCTGGACATGAAATGAAGATAAGTGTGGCTCCAGCTAACAGCCTGGGAGCACTCTGGGTTTCCGGAGAGAGCTCCTGAAGAGAGACGTGCGGCAGGGACGGCGGCGTGCAGAAGAGACACAGAGAGAGAGGGTCTGAGAACCATCAAGATGACAAGATGGCGGGCACCCAGGGTGGGATTGAAAACAGGAGAGGGAAGCGGTGGTGTTTGAAGGCCAGTGCTATCTGATATTCAGCGCTGGGTAGAAAAGTGGGCTTCCTTGCTCCTCCCTCACCCCACCCCTCAGAAATGATCCCCCAGCCTCACTCCCTTGGATGAGTCGTATTTACGGAGGAATTACGGGGAGAGGAGTTTGCTTTCCACACCTGGGCTGACAAAGCACAGAGCCAACAGCCCACAGGTGAGCGGCAGAGAAGTCAAGTCAGCAAAAGCTGGAAATCAGAGGGGGAAGAGCCCATCCACGACCCTTGGGGTCGGGGCTCAAGCTTAAAACCCCAGTAGGGTTTAAGAGAGGATGGGTGAGCCTGGAAGTCTGGAGACCTCAAGCTCCTGGGTGAGTGACTCTTGAGTTCCACGTAAAGTGAGCAAGGGAGATTAGACATCGTGTGGGGCCTGTCCCACTCAGTGACCTTGCACCAAGCTCCTTCCTGCACGGGAGCAGGCTGCAGAAGGTCAGCCCCTCTCAGCCAGACACTACATGGACATGGCAGCCCAAGGCCAAGATGGCTGGAGGAAGCCATGTAAATTCACCTCACTGACATCCAGAAGGTAGAAGGACAGACCACCTTTCTACCGCACCCCACCCCCAGCCTTGTCCTTGGGCAGAAGGACTCTGATCCCCAAAGAAACCAGGGTTAAATGCAGGCCATGGGCCCTAAGGAGAGAGTTAGCTCCGAGGGCCTGGGAATAAGCCACCTGCTGTCTTTAAAATCAGGGGGCAGCTCGAGGGAGCTGAGAGTGAAGGCCAGGGGAGAAGGCTGTTTACCTGCAACATCTCATTTTGATCTCACAAGCTGGAATTCCCAACCATCTGCAGTCTTTACTGCTACCCTGCGGGGCCAGTGTGTACAAAAGGGGCCTCACCTCGCACAGAGCTGTCAGCAGCAAGACCCCAGCCCATCAGCAGTGCTTTCCTCACTCTATTGCACAGATGAGGCTCTGAGAGCCCCTGTCACATGCCCCAGGTGCACAGCCAGGAAGCCATAGTGGGGGAGGCGGGGGTCATGGAGAAGAGGCAGTGCCCTGGGTACTGTTGGCGGGAGGGCACAGTGGTTAAAGAAACTTCAGATTGGTGTCGGGGTGAGAGGCCAGCAGGGGTGGATACAGTTGCCAAGAGAAATAGGACTCTCCTCATCAAGGCCCATCTGAAAACGCCACCTCCTCCAGCAAGCCTTCCCGGATGCCTTTATCAGAGAGGCTGTCCCCATCTTCATTGCCATCCCTCCAGCCTCCCAGAACACAGACCATACCAGACCCTATTCTGAGTGGGAGGCTTGCTCTGCCTGTCTCCCCACTTAATAGTGACTGACATCTGAGCAACAGGAGTGGGGGCTCCTCTGGGTCTCCCCCAAGGTGCCCAGTGTGGGCTTTGTGCAGGGTAGGTGCTCACCAGCACTTTGTGGGTCAACCAGAGAGAGGTCAGCTCTACCTGGAAGACTTCCTGAGGGAAGGAGCCCCCTAGAGCTCAGGAGAGGCAGAGGACCTTCCAGAAGTTGGGGGAGAAGAAAGGGAAGAAGAGGGGTTTAGTGCTGGGGAGAAGTGCTCAGCTCTTCTGCAATAGTTACATGTCCCACCACACACCTTGCTTCTCAGGTGGACCTGCCCTTGTTACCCTGGCTGGGAATCCCCACAAGGTGTGGAAGGACCAGCCCACTCCCCTGACTACTGCCAGCCAGCAAAGCCCAGATTTGGGGGAAAAGAGGCCAGGACTGGACAGAGGGCCCATCCTTTACCAGAGCCCTTGACACTCTCACACTCCACCACACAAACTCTGGGGGCCTGGAATCTCTCAGGCTGACAGCCCCTCCCCACGTTGGCCTCGTGAAGAATAGGGACAGCCAGGCAGCTTCCCTTCGTCCTCATCGTCCTCATCGTAGTGGAGTAGGAGAAGAGGCTTTGGGGAAAAGGGAGCATAAGTTCACCTGGTCGGGAGAGGCTTGGCTGAGGTTCGAGTTTAGCTACTTAAACCACACCAAAAGGGAGAGATGCGGTTTGCTCCTACGTGGCCGCCCCAAACCTTCCGGGGTTTGGGTGGGGACTGGAAGGGACAGAGAAGGCCCAGGGCCTGGGATCTCAATACTCCAGGAGGACCACAACCACTTCTTCTGGTCCAGGCCCCTTCCTCCCACCAAACCTCTTTTAGATGGGCGGCACCTGGATTCCTTCCTGCCCTGGCCTGTCTGTTTAGAGATGAGAGATGACAAGAGGGACAGAGGGACAGAGAGAGACAGGACAAGGGGTCAGAGGTGGAGTGATGGAGGCAGAGAACAGGCAAGGGGAAGGCTCCAGAAGGGCCTTGGAGCGGGCAGGCTGCGCATTGTTCTGGCCCAGAGGGAGGGAGCTGCACAGGGCTGGCTCCTATACACTGCCCAGATGGTATTTTAACTTTCTGGGGGCCCCGCCCCAGCCTCCCTGTGCCCGCAGGTAGTCCTGGGTGTGTATCTAAGGGCTGCCGTGCTTGCCATGTGACAGTGAGCTCTGGGAGGTGGCTGCTTATCTAACAACAGGCCCAGGGCAACATGCCCACCCTTGTCAAGGTTCTTGATTATTTTTTCCTGTGGGCTCTGCCTCCGGGGATGCTTCCCGCCCAGGATGTAAGGCAGGCAGCAGCTTGTCAGGCCCAACCTGGCTCTGGGAGAGCCCCCACTCTTAGGAGGCTGGATGATCTGAACCCAGGAGACAGGAGTGACTGCTTCCACCCCCATCCTGGGAGCCTGGGAGCCTGGGAGGCCCCCTTCCTGTCCCCAGTTTTCGCACCATTCCTCTGAGAGCAGGCTTGAGCCTTTGGGAGGCAGCCAGATTCCTGCCAGGCGGGTGGGCTGTGCTGTGGGAGGGATCATCAGGCAGCGCTACCGTTCTGCGTCTCCCATCCCCCACACAGGGTGAGCCAGGCTCCTGCCTCCTCCCACTATTCTCCCCTGCCTGCCACACCCCCCCCACTCCACCCCACATCCCGGGCCTGCCCGCTTGCCCGACTGAGACAAGAGTAATGGACACAGCCAGGGCCTGATCCGAGCGCCTTGGTTCCGGGCCCAGCGCTAGCACGCTGTCTGTAAATATTTGGGGACTGAATGGTGCCCACCCCTCCACACACAGCGGACTCTTTCCTGCAGCCTGGAGAAGGCCATAGTGTCCATCCCTCTGCCTCCGAGCTGGGATTCGTGTTGAAGATTTGGGCTCCAGCCTGCTAGGCCCTCGACCAGATCTGGCCGCAGACAGGAACACCATTTCTTCATCATCCAGGGCAGCCCCCACTTCAGCCATCTCCTTGCCTCCAGGATGGTCAGCATAAACTGTAGCCCCAGAACCCTGAGCCTTGTCTCTTGGGTATAGAATCCCTTGCTGAGGGATGTTCTTCCTGAAGACTAGCTTCTGCCCTTCTGGTTGGCATTGGAAGGGAAATGAACCCCTTCTGGCCTTTAGAAAGTTAACTGTGTCCCTCACTCCCCTCTCCTGGACCCCTCCTGGAGTGCTGTCCATCTGCTGTCACCCTGGCTGGAAAGGCCAGTCTTGGGTGGATGCCTCCAAACTCCTTGAAGGTCCCCTTCCCTGCCCCATCAGGAGCCTGGAGGGGACGCACAGTCCTCAACCTTCCTTGATCTTTCCATTTTCCTGTAGCCTCAGACTGAAACAAGAGCTTTCGAAGGAAGTCATGATGGCTCTCATACCAGGAAGCTGAGGCTCTGAGGGAATCACCAGCTACCTGCCGCAGGGGAATGACTGAAGTCGTCTCCAGGAGCTCCCTGCCCTCACTTGGAGTGCCTCCCTCCTCCGGCCTCAAGCTGGAAGCCGGGCTGGGGAAAAAGCAGTCAGGCCTGCTTTTCTAACCCTGCTTCTTGGTCTCTGCAAGTGGATATCTAACTTCATTTCATGAGACTCCCTCAGCCCGCTGTCTTGTGTAGTATGGGGCAAGTTATTGCAATCCTCTGGTGCTCGGTTTCCTCATCTGTAAAGTGGGGATAATAATTGCACCTACTTCACAGGATTGTTTGAAGAATCAGTGAGATGATGCATGTAGGGTACTTAGCACAAAATAGAGAGTAAATACTCAATAAATGTTAACTAGTATGACTAAGACTTTTAAGAGACTGGAAGGCTAAGTTCCCCAGGCTCTCTCAGCCCTGAGCTCTGAGTGTGCTTCTCATGGCCTGGGAGAAGGAAGGCTATGCAGGCAAATAATGTACTTTGGGACTAGACCGACCCTTGCTCCAACCTTCATGGCTCTGATCAGGCCAACTTGCCCCCACCCACTGGCACCCTCCCACCGGGTTCTCACGGGCCCCCAGATATGGTGCCTTCCTCCCCACTCCCGCCCATCCCACTTCTAGGAAGAGAGACATAAACATAGCTGGAATGGATGAAAACCCCCAACATCCTCTCCGGAAGCACCAGGATGGTCAGGGCTCCTGTCTGGATCATGGAGGGTCAGGAGACCAGGGAGTGGGGAAGCACCCATCCAGAAGCTATGGAGAGAGGGGTCAGGGTGGTCCCTCCAAAGGCTGTGTCCAAACCCCTGCCACCCTACCTACGTATGCACCTAGTGGGTATGAAGTGATCTCATTGTGGTTTTGATTTGTATTTCCCTAATGACTAATGATGTCGATCATCTTTCGAAGTGCCTGATTGGCCATTCATATATCTTCTGTGGAGAAACGTCTATTTAACTGTTTTTTAACCACTTTGCCTGCACCAAGCCACTAGGCTTTCCTCCCACCACAGTCTGCCTTTTATTCCCCCACCACAGTCTGCCTTCCCTCTAAGTGCCAGGCCCTTCCTCTGCTTAACTTCAGTGGCTTCCCTGGCTTACAGGCAAACTTGCCAAATTACGTTCTGTGCAAAGTGTTTTTTGTAAGAGTTAAGAGAAGTTTCTGTGAAGATGGTTCCATGGTCACACTCTGGTCAAAGATTTGGGATATGCCGCATAGTCTAACCCACTCCAGGAGTTTGCCGATGCATGGTGGCCCAGAGAAGTTCCAAAGCAAACAATTCCCTTAACCTGGCAGTTCCCAAATGAATTTGATGATAAATTCAGACTCCTCCTCTTGTGCTTTCTTTTTCACAGCTTTATTGAGATATAATTTACATGTCTCACAATATTCATTTCAAGTGTACAATTCCATGGTTTTTAGTATATTCAGAGTTATGCGACCATCACTATAATCAATATTGGAACATTTTAATCATCCCCCAAAGAAACCCCATACCCTTTAGCTATTGCTCTTAACCTGCGCCCCCTTGTTTTTCTCTCTCAACCAGGCAACTACTATCTACTTTCTGTCTATATTTGCCTGTCCGGACATGTCATATAAATGAATCAAACTATACGCAGCCTTTTGTGAATGGCTTCCTTCACTCAGCAAAACGTTTTCACGGTTCATCCATATTGTAGTGTGTATCAGTACTTCATTCCTTTTTACGGCCAAATAAGAGTCCATTGTGTGGATCAACTACATTTTGTTCATTCATTCATCAACTGATGGACATCTGAGCTGGTTTTACTTTGGGGCTATTATGAATAATGCTGCTATGAATATTCATGTGTGGGTTTCTGTATAGACACATGTTTTCATTTCTTTGGGTATATACCTGGGAGTGGAATTGCTGGGTCAAACAGTGACTCTATGTTTAACTTTTTGAGAAAGTTTCAGACTGTCTTTTGAAGCAATTGCATCATTTTACATTCCCACCAGCAGTGAACGGTGGCTCCAATTTCTCCACCTCTTCACCAATACTTATCTGACTTTTTGGTTCTAGCCATCCTTGCGGATGTGAAGTGGTACCTTACTGTGGTTTTGATTTCCATTTCCCAAACAATTAGTGATGTTGAGCATTTTTTCATATACTTTTTGGCCATCTGATTGTCTTCTCTGGAGACATGTCTCTGCAGATCCTTTGCCCATTTCTAAACTGGGTTATTTGTCTGTTTATTATTGAGTTATAAGTTCATATCTATATATTCCAGATATAAGTCCCTTATCAGATATATGATCTGTAAGTATTTTATCCCTTTCTATAGGTTATCTTTGAGCTTTTTTGAAGGTGTCCTTTGAAGCACAAAAGTTTTAAATTTTGATGGATTTCAGTGTCTTAATTCATTCGGGCTGCTATAAAAATTATAGCTTACAAACAACGGAAATTTATGTCTCATGGTTCTGGAGGCTGAAAGTCCAAGATCCGGGTGCCAGCTTGGTTGGGTGAGAGCGGTCTCAGACTTTTGAGCCACCATTCACTGCCTCACATGACAAAGGGACTAGGGAGTTCTGTGGGGCCTCTTTTGTAAGAACACTAATCCCAATCATGAGAGCTTTGCTCTCAAAATCTAATAACCTCTCAAAGCCCTCACCTCTTAAAACCATTACCTTGTGGATTAGGACTTCAATATATGAATTTTGGGGGACGTAAACATTCAAACCATAATATTCGGTTTATCTAATTTTTCTTCTGTTGCTTATGCTATTGTGTTGTCTAGGAATCCATTGCCAAATCCAAGAACACAAAGATTTAGCCTCATGTTTTCTTCTAAGAGTTTTATGGGTTTAGCCCTTGTATTTAGATTCATTCGGAGTTAATTTCTGTATATGATCTGAGGTAGGGATCTTACTTTGTTCTTTTGCATGTAGATATCCGGTCCTCCCCATCACCTCCCCTCATATGTTTATGAAACATCCAGTAGCATCTCATAGGACTCTGGTGCTCCAGGGAACACCAATCGGAAATGCTAACCAACAAGATTAGGCCCAAGATTCTTCGCTTGGCCAAGGCCTCTCAACATCTGCCCCCAACTTGCCTTTTCTCAATGTATCGAGACCAGCCTCTTGCTGTGCCTTAGATTTGCACCTTGCACTCTTCTGACACTTTCCCCCATTCCTACCACACACACCACCCATTTTTGCCTGTTTAAATCCACACTAAGGAATAATAATAGCTTTCTATGTACCAAACATTTTCCTAAGCACTTTATTTGTATTATCTCATCTAATTCTTATGCTAACCCATGAGGTACACACTCCTGTTGCCCTTATTTGACAGATGAGGAAGTCGAAGTGCACCATGGTGAAGTAACTTGCCCAAACTTGCACAGTTAACAAGTGAGAGGGAGCATTTGAACCCAGGTCACCTGACGCCAGAGAACCTGCTCTTAACAAATCACTATCCTCCCCTCAGCCTTTGCTTTTCAGCGTCCTTCTGCCCACCACTTCGCTGGTACCAAAAATATTTACTGAGCTCTACCATGTATCGCTAAAATAACAAGTTAGCAAGTGAGAAAAAGAACAAATAAAACTGCATTGTTGGAGCTGGAAGGGGCCCAAGTGGTCGCGTTCGTTCCAGGATAACAGTTCAATCTGACAGGCGGGGAGGCTCTGTGACTCATCCAGGGTCACTAGGTGGGGCAGAGACTGTGGCAGGACCAAGTCTCTTTACCTCCTGCCCTGCAGTTTTGACACCACACCTGCGTGCCTCCGTTCAACATATGTTCATTAAGTGCCTTCTCTGTGCCAAGCCCCAATCTGAGCTCTGTCTGAGGGGAACAGAAGAGATGCCTAGAACCCCGCTCTATCTCTCTCCTCAGGGACAGGGGCCTTAGGCCCAGCAGGGTCCTCCTGGGCTCCAAGACCCTCCTGGCTCCTCTCCCATGCAGGGCCTTTCCTGGGCTCCAGCCCAGCTGTCTCTGTTCCCTTGGAGGGAGCCCTGGGAATGGGAGGCGGCCAGCAGCTGGCCAGGGGCACAGGGCGGGCCAGGAGGAAGGGCCTTGGGTAGGGTTCATTTCCTGGCACCCTTGTTTGCCACGTGCCCCTGTCTTCTGGTGGCTGTTTCCGCCCCACCCACAGCCTCCCTGGCTGAGTGGGCAGCTGGCCTGGAACTGGAATTCTCCCACCATCCTCTGTTTTGGCTGTCTTTCAACTGGGCCCTTCCTGGGAACCCAACGGACCTGATGAGAATCCTGCTCTTTCCTCCCCTGCACCCTACCTGTGTGACCTTGGGCATGCCACTTTGCCAGTCTGTGCCTTTGTTTTCCCTTCTGGAAAAGGGGATAATAGGACTGACTTCACAGGCTTGTCATGAAAAATAAAGGGCATAAAAAACCTAGCACAATGAGACTCTCAGTAAAAACTGGTATCTCTGTTCTCAGCCTAGCTCTCCCTCATTTTCCTCCTCCAGGAAGTCTTCTAGGATGCTCATTTTCTCCTGTCCCCCCTCTCTGTGTTGGGTCCTAGTCTGAGCCCTGAGAGTGGCCTGTGATGGGGGTGCTTTGATGGGGTTACCTGGGTGCTGATACTCCTACTAGCTCTTGGGTGTCCATTTCCCTGACAGAGACACACACACTCATGTCCCACAGTGAATGGGACCAAAGGGGACCCTCAGGGAGCGATGTCGGTTTTTCAATAGACCAGATTCAATCTGATGCACAGCATTGACCTCCACGCCAAGCAGAGCATTATAGTAGGAGCTACTGGCGGGTGAGAGAGGGGATCTGAGCTCGCTTTTCCTGGTGAACAGGGAGGGCTGTTGAAGGAGAGATAGTCACTGCTACCTCACCCCATTCCAATAAAAAAAAACCAACCACAAAACATTTATTGAGCGATTGCTATGTGGCAGGCACTGTGCAACTTCTCGTTTACTTTCCACAATGACTCTAGGATTAGGGTACAATTTCTAACTCAATATTACAGATAGAGAAACTGAGGCACAGAGAGCTTAAGCAACTTTGCTAGAGCTAATAAATGACATCTGGCCAAGTGTGACAAATGCTCTATCAGGGAGGAACAGGGCTATGCTGGAGCAGAAAGCATCCGTCGAGACCCAGGGAGCCTGAGAAGATGATGGTCAGTTGGCCTCTAAGGAAGGGGAGCTGTCAATGGGCAGGAGGAAGCCGGAGCATTGCTTTCAGGCAAAGGCCTCAAGAAAGAGGTATTTGGGGGATTAAGGCCTGCCCAGCTGGCTGGGTTGTGTGGGAGGGTGGAGCGTGGAAGGTAAAGGCCAAAGGTGAGTAGGCAGTTGTAGAGGACTGCCCCAAGCCCCAGGCTGGGGAGCTGGGCTTTGGGTTTTCTTCTGCTAGGCATCCAAGGTTAGGTTTTGGAAGGTGTCTGATCGGAAGGGAGTAGGAGGGCCTCCTGGGGCCAGGTGATGATTATATACGGGAAGAGAAGAGAAGGGCACAGTATGTGGCTTAGTGCCTGGTCCCCCTTTATGCTCAGTTAACTAACCAATAGTTCCCAGAGCTGGGCATTATCATCACTACTTTACAAAAAAAGAAACTGAGCCTCGGAGCTGACCAGGGGTGAGTTAGAAGCTAATGCAATATTGGGATTGGGGACCCCATTGCCTTGGGTAAGGGACTCCACTGTCTGGGGTGGGTGACCCACTCTCTGGGTTGGGGTCAGGGCCTAAGCCATGTTTGTGCTCTGGCAGCAAGGGTGGGTGTGCAGTGCTCTGAGGCCTTCTTAGGCATCTGTGACTGCAGAGGAGAGGGTAAGCATGGGGTGAATAAAGTGAGACCCCTGGGGTTGTGCTCGGGGTCACCAAGAAAGCTGGGACAACAATGGTGCAGAAAGGAAGGAAGGAAGAAAAGAAGGGAAGGAGGGAGGGGGTAAGGAAGGGAGGCCGAGGAGAAGGAAGGAAGGAAGGAAGGAAGGAAGGAAGGAAGGAAGGAAGGAAGGAAGGAAGGAAAGAAGGGAGAAAGGGAGGAAGGAAGGACAGAGCTGAGGGACGGAAGCCCAGGTGTGAGCGGAGAAAGGGCTGTGGGAGTTGGGGTCCCAGAAGGCTATCATGGTGAGTTTGCTGTGGGCACAGCCTGATTGTATGGAGCCAGGCTTGCATGGCCTGATACACATCAAAACCAAGGCTGATGCTCCTCTCTGCTGTGAGTTTGGGGTGCACCATCTTAGGGTCTTTCCTGGGTTCTGACCTCCATGTCTATCTCTACCCCTGTCCTGGGGCTTCAGACCATTGTTACTAGCCAGACCTGTATCTCCACCCTGGAAGCCCTAGAGGTCCCCCTTCTCTGGCTGTCCTTGCTGGTGACCTTGCTCATGTCCCCTGTAGCCACCAGCTCCTGCCCTTACCCCTCACCCAAATATTTCTCAAGTCCATCTACATGTCTGTAGCAGAGCAGACTTCACCCCTTCTTATTTCCAGCCCTGGATCAGCCCCTAGATGTGTCCCGTTGACTACCAACCCGAGGAAACTTTTGATTCAACAAAGGCTGTCAGTTTACTCCTAGGCATGAATCCATCAGCTCCCTTCAGTTCCAAGGCCAGCAAGCTGAGGCCCAAACTCCTAGTCCTAGTTCTTTTCTGAGTATATCCTTTACCTCTAGCTGTTTTGTGCTACTAGTTACTGGAGTGAGCGATACCAGGGGCCTGTCTGGAAGCCCTGCCCGCTCCACCCATGCCCGCTAAATCATTCTTTGTGTCTGACACCCTTCCCTCAGCACCCTTTCACTCCCTTCCCCCACCCTTCACACTGCCTGAGTCATTTATACCCTAGGGCCCTAGTTTCTGTGGGTGATGTTATAATAGCCTCCCCATATGCTACTCTGCCAGCTAGGGCTGCCTGCATTCTAATGGGAAACTTCCAGAGAGGGGGACCTTAAGCTTTGGAGGGTTGCCCAAACAGTGAGAATTTCTGTGATCCCAGAAAAAAAGGGGAGGGCTGTTATGAAAAGGGGGATCTTCTGCTGCCTCCCAGATCAAACTCCAGAAGGGCACCCTGCCTTGTCAATCATCAGACTCAGGGTCCTGAGCATGGGGCTTGTGCCTCCCCTGTCTGCCCTGCAACCTACCCCTCTGCCCCTGGCTACTCAGGGGTGAGATCCACATTGAGGGACTGGGGGTGCCAGGATGAGGAGCAAGGGCTGGAAGGAAGTTACAACCTGTATTACTCAGGGCCCCAGCCTGTCCGGGGCAGGCGGGGAGGAGGAAGTGAGTCAGTGGGCACAGCGATTCATGCCTCAGAATCCTGACTTTCCTTTTCAACCCACTGAGCCAAGACGTTTGTCCCAACAGGATCCTGTGGTGGGGGAGGGACTAGAGCAAGAGCCTATTTACCAGACAGAGCTGTCCTCTCACTCACACCCGCTGGGCTCCCTTTTTTAAGGACATAAAGCTTAGGTGGCCTACTGAATTCAGCTGGACGTACAGTGGTTGAAGACCCACTGTGCATGAGGGACTGTCACTGGAAATACAGGTGTAAACACCCCTGAGTACAGCTACCATCTAGCAAGGGACCTCTGAGTCCCAGTTTTGATTTTTTTCAACAAATCTGACTCTCGTATCTTTATGTCCACCTTACAGTGAGGAACCTGAAGCTGAGAGAGCTGAAGAGACTTGTCCAAGGTCACAACCCTGCCAGTCTATAATCGCACTACAAGTTCACACTGTAAGTGGGTGCAAGGCCTGGGAGATTCAAGAGCGACTACATGCATGGGCGGGGAGGGTGTTATATGAGGGCAGGGGTAAGGAGGAAAGGGAAAACTCACGAAGGATTCGGAAGAACGAGTGGATATTTTCCAAGTGGATGAGGGGGTAAAGGGCATTCCAGGCAGAGGGACCAGCATGTGCAAAGATCAAGTGGCATGGACTGGCCCAGCATATCTGTGGAATCCCGCTGGAGACCAGGCACTGAGACAAAAGCTGCCACAGGGGAGTAGGCTGTGGGGACGAGGGAAAGTGTTCTGGACACTTGGAATCTGAGCAGCCTGTGGATGGCCATCCAGGTGGCCGGCAGGAGTTGAACATCAAGGCTGGCACTTGGGTGGTGTCATCAGCAAGTAGGAGAAGGCTAATGCACAAGGGATGGTCTGAGAGACCATGAACAGAAGCCCAGAGTGGGCTGAGGAGGACAGTCAGGGAAGAGGGCCAGGAGACATGCAGAAGAATTTAAATACAAAAGGCAGTCAGCGGTTACTGGCGCCGCCCTAGAGAGACCAGGGGCAAAGATTCAAAGACAACTGTTGGGTTTGCCCATCAGAGGAAGCTGGTGCCAGAAAGAAGTTTTCAGTGAGATGAAAAAGGCTGAAGCCAGGTTGAGGACCTGGAAAGAGCCATGATAACCCAAGAGCAGGATCCCTCCTCCAGGGAGAGAGACAGGTGACTCCACTCAGATGATGTGACTTCTAACTGTGGTGTCCAGGAAGAATAGAAGGTAATGATTGGGGTGGGTGGGTATGGGGCCCCTGGTGGAGGGCCTCACGCTTTGCACCTTGGGCATCTCAGCTGTAAAGTACACAGTAGGCCAGGTACACAGTAGGCTCTCAATAAATATTAGCTCCCTTTCCACATTTAAATTTACATAAAACATTCAGAGACATGAAGTCACATAGGCAAACTCATATAAATGCAGAAGAGACCCCGTGCAGACACATGTTCCAATAGACATACATGCAGGAGTGTTCCACTAACAACCGCATGTGGTCCTTCACCCCCAGCAGAGTCTCTAGGGAGTTGGTAGGAGTGAGGGGAAGTAGATGAAGCCTCCCACCTGCCCAGATTTCCCAGCTGAGCACAGAACCCTGCCAGTAAGAAGGCATCTTCCCCAGAAATGGCAATGTCCCTGGGGGCTGGTGACTCAGCTCAGCTGGGGCTACCACATGGGCTCCATAGCCTCCCAACCTTGAAGGGACCTCCTTGGTATCAAAGATGGTGGGCCCATCAGAGTCCTAGAGGGCAAGCGAGTGCAGCAAGGCCGGGCCATGGGTGATAGTGACAGAGCCATGAAGAGGGCTGGAGGACTAGAAAGATGAGGTGTGTGGGAGGTGGTAGCTGGCAGGGGAGTTTTCTGATGTTTGGGGTCTGCTCACCAGGATCCTGTGGGGGCCCCTGCCAATTTATTCTCAGAATCCCCCTACTCTTTCCCTCTCCCACCCCAAGTATGCTCCACCACACCTGCATCTGAAGTCAAGCCATATTGGTACCCTGGGGCCTTCTCACTCCCTCTGCCCCTCGCTCCTTGCCCAAATTATTACAGCAGCCCCTTCCTGCTCTCTCAGTCTCTCTCGGAAATGCCAACTTCATGCTGTAGCCAAATTGTTCTTTCTAACACCCCACATTCCCCCACAAAGCACCAGCCCTAAAATACAATGTAACATGGGTTTAGCCTGTTTAAATTTGGGAGCTTTCAGAACGTGAGGCCAGGAAGAATCCCTGGTCTCTGGAAGATGCTCTGGTTCATCTTTGACCCTTGGGGGTTCTCAGCTCTGTGCTGGTACACAGCAGGTTGTCAATGAATGTTTGAGGCTGACAGATTCTGAGCCAGGGAAGTTGCTGGGACTGGCCACTTGCCCCGCCCACCCTGCGCCTGTATCTAGGTCACTGGAGAAAGGAAATCTGATAAACCCATTCAAGTTTCATAGCTCCTCCCTCCCTCCTCAGTTATTTGCATTTTCAATTCAAGTCAGAGATAGAGGCCTGAGTCCTAGTTCAATAGCAGAGATTTGGTCCACTTAGTTCAACAAATACTAGGAGCTTTGGAACACGAAGAATACCCGTAGAGGAATAATGAGGAATATCTCTAGCCCTTTCCTTTCACAGATGGGGAAATCAAGGCCTGGAAGAAAAAAGTCACTTGACTGGAGGAGGAAAGGAACTTGCCCAAGGTAAGAGAACAGAGGTGGCCCGCATTCGACCCCCATGGCGCCTCCATCCACTCCATCACTCTCTCTCCACTAACTGCCTGTGTGCGTCATGTCCACATGCTGGCTTTCCAGTGAGAAATGAGGGAGCAAGTGGTATGGTCTTGGGTCTTGGAGCGCAAGATGGGTTGAGTGGGGAGGCAGGCAGAGGAAGGCTGGTGCATACATATCAAGCACTGAATAAATAGAAGCTGCCTTTATAGAACTTTGAATTTGTCATTGTCACAACTGGGAAAACTTCACCCCAAACCAGGCTCCGACTCTTCTGCTTTCTTCTCTCCTGAGGCTCCCTCTTGCTAGTCCTCTTCTCCCTTGTCCAGATACTCCTCCTCCAGGAAGCCTCCCTGACCCTGCAGCAGAACCCACGGTTGCATTTCGTCATAATCACCACAGAGGCAGATGGACTCTATCCAAGTTGTTGTTCAATGTCCAAACTGATGACGCCACACACATATCAGGAAGAAATGAAAAGTTTTATTATTTACATAATTGAGGTCTCTGGGGGAGCAGGGCAGGCCTCTTAAGGAAGTCTGAAATAGCTTGAGAGCCAGGAAAGGAGATTGGCCCAGGAGTTTTACTGGGTTAGGGAGTAAGGTCAGGGTAGCATTTGTGCAGGAAGAGTTTGCATGGTTCAAATCTCCCATGGATGCCAAAGGAGGAGCACAACACCCATGCTTTCTCATCAGCTCGTCCAGGTGGGGGGCACAAGAGGCAGGGGGAAGGGTGATGGCTTAGAAGCTGCCAGCAGTTAAACTCCAAACACGTGACTCAGACTCCTCATTACAAATGTTATTCACATGTCCTTGTTTCTCTCTGTCTGCATTTCTAAACCGGTCACTTCTCCACAGGGAAGAATTGATATGATGAAGTCAACTGAGAGATGAGATGAGGCTGCGGATGATGTCACTGAAACCAGAGCATTTCGGACATTCGGCATGAACTTGGAATTTCTCTTTCTTCATCTCTCCAGCCCAGAGGCCCTTCCAGTCTCCAACTCTCCCTCTACCATTCCATCTCCCCCAGATCTGTCTGACACTCCCCTACATTCCTTAGCTCGGCCCTCCCTCTACCAGGCGTCCCTGCTCCTGCTCCCACATTCCCTCTGGACACTCCCGGGAATGGAAAAACCATCCCTCATCCCTTTCCTGCTCTCAGGATCGGACATGCTGGTAATTCCTGTTGGGGATGGCCAAAGAGATAACGCCTGGCATGGAGCCCTTCTGTGTCATCGCAGGATTCTCGAAGCTATTTCAGGAGGGACCCCTGCCCACACTGAGTGTCCACTTTGGCCCTGAGCTCTTGGCTCTGTCTGCCTCCCTATGTCCTGGAACAACGTGGAGGAGACAGCAGCAAGCCAGAAAAAGATCAAGATAACAGTTCAACTTCCAGCCCAGTTAGCTTCCTGTTCCTTGACCCCAGATATCTCTTAACCCCTGGAGGCTCTGGGCCACAGCTGTGGACAGACCGTGGAGAGAGGCTGGGTGGCTCTGGGAGTCACAGCCTATGAACGAATGCTATCCTAAGGGTAGACAGGAATGAGTGTCCTCTCCCCAAATACCACAGAGAACACTGTTATCGCAGCTGTTTCTGTTTGGGCACATCTGGCTGCCTGACCAACATCTGCCTGGAGTTTGTCTCTTAAAGACGCAGCTGTGGTCAGTGGCTTCCAGTCCTAACTCTACCTCCCATGAGCTGCGTGATCTCAGACATCCAGGTTGCCTGGTAAGTCAGATGAGGTTGATAATCCTGACTTTGTAGGGAGGCCGGAGAGATGAGATGAGAGTCTGTATGTGAAATGATTCATCAGCTGTAAAGTTTGGCCTGAGTCCTTCCCGGGCTCTGATTCTAATTTTGTACTCCTAATTCTTTATTCTTTTCCTTAAAGAGGGCTCCAAAGTGTACAAGCTTCAGCCCCCACCAAACCTAGATCTGCCCTGAGTACTGCGTGAATGTTAATTATTAGTTTAAGTGGTTGAGAAGGGCTCTCAGGTCAGACAACACAGGATTAAAATCTAAACTGTGTGGCCTTGATCAAGTTGCTTAACCTCCCTGAGTTGTCTCATCTTAAAACAGAAATGACACCCAAAGATTGTTGTGAGAATGTAATTTAATAATATTTGTAAAGCACTTAGGGTAGTTCCTGCTGCGTAAGCACTTACTACATGGTAGTATTCTTATTATATAACTCTTAGACATAGAGGGTCTAAAGTGAACTTCAAGGGAGTGAGTGCTGAGGGCGGACTCCTGGACCAAAATAAGAACGTTCTTTTAGCCTATGGAAAAGAATTGTCAGGGGAAATAGGTCTCTGTACAGTAATAAGAGAAATCTGAGTTAGACCCAAGAAAAGTACACAGTGACCTTTAAAAAAAATAAATAATTAAATTTATTTATTTATTTTCATAGTGACCTTTTGAAGTTCCCTTTCAGTCGATTCTTCTGCGGATAACCAGACCTTCAGGCTCCGCCCACCTACCTCCGACTGGCACCACCACTTACACACCTGTGAGGGCTGGTGTCCCTGCCCGGTCTCCAAACATTAGGTCTGAGCCTGAGTGGGAGGAGGAGAACTTTGGGATTCTGCTAGGCTGGCTCTTAGAGGCAATGGGGGAGAAATTGTGTAGTCTGGGCCCAGTTCCCTGCCCACGCAGGACACTCTTAGAAGGGATTCAGTCCCACATCGACGGCCTTACAAGGGAGACCAGAAGGCGCAGCCCTTTGGGGGAAAATGTTGTCTTGTTGTTAATTATAATTATGAATGCTTGGTTATTTACTAGTGCTAAATATTTGTCTAGCTTTGGTGAGGGACCATTCCCAGCTGGGATCAGGGGTGGGGCAGATGGGCAAGAGAAAAAAATCTCGGCGAGGACAGCGAAAGGGCTGATTCCGAGGAAAAAGGCCCAGAGACCTCCAGCAGCCTCTCAGAAATTCATAGTGGGATGCGGGCGAGTCGGGCTTCTCAGCCAGCGGCGCGCGGGGGTCGGTTCCCAGATGTGCCAACGCCGGGCGGCCGTGGCCACGCCTGGAACGGCCTTTCCAGCAGCAGTAGCAGCCGCAGCAAACCCGCCGGACAAATCCCACCCCGGGCCCCATGCGTCCAATCCGTCTTGTTTGGGAGGCGACGCTGCTCAGGAAGTCAGGGGCGGGGAGGGGAAATCCAAGCCTTTGGGGGCTCCCGACAGGTGTTTGGGGAGAGGGCGGAGCCCTGTGAGGGAGGGTGAGGGAGGGGCGGTGCTGCCCCTTTAAGAGGCGGTGGCCGAACCGGGACCTTTTCTCCTTCCCCGGAAGGAGAGCGAAGCCGTAGCTGGGCGCGCAAGGTGGGGAGGTGCGGAGCTGGGCTTCGGGAGGCGGGGCGCGCGCGGGGGGTACCCCTCCTTTCCGTGCTCCTTGCGGTGGACGGTCTGCCTGCTCAGATCCGCCGCCCACCCGGGATCGAAGGCGTCTGTGCGGCCAGGGGGGCGGCCGGGACAAGCTGGGAGCACAGTGCCCGGGGCGGGTGGGCGGTGACCCGGCGCAGGGCAAGCGGAAGAACGGACCCGCGGACCTCCGAGGGGAACCTGAGAGCGCAGACCTTGAGCGGACGTGAAACCAACCGGGTCCGCGCTGCAGGGCTCCGCGCCGCTGCCGCTGCCCGCCCGAGCGTTTCCAGTGGCGCGGGGAGCAGGTGAACAGGTCCTCACTCAGCTCCACGCCCTCACGCGCTCTCGCCTCGGCCTCCGCTCCCGCTTGCAGTCAGGGCCCGGGTCTGCGCCGCGCCACCCGCGTCCTGCGCCGGGTACTTTGCGCGCTCGCCTTGATGGTGGCCGCTGGCGGCCGCATCGCCTCTGCTTTCAACCTGGACACCCAATTCCTGGTGGTGAAGGAGGCCAGGAACCCGGGCAGCCTGTTCGGCTACTCGGTCGCCCTCCATCGGCAGACGGAGCGGCGGCGGCGCTACCTGTAAGTGAGGCCGGCGGGGGTGGGGTGAGAGCGTGTGTGCAGGGTGCGGATCGAAGCTGAGCCCGAGTCCTGGCCCCGCGGGCTTCCGGGCCTGATTGCCGCTTGCTCCTTCGCCTGCTGAGTCTTGGCGGGAAGTGGAGGGATTGGGCGTGGGATGGGGGGCAGTAATCATTGGCAAGTGTTGACCCAGCCAGAAGCTGTCTAGTGGCAGCCCCTCGTCCCTTTCATCCTCTCTGGGGAGCAGAAGTGGGGTTCTCGGTCCTGAGCCCCCTTCCATTCTGAGAATTGAGTATCTAGAGTACCGCAAGCCTTTTTCTCTCCAGGGCTGGGAGCTTGGGGAAACCGCAGTACGAACACCTAGTGGATCCCCCTTCCCTGTTTCCTAGGAAGAACCTAAGGGCACATGTATTTAAGCTTGGCTCCCTTTATACCTTGCATTTAGTCTGCGGCCACGCTGCCAGCCACACCTCTGCAGAGCCAGACTGTAGGGCCTCTCAACCCGCTTGGCAGTTGGGGTGAGGCGATGGTGGTGGGGCGAGTCTTGGCGTTTGGAGCTGTCCAGGAGCTCTCTGACCCCAGAGGAAGGGCTTTCCCAATTCCTGCGTAGTCTCCTTCCCCCCCACACCAACCCAGCAGTGACACCCTCTCGCCAGACATCTTTCCTGCATTCCACAAATTCATGTTGAATCTTCAACCCTGAGTGTGTTTGTTTGGTTTGAAGAGGGAAATGGTGTTTTTTCTTTCTTCTGTTCTCCTTCTCCAACAGCTGCAAGGAGAAGGAGGGGAAGAGCTAGGCATAGGGGAGAGGGGGGAAGGAGATTGCATCCAGCTGCTTCTGCCTACCCCACCCCACCCCACCCCCACCATACACACTCATGTCCGGAGGGGCATGTCCAGGTTTCAGATGTTTCTCTGCCATGACTCAGTATGCTGAGGTCAGCATTTGGGGAAGAGGACACTTGGGGGAGGTGAGGCTGCCTCAGGAGGGAAGGAGTTTAGGACAGGTCAGGCAGGCCCCATCACTTTAGGCTAAGTGACCAGCCAGACTTCTGCTCCTACCTGGTGTCTGACCTGGTTGAGCAAGAGGACCTTGTCAGAAAAAGGGTGTGTTGAAACCTCTCCAAGCTCTGGCTGGGGCCTGCAGAAACTTGAGGAAGCTTGGAATGTCCAAAGTCCAAACTCTGCCCCAGCCTTGGCCCTAGCCCTGCCGGCCCAGCCCCTGTCCAGTCTACCTACCTGAACTTGGCCTCAATTCCATTTACCTTCTGCAGAGACTAGGGCCACCACACTCTTCCCAGCTTGGCCCCAGCAGCTGTGGTCTGGCCTTGGCCAACCCTCCATCTTTTGGAGACCCTAAGTGACCATCAACACGAGTCTATATTGATGCTCTTTCTGCCCCCACCCAGAAAAAGATTTTCCGATTTTCCATGCAGAAGCTGCATGATATAAGGCAACATAATGCAGAGAAGATTTAAAAAGCAAGACGAAATAATGGAAAGCTGGAGTCAATAAAGGATTCTGCACCACCACCACCACCACCTTTGCTATGTAACCTTGAGCAAGAAATTTCCCTTCTCTGGGCCAGTTTTCCCTAAAGAGGGGCTGGACCCGAATCTATATTCTCCTTCTCTGTTGCCCTATAAGAGGCAACTTGGCATTGTGGAGAGAGAAGAAGCTCCAGGGTTCCATTGCCAACTTCCTGTCTTGGATCTGTCACTAATATCTGAGCCTTAATTTCCTCGCACGTCAGGGGAAGAACACACACCTTCTTCATGGGGTGATAGCGGGCTTTAATAAGATAATGTGTGTAAAATGGTCTGCATATGCCAATACACAGCTGATGGCTCTTGTGCTAAAGCCTGGATGCACCCTCACCTACCCATGGCCTTCACCTAAGATGGCTGAGCAGAGGGCTCTACTTTTCTTCTTGAGCAGGTTGAGGTGGCATTAGGCCTGCCAGGAGCCCAGAAAGTTCTAAAACTTATGAACCTTAGAAAGGCAGGTTGTTCTAGATAGAGTTCAGGGTAATTCTCTTGGGTATCTTCAGTCCTTCCCAGGGGTAGTTCTAGATCTTGGCTCATCCTCATCTCACTGAATTCTGCTCCTTGGCCCTTTGGGAGAGCCAATTGGCCCAGCTGGGCTTAGCTGCAGCCAGCTGTGTAGCCAGATGTGAACAGCTGCCCAAGTGCACAGCTCAAGGGAACAAGCAACTCAAGTTGCAGTCTTCAAAGTCCCTTTGGAAAAAGGGGAGGGTTCAAGGTCCTGAAAAGCTCTGCCTGGGGTTCATAGGTTTTCTGGAGGTGCAGGGACCCTTGAAAGTATATATAAAATCATGTAGGTTTACACAGTGTTCTGGGGGCAGGAGGAGGGGAGAGTATAGCTTTCATCATATTCTCAAAGAAGGCCTTATTCCAGAAATGGTTAAAAACCCAGATGCGTACCCTCTTTTCTCCCTATTGCCTCCATCTCTGGACTGGGGTTCCCTGCCTACAACATCAGAGGCTTACCCCAATGCAGGCCCCAATTTCTCAGTCTCTGGATGTGAGAGACGAGGTGCAGGACAGAGGACCAGTCGGGAAGCCGAGGAACTGTTCCTAAGACTATTCCTAGCACTGATCTCCCCCCCCCCCCAGCACCTGCTCTTTATTTCCTCCTGGGGATCCAGGTGTCCTAGTCTGGCCTGACCTCAGGACTATGGGAGATAGCTCTGGGGCCCTCCTTTCCCTTTCGTCTTTGCCTGGCAGTGAAGGTTTCTGGAAAGCCTGGGGCTGGAGTCGCTGCTGCGGCTCCTGGAAGATGAGGTCATACCTGAGGGAGGCAGGAACTAGGATTACCTGCTATGCTCTCCTAAAACATGTTTCCCTGGGCAGAGCAGCCACCTGGCAGCCTCCGAGGCTCGTTCCAGAGGAAATGGGAATAGCAGCTGCGGCTGCAGGCAGAAAGCCTGCATGCGTCCTGTCCTCCTCCCTCCAATGACAGTTCAGGCCAAGGAGCTTTAAATTAGGTGGGAGGCAGGGGAAGCCTGATCTTTTAGAAAAATACGTGAAAGGGGCTTGGTCAGAGCTAAACAAAGGAGGAAGAGGATGTCCTGTTCCAGCAGGAGAAATTGAGATTAGGTGACATGAAGAATGCCCTAACGGATCAAATATAAAAAAATCACTAAGGAGCAAGGGAGAGGGGACGTGAGAAAAACAGCCTTGTTCTTTTTCATCAAAGTCTTAGGCCAAGGCTTCTTTTCCCCGTCCCCTCTCATTCTGTCGCTTCTTCCAGCTTGTTGCTCTGGTTCTAGGGCTGAGTCACCAGAGGAGAGAGGGGGCTGGGTGGGCAGCAGGGGAAGTAGGGGGAGGACAGAGAGGGCTGCAGTTTCAGCTACCATAGGAACAGCCTCTGGGGAGTTGGCTAATTCGGGCAGCGGAGCTGGCACAGGGCTGAGATCTAAGCATCTGAGAGCTGACCCCACCCCAGCCCTGGCTCAGAGCTGGAGCATCCCCTACCCCAACCTGTCTGAGGTGGAAGGGGACCCTGAGGAATAAGGCTTGTGGGCCAGTTGGCCTGTGTGCTAGACCCTCTGGCTCACTCCATGTCAACTGAAATCTTCCCACTGGAGCCACCCCAGCACCCCCTAAGGTGAGGAGTCTGGGAAGTTGACTTTTGTGGACTGTTTCTCGGAGCGTCACCCCACCCTAGTGCCCCAGGCGGAACGTCTTTTCTTTGGATAAGCCAACCTGGAACCCTGATATCCCTGGGTCCCATTCCCTGGCCTCCTCAGATTCTACTGCTTTCTATCTGACTGTGCCATTGGCTTTGAACTGCCTGGAGAAAAGTGATGGGGCAGGGGTGAGGAAGTGCTTTTCTAGAACTTGGAGCTCAGGGGGCTCCCCAGAGGCCAGGAGGGGCTGTCTGGTTGGAGCCAAGGGAGAGGGTATAGAGGCAGCTGTTTGAAAGCCCTTAAGAAGTCATTTTCCCCCAGCTGCCTACCTTCCACAGGGGCTCCCTACCCACCTACCCCAGCCCAGCCAGACTCCAGGAGAGGTTTGGTCTGATCTCCTTTCTTGCTCCACGAGCTAGGCAAAGCCTCACAGGTAACCTCCTCCCTTCTGATTGCTGCTGGTAGGGTGGGCTCAGTAGTGGTCTAGAAGGGGTCAGCTTTTGGACTCTGATCTGGACCAGATCCAACAGCTGGCTGCAGAGTGCTCATTTGCACTCTGGATTCTTCCATACCTGGCTGTGGCTGAAGGCAGCTGGACCCGACCCTCTGCATACCCGCCTTCCCCCATCCACTCTCAGTCCTCTGGCTGTAGACCCATTGGATCCTGGGCTGGGAGCCAGAGGGCCTTAAAGGGCCTCTGAGCAGTCCAAGTTAGAACTAAAAATACTCCAGGGGGGTGAGGGTGGGGGCTCCCAGTGGAATTTCTGGAGGGAGGGGCCTGGGATTAGGGCACTGGCCCTGCCCCACCCCAGTCAGTGGGCACAAGATTGCTGCTGGATGAGGGCTGGGAGGTATCAATGATAAGGAGATTTATTTCAATCCAACTGTCATTCATACCCAGCTCTGCCTGCTTGGTTCCCTAGGAAACTTGAGGAGGGGTCCCTCAGCTGACTCCCTCAGACGTCTTGGGCAGGGCAGAAGCAGAGACAGCAACACTACTGTTGTATGGCTCCCCCTGGGAGGCAACTTCTGGGCTCCCCAGGGACCCCTTGCCCACTGAGGGAGCCTGGACCCACTCCTTCAAGGTCATTGTAGCTAACCTGCAGCCTCCACCTCCAGCCAGATCTGAGCTCCCACCCTAGATTGACTCTCTGCCAGGGCCCCACCCCCACCTTAGTGATAACCTGGCTTCCTTAGGCCCTGGAAGTGCTACCATGTCCCGTTCTCTGCTCCCTCTAAAAAACTGGACTAGTCTATTAGCTGCCCTCTCCTCCAGATTCCCTAACCTGGTGGGACTAAAATTGCTGGGTGCCTGGGAGGAGGTGTAGGGGTGTGATAGGGCCAGTCCTGGTGCCACAAGAATCAGACAATAGTGCTCACATTGGCCATGGCTTCATTGTCAGAAAACCCCTTTGAAGAAGAAACCACTTGCTCCCAAACAACCCTAGAGATTGGTTGGACAGCTGCTGTCCCCATTTTACAGATGAGGCACTCAGGGCTCAGAAAGGGAAATGAAATGTCCCTTGAGGCAGAACAACCCTAGAACCAGGCCCTTAGGCTCCTAGGCTGAGGTGTTTCTTTCCCACAGGCTGTGGCTTCCCTCTCTCACCTATCAGGCATGCTAGGGGCGATGTCCAGGGGTAGTCAGGCAACAGACTCACCAGGCACCCACTCCAGGCCAGACAGAGGGTGACTAACCAGCCTGGCTGCCACACTGGCCCCCTGCCAGCCCTCCTGCCTAGAACTGCTCTGCTTAACAAGGCCGCACTCCTTTTCCCAAGAACACTTCCCCAGGATGAGGGCTAAGCTGAGATGTGAGGTGCAGGCAGAGATTTCAACCCCTTCCAGTACCCCCAGGCAGTGCATTCCTGAAGCCAGTGGGCGGAGGCACCCAGGCCCCAACATGCCCAGGGCCTGCTCTGCCCACTCCCTGCAACCCTCACTAACAGAAGGTATAGGCGGGGCGTAGCTCGGCACTTTGAGACTCTGGCAGGAGGCCCAGAGCCCAGCTCCTGAGCTGGGAGCCTCAGGGAGATAGTGTTGCTGGGCCCAGATGGAGGGGTTCCTAGGAGGTACCTGCCATGCAGGAGGCTGGGTTCATTAGGATGGAGGAGGTGGTCCTGGCAGAATGCCCAGAGGCTGCAGAGAGATGATGCCAGGAGAGCAGGAATGGTAGAACAGGATTCTCAAACTGGGGTGCACAAAATTTGGATGCATGTTAAATAGGCATATTGCAGGGCTCCATCCCCCAGATTCGATTCAGATGGTCTATGATAGGATGGGGAATTTGCCTTTTTAACACATGTACCAGGGATTACTGATGCAGGCGGTCCAAAGACTGTCTTTTGAGATATTATTTTAAGGCTGATCCCCTGCCTTCCTGTCCTCTAGTCATCTCCCTGGTATGAGATGGGTTGCCAAGGTCCAAGCACTCTTGTAGGAACTTGTAGTCAGTGTCCATAAAGATGGGCAGCTGGGGACAAGGTAATAGTCCTCACCCATCCTCACTCTCATACCTACCTTCCAACAACACTGCCCTAGGGCCACATTGTCCAAAATGGCAGGTACCAGTCCCACCAATTACCCATGTGCCTGTCTTAACGTGGCAGTGGGAGGTAAGCATCACCTAGGTCAGTTAGGAGCCCATGCCTCCTAGATCTCAGTCCTCAGATAGCCTAGAGAGAAGGAGGACCCGGGTTTCCAAAAACCAACGCCATCCCACCCCTCACATGTTCTCCCCTGGGGCCCCCTGGAAATTAGACCCTGTACCAGGATTCCCCCAGTCTTGCTCTCTTCAGGTCTACCTTCATCTCAGAGGCCACATCATCCCTTTCAAAACCCAGATCTGCCCATGTCACTCCCTTGCTTAAGGTCCATCCATGACTCCCCAAGACCTTCCTACCCTGCCTTCTTGACCCTCCCCATGTTCCCAGATTCCAGCCCTATCAGGACCCTGAAAATCCCTGAGTCACCCTGCTTGCTCATGCTTCCTGGCTCTTGAACATACTGTACTTGTGCCTGAAGTACCCTGACTCCCCTTCTTTACTTCGTGAACCCTGGTCATTGTCCTGAAACTCAGACCAGGTCCTCTCTTCTGTGGGCTTCCCTGACTGCCACTCATGCAGAGTCTGGGCTGGTTTGCTCCTGCTTTCCTTTCATGAGGCACTGACTGCAGGACCCTGCTTCCTTGCCTGCCTTCCCCTTCACTGGGCACTCCTGAAGGGCAGGGCTGGGATCTGTTTGTCTCCGACCCCAGAGCCTGGCTCACACAGCCTGGCACAGAGCAGATGATGCTCAGTTAAGGCAAGTTGTTAGAAGTGGGCTTTGAAGAGTCTGAGCCCAGGCCCCCCACCTCCTCGCCCCTCAGGCTCCTGGCTGGTGCCCCCCGGGACCTTGCTGTGCCTGATGGCTATACCAACCGGACCGGTGCTGTGTACCTGTGCCCACTCACTGCCAGCAAGAACGACTGTGAGCGGATGGACATCAGAGAGAGAAAGTGAGGGGAAGGGGCCGGGGATCAGTGCTGGGACAGGAGCCTGGCGGAGGGGGTAGCACGGAAAGAAATGGTCTGGAGGAGATATCTCACCTGGGCAGTTTCTAATCACTTCTTGTCCATCGAAGAGGGAGTCCTAGAGGGGAGTGGGACCGTGTGGGGTTTGTGGAGCTCAGACTGTGTCGGGCTGGGGAGAGGGAATAGGGAGGGCTACACTGCTGGAATGGAGTACCCAAGAGGGACCAACCCCTGCCCTCGGGAGGCTCCAGGCACGAGGAGGATGAGGCGCCCTGGTTCATGATCCCTCCATGCCCACAGGTGACCCTGACCATCACATAATTGAGGACATGTGGCTGGGGGTGACTGTGGCCAGCCAGGGCCCTGCAGGCAGAGTCCTGGTAAGTGGGCGTTCGCTGTCAGCTCCCCCCCCACTCCAGCCCTCTGCTTCATCTCCCAGGAGCTGGGAAGGAAAGTGTTTAGTACATGAGCCAGGGTCTTGCAAATGTCCATTTCTGTGGCTGGCTGTGTCTCTTGGGTGTCCTTCATCTTTCATTTATGGGGTGGGGCGGGGGTGGGGGGAGTGTGTGGTACCCTCCCAAGGTCCAGCATAGCCTGGGTCCTGCCTAGGTCACCCACTTCCTCCCTCCTCACCCTCACCCTCATTCCCGCAGCGCTCACACTTCATGGGAACAAGCTGAGGGAACTTCAAGGAGGAAAGGACAGACAGGGCCTCAGGGCCCTGCAGCGTGGCTTGATCCTTACTGGGCGGCTGGCTGGTGGAAGAGGCATAGCTCTGCTGGCCCCAGCTCACCTGGGGTGGGTTTGGGGCCACTCCCTACTGACAGTTGTCATCTCCTACCCACGTTGCTCAGTGCCAGCCCCCCTAGGGTGTCAATTTCCGAGTCCCAGATAGACAAATATTTTCATTTTTAAATTGATATAAACTTTACATATATCGAAATGTACAGATTTTAAGTGTCAGTGAGTTTTGACCATTATATACCCATGCATGTAATTTATTAAAGAAATAGCACATTTTCATCACTCCAGCAAGTGTGCCCCTTCGCGTCGTCACCCCCATAGCCAGCACTGCTATGATTTGTCACTTTGAACACTGTTTTAAGCTCTGAGTTTGCACCAGTTCACTGAACACACCTTTTCTAGACCCCTGTTATGGATGGCGTGGGTATGAGAACCTGGGTCCTTCGGCGTCATCTGCTCACCCATCCATGTAGTCAATAAGTTTTTAGTGAGCACCTACTGTGTGCCAGTACGAGGAACTTAGTGGTGATTCAGGTCAGGCTTGGCCCCCTGTGTGAGTGATGCTCACAGGTGAAAGGAAACACGAAAGCGAGCCCACAAGAACTAGGCCTGGATTTTGCCTGGCTCTTGGCTGTTTTAACAAATGCCCTATTCTGATTGATTGATTTGCCCAGCAACTACCAAGCACCTCCAGTGTGCCGGGAGAAGCTTCGAGACAGAGACAGTGCACGCAGCCTCGTGCGTAACAGCTCAGACTTCAGAGAAGGACAGCCTTGGTTTGAACATTCTCTGCCTCTCTAGAAGTGAGATCTTAAGCAGAAACCGTTTCCTCGTGCCTCAGTTTCCCTATCTAAAATGGGAAAAGTAGACGTCCCTACTTCATTGGGTTGTTAGGGGGCTTAAAAGAGTTAATATGTGAAGAGCTTAAAATTGTGACTGGCCTATGGTAAGCACTCATTAAGTGTTAGCTGATGCTATTATTTCGTTGTTCAATTATTTTAATGGTGGTCTTCTGGTTAAGAGGGCAAGGTCATCTGGGGACAGTAGAGAAGCAGGTTCCTTAATCTCCTTGGTATCTAGCTCCTCCTGGACCCCAGAGCCTGAACCCCACATTCCCTCACCCTTTCCCCTTTCATTCTGCCAAGATCTCCGAACCACTCTCAAATCCATTACCTTCTGGCCTTCCAAAAAGTGTTTCAAATCTTCGGAGCAGATTTCTGAACTCGAGACAGGAGCTGCAGGTCCAGGCATCCCTGTGGGAAGAAAAGCCAGGAGGCCCCTTGCCGCTCCTCCCCCACAAAGCCAGAGGTGCACAGGGCTAAAGAGATGGCTGGCCCTGGGTCCCTGCTGCAGACTCAGGCTGTGTGCTGGGGGGGTCCCCAGGTCTGTGCCCACCGCTACACCCAGGTGCTGTGGTCGGGGCTGGAGGACCAGCGGCGCATGGTGGGCAAGTGCTATGTGCGGGGCAATGACCTAGAGCTGGACCGCACTGATGACTGGCAGACCTACCACAACGAGATGTGCAACAGCAACACTGACTACCTGGAGACGGGCATGTGTCAGCTGGGCACCAGTGGCGGCTTTACCAAGAACACTGTGTACTTCGGTGCTCCCGGTGCCTACAATTGGAAAGGTGGGGACCGTGGGGGGGAAGGAGGAACAGAGACCACCTAGTCAGTCACTGGACAGCCAGCCGAGACCCTCCACACTATAGGGTAGAAGAGACAGGACCCTTTTGCCAATATTAGCAACCACCACAACCTCTACTATTTTAAAGCGCTATGTGCTCGAGGCTTTACACATATTATCTGAATTAATCTTAAAATACTCTAGGAAGCAGGTATTATTATACCCATTTTACAGAAAACTGAACCTCAGAGAAGTGAAGTAAATTGCCCAAGCCAACAGCAAATTTGAAATCTGAATTAGAACGCAGGTCCACTTGACTCCAGTTTAACCATTTAAAACTTATTTAAAACGTAAATAACTACTAATGGTGCAATAGGGTTTGGTACAATAAAGAGTAAAAGTGCCCCTCCATTCCCTTGTCCCATTTCCCAGCTTAAACCACCAAGAATCTTGTGGGTCATCCAGACTCATCTTTAACACACGCACAAACAGAATCAAACTAAACATGCTGCTCTGCTACCTTCTCTCTTCACTTTGCAATAAACGGGGCGGGTTTTTGTTTGTTTGTTTTTTCATGTCATACACATAGGGCAATCTTTTGGGAGCTGCAGAGTAAAACCTTTTATCAAGACCCATGCTTGTAACTACCATGCCACCCCCTGATGGTCCACACCCTCTCCATCTTTGCCTCTCCACCACATAGGTTGTAGCAATAGGGACTCCTTACCCTTTACCGTACCTGATTGTTGCAAAATCAACAGGCAGAGGGAGCCCAGAATCTTGTCCTCTTGGCCAACAGGTGGCCTGGGGCATAGACACACCTCCCGGCTCACCTTTGGCCGAGGCCTCTGCTCCTGGCTATAGTCCTGCCTCCCGCCTTTAGACCTTGGCAGGGCTTCAGGTGCTCTCCAGCAGCAGAGGCCAGGTAGGCAGGCTGAGTTTGGGGGCAGGACCAGGAGGAGATAATGGCATGGAGTCTGGCCTCAATGTCTAGGATTGGGAAATGTCATCCGGTATCCAGGGGCTTGGATGAGCAGATTCCAGCCATGTCTCTATAACTAGCTCCCCACCGCTGAGACTTGCTTTTCTCATCTGCAAAATAAGAGTCATTATTTTGCATCACAGAATAGTTAAAGAGGAAGTGATTTGCAAGTGACAAAGTAATCACAAATATTTTTAAAAGGTTATTATCCTTCTCTGGGGAGGGTGCCTGGACTGATGGAGGAAAGGGATGGTGACTTATACTTCCCCTCCTCAAATCCTTGTGAAGGAAATAGCTACATGATTCAGCGGAAGGACTGGGATTTATCCGAATACAGTTACAAGGGCCTAGAGGACCAAGGGAACCTCTATATTGGTGAGTACAGTTGTGGTTGCCCAAGGGGTGGAAGAGGAAGAGGGGGTCTCAGTCCCTGGCCGGCTGGCCCTCTCACCTTCAGGTGGAAGAGTGAGGCCAGGGTGCAGTGTGACTAGTGATTTTAGTTCAACTAGCATTTATTGAACACCACCTGTATGTACCCAAGATGCAAAGCCCTTACCCTCACAGAGCTCACAGTCCAGTATGTGGGCAGGACTGGGCACTGGGCATTCAGTGTTCACTTTCCTGCCAGCTTCGAATAGAGGAATAGAAAATAATGGGTTTAGATAGAAGGAGACAAAGTTTACTGGGCCTTGACTGATCACCTTCCCCCTCTTCCCAGGGTACACGATGCAGGTGGGCAGTGCCATCCTGCACCCCA
Organism: Eonycteris spelaea; assembly: GCA_003508835.1. Taxonomy (NCBI): domain Eukaryota; kingdom Metazoa; phylum Chordata; class Mammalia; order Chiroptera; family Pteropodidae; genus Eonycteris; species Eonycteris spelaea. The sequence continues at coordinate 2,428,147 of PUFA01000129.1, forward strand.
CGGATATCACCATTGTGACGGGTGCCCCACGGCACCAACATATGGGCGCTGTCTTCTTGCTGAGCCAGGAGGTAGGCGGAGACCTGCGGAGGAGGCAGGTGCTGGAGGGCACGCAGGTGGGCGCCTATTTTGGCGGTGCCATTGCCCTGGCAGACCTGAACAATGATGGGTGAGGATCCAGGGACATTCTCTGGGGCCAGGGAGAATGGTGAGGGGGACGGGCTTGCCAAGGCAGGGAACTGGAGGCTTGCAATTTTTCATTTGTTTGCATGTTGTTTGCAGGGATTTGCAAGTCAATTTTGCCTGTTGATTTGCAATTAGACTTTATGGGATTTGGGGTATCTGCTCGTCAGTTGCATGACACCTGCATCTCTTTGTCTATGGCTCTAGTGGATGTGGGCTGTTTCGGTGTGATCTGTGCCTATATGGCTTCTCCGCATGTGTTTTCCATTAGATGGGTCATGTTGGCATTACATGTCTTTCCCACGACCTATGACCAGAGAGGCCTTTGTACAACTGTGTGCCCTGGCACAACTGTGCCTGCTAAACAAGAGTTATGCTGCATATCTGAGGCTGACTTCACACTCTCATTTCCCCCTCCTTTCCTGTGCAGGTGGCAGGATCTCCTGGTGGGTGCCCCCTACTACTTTGAGCGGAAAAAGGAGGTAGGGGGTGCCATCTATGTCTTCATGAACCAGGCAGGCACCTCCTTCCCTGCCCACCCCTCCCTCCTTCTTCACGGTCCTAGTCACTCTGCCTTTGGCTTCTCCGTGGCCAGCATTGGTGACATCAACCAGGATGGATTCCAGGGTATGAGCCAGCACTCCCACCCCAGCCCCCCACTGACTGAGTGCCAGCCGCATACCAGGTTTGACAGGGCCAGAGAAGAGGAGGTGGGATGGGGCCCAGGCCTGAGGAGCTCGCAACAGCACTAGAGATGCACAGAGGGAAACAGCAGAGGCGAGGAGTGGATGTGCCTCTGGGCATCGAAGGCTGTGCTGAGTGTGCACAGTGGAGGGGAGCAGAACGGGTGTGGGATTCTCACCCGACATGCCCAAATCGAGTAGGTGTGAGGTGTTCACATCAGAGATGAGGCTGGAGAGGTAGTATGGTGGTGGGGTAGAAGTTTTGAAAGCCAGGCAGAGGAACTGGGGCTATTTGGATAATGGTAGAAGGGTATCCCGAAAAGTTTTTGGGTCAGAGAAGTAATGTGATAGCTTGGTACCTTGGTATCTTGAAAGATCATTCTGGAGGGAGATATGGGATGGATGGGGGGATCAAAGCTGGGGTATTAAGATCAAGAATGTAATGTATCAGCTGAGAGATTTTAAGACCTAGGATAAGGTGGGAGCCCCAGATATAGAAGATGTCACCAGAACTCTGTAGCACTTAGGGACCAATCAGACCTGGGTGTCAGGAAGGGCGACAGATCAAGAGGTTGAACCTGCTTGCCATGGGAGCACCTTGCTTATATAGAAGTCACTTCTCTGGCATCCTGTTTCCCAGAACATAGCTGAAAACCAAAAGGAAGGCAAAGGAACCTCTAAAGAGGCAAAATAGGTGCCAGAAAGTTCAGTTAACAGAGCCCAAGCACTTACTGATACGGGAGGCGTCCAGTTTCCACTCAAGACCTACTTATTCTTCCTTTACATACTTTTCTAGCAAGCTTGGCATTCTGGTTACTTAACACCTTATCAGATCTAAGGCAACAAACTAGGAAGTCAGTAAAGTTTAAGAAGTTGAAACATTTGAATTTATTTGTGAAAATAATAGTGAGAATTTAAAAATCTGGACATTTTAACAAGTAAATTCACTATAGTGTTGTGATTAAAATCCGAGCCCCCCGTGTTAGACAGACATGAGCTCCAATATCCTTTTCTCTACTCACTAGCGGTGTGACTTTGGGTTTTCTGAGGCTGCTTCCTCATCACAAAGTGGGGACAGTAGTACGTACTGCTGGCACTCTTGTGAGGATTAAATGAGTGCTTGATAACTATCTGGCAAAGTAACCAATGGGGAGCATCTGCTTTTGTGACCCTACTGGTAAATGACATTAAAAATACAGGTGTCTGGAGGGGAGGGTGTAGGGGAGATGGAAAGCACCGTAATAAGGGAAAATAAACATCAGCCAGTGGGCAGGAACCTGGAGGGTAGGCCTGCCCGAGACGTTAACTTGCTTTGTGACTTTAGGTAAGTCACTCCCCTCTCTTGGACCTACTTTCTGACATATTAAAGGAGGCAATTGGGTGCCCAGTGGTCCCAATTTTAATCCTGAGCTGCAGAGCTCCATTCCCTGATGGTCTGAACACTGCCTGGCCAGTTGGGGTCAAGGCCGTGCTGGGCTCTGTGGCTGGAGCCCAGGGTTGGGGATAGGTGGGGCCCACATTCCGCAAGGTGACCCCATTCTGCCTCTCTTCCCCAGACATTGCTGTGGGAGCTCCATTTGAAGGTTTGGGAACAGTGTACATCTACCACAGCAGCTCCAGGGGGCTTCTCCAACAGCCCCAGCAGGTACAGATGGATAGGGATTCAGGGGGCCTACCCTCCTTTCACTTACCCGCCCCTCCTTATTCCCCGGGTCTCATTCCCAGAGCCTATCCCAGGGTTTGTCCACATCTCTCCCCCTACCCTCAGATAATCCATGGAGAGAAGTTGAGACTACCTGGCTTGGCCACCTTTGGCTACTCCCTGAGTGGGCAGATGGATGTGGATGAGAACTCCTACCCGGACCTGCTAGTGGGGAGCCTTTCAGACCGCATTGTGCTTCTGAGGTGAGCCAAGGCGACAGAGGATAGGGGCCATTCTCTCCTTCAACCCTGTCTGCATGGACCCTAGCTCTGGCCATTGTCAATGCCAGGTCCACACAAGCCTGAGTCTTGGCCTGGTCTGGCTTGGGGCAGCAGGAGGTGCTGATATCTATGTATTTTTTATGCAGGGCCCGGCCTGTCATCAACATCCTCCATAAGACCTTGGTGGCCAGGCCATCTGTGCTGGACCCCACACTCTGCACAGACACCTCTTGGTGAGACTCTCAGCTCCTGCTCTGCCCACCCACTCCTTCTTATGTATAGGCAGGCCAGAAGGGGCCCTGACTCCCAAACCCCTTCCCTGGCAACTCCTGATGCACACCACCATTAGTGGGCTGATTCTTGGGGTAAGCATTGCCCTCCCTAACCAACCTCATTGAAGAGCAAAATTCCTTGCAGAAGATTATGGATGAATTGGGGGATGGGTGGAGGCAATAAGGCATGGTGGTCTGAACTGCCTGCTTCAAATCCCAGCTATGCCCACTGCAGGGGTAGGGGTGGGTTCTGTGGGGTGAGAGCCTGGAGGAGGAAGGATGAGGGGACAGGTGGACAGATGTTGGAAAGAAGAAAGCCATCTTGAACAAATTATTAACCTGAGTCTCAGACTCCTTGCCTATTAAACAAAGCCAATAATAACCAATTCACAGGGTTGTGATAATTAAATGAGCTAATGTACAAAAATCCCTTAGCATGGTACCCTGTATACCCTAAGTGCTCAAAAAACGTTAGTCACTAAGATGTGACCATGGTGGTGATGACCTCCCATGTCTTTGTGTGAATATTGGATCAGAAGGCAAAGGCAGACAGTGGAGGGAAGCATGGGGGTAGGTGGTAGAAGGGGGTCTGGACTGGGGATCCTGCCAGTTGGGCCACAACGGACAAATGATTTCAGACAACTCCTCTGCTCTCAGGGCCTCAGTTTCCCCATTGGTGACTTCTCTCCCTGTTTTCTATGGCTCTACTGGGATTGGGGAGGGAAGAACCCAGGAACACTGGTGACCAGCTCTGTGGACTCCCCAGTTTTGCCCCTGCCTTTCCCCTGAAGGATCCTGTTGCCCCTTGCCAGTAAAGGGGGTGAGAGCTAGGGCCTGGATCTGTATCCTACAGTGACCAGGCCCTCCTGTACATCCCCTGCCCCCCCAACAGTGTGCAGGTGGAGCTGTGCTTTGCTTATAACCAGAGTGCTGGGAACCCCAACTACAGGCAAAATATCAGTGAGTGCTGGGGTGCAGGGTGAGGGGGGGCATGCTCACCTGGTCACTTGCTGACCACCTCCTCCTCCTCCGGCAGCCCTGGCCTATACACTGGAGGCTGACCGGGACCGCCGCCCACCCCGACTTCGCTTTGCGCAGAGCCAGTCAGCTGTCTTGCATGGCTTCTTCTCCATGCCTGAGATGCGCTGCCAGACGTTGGAGCTGCTCCTGATGGTGAGGGAGGGGCCAGGGGAAGGCCATGGGCTCCACATCCCTGGAGGAGGTAGCCAGCATCCCCCAGGTCAAGGGTGAGGGACTGGGGTCTCCGCAGAGACCGAGGTGGGGGAGGTGTGCCTGGAAGGCCATAGGTTTCAGGGGATACAGTGCACAGCACCCGCACTTGGCAGAGGAGAGACAGAGATCCTCAGATTGGGTTGGGGCTATAGGGCTCTTCACCTTTGAGAAGAGTATGGGATGTGAGACTCCTTGTTCAGCTAAGCTTTCGGAAAAGGGGTCCATGAGGGGAACAAGCTCAGCTCCTCTCTGGGACATTGGGGAGGAAAGGAAGAGCTCAATCTGGGATGAAGGGAGGTTCATACCACCCCAGAGGAACCTCTGGGGAGGAAGAGCCCCATCATTTCACTGGGGATCAGGGTGGTAGGAAGGGGGTCAATTGGTGATCGAACCAGAGTGGGGTTCAGCCTTACTGGGGTGTTTTCAGGGTAGATGGGGCCTCAGCTCCTCTCTAGGGGCTCGGGGTGGTTTGAGGATTCAACTCAGCCGGGAGGGCAGTGCAGAGCGGGCTCAGCTCGTCCTCTTCCCAGGACAACGTCCGCGACAAACTCCGTCCCATTGTCATCTCCATGAACTACTCTTTACCTTTGCGTATGCCGGAGCGCCCCAGGGTGGCGCTACAGTCCCTGGACGCCTACCCGGTCCTCAACCAGGCGCAGGCTCTGGAAAACCACACTGAGGTGGGTGGGGCCTGACTGAAAGGGTGGAGCTGGGAGGGCTGTGGGATGAGAGGGCACTGTGGGTAATGGGCTTTCACGCCTCCGGCCACTTCCAGGTCCAGTTCCAGAAGGAGTGTGGGCCGGACAACCAGTGCGACAGCAACTTGGAGATGCAGGCAGCCTTTGTGTCCGAGCAGGGGCAGCCGATGAGCAGGTGCTGTTTGGGAGGCTCCAAACGGCCGAGGGTGGGGTGGCCCCGGTGGGCTAAAGGGAATTGGGGGCGGGGCTTATTGGTCAGGGAGATTAGAGACCTGCGCAAGATCTGAGGGGCGGGACCTCAGAGAGAGGCAAGTCTGAGCGGAGGGACTTTAATTGGGCAGGTAGGCTGTGGATGGCTGGCCTTCACCGGCCAGAAAAGGGGCTTTCTTCTCCAGGTGAGACTAGAGGGCGGGGTCTGGCTGGAGAAGGAGCTTCCTTTACCTAGTAGACACGAGGGGTGGGGTCTAATTGATCTGGGGTGGGCCTGGGGCGGGGCTCTGGGCTCAGTCTGGAGCTCCTCCCTCCTCAGGCTCCAGTACAGCAGAGACTTCGGGAAACTGCTCTTGAGCATCAATGTGACTAATATCCGGAGCAGGCAGCGGGCTGGAGAAGATGCCCACGAGGCGCAGCTCACCCTGGCGGTACCTCCCGCCCTGCTACCATCCTCAGTGCGCCCTGTGAGTGCCCACCCAGGGCTCCACCACATATTCCCATCTTATGTGCATGCCATTTACGTGTGTTGGCCTCTGTCATGTGTCTCCTCTCCTTTGGGCTGGTCCTCCTCGGGTGTCTACAGAGCCTCTGTTGCTAGGGGAATCCTGTCTCAAACCTCTAGGGCTTCAGACCCTGTGCCATGGGGAGGGGTGGGACCAGCCCTACTCTGACCACCCAGACCTGACTGTCTTCTTTCCTCAGTTTGGGGCCTGCCAGGGCAACGAGACTATCCTTTGCCACCTGGGGAACCCCTTCAAACGGAACCAGAGGGTGAGCACTGTTCACCCTCTCTCAGACTACTCCAATGAATTGCTTATCCTTCTTGCTTCTGCCTGCCTGCTTCCAGGGCTTCTTTGAAACAGAGAGAGTAAGGAAGGAGATACATAAGTAAGTGGGGGTGGGGTGGGATCCAGAGATTGAGAAAAATGGGGCCAGTAGAGAGCTATGTACAAAGCTAGAGCAGGTGGAGGCGAGGAAACCAATTTTGCTGATCACCAGGCCCCAAGCTGAACACGTTGCTTCTTTTATATGACATAATTCTCACAGCCTTCTGAGGTGGTAGATGCTGTTTTACAGAAAGGAAACACAGGCTTAGAAAGTTTCAGTAACTTGCCTAAGGTCGTATAGCTAAAGGTAGCAGAAATGTCATTAAAAAATAAAGCGGAAAGGAAAGCAAAGCTGAGGCTGGGAGATTGAAGGAGTGGAGATGGGTGGGGAGGTAGAGACCCCTCACTCAGAATGGGGAAGGAGGAACAAGACAGAGAACCAACTCGCAAGCATCATATTCAGCCTTCTCCCAACCATGGCATCACCCCTGCTTGGCCCCAAACACCCCTCTCTGCCTCCCTGGCCCTCATGGCAGATGGAGCTACTCATCGTCTTTGAGGTCATCGGGGTGACCCTGCACACAAGGGAGCTCCAGGCGCAGCTGCAGCTGTCCACGTGAGTGACCGTGCAAAGCCAGTCTATGTCAGGGTGAAGGTGTCCTGGGGCCTCCCCCAAGCCCCAGCCTCAGCTGACATATCTCCTCACTTACTTCCTGCACTCCTTTTCTAGGTCAAGTCACCAGGACAATCTGCAGCCCATGACCCTGACTTTACTGGTGGATTATACGCTCCAGGCCTCACTCAGCATGTGGGTACCATTCCTCTCCCTTTACCGCAGCCTGTTGTGCCTCAGCTAGGGCCTCCTTGTCCCCAGGGTGTGTCTCACGAGCTCCTCTGACATACCTCTTTTGGTCTTATATCCTTAGGCCTCCACTTCCCCTGGGTCATTGCTCCCCTTAACAATAAGAATCACTGTCATTATTGTTAATATTATTATTATTATTCCCCTGCAAAGCAGGCATCAGTGGAGGAATCAGCAGGTCCGGAGCTAAGGTGTTAGTGTGGCCCTACCAGCTCTTGACAGCTTTTTGTGCTAAAGATTTTGCCTATATCATCTCATTGACTTCTCACAACAGCTCCATGATATAGCAACAATTAATAACTCCACTTTACAGATGAGGAAACTGAGGTTCAGAAAGGATAAATAACTTGCTTGAGACCACACAGCTAGGGCAGAGCTGGAATTTTTCTTACCTCTAGGGTGAGTCGCCGGCTACAAAGCTACTTTGGGGGAACAGTGATGGGTGAGTCTGGCATGAAAACTGTGCAGGATGTGGGGAGCCCTCTCAAGTATGAGTTCCAGGTAAGGAGACCTCTAGAACCCTGGGCTGGAGACTCCTGGGAAGGGCCATGTCTTTCTGGGTCTGGGGTCTGAGGGTATGAAGGTTGGGGATTGATGAAATGGAGGTGGTTTTCCAGGAGATGGTGGCCATGACACCCTCTCTGCTCACAGGTGGGCCCAATGGGGGAAGGGCTGGCAGCCCTGGGGACCCTCGTGCTAGGACTGGAGTGGCCCTATGAAGTCATCAATGGCAAGTGGCTGCTGTACCCTACGGAGATCACCATCCACGGCAATGGGTCCTGGCCATGCCAGCCACCCGGAGACCTCGTCAACCCTCTCAACCTCACTCTTTCTGTAAGGACACCACAGGGATCTTTCAGTTGCATCTCATTTGCATGCTTCGGGCAAAAAGGCCAGTGTCTTCCCCTCCTTCCCCTCACACCCCTCAGGGCGCCTGTGTCTCCCCCTGCCCTTTCTTCCTCTCCTCAACTCTGCTTCCGTTCCTTCCTCCCGGAAATTCTCTTCTTCTTCTTCTTCAGGTCCCTGGGGATAGGCTGCCATCTTCACATCGCAGGCGAAGGCAGCTTGACCCAGGGGGAGGCCAGGGTCCCCCACCTGCCACTCTGGCTGCCGCCAAAAAAGCCAAGTCTGAGACCCTGCTGGTGAGTGTCCCGGGCAGTGTTGGAGAGGATTGTGCCCACACGCCCAGGGGAAGTACAAAGCTAGGGGGATAGATACTACCTACCAGAAGACCACAAGCTGATGAAGTTCTGTGGCCCCTGTCCTCAGGAGTCCCCAGTTAGAAGGGGCAGACTCATCTGCCCTCAGAGGGTATCCCATTGCCCGTGCCCTTGGGGAGCAGCCAATACAGTGGACCAAAGGAAAAGATGCGCTGCCTCTGTTCCCAGGAGGACAACCTGTTGGGGGTGATATAGCTACTTAAAGCTTTGGCCATTAGGGCTGGGGAGTGGGAGGGACAGGACAAAGTGGGGCAGGGTGCCCTCTGTTGGAAGGGAGGGAGGAAGAGGCTGGGAAACAAGTCGAGGCCTAGGTAGATGGAGAGGTAGGAGGTGGTATCCCAAGTGGAGGGAGCTGGCATGAACAAAGGCTCAGTATGGGAGGGGCCTGGCAAAGAAATGTTGGTGACAGATTTCATGTTACCCACTTCCTGGCACCTATATGTGCTTGGCCCGAAGGATGTGCCTCACGTGTAAGTGTGGGGGTAGGGAGACGGTACAGGAGTGAAAGGATGAAGCTGGGTCTCTTCGAGTCAGCCCGAGGAGGCATTGACGGTAAAGAGGTGAAGCATGAAGAGTTTGGAGGTACAGACTATCTCATGTCCTGCATTCCTTGTCCATCTCAGAGCTGCGGCAGTGACCACACCCGCTGCGTGTGGCTGGAGTGCCCTATTCCTGACGCCCCTGTCATCACCAATGTGACTGTGCAGGCTCGAGTGTGGAACAGCACCTTTATCGAGGTCAGTGCCTGGGTCCGGAGGTCTCCGCTGTCCCCCACCGGGGTGGGGAGAACAACAGGGAGAGGGTGAGGCCAGGGTCACAGCAAGGCCTCATGCAGTGTGTGTGCACATGTCTGAGTTTGTGTTTCAGTGACAGCGTTCTGTTTTATGCGCGGTGGGTTGTACACCTGTCACTGTGTGCTGTGTCAGTGTTACTTTGTGTGTGTGTGTGGCTGTGACATGTTTGTTCCAGCCAGAATGACCTCTCATAAGTCCACTGTTCTGTCATGTGTCCATGACTTTCCCACCTCCGCGCCTTTGCCATGCCACCCCTTCCCCCTGGGATGCCAGCTGCCCCTCTGTTATCTCTGCGTGTAAACTCCTCTTCAGCCTTCAGGGTCTCCCTCAGATGCTTCACCCCCAGTGAGGTCTTTTGCAGCTGAAAATGACTTCCGCTCCTCGGAAGATCCACGAAACCTTCTCAGAAGCCGCACGTGCCACTTACCAGGCTCCACTCTAAGTAGCAGTTACTCACGTGCCAGCCTTCTCACGCCACCTAGACCAAATTCTGTAGAGGACCAGATTATAATCCTGTCACATTTGCGTTGCAGCTGTGCAGCTCCACCTCCGTAGCTGTCAGAGGTCATACATAAATGAATGGGATCGGCCGTGTGCCCAAAACGCTTTATCTACAAAAGCAGGTGGCGGGCCAGATTTAGCCCACAGACCTAACCTAGACTATGACCTTCATTGTCTTTGCTGTCCCAGCATCTAGCATAGGACCTGATGCACAAATGAATGAATGATGTGCATTTGTGTATGGGGAGACCTGGCTGTCAGATCCTTTGGGTGCTGCTCAGGGATACTGAGTGGTGGGAGGGTGCCCCGAGTCAGCGATGCTTAGGGTCAGGAGGCTCACAGGGGCTTCAGTTGCTTCTTTTGACCCATTCTTACCTCCTCCAGGATTACAGGGATTTTGACCGAGTCAGGGTAACCAGCTGGGCTACCCTGTTCCTCCGAACCAGCATCCCCACCATTAACATGGAGAACAAGACCGTGCGGGTGAGTGAGCGTTGTTAACGAGACAGCAGTGCCTGGCCAGAGCATGGGAGCACAGGGCATCTTTTCAGAGCGCTTTCACACAGTTTTGCTATGTGGTTCTCGATCTCAGCAGCACATTGGGATCCTCTGGAGAACTTCGGGTGTCTGGGTCACACCCCTGAGAAATGAAATCTGAGTGGAGGTGGGACACTGGTATTGGTGTGTTTCAAAGTCCCTCCGTGGATTCTAATGTGCAGCCAGGGCTGAGAACCTCAGTTTGAGTTTATTTGATGCACACAACTTCTCTGTGAAGATATGCCATCTCCCTGGGAACTTGGAGAAAAAAGTGACATCCAGAAGAATAAATATGAAAAAAATGGCGAATAGTTTGTCGTGAAAAGGATGTAAGTGGAGATATGTAGGAGAGACATATTGGCGACAAAGGGAGGGTTGGTTGAATACATTATGGTACATTTCCTAAATAATAAGGTAAGGTGGGGGAGGAAGGCCCAGAACGATTGATTGAACAGAATAGAAATTTATTTTATTATACAGATGGCATTTTTAATCAGTGGAGAGAAGTAGATTATTAAGTCCTACTGGGAGAACACATTTGGAAAGTAAGACAAACTTCTACCTTACACCATAAAAAATATATTTGAGTTAGATTAAATATTTAAATATAGGAAATAAAACGCAATATACCAGAAGGAAATTTAGAAAATAATTTAATGATAATCCTTATTTGGGGAAAGAGAGTATTCTTTTATTAAACCCAGAAGTCACAAAGGAAAATTCAACAAATTTATTTAAATCTATATACATTTTAAATCTATATACAGGAAATATTGCAGGTTGGATTCCAGACCACTGCAATAAAACAAATATCATAATAAAACAAGTCACATGAATTTTTTGGTTTCCAAATGCATATAAAAGTTAGTTTACACTATAGTCTGTTAAGTATGCAATAGCATTATGTCTATAAAAAAAAGACAATGTACACACCTTAATTAAAAATTCTTTATTGCTAAAAAATGCTAACCATCATCTGAGCCCATTGGAAAAATACTGTACTTGATCTTAGCCAAAAGGCCAAGAAGCGATTGTTAGAAAAATAGAATAGACTTGCGCAATGCAGTGTTGCCACAAACCTTCAATTTGTAAAAAACACAATATCTGTGAATCATAATAACATGGAGTGCAATAAAACAAAGTATGCCTGTACAGCAAAAGAGATGGTTAAGAAACTAAAAGGGAAAGTGATACCTTGCTTTTTAAAACATCTACAGCATATATGACAAAGGATTGATATATATATTTTAATATGTAAGGATAAAGGGCAGCATAAAGATAAACAGGCAGTGTACATAGGGTGAAATACAAATGTTCAACTCAATAGTAAAGAAATAATAACAGCAGTGAGACTTTTTCCATTAGATTGGAATATATGAAAAAGAATAATTCTGTCTGGTGCTGATGAGGTAGAAGGCAATGCTTTTGATTGGAGTTTAAATTGATGGATTCTTTTCAGAGCTGAATTTGTCAATATCTATTAAAGTTTCAAATGCACATTTTCTTTGATTTAGCACATGATAATATATCTTAAGGAACTAATCGGAAAAGTATGTAAACATAAATATATAGAGATATTTTAAAGCATTGTTTATAATGACATAAAATTGGAAACAACCTCAGTATCTTTCAGTAGATTGGTTCAATAAATTATGCTGCATTTCCTACAATGGCAGTGCAGTCATCAGAAGAGATTAGGTTGATCTTTATTAACGGACATCAAAAGATGATAACATTAAGTGAAAAGAGAAGCAGGTTGCAAAAGAGTGTATGCAGCACACATAGATGCCATTATGTGGAAGAAATAACGTATATAAACATCTACATTACAATTACGGAAAGAGACTCACCAAAATGTTGAAGGTGGTTATTTCTAGGGAGTAAAATTACTAGAAACCTTTCATTTTCTTTATATCATCGATATTTTATTTATTATTATTTGGAATAATTAAAACACTGAGAGGAGCTAAACTTTTCCTTCTATTTATCTATTTATTTTAATTTTTCCTCCCCCCTCCACCTTTGGTAACATCTGCTTGTTCTCTATATATCTATGGATTTGTTTCTGTTTGGTTTTACATATCTTTTTTTTTTTTTTAGATCCCACATATAAGTGAAATCGCATGGTATTTGTCTTTCTTTAACTTATTTCACTTAGCATAATACCTCTAGGTCTATCCATGTTGTCACAAATGGCAAGATTTCATTCTTTACTATTACTGAATAATATTCCATTGTATATATGTACCACATCTTCTTTGTCCATTCAGCTGTTGATGGACATCTAGATTGCTTCCATATCTTGGCTACCAACTAGTAATGCTGCAGTGAACATAGGGATGCATATATCTTTTCAAATTATTAGGGTTTTTTTTTCCTTTAGATAAATACCCAGAAATGGAATTACTGGATCATATGACCTCTATTTTTAATTTTTTGAGGAATCTCTATACTGTTTTCTACAGTGGTTGCACTAATTTGCAGTCCTACCAATAGTGCACAAGGAGTCCTCTTTCCCCACATCCTCGCCAGTACTTGTTATTTGTTGATTTGTTGATAGTCATTCTTTTTATTATTATTATTATTCGTGCCTACAGCACCTAGTTCTCCTAGGTGGTCTCCTATCCAAGTACTAACCAGGCCCGACCCTGCTTAGCTTCCAAGATCAGACTTCGGGCTTGTTCAGGGTGGCATGGCCATAGACCATGGACGGTGCCTCCACTGGGATGTGAACTCAGGACCGTCTGCACATACAGCAGCCGTGCTAACCGCTACACTATGGAACCATGTCCTTGATAGCCATTCTGATAGGTGTGAGGTGATATCTCACTGTGTGTTTGTAGTTTTAATTTGCATTTTCCTGATGATTAGTGATTTTGAGCATCGTTTCATATATATGCTGACCATCTGTATGTCCTCTTTGGAGAAATATCGACTCACGTCCTCTGCTCAGTTTTTCAATTGGCTTGTTTGGTTTTGTTGTGTTAAGTTATATGAGTTCCATATATATCTTGGATGTTAACCCCTTATCATATGTATCACTTGCAAATATTTTCTCTCATTCAGTAGATTTCTTTTTGTTGATGGTTTCCTTTGCTGTGCAAAAACTTTTTAGCTTGATGTAGTCCCGTTTGTTTACTTATTTGTATTTTAAAAATAATATAATTTTAAAAATAACAATCATGTATAGTCAGAAAAATATGTATGTAAAATATAATATAATTTTATAGTATAATAATATATAATATTTCTCCATAGTAGGAGAAGGAAAAGAATAGTACTATATGCTATGTGTTTTTACATTTTTTTGTAAATATTTATGGAGTGCTTGCTGTGTACCAGGTATTGTCAAAGCAGTTTACTCATGTTAAACATATTTAATCCTCTCCAACAACCTATGAGGTAGATATTATTACCATAATCCCATATTGCACATGAACAGAGAGGTTAAAAGACTTGCCCAAGGTCACACAGCTAGTGAATAGCACAGCTGGGACTTGAACTCAGGTAGTCTGGCTCCAGAACCCATGTTTTTTTCCACTTAGCTATATGCCTTATGATCTCCTTATCAGAGAGCATGGAATGGAGATTTGGAAAGGTGAAATTACTTGTCCAGAGTCACCCAGCTAATCAGGGAAGGACCTGGTACCCAAGTCCGATATGTGGGTCACAAACCCAGCTCCAGGTTGCCTCCCAGGTCTGAGGCTGCTCCTTTGCAGCCAGGTCTGCACCTAGGAGTTAGAGAATGAGCTGCTGTCAATGGGCAGGCAGGGCCTTTTTCCAGTCCCTGAGTGCCCCCTACTGGCAGTAGGTGGAAGCAGGGTCAGGGACCAAGGTGGGACAGAAAGGATGAACTTGGGGCCTGAGGGGGCAGACATAGAGCTGAACCCCTTCTCACCCCTCCAGTTCTCCGTGGACATTGACTCTGAGCTGGTGGAGGAGCTTCCGGCTGAGATCGAGCTGTGGCTGGTGCTCGTGGCTGTAGGAGCCGGGCTGCTGCTGGGCTCATCATCCTCCTGCTGTGGAAGGTTAGGACCCCAGCCCACCACCTGGACTCCTGTCTGGGACCGCCTGCCAGCAGACCCTCGGCAACTCTCCCTTTATCCCACTCCTCACTTCCATCTGACCCCCACCCTTCCCCATGTCCTACCTCTCCCCAGCTTCCAGTCTCCTGCCCATCCTCACCTCGCCCACTGAGATGCTCCTGCCTACGTTAGTGGGGGGACCTTCAAGCCACAAGGGAACCCAGTAACTCTAGCTTCTGGTCACACCACCCAGCTGGGGCTAGGACTTCGACCTCCAGGCTCCCCAGCCCTAAACCCCAGTCCATGAGTGCTGCTGGCAAGGACCCCCAAACTCCCCCTGATGGCCCGTCCCCACCTCCTCCCCTTCGCAGTGCGGCTTCTTCAAGCGAGCCCGCACTCGCGCCCTGTATGAAGCCAAGAGGCAGAAGGCGGAGATGAAGAGCCAGCCGTCAGAAACAGAGAGGCTGACCGAAGACTACTGAAGGGGGCGGCCCCTGCCCCCGGCCCACCCGGGTAACACGGCCTCCAGGCTCTCCTCCCCGAGCCCCTCAGCTGGCCGGGGCCTCTGACTCTGTCCTGTCTGCTCTTCTTCCTTTATGGGCCCTCTCCACATCTCACTCTGTCCCCAGCACCACCCCAAAGAGCAGGCCACTCTCTGCTCTCCCTTCCACACCAAGGGAAAGCTCAGGGTGTCTGCTCTCACCACCCTCCCCACAAAGCCCCTCAAGGACTTGGAGCCCCAAGAGGGAGCCCTAAAACCCTTCCCTTGTCCCCTTTGCTGTCTGGGGATTGGAAAAGGGTTAAGACCAAGACCTTGTAGTTCACAAGGCAGATTCCCAGAGTGCTTCTACACCTTCTTCCTGCCTTCAGGGAAGGGGGAGATTAGTAGAGTCCTTCCTCCTGGGAACTAGCACTTTTCCTCCTGGGAGACCCCTCCAGGGTTACAAACCAACCCCATATCATGGTCCTGGTAGACCATCCCCCTTCCAAGCATCCCATCAGCTGCCCCTCTGCCTCCATTTGCCCCTCCCTCTCCTTTTCCTCTCCTCTCCTCTTCCTCTTCCTCTGGGGCTTGGGGCAGGGAACTTGTCCTTCCTGTCTCGGCACGGGAAGATAGCCTGTGTTTGGATCAGGGGTCCTGGCTTTGAGGACCTCTAAGTTGGTGGGGCAGGGGCTGGATACATCTTCCCAGTGGCTCGAGAGCCAGTTGCTGATAACTGTCCTTTCCCCCCCAACCTCAGTGTGACTTCTTTAAACGGACCCACTATTACCGGATCATGCCTAAGTACCACGCAGTGCGGATCCCCGAGGAGGAGCGCTACCCACCTCCGGGGAGACCCTGCCCACGAAGAAGCACTGGGTGACCAGCTGGCACACTCGGGACCGATACTACTGACATCCTCCCTGATCCCACCCCCGCGCCCCGTGCCCCCTTCTATTTATCATAAGTTATGCCCTGACAGTCCACAGGGGCCGCTGCCTTTGGCTGGCACCAGCAGGCTCAGGCACACAACCTCTTCGAGCGCATACACGTGTCGTCTGGCCACAGGCTTCTCCCTGCAGGAGTGCTGGGACCGTGGGCCTCGCCATGCCAAGCACACCACAGACCTGTGCCCTGGACACATGTGGATACATGTGGG